>CM059996.1:29402894-30604367 GCA_030463065.1 Aphidoletes aphidimyza | reverse complement strand
CGATCGAAGTATTTTGGAAGCCAAATTTACAAAATTCCGTGAATTACGCCATGAACTTGAACGATGCGAACCTCGAGTAATCGGACTACAGGAAGCTGCCGATCAAATTCTCAAAGCTGATGAATCACAATCATTTATATACAACAGGTATGGCATTCAATTGTTGTCATTCAAAAAAAATGGTGTGATATTCAAGATTCAAAATCACTTAAACATTTCGATCATTTTTAGACTAACCGATTTAAGATTGCGTTTACAATCTCTGCGACGACTGACTGGAGTCTATATTGTTAAATTGGGAGCCGTGCTTGGCTATGATTCTAGTCATCTTGGCATTACACTATCAAATCAAACTACTGGCACAACACCATTACATATACTTTCACAAGAGGTAACCGAATACTTTTGTTCATTCAATTAATTTGATTTTGATGCAATTGATATTTCTATTCGAAGGCGTTTTGCTTTTCATTCGAATTATTTTGATTTCATTTTGTCAATATGTTGTATCCATGTATATGATTGTATTCAATTGAATTTCGAGAACCGGAAATGGCAATTTTTATCACAAAAATTATTTGCTGAATTCACAAATTATTTCAGATGCCATTTTCAGTTCTCAGTGTACTTGTTGAATTGTAGTGATTTAGTGTGATAAAATACTAGGAAAAATAGTCGTAGAAATTCACATTTGTAAATTTAAAATGTAGACTTAATCAACAAAATGAAATAATTTATCACCACGAATCACATGATACAACGAAAATAAGATTTTGGCAAAGTTGGTGTTGACAATAATTTTATGCTTAATTGAAATATATTTGAAAACGATTATTAATTTAAGCAACAGAGTGATCTTAAGTATAATGGTTTGCATTATTTTACGTTCATTTTTCTTGATTTTTTTTTCGTATTTCGCAAAAACAGCTGTTGGAGCAAACTGCTACCTACCGTTCTCCGTCACAAATGGCCTCCGCACATTCCACTGATAGCTATATTAATGCAAAGTATGAATTTAGTTTTATTTTTATTCTTCCAAAAACAATATATGATAATTTTATGCATTCATTGTAATTTATAAAAGTAGTTCGAATGCTCTGCTCAAGAGCACTTGAGCTTTGTTTTTTCTCCGCACATATTCATTTATTTGTTCTGAATCGTTCATAAAACTCATTGAAACTCTGAGATGAATAATTAATTAATTAATTGTTTGATTTTATTTCTCTCACCAACAAAATTTGTAGCGGTGCCGAAAGAACCGAAGAAATCAACACCACAGTATTGTCCCGTGGCTACCGCTTCATGGGTCGCGTACTACGTGCTTCTCTGCCCATTCAAGCGTTAATGTTACTTCTACTAGGTGTTGCCACACTTGTACCCCACGGTGATGATTACTCATGCATTTTCAGTAACAATTTTGCATACAGTCTCGAGCCAATGCTGCGACATCAACAGCCACCACCAATCTAATTTCACAATAATACCACATTCAAAACATTCGAATTCATGTTGATCAGAATTCAACTCGAAAAAAAATGAAAATTACACACATCAATCAATTGTAATTAAAACAACAACCAGAAAAAAACAAACAAGAAAGATAATTAAATCGAAAAAACACGTAATTCCAAAGGAAAATGCGAACGACAGAGAAGAAAAAAGTCATACCTTCGATAGGTATAGAATAAAAATAACGTCAGGAAAACATATTCTAAAATTTACTCGACGTCGATGCAACACGAAAAATAAAAACTACGTATCAAAAGAATCGAAAAATTAACGACAAACACAAAGTGACTAAATGGTCAATAAATAAAAGACATACAACATATCTAATGGATTGCGATTTAGTTGTTCTCCCAAATTTAACTAAACGCCATACATTAGATAGTTTAACATATGAAATTAAAAATAAAATCAAATCGAAATACAATATCTCTCCAAAATTAAGAACGCCGAATACTTTCGATTGGATTGTAATCAAAATAAACAAAAACAAACGGACTACATGTCTTTATTTTGAATTTTGTATAATTTTCCACGCAATATAATATGTATATTGTTCATGTTTCTGTTTCATTTTTTTTTTGTTATATTAAAGTAAGACGTAGAACGGATTAGCTTTTTCACTAACCCAAAATGAGTATTTACACCCTTGCAAAATTGCAAATAAAAAATGAGGACGTGGTGCGTTTTATAACGACTAGTTATTTACAATGCAATGTAATAATCGAAATATAAAAATAAAAATAAAATGAATTAAAAAAAATGTTGTTGTTAATTTGAACTGAACTTGTCTTGTGAACATTTGGTGTAGTTCCCCTGATTTAACAGATGAATCCATGCGATAAATCGATTATTTACGATGAATCTAAGATTTTATATGCTCTGGTATGGGGAAAGACACCAATAGAATAATAATATTTTTAACAGAAAACTAGAGAAAAATAGCAGAATAAGCGCTATTAAAATTGAAATAAGAACAACATTGCCATAAATTTCATATGATGAGTCGTTGTCATAAGAAATGCATTGAAGCAATCTCTTACGGAGATTGTTTACATTATTCGTGTCATGAATAATACCCCATGTGCTCTGGTATAGATTCTTGGATGCTGAGGACTTACAAAAAAGGTAATCAAAAGTTTTGTAAAATAATTGATATCCACGTGCTGTTGTTGTTGTTCAGTTGTATTTGCTATTAATTATGATACGTAACCTATAGTATCGATAATGTAAATTCCAACTTCAAATATTATCAATATAAGGAACCTCTCTTTCTTACATTCACTCATTAAAAGTTTTGTTTTGATAATAATTGAGAATCAATTGAATCCTGGACATCAACTTTTCTTCGACAGCATTCGAAGGGGAAGTCACTTGAGAACCTCCTACTTGTGATCCTAAGAAGTTTAAATACATTTAATTTTCATAATCTTAGTCAGCTAAACATCAGTCAAATGAATTGGCAAAAAAAAAATTAAAATGTTTTCTTTTGAACAACAAATCATATTTATTGTTTCCATTAAGTGTACAAAATACAATTTTTCGTTTTGTTTCTTTTATTGTGGTTTATATATTCAATAATATATATATTATTTAAATTGCAACAGAATTATTGCAACGGTCTATGAAGCGTTCATGACAACTGTTTATCATAAAAATGTTCGCGCGTTTAACAAACAATGACCACGCTAATTTGCATTCGAATTGATGTGTTTATTTGTTTGTTTACTTGTAATTTTGGTTTTGTTTATTTCTTCATTTCAATCAAACATTTGTCTACAGTTCAACATTTAAAGCATTTTACGCGAAGTTACATTCTCAGGAGTAAGTACATGTTTATAATCTTAATCGCTAATAATAAACATTATTCATGAAACGACAATGTCCCTCGAAGCAAGCGTAAAATCTACCACAAAAATCAAAATGAACCGAAAATAAAAACTGGTTCTACGTAACAGTACAGTACAGAATAGAATATTTTAATAAGAATTTGGAGTTTTTTTTTGACATTTTTACATTCAAATGAAATTTAGAATTGAAATACGTAAGATATGTGCAAATAAAGGTGTTTTGTACCATCAAACTATCATAAAATGTGGGATTTTCAAATGGATATTTTCTTTGCTTTTGTCACTCAATTGCGGTACGATCAACGTATATAATGAGTGCGTCGCATTGTTTCTTTTCATTATTTCACTTTCAAATATATTCGTCAAAAATTCATTGCTGGAAAATGAGAAACGCCTAACACTTCACATATGATTGTCAAGTAGGACTGCTTGAGTATCAAACGAAATCAATTGAAAGTATGAAATGGGGAGCGTTTATTTTTTTTTTAATTTGTTTCATCGATTCTAAACTAAATATCACAATCCAAACGAATGATTTTCCGAAACAAAAACATGAATGAAATGATCGGGAAAACGAAATGGAAAACGTTGTTCTGAAAGAAGGATAGAATGGTGTTAATAATGTTTCCAAAGATAATAAACCTTGAAGTAAAAGTATAAGGAATATAATTGTTTGTCAAATGGAATGTTTAAAACATTTACCTCAACTAAAATGAATTCACTTAAGTGGCCGAGTTAAAATTGCTAGATGTGGTTGAAAGTGTATAAAATTTGAACATTGGAATTTGGTCTTTTTGGTGACTGGGATTAAGGGAATTTACTTGATTGAGTTTGCGAATACAATTTTCAGTTGAGAAGCATAAGAAGAGAGCATTTAGTTTCCGAAAAAATTACAGAGAAACTAATGAATTGAAACCTTAAGCTTTGATTTCGACCTAGAGAGATCCTGTTTTTGTTTTTTTCAAACCAAACCAAACCAAACCAAATCAAAGTTTAAAATGAACTTGAATAAGATTGAAAAGCAAGAGAGAATTTTGCAAAACAAAAATACAATACCACCATGAAATTGAACATTATAACAGATTCTACATAGAATATTTTCTGTTGGGGGACTTTTTTTTATCTCGTCATTCCAGAAAATCATATTATCTCAATTTAGTTTTAAAAGTCATTATACATTGTCAAAATGTTTTTTTTTTTAATAAAACTTAATCGAGCATATTGCTTGTGAATTTCATATATGATTCAAATTTTGAATTTCTTAAGTCATTGTACATACAATTAGTTGAACTTGTTTGTCTTGTTTTTGGTGCGATGATAAAATTAATTTATAATTATTGGCCTAGTTTAGCAGGACTAAGAACAAGCTCGGGTTCAATACTGCTAACATTGCTTGCAAATGATGTTACAGCTGATTGTACCAATGTAATTTTTGTGCATCCATCTTGTGTAGTCTTTGTTGAATCCATTCGACTGAGTGGCATTGAATTGCCATCATTTTTACATTGACTATGTGTCGGAACCAATGACAATGTTGTGCTTGCATATGCTCCATTTTCCAATCTCGAACCGGGTTCATTGCCCGCTAAGTTCAATGGTGATGCATCCATTGACATGAGTGGCATTTTGGAATCTTTTGACTTTGGTTGATTCAATGGTGCCCGTGATCTTGACAATTTATTCGGCCGTGGTTGCTCTTCTCGTACCGGTTCTAACACAAATGATGTGTCTGATGTTTTTATTGCTGCATCCATGATCGAATATGGTGTTGGGTCCTTCCTCTTCACCGGCATCCTATAAGCTTCACTATTCAATTTTACTAGAGTTGCATCGTCTTCATCATCGCTTATGCTTAATATCTCCAGTCTATCGTCATTCATACCTGCTTCGGCTACGGATTTTTCTGGAATTTTTGAAAGTGTTGATTATTATCATATAAGATTAGAATACGAAACTCCAATAGATTTATACCTGTGGCAATTTTCACTGATGTCGCAGTGTTGTTCGCATTGTTCTTTTCACTTTGCAAGAATAATGATGTGGACGCTAGTTGCCGTAACGTTTCCATGCCCTCATTCATTTTACTATGAGGATGTTTTTTCACAAAATCGATTGCCTCTTCAGGATATTTGGTCTAAAAATACAATTTTTATTTAGTTTAAGTATGTCGTTTGGAATTTTATTCGAATCAAAATGATTTTTAAATAAACCTGTGTGGTTCGTGCGATTTGAACACGTTTGCTGTCTGCACAAAGCAATGATGTCGTATGATCAACATCAACTTTGGCATTTTTCTGCTTCAATTTTCGACGGTTTGATGATAAGCACCTTGATGGACATATGCAGAAAAATATTCGAAGAATGCAACATAATAATCCGATACCTATGAATGTTATTAAAATGAAATTGTAGTTATTTGCTTTTAAAATTTTAAATTTGTGGAGAAAAATTACCAATCAGCGATGGTCCAATTAATCGAAGCTCGACCGTTTTAAAACCTTTTTCACCGGTTCCAACGAATAGAATAACTAAACCTAGTGCAACGGTACCTAAACCGACATATAGAAAAGCATTCGCAAATGAACTGGGTCCTCTGAGCGCGCCTAAAAAGTCATCATCATCTGATGATCCGCCCAACGATGAATCGTGTATCTAAAACGAGTCAATTTTAAAAGCTGAGTCGTTTTTGGGTAGGTACTCAATAACGAAGAGTAGTGTTTTCAAGGGGCGAACAACTACCAATACTACTAAACAAACGTCAAAAGTACCGACAAGTACTGAATCAATATCTGCACATACCGATGTGCGAGATGCGATTCTGTCGATTCTTCCTATCTATTCAGTTTCGCATGCCTTCTAGTTGCGCATCAGTAGATACAGATTTTGTTTCAGTACTATCCGGTACTTTTGACGTTTGTTTAGTAGTATTGGTAGTCATTTGCCCCTCGAGTGTTTTTTGTTTCGTCCCGAGGTCGAAAATCACTACTATTCTCCTTAGGACAAAATACTGGATTTATGTCTCTATTGAGGTGTAAATTCATTGGTTCAAATATTGTTAGCGTCAAGTGTCAAAATATGGTTTTCAATTTCTCGTGGAAAAAATGTCTACTTTTTTTTCATTGAGTCGATAGGAATGAACAAGGGCCAAAACTAAAGTATTGTATCGATTTTCTTACTCGGTTTCGCTTGACCCATCGACGATGACATGAAGCTGCATTATCCGATAGGCTACATCGTCGACCACGTTCCAACCATGCGGCACGTCCTTGCGCACACTTTATAAAATATGATTTGAGAACAATTAAAAACAATAGCCTCGGTTAATCATAGCATGTAATTAAAAGACTAATACACATTTATTTACAAATAACTAGGAGTTAAAGAATAATATTTAAAAAAAACTGTACCATCTTTTATACATCTTCGAATTTTAAAACATCAAACTAAAAAAAAAATCACTATTTGCAAAAAATTGTATATATATACAAAAAGAAACGGGATGTTAACATATACGTGTTTGGAAATTACAAAGCTATTTGGAAAAAAAAATTTACAACTATTTGATCCAATGAGCCAATTCGATTCAAGAATTCTATATAACAATAGAACGATTTGTGTGCGGTATAACACAGTGAATTATCATGCAAAATAAGCTGCATTATGGAACCAAAACATAGATCTATCTATCAATTTCATATATTTGTGTGTGTGTGTGACTACGAATTGAAATTATAGTAAACAATCAACAACAAAAAAAAAGACACCACAATAATTAATTTGAATCAACAATGGAAATCGGTTGAACTTGTCATTCGTCTAGTTTACTGGTTCGTAATTAAAATTGGCATTAAATTGTAACCGGTGAATTAAGGGCTCACAACATTTACTGTTTTTTTTTAATAAACTTGGTCCGTCAATTGAACCAATTACTTACCAAAAAGCCCTCCCTTACCTCTCAACTTCTTAATTTTACATATTTTTTTTAATGAATTTCTTTATTCGAAAGGTACAGAAACAAAAAAAAAACTTGATTACAAAATTGTGCGCTTCTGTTTTGGAAATGAATAAAATACAACGAACACAACAAACGTTCACAAGGAAAATGTGAAGTACTGAAAATGCTGAAGCTTATCCGTAAGTGGTTTTGGTGTGTGCGTGAATATATCATAAATTAATCTCTTTTGTATACGGTAATTGACACGATCAAAAGTGTTGACTTGAACCAACACCGACAAATAACTGTTATTTTCTCACGTGAATGCGACAAAATGAAATCGAAGCGAACGAAAAACAAAAGCCTGATTGACTTCGGTTGGTTTAGTCAACATTTTGTTTGGTGTTCTCTTTTGTTCTTCTTTTTTTTGTTCGTTTGTTCCATTGCTTTGCACAATGAAAACAAATGTTGAATCTTTTATTAAGATGGTGTCAACCCGACGGGTGTATCGACGAATGTTTGAGTGATTAATTAATGTTGGAGGATAAAGCAAACGAATCATGTGCATGTGATTTTATTTTTTGTAGGTTGAGTGAAGGAATACAAATCGAACAAATCAAATCACGAATTAAAACAATAATTTAATTGAACTTTTATATGATGAACGCGACACAGAGCGCACCAGATTACATTAAAATATTCAACGATATTGATATAAATAAGAAAAAAACAACCAAAACAAAACAAAACAAAATCAATATCTTCAATGCGATTTGAATATTGGAATTTGTGGTAAACTTATACTCTTATGCTTATGTACAAAGCACAGACATTTGTTGAAAATCATTAAACCAGCCAAAGCAACATGCAGTACATGTTGAGTCATGACATTTGTGACATTTCCAAGCCATTTGGTAGCAAAGTCGTGCGAAAACAATGGCGTAAAAATTACATTTTCGCGTGATTTACTCCGTGAATTAGTTTATTACTTCTCTTTTTTCTATTTTTGTTTTTTTTTTCGGCTAACTGAATTCGTTCAAATGCTTGTAAAAACTTGTTCAATGGCAATATTGTGTACTTTGTACATGATACAATAGCTCGCGACTGTTGCTACTGTCCTAATTCACTTCTAATACTTGTATGTTGTTTTTCTTTATCCATTGAACTTGTGTCATGGTTTGGATGGCAAACATTGGATTTTTACATTGAACATTTTCACCAAAACTTCAAGTGAAAATACATTTTTTTTTTGTTACTCATGAAAGTTTCCAATTGAAAAATCAAATTTCTAAAAAGAATGTTTTCGAAAACCGAAACTCTGAACACAAATTAGCTTACTCAATTTTTTTGCTGGGTGGAAAAATTAACCACACCAAATCTTAAACAAACTTTTCTGAAGGGATGCAGAAAAGCTTGTGAAATTCACACAAGTTTTAATGTAATTTCAAGTGTATGCTAAATAAATGTAAAAGTTTCAATTACATCAATATCGTGAAAGTTAATGCATTCATTTTATGTGATGAATATGCCATCCACATGGGGATGCAGAGAAAATGTAGATGTAGATGTTGATGTTGATGTGGAATTTTCACATACGGATCGTGAATGGGATATGCAATGTGTTTGGAAACGTTGCAGCGTTGTGTTCGGGGGGGAAAAGTTTTGTCAGATTAGCGGTTGAGTGAGTGGTTAAAGTGAGACAACATTATGTGAGAGATACTGTCTATTGAAAATGCATCACATCAACATTTGCACACATCATTTGCCCAAATAGATAGATAAAAACAAAACACTTTACACATAATCTGTACAGTGTAACACACATAAACATATTTCGACATAATAAAATCCTGTCATCAATATCGTGTGATCACTTTACTAAACATGAAAATTTTAACATATTGAGCATGTCCATGATGAGGCGTTGCATTGATAAAAAATACGGCACGTTAATACATAACATTTCAAACTGTGTAAAGTCACGACAAACAAACAAAAAAAAGCCGTCTGTGGAATGGCCTAGCATGGACACGATAGCTAATTGTTATGTGTGTGTATGAATTTCATCATACTTAATTATTTATTTCGTCGAAGTTTTCCGTGATTTTTTTTTTCTCAAAATTTTATATATACTTGAAATTGTGTAAATGAAAGATCAGTGGATATTTTAATACTTAAAATGTGTGTGCGTGTGTGCATAATTCCAGTTATGATACATTTCGACTAAAAGAGAGATAGAGAGAGAGAGAGAGAGAGAGCGAGAGAGAGTTCAGCAACAGCGAGATTTCTATGTAGTAGAAGCGGCCTATTTGTGCATAATTTTATGTATAATCTCCTATATGCCCCTGAGCGGTATTTTATTTCGATATGTTTTATATTGACATAATATTATTTAACAAGTCTTGATCTAGTAAATAGGCAGAAGTAGCTGAAAGCGAGAATAAAAAAAATAAAGGAAAATGGTTAACAATTTTGATTAAAATATATCCAGCTATGAAAACAGCTATGCTAATTAATGCACAAAATTAAAATTCAAATATTGCACTTTTGGAATGAATTCATTGATATTTTTAAACACACACGATAAAAAGCATTGGATTGAACAACAGCCGATGATATTTGGACATTCATTTGCGGATAATTCTCTTTCATTTTATTACGGACATTAAATTGCTTATGGCGTTTAAACAGTTATTTAAATAAAGAGAGTTGTTAGTGCTGCATCGCTGATCGAGTTTGGATTTTATCTTTCACAACGTCTAAAGTATTCAACATAGTTGCCTTCTGCAATAGTTGCGGCAAAGGTTTGTCAGCGAGTGGGTGGCACAAAAAGTGTCATCTGATATTGTTGACCCAATTTTACAGCAATGTTGAATATTGTGCGCCCGAAATATTATTAATTCATTTCGATGTTATGTTTGCATTTCTTCTAGCATTTCTTGGTTCAGTCATCAAAAACTATCAGCCAAAGTGACATGTGTCAGCTGTTATACATTGTATTTCGTAAAGTTCAATGTGTTACATTTTCACATTTTGTTTACATTCAGCAAACGCTGTATAATGTGTACTTCACATTGCTATAAAATGAAAATTGTCCGCCCAGTTGAGAATGGGTGATTGACATAATAAAGTAATCACATCAGCCCATTTTTCAACACCTTGTCCAAAATTATTCGAAACTCAAACCATAGGAACTTAACAAAATAATCTCATGTTTTAATTGTCGGATCGATTTTTTCTTTAAATATTGAAAAACTTAAATTTAATATATGCAATATTTGAATTCTAGTTTGTGATTGATTCATTTTTTATCGATTCTAGTAGATTATTTTTTTTTGTAAATATCAGAAATTTAAGTTCAATTTTAGATCATGTTTTTGTATTTCAATCGGATTACAAATATTCAATCCAATAAAAAAAAGTATCTTTTTCCACAAATGCGTGTATTGTGTTTTATCCTGATTATTACTATGCTGTTGCTGTTGTAACTTTGTGCACGTAGTTTAATGAAAATTGTACAGTCGTTTAAAATCTAGGTGAAAATTCATGATGATAATTGGATATAATTCATGATCGACCGGTGGGTCTTATCCTGAGATGCCAAGGGGGTAAACCCAAATACTTTGCTTGCGCATATTACAAATAACTTGACCCGAATCAATTGTTTCTATCTTCTTTTGGTTTTCACTTGAAACAACGTTTCCACAAAATGTGTCTAGTGTGACTGGAAACATCTTCAGGAACGAATTGATGTTGAATATTTCAGTAGTCATTTGCAAATTCTTTCTTCCATTGCATATATTGAAGTAGTAAGACATTTTATCTTTATCCCGAAACATGATCTTAAAATTGAACTTGTTATTTTGTATGTGTGTGTTCGTGTGTGGAAATTATTTGTGTTTTAGCTCTAAAGTCAAGATTAGTGTGCACTTTTTCTTCCTAAAAAGTGTCAATCAAGCGAAATGTTAGAGAAAGAGAGAGCGAGAGAGAGAGAGAGAGATCTAATAGAATTTGTTTTTTTTATTTTGTAATTGTATGTTAAATTGCAAGTGAAAAATGAGATCTATTGTTTGTCTGTGAATAGTTTTAAAAGAAATTGTTTTTTTTTGGTTTGTAAACAAGCAAAACACCTTTACGCTTGTATCAAGATCGCCAACCCATTGGTCTGGTGGATATTGTGGAAACGGCTGCAATTGTTTAACAGACACGTTGCTTGGTAAATCATATAAACGTCCTTCTCTGCGCATACGTCTTCGCCTTGCGATACGCTTTTTCGAACGTATCATCAGAGCAGCTTGCATAGTGACTATCAATTATTTGCAACTCTTTCACAGGAAAATATTTTCGTCTCAGTTGAGCATCAGTTTCCTTCTTTTATTTCTTTATTTTTTTTTTGGCCAATGTCCAATTTTTAACTGTTTATTCTTTCATCGTTCTTTTCTACGTTTTTTTTTTTCAATTCACTTCCAATAAAAAACTTCATGAGTTTTTTATAGTTTTTTTTTTCTTTAGAGTTTTTGAAGTCTTTTTTATTCGTTGAATATCACTTTTAAAAAACATTTCTGAGAAGGACTACATTTTGATATATCTGCTGCACTTTAATTTGTTTAGTTCTGGATACATAAGAATATAAATATGAACATGGATCTAATTTGTTCGCAAAATGATCCAATATTATTACGATTGGATGCCATTTTTGGAACGATATTTGCATGGGGCGAAAAAATATCAATACAACTAAGCAAACGAAAAGTACTGGACAGTACTGAAACAATATCTGCACCTACCAAAACGGAGCCATTTATCCTGTATGTATGCCCAATTCATAGATTCTCGAGTATGGGCTAATCCCAAGAAATTCTTATGAAATTCTCCAGGAAACATTTGATGACCTAAAAAGATCATCAGCTCCCAAATCCAAGAAATCCATCCACAGGGAATGTTCCGGTTTGGTTGAAGTGTTTTTTTTCGTAAATCTAAATCAATATTCAGAATTCTAAACGAAAGTTCACTTTTCAAAATATGTTTAAGGCCGACACTGTGTTCACTGTAGTAACAATATCAATAAGTATCTATTATGTATGCCAGTAGTACGTATATATGGCCACGTAATATAGTGTATAATGTGCTTAGTAGTCTTTGTATAGACTATAATACTTCTCTATCTTGACGTAATTTTCATGGTGAACGTAGTCTCTGTTATAAAGTGAGAAAAAAAGGATTTTCGTTCCGAAATCTGAATATTGGTTCTGATTTAGAAAAAAACTATCAGTTGGTGCAGATATTATTCGAACATTCTCCGGTACTTTTGATGTTTGTTTTCCATGGTTTTTACATTAATTCCCAGCATTTGAATTGTAATTGTTTTTTATATGGTATAGACTCAAGCTATTTTATATAAAGATTTCATTAGTGACGTTATCCCAAAATGACATAGCGTTTGAATGCTTCGTTCATATAAAATTACTGCGAATCGTTTTGCTGAATAGTTGAATAAATTCATTCAATATGTTTGAAGAGTCAACATTTTTGTCAAGATAAATTGTTTGGAATATTTAATGCCGAAATCCATTGTATAGAATTTCTTTGTTATTGCAAAGTTTAAAATAACCACATATGCGATTTGGAATAATATAATTCTTTTTCTGTTATAAAAAAAAAATGGAATCAGATTTTTGAATGCATGGTGAGCAAAAAAGCAAACAAAGGCTCTTGGGTAAGTGATTTGAGCGCCGAAACTGGAATTGTTTCATTCACAGTTGAATATAATGCTGTGGTAAGTAAGCTAGCAAAAATTAGCTGCAGTTAATAAAAGAAAGTGCTTAACATTGAACACACACACAAAATGTTTATGTACATTCGTAACATAACGGTTGTAATTCCGGTGAGAGAAGAAGAAATCTTATCAAAGTCTATTCGAGTAAAAATTTGGTAAATTCTACATAACAATTGTGTTTGTTCGAGAATGTTCATCTTTATTCACATTTGTTTAGTTTAGTAAAATGTGTTACATTTCATGTCTCATGTGAGCCATAATTTCACATTTTCTTTTTCAATTTCATAAAATAAATAAAATTGTACATGGAATATATTTCAAGAGAGAATAATTTTAAGAAAATTGTAGAATACGTTCGAGTTTTCTGGCAACTTCATTTGCACTTTGAACGGTATTTTCAACATCATATTTCAATTCCAGCAATCGTAGCATAACATGTATATCAGAAGCATTTGACCAGTGATCGTTATGTGGTCGCTCATTAATGCTAGTCAATGTAAATGCACGTATTTCCTGACCACTTTCAATTTCGGGCGGTTGAGTCGTAATTACATTCCGTTCCGTTGCAATTTCATTTGGTTTAATGCTTTCCCCAACACCACTGCGGCATGGAATGCCCTTAATATTTTCCGTATTTTGTGTTGAATCAATTGAATTAAGTGCGATGCCATTGTTTTCAAGGTGCTTAACAATCGATGCCAAATTATGGCAGGACCAATCATTTTGCGAAATGCCAATATGTGTGAGAGCTGGAAAAATGTGTCGTATTTCAGTAGCGTCCATTTCATTGAGGTTATTGCCATCCAATTGTAATTGAATGAGACTCTTCATTGCCACAAACATACGAAAATCGATGTGACCCAATTCATTGTAAGAGAGATCAAGTATTCGTAATTTCGATTTATGTGAAAAAAGGCCAAAATAAATGTTCGACAGTCCACTGTTTCGTAAATTTAACACTTCCAGTCGATGCATATTAGCAAATGAATTTAGGCCAATGTCATCAATGCGATTGTTTGTCAAATCGAGATGTCTCACATGCTCGAAACGTGTTAAATTGTGCATTTTCTGTAAGCGATTGTTTGCCAATTCGACATGCTCTAAATTTGTGGCTGGTGCGTCATTACTGTCAATGAATGCAATTCGATTATCATTGGCGAAAATTCGTTTGGTACGTGAACCAATATAACAACCCATCGCATTCGTATGCCGAATATCAATTGATTGAGCATTTATAACACAGTTCACTAGATTTACGATGGGATTATTGTGCAAATCAAATTCATTTACATTGGACAGATGTCGAAACGTTTGCTCACCAAATAACCATTCGATGGCATTGTCATTCAAATAAATATTCTGCAGGCGTACTGTTTGACTGAACAGTTCCACTGGGATCATTTTAATCGAATTGTGGCTCAACCGAATGGTTTTCAATTGTACTAACGGTGCAAAACAATTGGCTGGAATCAATTGCAATTTGTTGTTGTCTAGATTTAAAATATTCAAACGCTTGATTCCGGAAAATGCATCGACATGCATCGACTCGATATGGTTTTTAGATAAATCCAATTGTATTAAATGCGTTGCCAATGAAAATGTGTGTGGGCCCAATGTATCGATGTGGTTTTTTGATAAATCCAATGTTAGAAGCTCATTGGAATTTCGAAACACTTCTTTTGTCACGTTCTTTAATTGAATATTCCATATGTATACCGTTTTAATGTTTGGATAATGCTCAAATAGACCCAGTGGTAATGCATTGAGGGTGCAATTGTCGAAAATTAACTCACGCTTCTCGTTCGCAATCGGATTTGGTTTGTATGAAACATTATGCAAGGTTCGATTATTTAAATGGCGTATGAAACAAAATCGACGTCCAAAGTCCGTGTTACTGATCGCATCACATTCAATTTCAACATTTTCACTTGAATAAATACGAACAAATTGCATTATGCCGTACAATAGAACGAACGTTTGCAATTTATAGAATGCCATTTTTTCAATTTGTGTGTGTTTTATTTTAACTGGAGCAAAAGTGGTCAAGTGTCCAATTCTTACTGATATACTGATCAAACTAATGCAACGCTCATGATTGAAATTCCAAAAAGAATATAATTCAAAGGAACGTTACACAATTGCATAGGGAAAACCAGTCGTTGAATCTCATTCAAAATAGTTCCGCATCTTAGCGAACATAAAAAAATATGTAATATCTTTATACTTTATCACAGATTCACAATTCTCGGGCTCAAGTGCAAAGGAAATGTATACGAGTTTCGCATAGCTCAGTTCCTCTCATGCTATTACTTGTTATTACAAATGCAACTGGACTGATTTTGCTATCGAATGCGAGTTGTGCATTCAAAATGAAACATAATTCAATGTCAACAGATAGCATTTCAAGGCATACATTCAGTCGAATGAATTCGGCCGAGAGAATTTATCACGAGAAATAAAAGTGAGGGAAAAAAGCACCAATGTGCCTTCTTTCCCACCGCTTCTCTTGTCTCTGATCGAATCGAATAAATTTTTTTCGTTGAAGAGAGAGAGAGAGAGAGAAAAAAAGTAATAAAACTGATTTGGGATGGCTACAGGAGCCGAACTGTTAGAAGTTGGAAAATATTATGAAAAGAAACTAGAAAGGAGGGGGAGAAAATTGGATCAGCTGTATCATGAAGTTAGAAATGGTCGTGTAAATTATTACATATCCAAAATCATAATTTATTTATTAATAACTGTAATTTACGGTATTTTTTTATAAGAGAAAATTGCAAAATGCAGTCGTTTCGAGCTGGAGTAAAATGAATTGAGTCCATTTAACGAATAAACTAAGAGTATATTAGAAAAGAAAACGGTAGGCAGGAGGTGTAGAAACATCGACATTCTCAGACTTGGTGGAATTGCTTTGGAAAAGGTTGGTTTTTTTTGGTTAGTTTTTTAAATGGAAAAGAAGCTCAACTGTTTAGTATTTTCACTGAAATGTTTGCAAAAAATTGAACGAGCGCAAAGACAACATCTTCCTTGTTTTGTTAAGGACGGTATCTCCTTGCACTCGACAGCTACGGCTAAAATACGAATAAAAAAGCGTCTAACTTCTCGAAGAACACATAGAAAATTTATTGCTAACCATGCAACATGATGGGAATATCATTCAAAAATTCAAACGAATAAAACGATTTATTTCGATTTCTTTCATTTCATTTGCCAATAAATGTGTTTATGACCATTAGGTCTATGATTATAAAACGTATTTATCGTGAAATTTAACGTCTGAATCAGAACTAAGCTACTTAACATATCACAATTGAAATATACGAAATGTTTAGATTTTCCACTTTTTGAATGTGTGAACTAACTAAAATGGAATTTTACTTGACAAAAAAAAACTAAAAATTAATTTAATAGTATTTTTCAAGCTACGTCATGTAATTTAAAACAATGCAAAACGATGAGCCAATGTAGCATTCATAATCATAGCCAAATGAAGTCCTTACGTATTTTTAGTAAGTTGAATGAAAAGCAACAAATTTTCATAATTATTCATTTGAAATGTAGAAGGACATGTAAGTGCATTTAACAACAATATAAAACAAACATTCGACATAAAAGAAACGAAACAAAAACCAACCCGTTTTCTGTATTTGGAATTTCTGTATATGTATTGCTAATACAATTTGTGCCAGTAAAATTGCGTCTAGTCAAATATTATAACATTTCAAAATTGTTCATTTCATTTAGAAATTATTGCGCAAATATTCGCAAATACAATTGAAAACAGCGAGTTTTGTGTTAAAAATAAAACAATAATTGTGTAATTTGTTGAAATAGCAGTAGCAACAAATATCTACAATACATACATATTTTCAGGACGTCTATGAGCTACCGTTGACAATAACACCGGTGATACACGCAACGCAAACACTTAGAAAAATTATTTGTTTTTCCAATTTCATGATGTCTACAAATTGGTTATTTATTTAAGTTTTTTTTTCAGGAAAAAGCCTTGTGCGATTGGTGATTTATGTATGTATTGACTCTTTGGAAATGTATTGTTCTGAATCGGATAAAAATATGTCGTGCTCAGTGTTCTTTCTTTGAGCGGTATTCAATGCAATTTTGAAACATAAACAATAAACACTCAAGACTTTTTCAAAACAAAACATAGAAATTCAAAATATATTCATGTATTTTTCCGTCCGAAGTTGATGGATTTTTAGATTAACGTTCTAGTTAGGCAACAGCCACTTGGCTTTAAGTCGGAAAAACACATGTTATTCACAAAAAAGGTGCGTTTTTGTTTTGAAAATGCTGGGTTTTGGGTGTTGTAAGTTTCATCTCTTGCTGAATGTAACTTAGCGGTGTGAATATTGAACACTCATAGCACACTTACCATCAACACAGTGGTATACAAAATATAATTTTAAAAAAAAAACATTCTTTGGTTAAAGGGATAAAACAATTGTATGTATAATACATGATATATATTCAAACGATAAATAAATTGGCATCCTATTCATAAAATATCAACCGATAAAATATTGAATTACAATAAAACACACATCAACGCATCAAATACGGTTAAATTTGGATTTTTTTTTGGATAAATATATAAAAATGTATGGGAAAAGAATACGGAAACAGCAAAAAATTGGTTGAAAAATGTTTTGAGGAGGTTAATTAATGTTATTTTTTGTTTGTTTGGTGTTTGTGGAAAGAAAATATTGGTTTTTGGTTTTTGGTTTTTGGACGAAGATGTAAAAATTGTATTGCAAATGAATTTGGGAGAGATAGAGATAGAGAGTGTGTGTTTATAAGTGTGTGCGTTAACCACTTTACCTCAATGTGATCACACGTGCAAATACTGTTTTGATGTTCTGAGTCACAGCATTCCGAATCGGTCCATCGTTCCAAGACCGTGTGCTTGGCCGCATGTTTAACATGATATTCATCATCATAATCGGCATCATCTCGATGCAACGAATCTTCATAAGTTAAGTGCTTACGGCCACGATAAAAGCTACATTTGCGTTCTAATTGTTCAACAGTCGGTGGTCCGGGTGATGGTGACGGTGTTGCCGGTGTCACAATGCACGGAAAATTGATTTGATTTTGTGCATCGCCATTATCGTCGTGGTCCACTACAGGTATAGGTGGATGAGGTGGTTTTAATAGACATGATGGACTTTCCGGTGGTGTGATTTCATATTGCGATACAAATGGTATCGAAGCGGTTGCTGATTTGGTCATTCGCCGATGAGCTGTGCTCAAATCGTTGGGCCGCGGTGAAACGGGCCGATGATGATGATGGTGTTCGTGGTGCTCATGTGCTGGGAAAGGATGGTCATGTGGGGTGACATGATGATGATGATGATTATGGAAATGTGCAAAATATTGATTGTTCGATTCATTAATTGGTACGAGGATTTTATTTTGCGTCGTATAACCGGCACTGAGCTTTCGCACATGTGCTTGTGGAGCACGAAGATATGTGGATGGTAGATTATGGAATTGACGACTTTGTGCTTTTGGTGCTAAATTCGAAGCTCTTGTGGCAGCAAGTTTATCTTTCAATCCTTGCTGCAGTAAAGCTTTGTTTTTAACATTTTGTGCTGCCTGATTTTTACGTTTCTGGCGTGAGGCCAGCGACGCACCACCGGCAGCTGCATACATTTTATTTCTACTTGTTCTTCTTGTTTCGCTTTTATGTCACTTATTATTACAATTTTTATCCCTTGAGCCTGTTTAGTTTTTTTTTTTTAAACTGTAACTTCTTTAAAAATTAACTGTACGATGCTTAACAAACTACGACCCAAAAAAAACAAAAAACAAATAGAACATATCAGTATATAACAAAACGCAATACAAATCTAATGGATTTTAGCGCACGTGTTCACTATTCGCAAAGAAAACACACACACTCTAACTTACGTTCAATATGAAATGGAAATCAATAAAAATTAACAATTCAACAATTGCATTCAGTTAAAATGGTAATTGGTAATTCAGTAAAACGGTATGTATAACGGCTAAATTCAACGCATAGCAGTATATATGAATTATGTGTTACGTAATAAATATGGCATCATTAATGAGTTTTCTAATGTTTATGCAAATAGGCTCAGGGATTGAATTTGTATCTTTTTTTTTGTTTTTTTTTTTTTTTTTTTTTTAAATTTGGCCACAGCACAGTTGCAGCGAGACTCCTTTGACGGTTATTTCGATTCAGCGTTTCTTTGTTTGTATATTTATTCTCTATTCATATATTAGCTTAAACAGCTCTACCAATGAATCAATGAACACGTTTTATGTTTAGCTGGTTTTTTTTGGTTTGTTAAATCATGAAGAAAGAAAATGGTTTTTTCGACCTAAAAGTGCCACTCAATTGCTTTCAAAATCAACTATGCTATTGAATTTTCTAAGTAAGAAAGCCGTTGGTATTCAATATCAATCTATCAAAAATCGTTTGTATCATAAGTGAAAATATTTTGCAATTCAATTCATGGATCATAACCTTAACGCATACATGCAAAAAAAAACTTTATGAAATAAACGAATCCATTCTTTTATAAATCAAATGCTAGCGAACTGTATGAATTTGTTTTGTTTTGCTTTATTTTTTGTTTCTCTTGTAACAAAACAAATCTAGTAGAGCACTATGACATTGAATTTATAATTACATTTAGTTAGTCTCAACATAAATTGCGATAAAATACAGGAACAGAGATTAGAAAATGGCTATGGAATCGGAGTGCACGCGGGCTGCCTCCTATCGACCTTGTAATGATTTTTTTTTATTAAACGCTTTTGAATGTTAGTTTTACAATTAAATTTGTAATCACTTGAAAATGAGTTCTTTTGTCAATATTTCGAAAAAAAAACAATTGCTAGTTTTGTCCAAGGAGAATGGAAATTTGTGTTTGTAAATCAGATTTGTTGGTTTTGTGCAAATATGCGTTGTTTTTTTTTCATTTCCATTCAAAGACAAAATGAATCATTACAAAATTAGCTCACAAATGACACACATTCCGTTATAATATTTAGTATAATATGTATGCAATGTGAATTGTGTGTATATATAACCTTGGAAGTTTTTTCTCTGGGAAATTCGTACATTTCACGAAAATGTGTAATCCTTACATTTAAGCAATTTATTGCGAAAATAACTCGTTTCAATAATAATTTCAATAATATAAATGTTTACTAAACGCTTTTACCACTTACTCTATGTATATAAATTAATTATTATGCTTTTTAAGAGTTTAGCTCAATCGTTTCAGATTCATTCATCTGTTTATCAAGCGGATTGCAAAATATGAATTCATTAAGTTTTTCTGTTGTGAAAAAATAAGTTGTATTATTATTATAATAATTTTTGTTTGTTTGTTAATATATCGAATATTTTAAAAAACTATATTTTGCTTTAACAAATGCCATTTATATGTATATAATGTAAATATGAATGTATGCATGTATATATAAATAAAGATATATCTTTTTAACTCTAGTAATACGATTGTGGTATTATGATGGACTCGTTCATTAAGTACATAATCATTAATATTGTCCTTTAATGGTATGGATTTTGCATTGAATTACGCAAACAAGAAACTAACGAATTGAGCTGCTCGAATACAACAAAAAAGCACACAACCAAATACTATTCCTTTAAATATGCCACATGGCTAACTAGAGTTTTGTTCAATTTAGATTGTTGTTTTTAATCAATTTTGTCCCATAATCAGCATGCAATCAACATTATTTAAATGTAAACTCCATTCGAACGGTTTTCAAGCACGGTGGACGCTCTAAAGGTAAAACGCAAACAATTTTGTCATTTTTTGTTTTTTTTTTTTTTTAATTTTTATGCTTTTCGAATTTCGTTGAGATGGCAACTTTAAAGCACACACTACAGTTGCATAGACATTAAAAATTTAAAATTAACAATTTGAATTAGAATGAATAGGGAAAAAAACACAAATTGAAAATGTCATGTGATGATTGAATGAATGTGTATAATGTATAGAAGGTGCACATATAGTTAGGACAGAATAGTGGGATAGTTTCGATATAGGAAGAGTGAGTTTTTTTTTTGATTTTTGGTTCATTTAATTAATAATCATGGTTTCCGGCGTTACAGCTGAAATAAAAGTAAATTACTTATTTAATCGTATTTGGTCTATAAAATTAGAGAGAGAGAGAAAAGGGAAAAAAAGGAGAGAGAAATTGTATAGCAAATTGTGTGTTGTACAAAATAGCAAAAAAATGTCAACATCAAAAAGTGGTGTAAAAAATGTGCACAAAAAAATTACATTGAAAAAAAGTATATATACTCATTGTTTAGATGTGTACTGAACGCAATAAATTGAATAGCTATTTGTTTGCCAAATAAAAAAAAATATTAATTACATGGGTGACAAAAATATCAAAACATGAAATGTGGTCAACTGTAATGTAAATAAAAGCTGTTACATGTTCACTGCACACGAATATTATTTAACGTCAGGTGGTTTAAAATACTCTTAGTTTAATCAGAAAATTCGAAACAGGTATGTAAAGACTAGAAAGACTAATATGTCTTGTATATTTGAATGAACGATTGTGTAGCTGATTCCTAGTGGAGACTCTATTGTCAATCACATGGAGTAGTAGTAAAACTTTAACTATTTCAAAAACTTTTAATTGGCACTTTGCTCAGTGAGTTTTCTAAAAAGATTCATTAAACTGGGAAATAATCATGTGCGGAATCCGCACTGCAGATTGTACATTTTGCCATCGCAATGCATTTTTGAATGAACCATAAAAATTGAGATTTAGAAAAGCTTGAAGGTGTGTTCCACATGTCTAAGCTCTTCTAAAAATGCATATCTCATGCGATTGTACGAAAACTGTCTATAAAAGAATCATGTTATTTTTTATTATATTCATTCAACAAGGGAATAAATCCATTTATCCATGGACTGAAATTGCTGATTCAATGCGACACCGAAAACATCTGCTCTTTGACATTTCTATGGTTGGCATGATGATGATCGATGTTCGTGGAATTTCATGGCAACTCATATTTCATGTTACTTTAAACTGCAAATCATTCATTCTTATCAAAATGACGCGATAAGTGACTTTTTTTTTTATTCACATTTACTTTAGCTCGACTGTATTGCTTGTTGGCAGTTGCCAAAATTGGTTACATTCAAGTAAATGACAAAAAAGTAGCTGGCATCTGGATATGTGTATTTTTTTTCTCTCGTCATTTTGCATTCAAATTTAAAATGTTGAAAAAACTGACGAAATGTTCACTTTCTGGCATTCGAAATTAGGTTTCCATTAATTGTACAGTAACGAGTAATATTCATTGAAACTTGTTTTTGTTTGCTTTCAATCCATTTGACAGAAAAAATTAAGCGCGAATGCGAACAGATTGAATCGCTCTCAATTTCAACTCAATGAATAGATCATGTCAAAGCAAAAATGTTCGAAAAAAAAGCAACAAAAACAAAATGGAAACTTTAATAAAATTCGAAGTATACACAAGTCCATTATACATGCCGTAGCATAAATTCAATCATGTCGCTATTTTCATTTCACTTTCGATGTATAAAGTGATATTTTTTTCATTGTATTTCGTTTGATGTCCACGTTAACCGGGTGGTTTACGTGTATTGGTGTTAGTAAGATTCCTTTTACAAAAAGGTTTCTACAAAAAAAAGCGCCCGAATTTCGTTGAATATGTGCGAAACTAACACAAACTGTCTGATCAATAAAATGATAAGCATATATGTATATACCACACCCAACATACCGAAGTGCGTGAAAATGAAAGAGAGCGAACCAGTAAAATGTTCGGACTTTGTGTAGCAAAAATATATATAAAATTGTGTTTATGGCATTCATAGCTCGCCAACCACTTATATAATTACGTCATTTATTCATCCAGCAGTGAAAAACGTGTTGCACTTGAATATTTTTTACCGAAACTTATATTATTTACACAGAGCTTTTTTTCCTCTTGTTTGCCATATCTTTTCATCATTTATATTTTCCAAATAGAAAATGAAATTTCTATTATACTGTGCACATCTGTGTTGTTCTTGATATTTTCTATTGCTTTTTAAAAAAAATGAAATACAATAGAATCAACACAATGGACAAAGAAATGTTCCACAATGTAGTTCACTGATGAGATTGCCGTGTGCACACAACTGTGAAAATTTATTATCATTTTTGAGGCATTTCATGAACTCAGCGACATCATCAATCACGAAAAATTGATTTTCTCACAAATGTCCATGACTTTATCCTTGTAAGATAAAATATTTAACATTTTCAAGGAAAAGAATTTTCAAGAATGCCTCAATATTCAAAAAGGATGGAATATGGGTGGAATAACACAAATCACATCATTTGCTTATGATTTCAGTATTTCAAAAGCCATCAGTTTTGTATGAGTTGAAAATTTAATGTGAACTTATTTGAATTGTATGTTTTAGTTGCCAACCCGATTTCATACAATTAAATCGTATCGACTAATAATTAAATATTTAGCAATTAGTTGGCGGTGGTTTTGTTTTCTTTTTTTCTTCAAAAGCATGCAGACCAACGCTTCACATTCAAAAATCACATTCACTGTGAGTGGCTGAACTGAGGAGCCAAATGTTAATAGAAAATAAATGCTGTGCACGAAACTCCACGTAAAAAACCATTTATCTTTGTGTAAATGGGAAAATAACATGTGCACAAGGCTATACGGGGTGAACAACTAACAAAAGGCACCAAACCTCAATACAACAGGTTTGATCCAGTTAAATACTGTTCAATAATTGATGCGGAGACACACACAAAAAAATGCTTTGCAACGTACAGAATATATTTCGAAGTTTGATTGAAAATCTGCGAATAATAATGCATCTCACGTGTGTCATGAAACGAGATGAAATGCAAATATTCTAGTTGATTTATGGCGAAAAAGAAAATTCATTCGAAATCATTACTATTCAAATTGATGAGATTTTTTCCGCTAAACTATGAACTATGAATAATAACTCATGCACTAAAATAGTTTGTTTTTTTTTGTGTGATTAAATTGCACAAATCGGGCTACATTTGTTAATAACATTCAAAACTATTCTAAGAAAAAACACATGTTAATTCTTGATACAGAAATTTAATTTCGAGAGAGAGAGAGAGAGATAGAGAGAGTAAAAAGTGAAAAAGAAAAATCAATCCCCCTTGAAATGGACTCTTCAAAATTCGTTGTAAAATACTTTCACAAGATTTACGCTGACTGAAGAAAAATAAATACAAAACCAAATACGAGACAAAAACGTGATGTAAATTCAGAAAGAGTACAGTTGAAGATGTAAATTGAATTTGGTTGAACCATCAAGAAACAAATAGTAAAAATTTCGGTTTCTTGAACTGCAGTAGATCAGTTAGGGTTGAACTTGATACAGGAACGCCTTGATTATCATGGGTTATATTTTTTTTCAATAAAAAAAAAACGAACCACACATATTTATCAAATCACCCCCACGTACATTCGTTTGAAGTTGATGGATCATCTAAAATAATAAACTATATATATTTGCAGCTAATAAATGCTCATATAATTTCGTGGCACCACATTTCATTTCGTTTTTTGCCATTTTCTTCTTCTTTTTGTTTTATTTTGATTTTTTTGCCGAACGAAAAGAAACAAAAAATAGAACAAAAAAAACACCGTTTTTTATAAACCCTCAGAGTCTGACTGAGTCATGATCAAATTGTTTTGAAGAATTGATTTATTTGTGAAATGTTGCCGTTTCGTTTGATATTTTATTCACTATTTTTACACAGGCATTTTTTTGTTGATGTAAAATAAAACTTAATCAAACTGATTGAAATTTGTATGCGTTTAGCAATTGAACTGAGTAAGCATAAAAAACACATAATTTCACAATTGAATATTGAAAATTGACTGGAAAAATGTTGATCATTTTGGCCGATTTTGAAAAACGTTCACTGCGAACACTGCAAACGAAATGATATTTTCAATGCATATTCGACGAGCAAATCAAACTGACTGTAGCGAACATAACAAATTGCAACAACGAGACTAACTATTGTGAGACCATTCGCGACAATAACTAAAAAAACACTGCCACTAAATTAAACAATCTACCTTGAAGGTGAGCCGATTTTACACGCTAGCCCCCGAACATTCGTGTGTTGATGGAGCGAAACGGACGGGAAAATTGAGCTTTTCCATACAACAATTCTGATTTTAGTTTGTGTTTATTTGGAAAAAGCCAACAACACCAGCAGTAATTTCGTATTGAAACAAGTGTGGGTGTCAGTGCTTTGGTGCTTTTAAGCGTTCGATGTTTATGTGCTTGCTGTTTCTTGCCAAATATGTTGGATTTTTGGTGTCGTTGTTGTATGTATCATAGAAACGAAAGCATATTGGGGGTGGATTCATGCTATACACATAACGATGTATAATATCCATCACAATCGCTATGAGGCTAGTTTTAATGCAGTTCTGTCACTACTGAAAATCATACTGAACTGTTAACTACTAACACTGACAATATGTGTTAGGTGGAAAATTTACAGCCATGAATATACAACCAGGCAAGTTACAACCGACCGTGTGGTAGTTTTTTTTTTCTTTTACGATATAATCTCTGTTGACTGCAACACGGAATACAGAGTGTTAATGCCAAATATGTCTGTTTATTCTTCAATGATTTTTCACTGTGTCATGTTCTACGATTCGTATATATAATACGCGCGTAAATAAAATACAATGACAACGTGAATGCGGAAACAGTATTGTAAAAAGGCGAATAAATAAATACAGGCGAAATTATTACTACTGCGATTCACCGCAATGTAATTTCAACCGACATCTATTTGACCGGTTTTTTGTTACCTTTCGAAATGGGACTTGAGATCTTTTACCATGATTCTAGAGCAAATATAACATTTTGCTTTATTTGAGGAAGGAATTGTATCGTTCGCAAAGCGTAATGCTGATATAAAAAAACTGATAACATTTCTCCATGTTTATTGTGTTCATTACATCGTGTGTAAGCTTTAGTGAAATCGCTTTCAAAAAAAAAAATTAATAATGGATTTATTGCCACGTTGTTCCAGTTGCTCTAGTTCTGTCTCATATCGCTATCGATTTGATGATACATAAAAACCGTAATTTAGTTTCAGAATATCTTTCAAAGAAACAAAAAAATGGAACAAAAACCCAAGACTTGGATATATATCACTAAAGAAATGGGAAAATTAATCTCTCATTTCCGTCTATATCTACTTGTAAAACACTGAACATTGATAACATTTTTGAACCACCTGCGTAAATACTATGTGCAGTTTTCACCGAAATAAAAATCAAAATGGAAAATATTGTTTGGTGCGTGAAATTTGACAAGGGAACGAAAAAGAAATAAAAAGGAATTTCTGTTACAGGATAGAATTAAAATGAAATCTTATTATTTTTCGGATCTAATGTTATCATTCGATGGAAATCGGAAACCGAAAAAAACAAACAATAGTTCAGTGCAGTTGAAAAACTTTTCGAATAGTATTATGGTGTTGGGTCTTCTCTATTCCAAAAGGAAATAAGTGAATATTTGGGTTTTGATAAAAAAATATTTTCCGAAATATAGAAATTATATACCTTATTCGAAGATCTCCATATTGTACTCTGCCCTTAATGACAATTAAACATTTAATTAAATCGACTGTTTTCAATTTTACTAAAGATTACCACCATCATTATCTTTAATGCCATAAATTAATCCATAAATGTTTTTAATGTGGCTTATTTTTAATTTTGATCAAAATCACTTTGTAAATATTGAAAATTGATCTGATGTCATGAACACACAGTGTGTTTAATTCTTAATTAAATGTTCAGCCGATGATGGGTTGGACTCAATTGATTGTTGTGCGTATGTTAATAAATTCCGTTGGATCAAAGTTTCAATTTTGTACTAATTAATGTGTAACCGAGTGTCAATTAGTGTAGCAATTTTATATTTTTGTATAATTAAGGCGTAAGCAATAGTTTCCCGATTTAAATTGTCCTTTTAAATTATTTCACTCTTTCAATAAATTGATTCAATTCAATTAACGATAACGCACGGAAATTTCATCACATTTTGACCTTTTTCGATTTCATTTTTTATGACATTTACACGTTTTCAGTGTACAGTGTCAGGAGTTAAGTGTTTGAATTACATGCACCTATGATGAAAGAAGATGAAAGAAGATAAAATAAACAATCTTATTCTTAATCTTACATTTAATATCAGCACTAAATTATTTTTTTTACGAATTGTATGAAATAAAATAGACAAAATCAAAGCACAATCGGACATTTCTTCATCGCTATGATTTTCTCATTTGAGTCATTAAATACGCACAAACACCCATTTGGATGATGTGTTCCGCCTTGCATTTGTCCAATTGATACACACAAACTGAATACTCACTGAATATCTCATTTTTATAGCATACTTATCGATTTTTATCGTTTGCTGTATCGCTTACTGTATTGAAACTGTAGCGTCGTTTCAAACCATTTCAACGATAGAACGTTACATTTATATTTGTAATTAAACTGTCTATCATTCTTTTGGCGATAAAATGGTGTTGAAATTTTAGAAAATGTAAAACGACAAGAAGTTTCTTTGATAAAAATCGATAAGCGACATTCTATTGCATGTAAAAGAATTGTCGTACAAATGCAAAATCACGAATACTGAATTCTACATAATCGGATCATAATCCTATAATTCTATGCACAAAGCATGCCAAATGCTTGTCAAGTGCCTTCATTATGTGTGTGTGTGTGTTTTTTCCCTTCTGTATCGATTGCTGTGCACTTTTTTGTGTTATATTTTCACAAAGGATTACTTAAGAGCTTGTTTGCAGTGCCAAGCTTAGGTTCTTTTTAAATGAGGGACTTAATTGAGCTTGCAAAATTGTGATTTCATTTCAAAATCGAAGAGATAAAAGGCACAGATGATGATAAGCACTAAAATTAATTTTCAGGGTTTGAATGAAACATTTTTGAATTACTTGAATCAAAATGTTGAATATATTTTGATGAAAAGAAAACGGACTTATGAAATACGGTTCAAATGGCCTTCTATCAAATTGAAAATGCTTTCAAGTAATCACTTTTATTAGAACACAATCGAAAAGGTGCAAGTTACCCAAGAAAGAAAAAAAAACGCTTCATTCTCATGCCAAGTATAAAATCAGCACTCTGACAGACACTTTAGTATTTCAGTTGGTAAATGCCAGGACACAGAACAAACACCATTTACCATAATGATATAGATAGTGCCCTAGGTGTAATATGTGTTTGTATTGGATATGTAAACGAGAAAATTGCAATGTACAAAGCAATAAATAGTATAATTTGCAAGCAAATTGTGACACTCACGAAATTTGCAGCTATGAATTTGTATATACAATTGGCTTTTTCCAGTTAAAATTGTGGGAATATGAGCTCCATTTCATTAAATGAACGTATTTCGGGCACACTACCATTACCAAAATGACTTCAAATCATCATGTATTTTCAAATCGCTTTGGCAATTTCAAATTTACTGATATTAATAAAACTTCACATCATTTTTCATTTATAAACTGAATTCTGCACTTCATTAAAATGGCAAAAAAATCGTCTCATTTTATCGAGATGATTTCTTGATGCGTTTTACAAATCAAACAACGTACGCACACACGAAAAAAAGAACAAATGTTTAACTTGATAAATTTATTTCACGGAAATTTTTGTGCTTTAATGTTTCTTCTTGTTTTTATTTTCTTTTTTTTTCAACCATAAAACACGAGTAATAAGCGTCAATATATTATGAAATTATTCCATTTTGCCATTGATTAAGTGTGTGGAAAGAAAATATGCTTCTATCAATTACGCACACCCTCACTTATTTGCCAAGAGTTTTGTATTGAAAAGTGTCTACTGATTGGAGCGCACAGAAAATTGGAAGCATTGACACTGCTTTCGTTCAATATGAAAGCGAATCCATGCACTTTTTTTCTTAGCCTTCTTCTTCTTCTTTCTCTCTTTCGCCATGTATAAAGCGAATATTGTGTGTGACACAATCCAATATGTAGGTGAATGTCGAAGCGAGGGTGGTGTGGAACGAATTGGGGAAAATATTCTTATCTAAATACATACATACACACACACACACACACACAAACACAAACACACCCACACATAGACATGCACAAATACGTGCGTAGCCATTAGACGGATAGAATACATTGCTTTCCGCGTTTGTATGTGTTGTGGGAGACTTTTGAGCATGTGTACTGTACGCAGATTTCACACAAACTCGCATTTAATCGCTGAAAATAAATGAATATATTTGTGTATTTTGTATATATTTAAATAGCACAATTGAATGAAATTAATCTGAAAATAAAAGTCAATATAATTAATGAAAATTGACAAACATTTGCCGTAGCATTTCACACAACATCGAGCACCGTAAACGGTAAATAGCGTAAACAACAACAACAACATATAATTATTCCATTATTTCTCCAATTCCATTTTTACGAATGCGCTGAATTTCTGCGCTGGAATAACACGCTTGTACCAACATATTTTATATTGTGTATCATCAGTTTGGAACGCATTGATTTGAAGCCACATTTCAATATAATTCTTATGTACAAGAGACAACATAACACAACACAACACAACACACACAACTCAACTCAACTCAACTCAACTCGGCTCGGCTCAATCGTTCATTATACTCCCGAAAAATTTGCACATTTCTTTACTAATCAGCAGCTGAACGACTACTCTAGACTATAATAAAATTGCAATTAATGTTTGGCATTAATGAAATTGTGCTTGTTTTTATTATTATGTTTATGTTATACTCAAACATGAAATAAAAGTCATACAAAAAAGACGAACATGAAATGATTATTATTACACAAATTTTGTTTATTGTTTTAGCTAGTTTCGGTGTTTTGTATGTCAACGGCAAAAAGCTGATATTATTGCATTCTCATGTTTCCGAGCGGTTGCAGGTGTCTGTGCCGTTCGAACAAGATGGTCGTTTTAATGATAAATTACAAACTGAAGAAGCACTACAGCTCGACGCATTTGATTCGGATTGTTTGTGATTGTCACTGTCGTCATCGTTGGATCGTTTCGACCTAGCAACTTCTTCGAGTTCATCTTCGATTATTTCCACATCATCATTTCTATTGTTGGCTTTGTCCACTACATGCTCCGCAATACCATCGGCGATCGACGTTTTTCCACCACATCCACAGCCAATTTCGTCCGAATGAATTGACCGTTTTGTTTTGAATTTTGACATAAAATCAATCAACGTTGGCCGTTTCGTTGTGGTTGGTGCGGCAGGCACAGCCTTTGTCGTTGTTTCACAGTCTTCCGTTGTTTCGGGTTCGGTGCTCGGTACCGGCGGTGCTTTGGTGTATGTTTGCACATGTTCGTGTACCTTTTTAACAACGTGCCCTGTCAGACCTGTCACAAGACTCGCTGGAGATAGCACATGCTGATGCTTGTCATCAAATGCCGTTATGTCGAACAACCAATTCCTAAAAGCATTAACACTTGAAATTAATTTAATCGGTTTAAAAAAAACACACACACACAAATAGCTACACTTACTTGGAACTTTGTGGCAAACTGAGCGCAGCTTGGAAAATTCCAATTTGAATGGCAATGAATAATAATTTCATCTTTGCTTCTATGCTCAATGATGCGACAAACGAAACTATTGATGTGTTCGGGCATTTTCTCTTTTATAATGAATTGCGATAATTTGAATTAATAAAAAAGAACGTGATTTTTGACCACTAACTGTTATCAGAATGTGAATGTTGTTTATGTTGACTACGGAACAGGTGCTGTTGTATTTCATTTCATGTCTTTAAGTTATTTCTTTTTGCTGGCATACTTAACTATGTTTCTGTACGTGTTGTTTCACTTATTCTAATTTTAAATGTAAATTTTTCAGGTGTAAGACAATAATCTAAATGGATTTTGTTAAGCACTCATCATCAGCACACAATAAACTTGGTTCTAAGCCATCTCCAACGATGAAGCTTGCGATATTATCTTGAATATCTTCGTCATCATGATGAAAATATGCATACTTGTAGTCTACAATTAGTTCATGGTTCAAAATTACGGTTGGTGGTACAATGTCACAGTCGTCAATCAAACTGATTTTTTCTGGACCATTTAAAGTTTGTGAATTGTCACTTTTCCTCCTACGTGCCAATGGATACAAAATGCCTTGAATACTTCGAACATTTTCAATCGGTAAATCTATGTCCGAACTGCGATGATCAAAGATTGGATTTGACATGGACAATTCAAAACTGAAAATAGAATGAAAGTGTTTTGATTTAATCAAATGGAGCAAAGTGTTTTAAGTTCTCGGTGCTCAACGCTTACAATCGAGATGGTGGCTTTCCTTCAACACATAGTTCAACTAAACTAAATGCAAATATACATGAAATGAATACTGTTTTTAGCATGATGGAACAAAAGACTAGGACTATTATTCGTGGACTAAAACAGATTTCAACTAAATCTGCTTGATGACAAACCAACTACTTTATACTCATAAAATCGTGATCAAATGCACAAAATATCATCATCTGCATTTGATATCAAAATAGAAGTTGACATTGAATAAACGAATTCTCATATTTTATCTTGGTTTTATCTTCGCAATTTTCGTTCTAATTCGAGAATATATCTTTGCAGCAGGTGCGATAATACGCTTCATAGAATTTGATAAAAAAAAACTCAAATATGCTCACGAGTAACATCGAATAGTATGAATCACATGTTTGAACATCAAATCGACGTGATTAATAAACGATTTGAATAGGTTTATTGCTAGTATTGTTACGATTGAGTTTTATTTATTTGTCATTTTTCATAAAACGAGAAACAAACCAACGAATAATGCGATAATAAAAACAAAGTGACCAAATGAAAACAATAACGGTGCAAATAATTTTCACGGTTCTTCATCGAAAACGGTACTTTTAAGCCAAAATAAATGTGATTTTTGAAACGGAAATGACGAAAAGATTACGAGTATCGCTATTTTGTAGATATGCAAAAAAAAATCTATCCAAAAAATCCATATCACTTAAGATGGAATACGCTCATGAAAATTATGATCAAATATATCAATTTTGTAGAAGCTTAAAATCCGCCACAAACTAATTTCAAAACTATATTTACTTTGAATCAGGCCCGTATTTAGAGGGGTCTCCTTCCGCGCCCCCCGCTTTTAACACGCGCACAAAATTTCAACGAAATCTCATAAAAGAACTGAGGCCCGCAAAAAAAATTGAATTTTTGTCGAGTATATCGATTTCTGTTAATATTGCCATCGCAAGAGAATTTGAAAGTTGATATGTTTATGTAAATTCAAAATCCCTACCATTTTGTAGGTATAACGATCTGAAAATTGCATATTGTTCCAAATTTTCGGCCCTCCTAGATATTTGCAATTTGTGATACTTTTGAAATGGTAAGGATTTTGAGATTACTGTCTGCAAAAAATCACCTCTTAAGGGTGAAATATAGCCTGAAAATACAACAAATCGCAAATTTGATTTTTTTTCCACTCATTATGATATTTTTCATTAATATCAAAAAACAATATGTAGAAATTCAATTTTTTGTTGATTTTTGAAACCTGTGAATGGCATTTTGATTCATTCATCGTCTCCTATCGAACGTATATAGGTGAAAATTCGTGTTCCACAAAGTTATGAATAAAAAAGCTGAAATTGTGTTTTATTACACTGGAATCGGAATAAACCAGCCGATTACTCTAACCTTAAGAGAACTGTCACTCAATTTCTTCTTTTTGTGCTTACATGTATGAACGTGCATTTATGAGCGAGCTCTAATAAGTAAAGATAGATTCATTCACAAAGTGAGAAGACTCGCGATTGTGAAGCTCTCATTGAATTTTTATTCAGTACACCTAAAGAAGAAAATGTGGGAAATGGAGATTCAAAGTCGACATTCATAAATTTAACAGGCCAAATTAGCACCAACGAGATCGTTCAAAAGTTTTTTGTCGCTAAAAAAATCAGTTTCGAAATATTTGATCGGGTTTTGTATAAAATCGATTCTCGATTTCAGGAAAATGGCGAAATCTCAAAAGCCATTGTAGAAGCGAACAACATACTCTATTTCCCAAACTAAATGCTTTAAAATGTTATAAAAACCTGCGAAAATATACATGAACAAATAAAGACTTTCGTATTTGAATCTTTTTTCTCCGCCCCCCTCGAAACTCCTGGCTACGGGCCTCCTGGCTACGGGCCTGCTTTGAATAACCATCAAAAGTGCTGAATATGAAGAGAGATTTATTGAGATGATTTTCCGTTATTCACACATTTGAACATTGCATATTGAATATTCGCTCCCAGCTCAACTCAAGATAGAATGTATAGAAAATAACAATTGACTCGTTACATATAGGATATCACTATAATTAACAGGTAATATATCAAGAGAAAATATTTTTGCAACTATAAATAAAAAATTATAAGAGTTTCATTTTCAGAAGTATTATAAAATCAAGATAGCAGTTAGATGGCGCTCGATGTAAGCCGTCAACATAGAAACACATTTGACATTTTGACGTTTAAACTTTCGGCGGCAGCAAAACGCAAAAAAATTCATTCAATTCACATACGAATTTTTTGTTAAAAATGGATCGATTCACGAGTAAACGTCGCTTAAAACCAACGTCGGTTTGTCAATATGGCAAAGATTGCTATCGCAAAAATCCACATCATTTCATGGAATACGCTCACGAGCATCTCGATAAAATTATTGAGTGTAATTCAACGGCAAACAGTGTCAACCAATACAAAATCCCAAACGATATGTTGGCGCAAAAAGATTTGATTTTGCAGCAAATTAAAATCATCAATGATTTGTTTCCCAAGCAATCGGAAGAACCGAATGCAAAGCGAAACAAACCCGACGAAACCAGTGCCAAAACATTGTCGATAAATTCGCCGGCTGTGACAACCAGTTTAGTGTCATCATCGGTTGATGGTTGTGTTCAATCGAAAAGTACAGATGTGAAAACAAACACAAATACGAGCACTAGCTCTAGCACAAGGACGAGTACGAACACGAACATGAATGTGAGTTCAGCGTCCACATTACAAAATGTTTCAACTCCAAAAGCCAATATTCATGACTACATCAAAGTGGTGAATCCAAAAGGTCACATGGCACAAAAGCTAGCTGCAGCTCGACCATACAATTACTTCCTCACCTGCATCACATCATCGCCACAAACACACAGTGAACCATTGTCTATAACATTTCAAGAGATTTTGGATCCATCACTTGGTGAATTGGAAAGTTCGGTTCAAATCAATTTCATGGTCGAAGCTGGCTGGCTGCTTGGTCAATATTATTTTGCTGGTCATTTGAATAAACCGTTGTTGATTTTGTATGGCAGTGGATCACCTGAATTGGAAACGATATCACAGGTCAAACCGCATGTGACTGCTCAATTTATTAAAATGCCCACACCGTTCGCAACGCATCACACCAAAATGATGTTGCTCGGTTACAAAGATGGTTCAATGCGTGTAGTTGTTTCAACGGCCAATTTATATGAAGACGATTGGCATAATCGTACTCAAGGACTCTGGTTAAGTGAGAAACTTGAACCATTGTCAGAGGGAAGTGACACAGCGGCTGGCGAAAGTCCAACTGAATTTCGAAATGAGCTGCTTAAGTATTTGTCGTCATACAAACTGCCACAGTTGCAGCCATGGCTTGTGCGCATTCGGAAGACCAATTTTTCATCGGTAATTTTTGATGAATTGAAAAATACAAAACAATAACTGATTTGTTGCAAAACATTTGTTTTTTGTATTGCAGGTGAATGTGTTTCTTGTGACCTCGATTCCTGGCACTTATACGGATACGAACAATGGCTATCCACACGGACATGGTCGAGTTGCACATTTATTGTCAAAACATTCAGCACCGATTAGTGACAGTTCACCAGTTATTGCTCAAAGTTCGAGTCTTGGTAGTTTCGGTGTGAATGCAGACGCATGGCTTGCCAGTGAGTTTGTGAACAGTTTTCGACGTGATTCGCAGCCAGTTGGATTAAGAAAAGTACCAGGCATTCGAGTCATTTATCCATCATTTAGTAATGTTTCAAACAGTCACGATGGACTAATTGGTGGTGGATGCTTACCGTATGGAAATCAAACGCATCAAAAGCAGCACTGGTTAAACGACTATTTGTATCAGTGGCGAGCTGACAGTCGTTATAGATCCAAAGCTATGCCGCACATCAAAACGTATTGTCGATGGTCAGAAAAGAAACTGTTTTGGTTCATCTTAACGTCAGCCAACTTATCGAAAGCAGCTTGGGGCTCGTTAAGCAAAGCAAAAACTAGCCCAACACTGCGCATAAGCAACTTCGAAGCAGGCGTCTTATTCCTGCCAAAATTTGTTACAAACACGACTTACTTTTCTATGGACCCTTCCGATCGTAGTACACCAGTGTTTCCATCATTATATGACATTCCATTAACGAAATATGTTGTTGATGATACGCCATTCTTGAGCGATGTTTTGTTCAGTTGAATAAAAAAAATAAATAAATAAAAACCAAGAGTTTATATAAAAACATATTCGTTTATAACATTTGAGCCGAAGGTTTTTTTAAATTTCTAATCTCTACAAACGATTATGATTTCAAAATCCTTCAAGATAGTTAAACCCTTTTTACCCTATCGGTCCCAATGGATATATTTAGAACATGACCTATTATCAACTCCTTAATCGACGTATTGATTACTTGACAAATAAATGAAATTGTAATGAAGAGCTTCATCTGTTTCTAAAGAAAAGCGTGAACATTTATAGAAGAGTGTGAAATGACATCAGGGACTTAATAGATTCACACATATGTATAAGTCCTACACTTAAAACAACTCACAAAATAGCATTTGCATTATAAAATTTCAAAGAAATATGTTTACTGAATGTTCTGAATGACCTTATACAACGATAAGAGAAGCTGATCAATTGGTGATATTATTGTTTCTGGTAAAATTCAGATAACCAACAAGTATTCCATGTATGAATAAGTAAGCATAAGTTAGGTTCCGAGATACAATTCAAATTATCACGTCGTCACAGACAGATGTTTGTGGGTTTGTTTAAAATTAGAGATTGACACTTTTTATCATGAGTTACTGATATGATTCAATTAGATTTTTGATACCAATTGACACAATCTAGCTGCAAAGCAATTCAAGAAGTCTTAGAATATTCAAAACATTCACTTTTTTCATATGACGAGCGTGACAATTTTGTCATAATAGAAATTCGAACACAACTGTCCGTCATTTTGGAACTTTATTTGCGTAATGATAAAACAACATATGCATGAAGCAATTGACGTTTTTATTGAAATTAGAACAAAATGTATGTTAAGTAAGTTTTTATGTAGGCGTCATATTATTCTTACATAAAATCAGTATGAAATTTGTCTGTGAGCTTCAAACATCTTTTTCGTAGTAATCATTTGATTGAATTTTTCAGTGTTTGTCAGTTTTGGCGCCATGCTTGACTAACAGCGCTTTCATCTTTTCGTCACCTAAAATTGGAAACATACACTTTGAATACATTTCTAAGCTTCGAGTAAAAATGTAAACAAATTACCCAAAACAACAGCTTCATCATATGGTCTCATTCCATCATCAGTGTCCTCTTGATTGACATTTGCTCCATTATTAATTAAAAGTTCAGCAATTTTCTCGTTAGCGTGCTCTTGGACGGGACTCGACCAATGTCTGCCCACACATTTCGCTGCCATCTTTTTTGCATAAGTTTCATCATCATCTCGATCAACCAAATACTTTTTAAATTGTTCATTTCCTAAAAATATAAACAATTAGTTAAATCAAACATCGAATTTTTGTGCATTTTATTTAAGTCATGCTCGTTGCAATATATTGAGAGCTCACCATTGATGATTGCATAATACAAGGGAGTCCAGCCGTCATCTCCTATTGCGTTAACATTCGCACCACTTTTTATTAATAAATCAGCGATTTTTTCGTTACCTAAAAAATTAATCAATTTGGTTCATCATCACTTTCAATTCATTTTTTGTAGATTGTTCATGACTTTACTATTGAGTGCTGATAGATGCAAAGCTGTATTTTTATCATCATTCATTTGGTGGATGTCGATTCCCTTTTTAATCAGCATATCAGTAACATTCTCGTTTTCTAAAAAAAAATCAGTTCTTTTTCACACATTTAAACATTTCACATGTAAAAAATGGATTTGACATTTATTTACTATTGACTGAAGCCCAGTGCAATGCTGTTTCCTCTTCGTTGTTCAATGGCGTGATGTCTGCTCCGTTATTCAACAGAAGCTCCATAACTTTCTCATTACCTAATTTCGTTTTTTTTTAAAGATTGAAACAAATCAGCATATGAACGACTTCAGACATTTAATGAATATTTACTATTGAGAGCAGCCAAATGTAATGGAGTATTTCCCGTTTTGTCCGATTTATTTACAGTTGCTCCGTGTTTGATCAATGTATCCATAACCTTCTCGTTTTCTGAATTAAAAATGCCAAATATTTATTAAATTATGTTCTTTTTCAGCGAGTAACTTCAATAGCCTAAGCTTTAACGATATACCATTAAGAGCAGCAAAGTGAATTGCCGTGAGCCCTTCGTCGTCCTCGAGGTTAATATTTGCCCCATCTTCAATCAACACATCCAGAACTTTCTCGTTCCCTAATTCGTAAATAAATTTGGTTTTTTTGGTTTGCTCTGAATATTTTCATTTAAAACTTTCACAAATTACCGTATTCAGCAGCATAATGCAAAGCGGTTCTTTCATGTTCACCTGGCAAATTGACATCATAGTCTTGAATCAACTTCTTAAGATCATCAACGTTCCCTAAAACACAATATGAAAATATTGTTCAATAAAATGTTTATATTTGGAAGAACAATAAAATATATTGTAAATTATTCAAAATTACCGGATTGAACAGCATCAACGAATGTCGAAATGAAAGATAATTTATCGATAACACTGCATAAAACAACTATTAGTTAAAAGTTAAAAAGCATTTTAAATGAAATTGCAATAATTGTTTGCTTACCTCTCTTTAGATTCATGTGCTGAACAGAAAGAATAGTCATTAGTGTATCATTTACAAAAACAATTTGATTTAAACAAATCCAACTTACCTTTTGGAAAAGCATCGATTGAAAATATGCCCAAGCATAAAATTAACGCAATAGAAAATTTCATCTTTTTCTAAACAAATTGAATCTTCGTCAGATTTTCCAAATTGAAACGTTCAATTCGAAAGAGCAATTCCACTGTCTGATATGGCTGATTGAGTTGCTCCAAATGTTGTGTTTGCGTTTCCACAGCCAGTTTATATAGCAGGTAATCCAAATGATTACGCCGGAATGTTTTTATGTCGCTAATTACACGGTAATATTTTTATTTCTAGAACATTTTGAAAAAAAAAAACAAAATCCACATCGATAACCCCTGATTGCGATTTCTTTCTGTAATCATCCTGAAAGAAATATAACTGTGTAAAATTATAACCGCCATCGGACTTCCTTTCCATCTCATAAGAGCAAGAAAACTACTCCGGAAACGATCATAATTTCCCGTCGTAAGTACTTAGTCACTAAAACAGGCCTAAGCACTTCGTAACATTTAGTTACATAATTTAATTTAAAAGCTTAAAAACTATTGCTGTTGATTGTTGTTGCCATTACACATCGGTCTCTGGAGTGCACGTGACCGTTCCAAGTTGTATAAAACAGCATGACCTGAAATGAAGAGAAAAAAAATATGAAAATGAAATCACATTTCGATTGTTTTGATTTGCTAAACACCCACCACGCAAATCGAGCTGCTCGATCAAACGGAATTCGGCTGTCAAACGTTTTCGCTTTTTTCGCGCTTCCAGTGCTTGGTCTTGTAGTGGTATTTTTTGCTGCTGACTTTGGTGTTCAACTGCCAATGAAATCGACAAAAAATCAGTTAGAAATTGTTCATTTATTTTTAAAAAAGGAAAAAAAAAAATACAAGTGTAAATGCAAAAAAATTGCGTGCTTACTTCTTTGCCCGTTTTAATTGTACGACGCGTAGAAGCTGCCCATGTGTTCATGCCTGGGTCCAGCCCCACCTCATAAATAATTTTTCCTTGCTCGATCCGGAGCTTGATCTCATCGTAGCTTACAATTCGTTCTGGTTTTTCTGGTTTTACAGCCTCCCCATCGGTCACAATTTGATAATGGAATTTTTTTTCGCCGGCCAAATCGTCTGATTTTATGCAAATGGAAAAATTTACCCCAGTGCTTAGCCCGTTCGCGTATGAACTTTTCCGGCTTCATTTGTACTTTCGTGCCCTTTCTTTTGCCGGGAACTTTTGGGTCAATGTTTCCATCTTGCAGTATACGAAGCAATATATCGTGATCAATACGGATGTGCTTTCGCTGGTAATCGCTTATCGGTACAATGCTGAAGGTTTCAATTTTTGGTACACGAGAGACATCAATTTCTTGTTCGGCAAGCTCTTGCTTTTCGAGGTTGTAATCTTCGATGACAAGTTGCATATATGCCAGCATCGGCACAGCCCTAAACCAATTAAACTTGGTGAAAAGTGGTTTCAAGTTGTTGTTTGGCCCATTCGCTTCTCGAATCCATGTCAAGAGTAAATCGCGATTCATTCGAATTAAATCGTCTGTGGCCGTGTCTTTTCCGCGAAATATCAATTTCAGTGCGCATTCGATGTGCTTCCACGTAATTTGGTTGGATTTTTTTTTTTGGCGAGTAAGTTCAATAGCCTTAGCTTTAACGACATACCATTAAGAGCAGCAAAGTGAATTGCCGTGAGCCCTTCGTCGTCCTCGAGGTTAACATTTGCCCCATTTTCAATCGAATAGATATTTAAAACAATTGCCCATGCGATCATTGTTAGGCCACGTACCACGAAATCCAGCAAAAAAACCATTTTCAACGAATTCGCCACCGTTCTGCTCAATGAAATCGAAACGACGTTCATCGATTGCACTGTTCACTTGATGAAGCACATATGTCGAAGCTAGTGCACATATTTTGGTGGCCATCATTACGCGTCTCGTTATTAAGTCAGTAATTTTTCGTTCATATTCCGGTTTCATAATTCTCTTCAACGTCATTTTCACGGTCATGTAACGCTCTTTCTCTTCGTCATCGTCGTCGTCGTCGTCGTCATCACTCTCCTCATATTCGGGTTGTTCACGCTTCGACATGATGAATACTGAGTTGTAAAATATACGTAAAAATGCACATCCAAATTATTTCATTTTATTTTTCGAATTATTTGAAAATTTAAAAAAAAAGATCAAAAAATCACTGCTCTCGACACGACTTACCTCTGAGAATATTTGGCTCAATCTGAATGCAAATTTACAGATTCCATGATGATTTGCTACCGATCGAAATGATAAATTCGCAATATCAGCATAATATTTACTTCCGTTATCCGTGTTCCCGAAATCGGTTGATGAAAACATCAGCAAATGATTGAAAATCAAGGCCACCATTATGATTCGCTTTAACCGAAAATAATCAAAAAATCCCTTTAGAAAACTGTTCTGACTCAAACAAACACACTTGATAATCAACTCTTTCACCTCACAACAGATGATTTGTTTAAAGTGATGCAATCGATCGAAATTCCAAAATAGCCTATATCATTCATTTTTCGTGAATTCATTATTGTTTTTCATAAAATATGCTTTATAATAGGTTAAAATATTGACAACAATCATCTTGTGTGAAATTTTTCAGTTGTTGTTACCGTTTCAAAATGAAGCAACGACAGCGACAATATCAGAAATATAACACAAAAAGGTTTTTTCGAATTTTTATGTGTGACGCACTCACCAAAAGTGAAGAAAATATACAAACATTTATGGTTGCGTTAAGTTAGTATTGGTTTGATGTGAATCAAGATCATCGATGTGTCTTACTCTAACTGAAAATAAACAACAAATCCCTTTAGAAAACTGTGCTGACACAGCAGCACTTTGACTCAGCACACTTTTCTAAAGGGATTTTTTGTTTATTTTCAGTAAGAGTAAAACTTAACGATGATCTTACGATACATTTAACCAATACCAATTTAACACGACAATTTTTTTTTTTGAATACTTGCTTCACTTAATAAGGCATATACATTTGGATGGCTGAGAATAAAAGTGGACTTAACCGGAACCGCGCGTGTTGACACGTGTGCTTAGCTCATTCCTATTGAGAGATGATGGACCAATGACTTCAAAATATTTTCGACCATGATTCACAATTCTCCTATAGATATGAAATTCTATTCTTCTTTGGTCAATCATTCACAAATCACACGTATTCAAATAAATAAAAGGAATAAATTCCTTTTTATTTCATGTAAAATGATTCTCTCTCGAATGCATTTTGAGCACTATTCAGCTAATCAAGTTCAGTATCGTGATAGCAAAATCAAAAGTGTTTAACAACAAAAAAACATTAGATGCGAGTGAAAAGTATCAATTCAATATTACCCTTATCCAAATTCAAAGGATTCTCATTCATTACATTGACATAGTGGATATTCTAATAGGTGTGACCCGTTAACGGTGCTGATTTGAGCATTCTAAATGAAAGTTAATTGCTGAGTGATTGCTAACATGAATTCAAAATTTAAAACAAAATTGGGTAAAGATGCAGTTATAATCACTACTTTCGATCAATTCATTTTTTTATTGATCTATTCAGTCGAATGTCTTTATTTATCATTATTGAGAAGTTAATGTAATCATTGAAGCTGCAGTAAAGTGTTGGTCAAGTGGCATCATAAAAAATGAAGAAAGGAAACACATACGTTTGAACACCCATCTTCGAAATCATACGAATAAAAACAAGTTATTCGGTCCAAATTGATAGTTGTCTATTTTGTTATTAAACTGGACTTTGGTGAAGATAGCATGTTAATTTATCGCTCTCCAGCTCATCTTAAGTAATGTTACAATATTGCATTAACATTGACCAGCGCTAGTGATGAAAATGTTAAAGTAACATGTGAAATGTCGACGACAATTGCTGTAAATGATTGAAATAAAACAACCAACCGTTGATAATTGTGGACTCTGTCCATTGAACTATAATAGCATTGGCCTATTTAATAAATAAATTCAGAAACAAGTCCTACATTATAAGCTTAGAGTCGCATTTCTAAGAGATGTGTTTAAAATAGAGTTGATTTTTTGTTTGATTGGTTTTGTTTAAAGTTCGTATAAAAGCATTCCATTCTATTAAACACTAGAAACTTCCTATAGATTTTGTTTGCGCTATACTGTGCATGGTCAGAAATTGACTGTGTAAAATTCCTACAAATGATTCTCATTAAATGTTCCTAAAAGAATATCGCTGTATTGTAATTTAAGTTTTTTTTTTCTATAAATTTTCAATATTATCATTTCATCGAGTGAATTTGATAGACAAGTTAAAACTAGCAAAAAACATGGAATGAAAATAACAAAATAAATGGTTTTAAACAATGGTTAGGAAAATGAACGCGTATATATTATTTTTTTGTTTTTTGTTTTTTGTTTTCTCATAAACCTTAACCAATAACTAATAGCATAAATTGTGATGTGTTTTACATCAAAGTCTTCAGATTCAATTGCATTTCGATTCACATTCATCAGAAATACCTAAATAAATGACTGGCATTCGAATGTGACATCGTTTAACACTGTTTCAACCGATAAATAAATTGTATTTGCGTGTGCAAAATTTGAATATTTTGGAGCGGTGGAATTCTGTTTTTTTTTGTGATATTTGGATTTGCAATGCCATGGCTGGTCTAAGAAAGCAAGCATTTGTCTTTGCTTGAATTTGTGTTGCTACCTCCGCAAGGCACTGACTGCTGCTGTTGATTGCGTCGATTTCGATCATGTGATTCATCCAATTCCTGAATCGAACGGGCCAATGCATGTGCCAATGCTTCGTCTTCAGACATGCCACCTTGCACTGACTGTAAATGATTCGATGAACTTGATTGGTTGTTTGATTGACGGCTCATGGCAGCTTTCCTGTTTTGACAACAACAAAAACGACAAAAATGAGTAAATTTTATTTTCATTATTTTGGTAACTTTGAGTGGAAAAAATAGCATCAAAATTCGATTCAATTCAATTCATTTTGTTAATGTACTTACGCGAGTAAATTAGATCTTGCAGCCTTGGGATTGCATTCATGGTCCACTGAATGGCGATGTCGTAAGCAATAGTTCATTTTGCATTGGACACACTGCACTGGTACCAGCTCTTTTTTCTTGCAACCACGAAACGAGCATTTATTTGTGAATATTTTGGTTTTATCCGATTTACAATACTGATCAATATGTTGGCCAACTGTCATATCCGGTGAGATTCCGCGTGGTGTGGGCACCGGTTCCGAGCATAATGGACACACTGGTACTTGAACGTCTTTTTTGTGAGCTGAAGTGCATTTATGTTTTTGATAGCTAAAATGATCCGAACTGGAAAATATCCAAAATATATAATAATGAATAAGTCAGTCAAATTCAAATGACATGTATTTTATTGATAATTTGATATAATATTTTGGTATTTGTATGTATGAACAAACACTCGAATTGTGATGAAACTAATAATTTCACTAAAAATAAATAATAAAATACACACGAACAGACATTTCGATAGAAACGTTCAGGGAGTTTCGTTTACATTGGGGGGAGGTTCTCATGTTTCAGATTACAATCAACACTAAACCAAACAAAAGAACATTAGTTCAAAAATAATGTTTCATTCGAATAAAAAAAAAGCAAGCGAACATGCAGTTTCATTTCAATCAATTCGCGCTTGGGCAGAAATATGATAATGGCCTTGAAATATAGAGGTTAATACCATGTATTGACATTGTGTGTATTGTTCATATATCACAGCCTATGACCACATTCAATAGATTGTATGTGTGTATTTTGAGCTCATGCTAATTTTCCATGTGCACTTTTAGAAGTAGAAGTGCCTTTGCTATGCACCATTTTAATTGAATTGGGGATTTTTTTTTTCAGAGAAACACCACTTATCCATCAATGGATTATGGATTCATATGTGCTATGTATGGAGAAACATGTGTTCAGACAGTCACACTGTATGTATAGCAGCGAATATAAATTCGATGTTGACATTTTTCTTATGTTTTTTGTGTATACGGGTGTCTCCTTTCACTGAACACATTATGTTCGCATGTTACATTCAATATAAAAATATCTTCGAATAGCTGATTGGTGGATAGTTATTGGATTTTTTTGTTGTTGTCCTCACAATTTACATGTATTTTTAGCTTTTATTGCTAGATATTGTTGATTTTAAAACTTACCAAAAGATTAGCAAACATGCATCGCAACTCATTGGAAGGAAATCTGCACGGAAATGAGACATGTAATTTTAGAATCTTATTTTATCATTTGTTCAATGTATTAGCCTATTAATTTTTTTTACATGCTGTCTATTTTGACTCGTATAATTCCCTTTAATCGGCCTAATAAAATGCTTCATTTTTAGTATGGTCAACGATAGTGCTCTAATTATGTGCACTCTATTTATGACACTGTTCTACATTTTATATCTCAATTAGTTTAATGATTAATTTTATACGATTTTTATTATTGACGTTGGTTGCCAACCACACAGTATCACACACAATATAAAGTATGAGTTGCTTTTTTGTTGTTGTTGTTGTTTAACATTGAAACATTGAATGAAAATCAATAGTGTGTCCATAATTAATTTTCATGTTCACGTTCACGTTCAACATGTTGTTCGAAAACTGGCGCCTTTATGATTTTATCAGCTGCCATAAAATTCACTCGAAAGTCTTTTCTTTTATTTCATTCCATTGTTTGATATTATACGATTTTTTTTGTAACACTATATTCGATTAAATTATTTGAAAATACAATTTCAATATTTACCCAATTTATTGCATGATTTCTCGGAACAATGTTTGCCCAAATGTGGAAATTCCATTATATTGGCTATTGAGTCACAGCAATGACTGTTAGGTAAAGGTGGTAATATCTCGACGTTTCTATGTTTCCGTCTTTGTTTTTTTTACACAGATACTGTGCTGTGTAATGTCCAATTGAACACACAAAATAAATCAACAAAAACACTTGCAATTCAATCAAATATCGTCGATTGTTAACGGGATTTATACAAAAAAATTGCACAATTATTAAATGAACGTAATTATATTAAATGCAAGAGCTCTAACAACACAAAGTCAATTGTATATTCGTTGTGCAGAAGCACATCTGATGCATTGTATATGAAATTGTGAATGTAATGCTTACTCATGGATGTCAGATTTCTTTTTCATTCCATTCTCTTTATTGTGTCGGGAAAAATAGCATTGGAATGTGTTGTCTTACGTCAATGACAATGACAGATAAAGTATCACGATGATAATTTTCTCACTAGAGGACGCTGTCATTGTCTTCATAATTTACTTCATTTCAAACTTAAGTTTTAAGGCTATCATTAAATGGGTTTTTCCCGTGTTTGAGGACTTGGTAATATTTGTTAAATAGATTTTAATCGGTGAAATTGAAGTTGAAAATGTTTTCATTCATGTTCTTTGTGTAAAAAAACTTTGTCAGAAAAAGAATTTGCAATTTGAGTTCTTGTTTTGTTCTTCTTCTTAAATTTCTAAGTATATAAACAAATGCCATTCGCTTATCAGACGAACACGTCTACCGGATGATAAAACCGAGAGCACATCTGCATTTGCATGTTATAAGTAGTTCAGCTGTAATCAGTGGCGATTGTGAATGATGCCGGACAAACACGGCCAACCAAACATCAATCGGAATGTCAACGTTTTCATTCAGTCACTTTAAGTGTGCCACATAAGTTCAATCGTTTTGTGGCTCCAGACAGATTTACAAAATTGTAACGTCCAAATTAGAACGGCTATCAGCTTTAATTTTTGTTATTTTTTAAAGAGTGAAATTTTTCCTATTTGTATTTATTGCATTAGAAACTATTATTAGTTTAAATTATTCATAATTCACAAATTATGAACCAAGTTGGTGACGCATAAATTTCATACGATCAGAAGTCTGTCTGTTCACATTGTGAACTCTTCGAGCTGATAAAATTTGACCTTTGTGTGTTCAATATACGTAAATTAACAAAGTAAGTGCGGTATCGATGCCTTTCGAACCTGCCCCTAATTCGGATTATATATTTTTTTATGTTGGCAATGAAATTGTATACTCGTTTTCAATCAAATTAGAATTCATTGGAGACATTTATTGAATTTTTAGTTGATAAACAACAAACATATTGAAAATGCAAATCAAATCATTGCAAACGAAGAAAAAAAAAATCAAAAAGTGAATATGCTGGCAGTGATGCGAGTAAAATCTTGCACTTCAAAAGATTGCAATCTTAGAATTAATGAACAATAAACGTGATTTTCAAAGCTGATTTTATATAAAATTTAGATTTTTCCGTCAAAATGAAATACTATTCAAATTGTAATTTGGTTTGATTTCTTTATTCGATTAGCACAATGAAAATATTCAAAGGACTGCTGTTCTTGTGCTTAATGGGATGCATCCATTGCGACTGTACCTCAAATTCTTGTGATATCAATGGTATGTATTTGATAAAATAGCGTTGAGTTTAGGACAAAAGACATTATTATGCATTTTCCTCCTGTGTTTTATTTAGATAAATTTGCAAGAAATCCGCATAATCAACGTGTTGCTGAGACTAAATTATCAGCTCAAATAATTGCATTGCTTGAGCACTATAAACAAAAAGATCCACTTGGTTTACCCGGAGCGCCCGTGCCCGATCCATTTCCGGTGCCTTATACGAAGCAATCAATGGGAATGGCAACGCTTACAATGAAAAATGCATCGGCTTATGGACTTTCGAAATTTCGCATAAAAAGTCTTACAGTCGATGTTAATCAGTTGCTGGTAAGACAAGACACTTCATTTCATCAATCGACTTTTTATTTGGTTGATAGTTTAAATTTGGATTATTTATTTTGCTTTAATCAAGGTAAAATCTGAAATTCAATTGGATGTAATGCAAATCATAGGCAACTATACACTGTCTTCACTGTTTTCATCAACCAATGGACCGTTTAACGTCACTCTGACAAATGTCGTGGCAAAAGGAAATGCATCGGTGGCTGTTGAACGTGATGGCAAAATTCGAACGCAAGATATTTCAATGGACATGAGTTTTTCTAGTTTAGCCACGGATTTTAAAAATTTAGGTAAACTCCAACTTCGCACATTACATGAATTTCTCAATCAATTACAAGTTCGTCTTTATTCAGGATTTATGGGAAGCATTTTCCAATCGATAATCAATGGTGCGCCAAGTCTCGTATTCGATTCAATGAAACCATTTATGTTAAAAGAGGCATATTCAAAAATACGAACTGAAATTGATTCAAAGGTAAACGAATTGATGGGCGATTATCAGCTACCGAATTCAATTTCACCGCTGGATATGGCACTTGGTGAGGCACGAAGAAGAGTACGTGAAATGGGTTTTGATCCAATGATCGTTCGAAACTACAATCATACAATTGGTTTGTTTTCCATTCAATTGAAAAATACGTGGATTAAAGGAGTGAGCGGATTCCATCGCTTTGGAGATCTTATTATGAGCCTTGATAATAATACGGTTACAATCGGTAGATATTTAGTTTTTAGTTTATCCGAGGCCACAAGAACATGTGAAAATCATTAAACTAACTGTATTCTTTAGAGTTAAACCTTGGCACCCAAGAAATTTCGGGCTTGAGTGATTGGGAGGTGACAGCTGGCAGAGGAATTATTACCCGTACAGGACACATACAATTTTTCGTACAGTATATTCAGGCAACTGTTGTCATTAGCCAAGCACTTGATACAAGAAAACAACCTCAAATCAAAGACTTGCAACTGGAATTGGGAAATATTCAAGTAATTAAGGATCAATCCATTCGATTTGGTAGTTGAATGCTAATTTGTTCAATTCACAATTTTAGATACGAAGCGATGGAGCTGGAACATTTGATTATGCCGTTGAGTTTGCCATAAATGTCATACCAAATTTATTGCGTTATCAAATAATGGATGCAATAGAAAATCCGGCCAAAGCTCGAATTCAAGAAGAAATGAACAAAATTAATGTAGAAAGTCTGATCAAAAGCAATATTCCAACATTTGAAAAGATGAGCAAAAATACGCAACTCAGTTTGAGCGATTTCAAATTATAATAGATAAAAATCACATCGAATAAATTGAATAACATGCAATCTATAAAGGATCAATTTATTTGAAAATATAAATACTTAAGAGACCTACTGATATACTGATATCAGTTAAGTGATAAAGCATCAATGTTTGACTAATAAAACGATCGTAAGCATCTTATCTCATGATTTCCTTTTCCCCTCCCTTGATTTATGTGATGTTGCGAATAAATACAGATTTATGACTTTACATCTTTACACCATTAAACTATTTACATCGCAATACATATTTCTCAAATAAAACTCAATGTATTTGTTCAATTTTCCATTTTTGATATTGATTGTCTATGATTGAACATAAAACGTGACGACGATGAATGGTTGTGTATGTGCAAGTATGTGTACTAATCGGTCTGGCGTAGTGCCAACATTTCATTCAGTCATATCAAGTGTGTCGAACGAGTTCAACCTAATTCAGCTCCGTGTATTTTCACAAAATAATAACACATTACAATTGAACTAGAACAATTATCAACCATTTTGATCTTCTAAGTGTAACGATTCGTTAGTTGAATTATAAACTATATGACGGGCTTGGCGAAATAATGTAACACAGCCTCTCACCTCCTTCTCTCGCTTATGGAAATTACTGCTAGTGCGAGCAGGAGTTGAGAGGCTGTGTTACATTATTTCGCAAGCCCGTCATATAAGCTATTGTTAGTTTTATGATACAACTAAATTGTGACAGAATCAACTGGTGACCAAGCAATTGGGGGATTTTAAGTTCCCGGGAGCGTACATTATAACTGTGTCATTCGGTTTCAATAAAATCGCGCCACTTCTCAATTTGGGATTTTGCAACAATAATTTGAATCATCAACGAATATTTTTTCACACAGTTCGCATGACGTCAATGTTTTTTTTTCTCCTCAAAAGCCATTCTCACTCAAAACATAAAAACACTCATATTCGATTCTGTCGCACTGTGTAGTCATGAGCCAAATGACATATAGATTCCTTTAAGACGGAAATCTATCTAAGATCCAGAGCAAACTCTTTAAGCAGATAAGAGTTGACCTTTGTATTTCATTATACGAAAATTCAAACGACATGTGTAAACCAGTGGTTTTGAACTTGGCCCAAATAAGGATGTTTTCTTGTTTAAAAAAAAGGGCTTATTATTGGCATTGAAAATGTGTATTTTGGTTCATTCGCATTTTTCGTCAGCAGTTTGAATAGGATTGCACAGTGAATTAGGCATGTGAAATGTTTAGTCTCTAAGATAACGTGGTCTACACTAGACGTTTTTCATCATTCATTCATTAAATGTGCGTGAATTTAAAAAATACTTCGAAATATTGTAAAAAATCTTTCCAAACCATTAAACAGAGTTTTAAACGTAATGCAATGAATAATTTTCGTATTTTTTTTTTTTTTTTAATTTAATTAGAAAGTATTGGAAATATGGATAGGTTCAAAGGTTGGTTGATATTGTGTTTGATAGCTAACATTAGATGTGACTGCAACACAATCACATGTGATATTGAAGGTTTGTGATTTTGAAAACTATGTGATTTTTGATCAAACATGTTCAATTGTGATCATTTGATATGTTGTTTTTTTTGGAGCTTAGAAAACGTCAACACGAATTCGTACGATGAAAATGTCGCCGAAAGTCAATTGTCAGCCCAAATAATTGCATTTCTTGAACACTATAAGCAAAAAGATCCGGTTGGAATACCTGGAGCCATTGTTCCGGATCCACTTCCAGTGCCTGAAGTCGCACACTCACTGGGAATGGGCGTTTCACTTACCATGAAAAATGCTTTAGCCTATGGAGTAGCAAAGTTCCGCATGAGGGATGTTTCGGTGGATGTTAATAAGATGATAGTAAGATTCTTGGTTAATTTTAGTTAATTCCATCGAATCGAATAAATGTGATTTTTTATTAAATTTTCGAAAATGAAGGTGAAAGCAGAGATTCAACTCGATGCAGTCGAAATCATAGGCAACTATACACTTTCTTCATTGTTTTCATCAACTGATGGGCCATTTAATGTGACTCTTACGAATATCGTTGCCAGTGGAAATGCGTCCATTGGTGTTGAACGTGATGGAAAGATTCGAACACAAAACATTTTAATGGATGTCACCTTTTCCAATTTGACCACAAACTTTCAGAATTTGGGTGAAGTCTTTATTTGCTTTCGTATGATTATTTTTCATTAATTTTATTATTTTAATTTTGATTAGGTGTTGTCGGCAATTTTTTTCAGTCAATTATTAACAATTCACCAAATATGGTGTTTGACACAATGAAACCATTTATGTTAGAACAAGCATATTCAAAATTGAGCACCGACATTGATTCAAATATAAAAGATTTGATGGGTGAACAGTTATTGCCAAATTCAATATCACCATTGGACATGGCGATTGGGGAAGCACGGAGACGAGTTCGTGAAATGGGCTTTGATCCATTAATTCTACGGAATTACAATCATACGATTGGTTTGTTTTCCATTCAGTTGAAAAACACTTGGATAAATGGAGTCAGTGGCTTTTATCGCGTAGGTGACATTGCACTAAGCCTCGCAAACAACACTATTACTATGGGTAATTTTCACTTTTTGAGATTTTTTTTTATATCTAATTAAACATTTCAACTAGAAAGTATATTCTTCACTTGTGTTCGCAGTCAGGATTTTTTCGGGTGTTTGTCAGGCTCTTACAGAATGGTATGAAATTTTGGTTCTGGACGTTTCGGGACAAAACTAGTCAATATTTAGTAACTGTAAGAGCCCGACAAACACCCGAAAAAACCCCAATTGTGAACACTAGTATTCACTTTAGCAATAATGTCGATAAATACATAGCGAAATATGTATTGATGTTATTATATTCATTGTGAACTCAGTTTTATTTATTTAAACGTTATTATCTTTGAAGAACTTAATCTGGGCACACAAGTCATAATGGGCTCAACTGAATGGGAAGTATCAGCTGGAAGAGGAATTATTACACGTACTGGTCACATAGAATTTTCCGTTGAATTCATTCGAGCCACATTTATCATGACCCAAACACTTGATACTAGAAATCGCCCACAAATTCAAGATCTGCAGATGGAAATTGGAAATATTCAAGTAATTTTCGTAATCTTTGTCTCTTTTTATTTTATTTATTTGTTTGAATTGCTAAACTAACCATCATAACATTGTTTAGATTCGAAGCGATGGTGCGGCAACGTTTGATTATATCATTGAATTTTTAATAAATATCATTCCAAATTTGTTGCGATATCAAATAATGGATGCGCTAGAATCTCCAGTTAAGGCCAGAATTCAAAATGAATTGAATCAAATTAATGTGGAAAGATTCATCAGAGCAAATATTATAAAATTTGAACAAATGTGCAACAAATCTACCGTTAGTTTAAGCGATTTTGTATTGTAATAAAAATGACCACATTCAGAATTCCATAAACTGTTATATTGTTTGAATGATACTTTAGTTTAAGTGCCACAAAATAAATTTCGTACTCAACATAATACTGTTATTGACGCGTACTTATCATTTGTCAGTGACGACAGTCGACTTTCCGACATTCAAAAGCAATTTCAATTTTGTAATAAACAAAACTAAAAACATACGAAAAATTGTCTGCGTTTTCATTAGATAAAGACTTTAAAAATGGCTAATCAACGTTCCCAAGTTGTTGAGTTATATAAAACAGTGAGTAGATGCATAGCATTGATAACTTCCAATTGTTATTGTATACAAAATGCACGTATAAATTTTTTGCTTTTTTTTATTGTTTGTTAGCTTCAATACCTGGGACGTGAATATCCTGGCGGCGCTGAAAAATTTCGCAGCAAATGTCATGATGTTTTCCTTCGAAATAGCAAAGAAACCGATCCAAAGAAAATCCAATCAATGATTGAGCATGGAAAATTCATTGTTAAAGAATTAGAAGCACTTTATTCGCTACGCAAATATCGAGCTATGAAAAAACGCTACTATGACGATCACTGACGGCCGAATCAAATGATACCTTAAATCGATGTGAATGACATAATATGACAATTCCTGTAAACTATTCTGTTTCATAGAAGAAAAATGAAGAAATAAACGAAAACACCAAAAAATGATACTCAAGTTATGGATTATTTTTCTTTGAAATAATTTATTGTTTCTAATACATAGGTTTTATTAATAAATTTATAGTTGCAATACTTCACTATATGTATCTCATTTGTTTTTGTGACATACTGTTTTTTTTCACTTGCTCTGTTTTGAATTTGTCGAAAAAAATTGGATCTACAGAATATAATATTATAATAAGGTGAATATTTTTGTGTATATTTTTTTGTTCACTTTTCATTTTCCTCATGTGTGTTTTTTTTTGTTTGTTTATTCCATAATAATGTTATAGCAATAGTCAAATCCTAAAATGCGTATTCCTGCAGTGAAAAAAGTAGCTAAATTGCAAACCATATTTCAAATGAATTGCGTGTGCAATTGTTTGAATTGTTGTTTTTTTGTTCGTGATTTCTACAAGTGTTAAATTGTTAAGTGGACTATATTTTGTTCATCTAAGATCATAATCATCTCACACGAGACGAAAAAAAAACGAAATGATTAATGTCTTTTTGTTGTTGCTATTTGAAAAAAGAGAACATCGTCTACGCAATTCAATTTCACAGTTGCAATGTATTTCTTTTTTGCATCGCAGGAATTACCATTTTTGGGCTTAATGTGTTTTATTATTATTATTATTATTATTATTTAAATTTAAATTTAATTTTTGTATAGCAATATTTTAAATGAACGCACCAGTTTACTCGTGATATATATGTAGAATGTAGAATTTATAGATTAATATTTAGTTAAAATTCTCATTGAATGTTTTGTTTGTCATAATTCTTGTGAGACTGGTAGTTACTCTGTATGTGTGTGTTCTGTTGGGGTCACTCATTATCATAATGAATTTGTTGTTGTTGTTGTTGTTTTTTTTGGTTTGGATTTTGTTTTTATGTCTTTGTATTTATTATTTTGCATTAAATTTGTCCTCATTCAGCTTAAGAAGTTTATTTTACACATATTTATTTAGATAAACAATCTACAGACAATTTAACAAATTAATAATTTATGTTATATTACGATAATCTTTCCATTATAAACATTTTTTTTTTGTTCAAATAAAACTGTGTTTTTTTTATTGTTTTCCTCTCTTCTCATCTGTTTTTTTACTCTTTCACTACCTCTCGCTTTCTCGTCGGTCTTTCTCAACAATTTGTGAAATATAATTTATTTAAAATATATGTGTACATCTCTCTATTAATAAATCGCCTTTTTGTAATATATATGTATGTAAATGATTTAGTTTTTTTTGTTGTTGTTGTTGGATTCAGAACGTTGTTTGTGTGTTGTTGTTTTTTTACTTGATTTGAACGATTTGCACGGATGTTGATTTCCTTGCTATATTGATCTAGTAACGATAGGCTTTAATCGGGGATATAAACTGTTTTTGTTGTTGTTGTTGTTGTTTTTTGTCGTGGGAATGTACCGAAACTACGAATTTTATTCCCTGCAGCATTGAAAGGCAAAGAATTCAAACATGTTCTTTGCACAGCGATCCAAAAGTCAAACAACTTAATGAATTTATCATTTCGAATTCGACAGGAAATGAATGTGCTCACAACGGAATATTTTCGGTAAATTGTTCATGTGTATCTCATCACTACGTTAGGCAATTAAAGGGTAATCATTTAAGTTTCTATGGAAATCTCAGAGAAAGAAAAACTCCGTTAGTTTTTAGAATCAACGCCTCTTCACATCTAAAATCAGCTATTGAAACTATTGGACACTAGCCAACAAGGACCAGTTATTGGATACGCTCTTGCTGCGATTGGGTTTTTTTTTCTATTTTAAATCTTCCTACAAAAGGAATATAAATGTTTAAATTGCACGATCCGAAATACATGAACAGATTCACTTTGAGCAGTGCGGCCTGACAGTACAAGCATTTATCATTCCAAATAATTGTTTACTTGGCATTCATTTCAGAGGCAATTTGTTATGCTTAATGTGCAATAAAAATGTTTCACATTCTGTGACACATGCTACCCTTTAGGCCCAGTAAGTTTTGAAAATCAATAACAAAAGTCAACTACTTTAATTTTTGGGGATTTTGTTGAAGTAAAATTGTTTAAATAAACTAAATAAATAAAGAATCACGAATATGAAGGAGCTGGGTTCATTTTGGAATTTTCATTTTAACATTCATTCTCACGCTCTCTCTCTCTCTCTCTCTCTCATTTTTATTGGATGAATATTATTGTTCTGATTTTTATTGCTTTACATTTAAACACATGTAATGATTTGACGAGTTTTGTTGAAATTTGTTGGAATGGGTTCAATGGAATTTGTTCAAAAAATTGTGGAATAAAATGAGCATTTTGATGAGTATTTGAAGTTTTGAAGATACTAAATGGACGTGTTCTCAAACACACGTTAAAACCATACATTTCTCACCACACGCACACAGAAAGAAAACAGTCACAAATTAATGTCATTTGAATGATGGTCCAAAGGAATGTTATAAAATGCCAACAAATTAATGTTCAATCATTTTTCGAGTTGCAATTTTTTTTAGAATCTCATGCATTGATTTGCAATTGAAATGGTGAAATTTTTCCGGGGCAATATAATCAATCATTTTGGTATATGTGTTCGAGAAATTCTACTTAGTATGCGGTTTATATTTGTTATTTTTTGTTTTGTTTCGACCAAATTCGATGTGAATTCAGAAAATAATATTCAGTCCATTTCGTTATTACATAGCGAACTGATAACATCTAAATCTTCGTTCATTTCTAACTATTTTTTTTTGTTTTGTTTGATTGTTATTGTTTCTTTTGGTTTCATTACATTGTTGAAATCAAAAATCAAACTCACTTGTCTTGGTTGTTGCTTGTTTTTTTTCATTCACATTCTAAACCTATAGGTTTAAATTATTTGAAGCATAATATTAACGACGTCAATAGGAAATATCGTAACGCCAAACATTTGGGCGGTCATAACTCGTGAGAATATATTATATATATTTTGTTTTGTTTTAAATTTGTTTTTTTTTTGTTTGTTTGTTTGTTTTTTAATTTAAAATTTATGGAAATAAACGTTACAAAGCATCATGGTGATAATATTTTAACGAATTCAGCAGCCACTTTCAATAAAATGCACAGTAAAAATAGAGTGAATCAAATAGAGTTGTTGGTTTTTGTGTGTGTGTGTGCTTTGCCCAAATAAATAACAAATATGTGTTTCACTTGTTTTTCATATCATTTTTTTCTTCATGTTCGTCACTAACAAATGACTGTTTACATCAATCGTAATATACATTGAACTTTCTGTACCAGCACAATTTTACATGTAATAATATGTATGTGTTTTTTTTAAAAATATGATATGAGACATATGAGGAGGGTGATTGGATTTGGATGTGTATAGATGTGTGTGTTCATGTACTTATGTTTGCTTGCTTGTGATTGTGAGTGTGTGCCAACGAGCTGTATTTTTTTCATGTGGAATGTTTGGTTAATTTCATTGAGTGCTCTTCATTTTTACATTAATAAATTATCGTTACGTTTATGTATTAATTTGTGTTTTTGTTTTTTTTAGTCATTTGTCGGTCAGCCACAGCTTCATAACAGTTTTTGCAAACTGTTTTTTTTTTTTTAACAAAAGCACTGAGCATATTCGATATTTTTATTCATGCATTAAATTGTTGGTTTGCATTCAAACACACGAACTGTTTAACTTTATTGGCTTCGATTGATGGACATTTTACAAAGCGTTAAGCCGTCCATTTTCGTCAAATTAAAATCAGATTGAATGCTGAACTCTTTTTTATGCGATTCAAAATCGCTCGTATGTTTGACTAAAGCATTCACCACAAATGCATTCGATAGGAAGACATGAATGAATTTTTTTCATGGAAACTTGTTTTTTTAAATAAGAAAAAAACACTCATTTTTAAGAGTATCTTTAGAATTTGGTTGATGTCACTGAAAATCCAATGTTAACTGAATTTGGTCTTCGCATACTTTTACTGTGCATTATCACGACCAGTCATTCCATCACAGGCAGAGGTGTTTTTTGTTCACGGATAGTTTTAACCGTAAAACGGTTTCAACTCTCTGAATGATCACCTCTGAGCTCAGGCATATACTCTTTAACCAGATTCTCAATGAAATGTGTTGGGCTTTGTTTTAAGTTAATTGGAATTGAATTGGATAATTTGATTGCATTAAAGGCTATCCAATATCCAATGTCCAATTCGGGCTTAGTAAAATGCCAGATCTAGAATCTAGATGGACGCAGTCTTTATATACAGAATGAAAATATATGAATAAAAAATAAGTAGCGTTTTTCCAATCCAAATTCATGCATTCATGGCTTGACCATATCTTTTTTTCTCGTTTATGACTGAACTCCATACGACTGACTGTTGCAATCAATCAAACATACATCGAAAATTCAATGTGTATGTTGTTGTCGTCGTCATTCATTTTCATTTATTATTTCAGAGCTAGTTGTCTAACACATACGATGTTAGACATTTGAAATTTCTGTTCAGTTGCATACTTTTTGTGTTTTAAAAATGATTATTCTTTTGACACGTGCAATGAATGTATCATAATATTTTATGTCACGTTCACACGGCGGAGTGTGAACACATCAAGTCATATCTAGTCAGCTTACATTTATCTATATGATGATCGTGTTTCATTTGTTTATAATTCGTTCAATATCTCTAACAAGTACATCTGGTTTATACATTCAAATTGCCTCTATACTTGATTATGTTGTTGCGTGCATTTTCATATTTATGTTTTTTTTTTTTTGTAAATTTTTATTTACTCTTGACGTATCTAACTCAATTTATTTAGTCAAATATTTCCCACAAATTTCTATTCTATTATTGTTCATATAATGTGTTTGTTTGTTCACAAAATCGTTGGCTTATTAGTTTTGGTTGTGTGATTTAAAATTTGCATCACTTTAGTTTTGCCAATGAATCAATGGTGGCAAAAGGCATGAATCCCACACATCATGATATAATATTATGTTGTCCATCATCATCAATAAATACATTGGGAATAGAAAGACTGCTTGGGAATGCTGTCTCAATGGAATAGCGGAATTTAAATGGTTTCGTTTTCGCACATTTGTACTATTGTGTGACTTGATAATGGACCTTCCATTCATTGATAGATACATTTGGTTTCAGTGTTTTAGCTTGATTTTGTGACATTTCGTAGCCAAAACAAATCAATGAATCCATTTTTAAACTATGAGCCAAACTAAATCTACCCGTCCAATTTTTAATCACTTCTTTTTCAAAGACATTTTTTTTTAACTAACGCATTTTTTTAATATTTGCAATTTTGCATTTTTATTATTTTTTTTTTTAAATATGTATACACATGACAATAAATATTATTCACTCCTATGCAAATAAAACAAAAAATCAAGAAGAAAAAAAATCGATGAACTGTGTTCAATGAAAGGAAACCTTGGTCCTGATATCGACAAAATAAATTTTGTCGATAACAAAGAAATGGAATTACAAGAGCATTTAAGTTGTGAAATGGGAGGACAGGGAGACAGGGGGACAGGTGCAGAACGATTAAAGTTACAAACAAACTCAAAATTATAAATTAAAATGCGACTTATTTTTCGTGAGATTCCTAAATAACAATTGATCCACAAAATATCTAAGGGAAAATTACAATGTTGTTTGTTTGAAATCTTATGAATTAAAAACGGATGTAATCATTTTGGTTTTGTGTGTCAATTGTTGTTCTAGATGATTTTTTTAACCGATAATTTGTTACGAACATTTTAACAAGTTTTTTTGGTGATTTTTTTTTTTTTTTTTTGGTGACCGAATACATTTGGTTTGAAGAGAATGTTGATTACTTGAAAATGAAAGAACTTGAGAATCAGATTTTTTTTCTTTTAAATGAGTAATTATTTATGAATTGGAATATATTTAATAAATGTATTGCTGAGATGTAATATTTCAAATTTAAATACAGATTGCAGAGATTTTTGTTTTGATTTCATTCAATCATTATTTACATTGAGTTTTATTTTTATCATCATTTCTTCTTTTGTTCTCATTTAGAGTTCTGCGCATATGTGTTCTATCGAATGAGTAAGTACTGTGAAAATCACGCGAGTCCATTTGAATACTACATTTTCTTGAGGACATGGCTGATTTATTGTGCATTTACATTGGTGAAACAATCAACCAAATAGTTTGTTATTTTGTTATTGTTTGTTAAGTAAATTTATTTGATTTTTTAAAAAATAACACTAAAATTCAAATAATAACGATTTTCTGTAAGCTTCATATTATTTGTCGAATGCTAAACTATGTGAGTTTGTGTGAGTGTTTTTTGTTTGTTTTGTTTTGCTGAATAGGAGAGTACAATTTCTTTATTTGATAATCATCAAATATCTTAAGCCTTATCTAATATTTCATTTTATTTATTTTTGTTTTCTTTATGAATGAAATTTGCAGTCGACTCCATATTGCAAATAAAACGGTAAATTTGGTTGAACGGGATAACTGTCACTGAATTTGTCACGATTAAAATTTGTGTGTGTGTGTGTTTTGAAACGATTGGGCAAATGCAACAGTTGAGGTTTTTGAAGTAATATTTGTTTTTTGTTTATCGTGTCATTTGCTGCTGAGAATGCGTGCAAACCATTGACTGGAAAAGTTGATGAAATGCAACACTTTATAATTTATGTTTAAAATGGGTACTGACAATTTCAATGAAATTTTGTTTTTATTTGGCATGAGAATTCAATCAAACTCTATCTAAACGAGAGGTGGGCCCTACGAATAACAATGCATTGTGAAGTCACCAAATCAAACTTAAGGGCCATCTAACGAAACTAACAAACATCGTTTGTTTCACTTCACAACTTCATATACAGTAGCAATGAACATAATGTATTGAATATATGTGATAATACTAATACATTTCAGTCTCATTAGTTCACCAAGGTATTGTCAGATGGCATTTTTAAAACAATGTTATTAGCACCCAACTCTCGTACCTGAATCTTTCGTTGGGAATCCAAAACTGTCAAAATGGTTAAAATCAATTTAACTCACGTTGTTTCCATTTACAGCTACACTTATTCATTGCAATTTGGCTGAGCTGCTTAATCTTTCTTCTCGCCATCCTCTGGATCCTTGAGTGTATGCCATTGCGCAATTGGACGACGTGGCGATGCCAACATATCTGACCAGTGACGAAGCTCAGTGCCGGTTGCCGAATAGCCCAAAACAACCTTTCCAATGGGCTCAGATGTACCGATACGATCGTAATCGACAACAGTCACTACAAGCTGTACTTTCTGAAGATTTTGGGAAAAAAAAACAAACAAATACAAATGAGATGACCGAATCAAAATAGCAGGTGTTGATATCCCAATATTTTTTTTTGTTTCCACTAGAAGTGATATTAAATCACAGATTTTTTTTTAGCAAATATTAATAACATTATGATTAAATAACATTGTATATATGTTTCGATAAAACAATCAAAACAAAACTAAACAAAAATTTGCATAAAATGAGTTCAAACTAATTCTGATTTCGCACTTTAAAACAGTGCTTTGAATGTTTTATATGCAATAAATTGAAAAGATCAAAACAAATATTGTTGATACACGTGTTGAAACACGCAGCTAATCAACTATTCAAGGCACACACAAAATAATAAAGAATGCTGATAAATAGATTATAGTCTCAGAAGACTAACCAGTCTGATGAGATTTATTTGAATGGGTAAAAAGTCCAAATTTTCATTAGCAAAGCGTTCAGATGCACAAAAATTAAACAAAATTGTAGGGGTGAACTAAACGTTGGCCTGCTGTGAAAGTTTTCTTCGGAATATGTATGTTGCATAGACATTGACTGGACAACTGGATATGGATATGAGACATTGTACATTACATACATTGCTACATTTAAACATTAAGACACTTTGCCTTGGTGTTTATCGCTGTGCAATAATCAATCACATATGCATAACATATTTCGAAAAACTATTCAACTCAAGACACATACAAATGCATACGAAAATAAATCTGTGCAGAAAATGACAATATTTGAGCCCAATTGATTTGGTCTTTCACCATGCATACAAAATAACATTTGGAGTAGATTTATGCATTGACTGTATAAATCACAAGATCTTACTCGATTTTCTTACATTTGGTCGACATTTGGGAGTAAATTCTTGTTCTTCTTTTCATTTCATAACTCAAAATTGAATAAATTCACATCAAGTGGACAAAATCTTACTCCAATTTTATTTTATGTGTGAAATACTGTGTAGCGAAGGTCCAAACACAGGGATTTCTTGTTCATTTCATGTCAGTATCACATTCGAGCACAGACTTATTTCCAACATTTCATAACTTTGTTTTACTTAGAAAAGTATTTTGGTCGTCACCATCGTTATCACAAAACTATATAAAATTATTGAAAGCTTCCATTGGTGATCAAAAAATCACAAATTTTTAGTGATCACAAAATGTATTTGACTAACTAAAGTAAAGTTCGAAATGTTCATAATAATGTGGGTGAATTTGTCAAATGTACATTGTACACTGTACAGTAAAGTGCAGTGCAGTGTACAGTACAAAGTGGAACTAGCTACTCTATGAATACGAATACGAATACAAAAACGATAAAAAAAAAGAATCAAAATGTGTCTGTAGTATTTGTATACATGTAAATTGAAAGCAATGTAATATCATAAGTAGATGTGAAATGTTGCAAAAAACTTCAAATGTTTATGTGATACTTTACGATTCGGTCCAGAATAGAAAAAAATTCAATAAATTTGAATGAGTTATTGATTGGGTGGAGAATTTGTATGATTTATAAAAAAAATGGTTCATTAGCATTTAATATTTCATATGTTATGTTGATGTTGTTCATTGAAAGGAAAAAAGAACCAAAAACAAAACCATAAGGAAATGTGTTAAATGCTGGGCATTGATGTGCTCTTCAGAATAAACGTATTAAAATTCGTGCGATAAATCGACATGTATCAACTTCAACACCAGAAAGTATCAAGGAAAGAGCCTTGAAATTGCCGCATATCGATCTATTTACTGGACACCGGTTTTCCAAATTGGCAAAATCGTTCCAGAATTTGGGAATTTTAATATTTATCCTCAAGACCACACACTTTTAAATTGAAGCTATTTAATGTGTATGATGAAAACAATGTCAATTTGCTCACTTACTGAGCTCTGAGCTAATTACTCAGCTCAATCATATATTTATTAATACAAGAAAGGCCGGCCATTCTCTCATCTTCGATAAATTAATGATTAATTAATATCAACAGTCAATCAAAAATAATGGACGAATTTTCATTGGTTCTTGTTTTTTGAAGAATATGAATTTGATTTTGGATGAAATTTGAGAGATTTTCAATTGAATTCGAAATAAATTGAATGTAACCATGGCGAGAGAAAATCGATTGAACGAACAGACGACATATAACGATGCCGGAAAAAAATTATTAAAAGCGACCAGACAATTGAAATTGTCTAGCAATCGACCGATATTAATTGATTATAATCAACTGATAATCAGTTTAAAATACAAACCAAGATGGTTGGAATTTGGAACCAAAATTATGCGATCAGATTTTTTGGATTGAAGTAAAATGTACAAAAATATTTCATTAAAATTCGATTATTTTCGAATTGACTGCAGTCACCGACTGTTATGCGTTGCGGTGTGGAATCATTAAGTTTATCGGTTTATTTGAGAAGAATTGCGCTGTTAACCTTAATTGCATTAAATACTAGTAAACGAAAATGTAGTATATTCAATCCACTCATTTCATATCCTCTACCATCGTATTGTGAATGCGGTCAAAATCGTGTATGTGAGCGCATCTACCTTTCTATTGATGCGTCGAACTGTCTGAATTTTAAAGCAAACGTTGAAAATCTGGTTTCATATGGAAACAAATTCGATTAAAAAACCCTACCTCTTTGGACATTTTTTTGGACTGAATCAATCGTTGTAGGAAAAGAAATATAAAAAAAAAACAAATAAAAAGTTGCACTTTCGATAAAGGGAACAAAAAAAACCACATAAAATCATTTGAGTTGGCCTTCGAATGGTTTTTGTTTTGTTTTGGCCCGTTGAAGTTTTGTTTGTGTACATGTGATACCAATGTATCGAAAGTTTTCTGCAGTTTCTTTTGGTGTCAATAGTTTTTTGTTGTTGTTGTTGTTGTTGTCTTGTTTGACAACAGTGTGTTATTTTTGTATCTACATAACATCTATACCAAAATTTTTTGTTTATCTGCGATAAAACATCATTTTAACTGATACAAACAAAATTGTATCTATACGGTAAAAGGCTACTAAAAAAATTACTGAAAAACAAACAAAATTCAACCGAATCAAGAAAAATTGCCAATAATTTTTCAGTACGCCAATCTAGTGTAAACTGAAACATAAATTGTAAACGAAACAAAACAGAAATGTTTGATAAAAACACAAATAACAACTAACATTTAAAGCAATTTTTGTCTATGGCAAAATAAAAAAATTTCATCAGCTTTTTGTTTTTTTTTTGGTTCATATAAAATAAAAATAATTTCAAATTGTGATAACAGAGAGCACAGGCCGCGGAAAAAAAACTTTGTATATACAATATTTTTTTGGGGGGGTTCGGGGGGTTTAGGTAAGACCATTTGCTAACACAAAAATCAAAACAGAAACATTTTGAATTACCATTCCGAAGGAATGTGCATTGCAACATAATCAACAGAACGCACGAATATCATTTAATCAACGAAAACAGTTTGGACTTTTGTACACGCTTTGCAAACGGCTATTGCAAAGAGCATGTAAATAATAATGTGAATGGTTTCGAATTAAATAAACAGTGACGTTTATAACAAGAGTACGTGTATATATTCGGGTTCATATACACACTACTAAGTGGGCTTTTTTTTCTCACATTTAAAAAAGTACATATTAGGTAACACGAACGAACAGAAAAAAAAACCCAACAAAAATATATATAGAGAGAAACCAAAATCACAGAACAACCAATAAATGAGTAAAAAAACAAAACAAAACGTTAACTCTAACGCATTACGCAGTGGATTTGTTTGGTCTTAATTATCTTAGGATAGTACAATACATTCTCGCATACTTGTATTTGTTCAAATGGAACTTCGAATGAGAACGATTCATTGTAGTATGGATTCAGGGTGCATTTTTTGATACTTGTCTTCTTTTTCTTCAAGCGTTTACCATTTTGCATCAATGCTATCTTGACATAAGGATCTGTGAAAAGTTTATATGATTTTGATACGTTCAAATATAGATTCAGATAAAAATGTTAACACAAAAACAATGATTTACAGTTCAAAAAAATTTCAAGAGCCAAAAATAAAGAGATATTCATATATTTGTGGATTGAATTGCGTTTTCGTTTGATTTTATCAACGAAAAATCAATTGTCCAATAAAATTGATTAAAGAATGGGATGTGATTGAAAAAGCAATTACAAGGCACTGATCATGTTTGGATTGTCGCAATTTTATGAATTTTAATATTAACAATTCCAAATCACTTGTATTATTATTTATAAAATGTGTATATTTCCCAAGTCTTGTTCGTCCATTTGCCTGTTCAATCAAAATTCAACACATATGAACAGTGTATACCAAGTTTGAAACACGATTTAATATTGAAATTTCGTTCAAACTTATCTAAAGTTTGGTGGTCGCTTGAGCTTAATCATTTAATAAATTCGTGTGCATTCATGAGGTATACAATGTTTAAATGCATATCAATAAAATTCGAATAAAATTGAATATAAATGCAAATTGTTTTAAAAATTAAAATAGAAAATGTGTCCTGATTTGTGTTACCAGATAATCCGCCAACGTCCATTTTCTTTAGGTTCTTAGCTTCCAAAATAACAACTGTAAGTTTTCCAGCTGTGGGTACATAACGAAGTGAGAAGCAGATGTCTCCCAACTGTTCCTGTTTTTTTTCAAATTATCCAATATAAAAAAATAAAAAAACGATTAAAAGTTTGTAAAATTGTTACAAATTAAACACATCTCACACAACTACAGGCTATTCGCAATCGAAATGGATCAGTTGTAAAATTACAAAATGAATTGACATTTATTTGGGTGGACATATTAAATTTATAACCACAAGATATCACGTTTAATGACGCAGAAATCTAAGCGCGTCGAATACTTGAAGATAAATGGTCTGAAACCAGATTTATTTACATGGATTGAAGGAAAAACAAAGGAATTGTGTGATTTATTGTTAAATTCATTACCGTTTCTTGAATTCAGTTACCGAAAATCAAATGAAGAGAAAAATTTGATGCTCGAGAGCCAATTTATACAAAAGTTTGCACAATATGTGCCTTAGAATACTGAAGAATACTAAAGAAGATTCATTTACAATGGATCAAAATGGCAAGAGCAATAAATTGAACATTTCACCAACGATATGCATAAAAATCGATTTTCAAATGACTAAGACCGTGTTTGAAGCCAGATGCAGTTGAAGGCTTTTTACAGCGTGCTGCATTGTTACATCAATTGAAATGTGCATATATTTTAATACTTTGCTTTAAATGTTCGAATGTTCGAGCATCTCAGATGCAAATCCAATTTATGTGAACTTTTTTTTTCATTTAAAAGCTGATTTAAATAATGTCAATCATCCTTTGGTATGTAAAAAATACAGATACATTTAGCATAAAAATGGTTCATTTTGCAAGAAAACATTTTTAAATTACATGTTACAAAAGAAATGAAGAAACAAAAATAAACCACCAAACTTATAAGAATTGATTGTGTGTCTGTGTTTGTTCGTGTTTCCCATTAAATTTGGCGTTGAAAAAAAGAAAACCGGAAAAATGTGTCAATTCAGACATAAAATAGCGATTACAAGTACCTTATTGTATTAAATGACAAAAAAAAAATAACATATTTAAAACTTATAACATTTGATTGAAAAGAACGAGCTTATTTTTCCCCAGCACTTTAATTCGGAAAATGTGTGTAAATTTTCGAAAGTATATTCGACGGATTTCAAATACCTCTGAAACGTTTTTTTTTTTTATTGTTATGAGGAATTCGTTTACACCCAGCTCAGAATCTATTTTTTTTTTACATTTTCACGCACAACTTTTATTCATTGCCAAAGAATGAATGATTTTGTTTCGATTCGAACGATATCAAATTTGATTCAGATGAAAAAGGAAATCAGTAAAATGAATTCAGATTTGTTGTTGCTTGAAATATGTTTGTTCCTGAATATTAACCTAACTTATGGTTTTCGATGGCATTCAAATAAATTTAATGGAATAAAAACTAAAATGCATAAGCAGTGCTTGAGTGAAATTGAAATCTGTTCAACGAATTTTGTTTGAAATTATTCGATTTATAATAAATATGTTTGTAAAAATGTGTTTAAAAAAAATTTCGTGTGACAAATCATCGATATTGATGAGAAGAGAGGGTGTGAGGCTGGAATTTATTCATGAAATATTTGTTTTTTTGTTTTGTTTTTTGATTCCGTGAAATTTAAATAACATTCTATACTGAGGCTAATATGCATTACTCAATATGTTCAATATGTAGCATTTATCTGCGGTATCTAAATAAATTTGGCCATGCAATTTGCGCATATCATAAATTCGTGTATTCAGTTTTTTGTTTTTATATAAATAAACTCATGGACACAATTCCTAACGACTAAACGTACCAAGTAAATGAGCTGAAATCGATGGCTCAAGATATGACTTTGATCAACAACAGAAAAAACAAATCTTATGCAAATATTCCACTTGTTTTCATTAAAATTTATGAAATAAATGCGATAAATTTATTTACACGATACTTGTTTATTATAAGGGTTTTGTTTGTCTGTATATAATGCATTTATAATTATATTTTTAACCTATTTTAATTATATGAATTTGAATTTATAAAAAGGAATTTGATGTAACTCAATCAGTCCATCAGAACATTCGATTTTCATCAGCAACGGTTTATTGATTGATTTTACATTGGACGTAATGGAATGATACGAGTCAATGGAAAACACTGTCTGATCAAGCAATTTATTATTTACGTTTGTATGTAGCTGAATTTATCGATTTTCATGTAATTTTCATGATTGACTACTATCGAGTGTAATTTTCGGCTGAATTTATTACTAGACATAATCCCTAGAAAATGTTTTCTGAATCAAAAACAGATTCATTATATTTATGAATGTTTGATAGAAATATTTGATTGAATGAATTCAATGTGCCGTTAATGATTCAAAGAAGATTAAATTGCAGTGCCATTATTTTGAGTAAATGTGAAATGAAATTAAAGCATAATAACATTATGATTGCTGTAAACTGTTTTATTTTGTGGCTATTGTTTCGTTATAATCATTGAGTCATTTCAAGCAATGATTTTAAGATGACGACCGAAAATGACAGATTGTGTAGACGTGAAAATGTTTTTTGTGAAGACGTTTGAAAACGAGAAATGTGTGATTTAAATTGATAAATATTTGATTTTATACTGTGTGATCAAATTGATTTCGAATTATTGTGAGAAATATTGTGCTTTCTTTCATTGAAATAGACTACTGTTGTTGTTTGTTTAGAAGAATGACATTTAAAAGAAAAATTGAACTCTATTCTAATTGCAGCGCCCATTGAGCTTAAATATATTGATCAGTGATTGATGTTTGAAAATCGATTCTGAATCCAAATTTGTGCCTTATCAATTGAACTATACAATTAGAATCAATGATTCGTTGATAATTTAAAAAAAAAAGAGAAAATGTGAATGACCGCAACAAGTGCTCAAATTTCCATGGAATGACAAATGAAATCGCATCCGAGATAAAAATTTGCATGAAGAATAATTTCATACGGTTATTGTTAAATTGTTATTTTTTGTTTACCTTCAACGAATTTGATTCATTCAAAGCAATATCATGCATATCGTCCAATAGAATTTTATGAGAGACAGAGATTCATTCATTGAATAATATATAAATATTTTTTTTTTGTCGTTTTGTCAATGAATTGGAAAATATCGAATTGAAAAAAGTGAAACGATGTAGTTTTTAGTTCGATTGGCAGAATGGAGAAAACAACTGATAACAAAACGAAAAACCGAATAATAATTTCCCAAGATTCGAATAGAAAACAATTCGTTTTGTTTGAAATTTGCAACAAATTGTAATTGAAATTGATTTTGGAATCGGTTTTTGTTGGAAATTATTTTAAAAAATGAATAAAAAAAATTGGTTTTCTTTAGTATATTTTTGTTTTGTAAAATCAAGGAAAAAAAAACGAAAACATCAACACAAACGAAAATATACGAAATAAATTGTCTGAGTGAATTTTTCAATCTGAAAAGTGGCTCAATCGCGGGTCACATATCGAAAAATTCACCCACAATCATCAAAAAAAACAAATAACAAATGTACTCAAAATGTTTTATACAAATATACTTACGTGAATGAGCATTTTGATTGTAATTTATTTTTGTTTGGTTTTGAAGCGAAGCATGCAAATTTTATCGTTAATTGTTTTTTTAAATGATTTTTTTTTTTTGGTTTTGAAATTGTATATGTTTTTTTTTTTAGTCGAAGACACAACCATTCACGAGCGTAAGCACAGCATAGAAAATATATCAGGAAAAAGAGAAAAAAATGTATATCATCAATAAAAATGTAAAAATTCTTTGATCCAATTTTTGTCTGTTTGCTAATATTTGAAAAAAAAAAGAAAATCAAACAAAAAATTTGATTAAAATACATAAATTGAAGAAAAATTGTTTTAAAAGTAAAGTGGCTTTGAAAATGCTTCTTGTTTGGATAAAGAGGTTCAAATGCAGAAAATAGCCAATTGCAATTCAATAATTTTGGTTTCTCGAAACATTTTCTAGATTTTATTTTTTTGGTGATAAGTTTTCCAAAGAAAAACAAAAACAAATAAGAACAAATTCTGTAGTGTGTAAAGTAAGTAACAGTAAAATAAGGAGAAAAAAATTGATTTGATTATTGCTAAAATTGTAATTGTTCGATAAAAAAATAAAAATAAATAAGGATAGAATTAGAAAAGTTATATAGTGCATTCCAGTCAAATTGAAATAGAAATATTCAAAGGTTAAAATCAAATGAAAAATAAGTTTTTGTTGAAATTGAAGACTGAATGAAAAATCTTAAGGACTATAAATTTGTGATAGAAAAATGTGAGGGAAAAAAATGGTCGCACAAAAATGTAAAGAAGCAGCGAATTATTTGGAAATATTGAAATTAGAGAATGAACGAAAATAATAATGGAACGAAAAGAAAAAGAAGATGGTAAAAAAAGCCAACATATCAATAAGAAATTGGTATGTATGAGGTGTATGGCCTGCCTGCATGTGTTCATTGTGTGTGTATGTGTGTATTTGAAAAAATCAAAAGCGGTTAGTGGCTGAAGGAATTGTGTGTGTGTGTGTGTGACGTTAACGATAGATATATAGAGTGAGAATGAGAAAACCAAATTATGCATGGCTGTTGCGCATTTTATTCCAAATGATGACTGCTTTTTTTAAAATTCTGCGACTTGATTCGTTCGCATTTTGAACTGGGTGTTTTTAAGCTTGTCGGTATACCGGGTATTTTAATCTGGTATTTTAATCTGCATGGTATCATGTCTATCTGTATTTTATTGGACTAAGCGTCTTGTTGATTAACCAAACAATAACACAGTTTTAATCGGTTTTATTGTCGTTTTTGTTCTTGTAAAACGTTTTAATCGTAATAAAATTAAAAGAAAAATACAAATAAAATCAAAACAGAAGCAACGAAGGGGTTTTTATCTGGTGTTTAAATTCCGTTTGTTAAATTCGTTCCCAAACAACCGTTTCGTATAGAAATTCTTCACAACGAAAACGAAAAAAAAAACCAAAAATACTCATCTGGAAAAGAGATTGTCATGAAAAGGCTTACCTGACCACCTTCACCTTCAACCGACTGCAATTCACGCCATTCTTCAATCGTTTGTGCCAAATCAATTTGACACAATGGCACCTTTACTTCGCCGATCTGATCGTGTTTCGAGAATCTATCAAAGTCGAAAATTGCAAATACGAGTGTTTTGTTCATAGCTTCAGCATAGGGAAGATTCTGTAAGCAAACAACAAAACAAAACACAAATTAGAAATGAATTCAATCGAATCAATTTTATTGCAATCTCCGTTGAATATCCAACTGAAAAAAAACAAAAACAAAAAACCAAATAGAAAAAACTATAAAGTGACTACAAAGTGCCATCAAAACCAGCATCATTATTTTTTCATGTACAAACCTTAAAAACGAACGATTCGTTGAAAACTGGGTTAAGCGTCTTTCGGTGAACTTTGGTTTCGAATTTTTTCTTTTTATCCGGTAACAAGTAGACTTTGACGTATGGATCTGATGTGCCGCCCATATCCAAAGCAGGTAACTCTTCAGCTTGTAGAACAGTTACATTAAGGCTGTTTGAATTAAAGTCATACTCCAACTATGGAATTGGCATTGTTACAAACCAGGCAAATCAATTTACGATATTTGAATTAAACAAAAAAAAGGGAAAGAGGGAGAGAGAGAGAGAGAGAGAGGAAGAGAGAAAAAAACACATTGAAAAAGAAAATTAGATTGGATTTTAAAACAGTGACTGCCAAGCACACAGTTACAACAACATATCTTTCGACATCAATCATGTATCGGTCCACTGTTGAGCACAGCATACTTACGTGAATGTGTGTAAAGTATAAATTAAGTGTAAAAATGAAGCGACAGAGAGAGTAGAAAACAATATATAGATAGGGGAGAAGAGTCGGTATTGTCAATGTGTGTATTGGTATTTATGAAGGCAACATATAGATTCAAAAATAAACCAAAATTAGAGATGTATAATGTGAAGACAAAGTCTGCAATTGTTTTGTGTTTGTTTTCTTCTGTATGTTTTGTTTTGTTTTCATTGTTGTTGGCTAGTGGAAGTAGTTGTAGTTTATCGACTAACTGTTAGTAACAAGTTCTAAGACAGAGATGTTGATAAAGTGTGTATAGAACAGATACAGTAGCTAAATCGGACCGGTCGACACCCTATTTACAGCAACCAAACTGACAGTCTCTGAACATTTGTCTCATTTTTTCTTCATTCTTTTGCGTTTTTTTTTTTGGTTTTTTGATTTTACTAGGTTTACACGTCACACACAATTAGTATGCTTAAATGAGAATATGAATTCCAATAAAAACCTTGTATTGTAATTTGCCCAATTTTTGTTCACTATGTTTACTTTCACCTTCGTCTGGTTCTTCAGCATTTTCTGTTAATTCTTCCATATCCGGTTGGACCTAAACACAGGGGGCAGAAAAAATACTGTTATAATTGTTTAACTGGTTCGATTACGTTACCTTTTCTTTATACGCTGAGCCAAGCAACTGTACCGATTTAAGATCCACTCCTTTCATGCCCTTCTTGCCATCCTTTCCTCGTCGCTTCCGGAAAAATCGTCTAACACATAAGAACAGCAGTCCACATATCAATATTATAATACCTATGAAGATCGCCACCACTCCCCATTTTGGTATTTTTGTTATATCCGATGTCTTATCGAAAGCTTGATTAACTTTTGTGTCCATTTTTCGGAATATTGATTTCTGGGTCGTTGATGCAGTTTCAGCAATTTTTGATGTCACTTCCGAGGCCACAGTTGCTGTAATATTTGTCAATTCCATCAATATTTGTTTGAAATGTGTTTCATTGAATTTAACACGACCAATTCAATTCAAATATATTGCTGTTAAAATGTTACATACATGATGCCTCTAAATGATGATGTTTACTTCCAAAAATATGTTTTTCATAATTTTTTGTTGTGGTTTCGACAGCTTCTGCCTGTCGCTTATACACATGTCGACTGTACGCCATGGTTCTGTTGAATACCTCGGCTTGATAATTAAAACGAAATAGAACAAAATTAAAACATCCCAATTAAAAATGTATACGATATCTATTGGAGAATCGATTTGTAAAATATATCCTCCTCGCCATTGTATTTAATGAAGAAATTTCCAGCAAAAACATGTTTTTTTCCATCGATATGTTCGACCTCAAATTAAATGTTACATATGAACGATTTCCATTCATTTCACATAATTTGTAATATATCGAGTGGTTTTCTATTCAATTGCTCCTTTTTCACATTTAAATTTTGCAATCATAATTTGTTTCGTTCAAGTGCAGTGCGTATCAAATATTTATTTCATAAATTGACAACACAATTTCTCGAGAGAATGTAATTCGAAACCTCGTTATGACACCGAACAAATCGTCTTCGTCGCAGTCTTGAAACTCCTCTCTTATTCCCATGAATTAGTAAAGATGGAAAAACTAAGTTTTTCGATCAAATTTCAAATCCATTGGCATTTTCACATTGATGCCATACAGCATTGCCATTCGATGTTCTACAGTGTAAATGTTTCTCTCACTTAAGCCCATTCAATCCACTGATATGTGAATCTGTATATACTATGTGTATACATTTAGTCAAAGTGTACGATACCATTAGATATTTGCAAAGAACGTATAATCCTCCATTCATTCATTCGCACGCAATGCAAACTTTAGTTGAGCCCACATTATTTCTGGCTCTTTCTCACACTGTCTCTCTGACTCTTCTATCTATTTTATGAATGAAATGCTTCATCGAAAATATCCTGTCGATTAACCATTTAATCATTAACATGTTTTATTTTGCATCGAGTTTTTTATGGGCCAAGTATTTCGACGTAAAAACCATGTAAGTTTCATTTTGATTTTGTGAACATTGCCACTTTTATCCATCAATACAATCGCAGTCGCTTTTCTTTACGTAACTTGAAAACGGTGAATTCAAGCATTATGGAGAATTTTATGTGCATACAATGAAAACTAGAAAACAGTAAAACGTCGTTTGTTGCTTTTTTTTTCTCGTATGGTTCTTCTCCTATTTTTGTTTTTGGCAAATAAACTACTGCACTGCTGTTCTATTTGAGCTTGAAAACCCACATTCGTATAGAAATTAATGAAATTTTTTGGAAAAAAAATAGAATCATTTTCACATTCACTCATCAATAATGCTGTTGGTGGAACTAAAATGTTGTTTTTCAAAGGACAGAGCTGAACATTATCACACTAGTCAATGATTTACCTTTCTCTTACAAATTATTGTATTAACTAGAAAACGTAAAACACTTTGCTGTTTGCACGGATTTTGTGCTCTTCTTTTTTTTTTGTACAATCAGAACAAAACTCTATTGTTGTATTTTTTTTTTTTGTTGAGACAATATCCACTTGAGAGATTAGAAAATAGATTCACGTCAGAACTAGGACATTTCTTCGTATTAATGTACTTTTTGCGTAATAAATGGTTAACATTTACACATTTTTCGATTTGAATTTCATTTAAAAAAACAAAACGATTTTATTCACTGCACACTGTACACAATAAACAATATGAATTGTGTATGGTTTTTTTGTGGGGTGGATTTGTTTTATTTTTGTGTTGTTTCTTACTTTTAACTACGGAAAAATAAAATCGCCTTTTCACACAATGTACCACTCAAAATGGTGGATTCTTTTCTACAGGCTCCGTATATGACCGAACAAAATATCGATTTTGAGCAATTTTTACGTCGTTGTAGTTGTGTCTGCGTTAAAGCAGTGTGCGTAAAACAGTTTTCCACATTCACCACAGCACCAAACAGCATGAACATGGCAATGGATGGCATTCAATTCTGTGAAAATGTTTGAACTCAAGAATGGAAGTTATTAACTTTACAGACAAGTATAACAATGTGTAGAGAAAAAGGATGCGCATGTGCGATATAACGAACCGTTTTTACCGTGAATATTTAGAAATGTCGAAACATTGATGGAGCTGTGAAAAGCGGTCCGTGCAATCAAAGCTTTTAAGCGCACTGCTAAAGTTAAAACCAAATTAAGCGTTTTTCATTATATTGGTTTTCTGTATGTAAAGTATGAGCTTTGATAGCTGTTTTTCTTTTATTAACATTGAATTCGTTACTCAATTGAGTTGTGAAAATAAATAATTGACAAAAATGGCCGCTTAAATGGAACTTATACAATAAACTTATGTGTCTAATTGAGGATATTCGATTTTTTATTTTATGTGGTTTTTTTGGTTGCAGTGTTTGTTTTCCATTCCCAACTATTATAAAATCGGCAAAATTTCAACGACACCTTGACTATAACAAAAATAACAAAGAATAACGCTCCAAGGGCATCTAGATGAAGATGAGATTGTGAGATTTCACGTGATTTATGTGATTGATATTTGGCTGATTCTTTTGATGGTAAAAAATCACTCGATAAATTGACCGAATTATGATGAAGTAAATTTGCAATTTCCTTGGCATGTGCTTTGAGATCCTTGTTTTGAAGCATTTTATTGAATTTTTGAACTAAAAATTCTTTTTTAATTTCATCAACACGTATCGATGACATATTTTCCAATGCTGTATATTTAACGATGCTATGAAGCTGCAAATCAAACGAGAAAAAAAAATGGTAACATTTAGTAAACTTGTGAACAATAATGACTTTGAAATGATTTCCAATCGAAAATGATTTAAATTTGAATATTTACCTCACTGTTTCGGAATGGGACGATTAACATTGGAATACCGTAATGAAGGGCTTGCTTAATCACAATTGTGTCGTCTTCGGTGACGAATAGGGCAGTGTTTTTGTGGGATAAAACATTTTTACTTAGCAGTGAATTGCAAATCATTACATTATCCGGTAAATTGTATAGAATTTCATCATGTTCCCATATGATTTGTTGGCTTATATTCCGGAATGTTTCAACCAGTTCATATTGAATATCACGAGGAAGATTATGTCCAATTTTCACATAAACGGCACCCGATAATGCATGGTCCAAGAATTTCTGCAATATTAAAAACGGATGAGATGTTAATTTGAATGAATTATTGTCATTTTGAAGCACTGATAATATCAAATGCAAAATATTCAATTACCTGAACATCATCAATCACACGATGCTCAATACTTTGTTGTGTATTAATGTTTGAAAACTCCATCTTTTATTTTTGTCGTTTATTTTTGTTTTTAATTCCACAACTGTTTATACTCCACAACTTATTAGCTTAATAGCGCACGAAAATTAATTTCAATTTTTCTATCAATTCTCATAAAAATGTTAACGAATAGAACTTGTTACCGCTTGTCGTATACTCGAAATGAATGCACTGTATTAAATAAACCGATGTTTTATATTGTTGAGTGAAGTGAATGTAGACATTGTTTTGTGTCTGGCAGTGATAAGACGACACTTGATTAAGACGAGCGAAGAGGAAAAAAAAACGAAACAAGAGTGACATTTGAACACGCAGCACGTATGCCTATCGTGTGATAACCGGACTAGTGTTATGTATTGAACCCGCACGAATGGAAAAAACAGTTACGCTCATGGAAAAGTTACTTCATAGTTTATAAATCGCATAGGCATCACAAGTAGGTGATGCGTTAAGCTATGTGTACTTTCGAACGTGTTCGCCAATCGAAAGTCCAGAATATGGCAACCGAAAATAGGCTTGTTTTCGTTTGATGATTTGTATTTTGGACTAGGCGCTAGACACAATTATCAACACATTTGAGGGTCAATGATGAAAATGTAAACAGTAAAAAAAAATTGCTGCAGTTGCGATTGAGCTCAATTCAAACTGCCTATGAAATCATCATATTTTATACGGAAGTGTAAACACTTTGCATTTGTTATATCTGCGGGTTTTCAAATCGAAATGGCACTCACATTGCATGAGGTATCACTATAAATCATGATAAATGTGTCATGTACTGACATTTTGATTATTCAAAAAATGAAAACGAAAAATATAATTCGCAATTTTAGACAAATTTGGAAAAAAGACAACCGTATTCGCATTGCACCTATAGGTTAATGAATTATTAATTGCTGGTCATTTGGTTCTTATATAGTAAGAATCTGAAATGATGAGTGAGTGGGAAACAAATATTTCAATAAATTTAGCGCACAAATATTATAAATAATTTAATCTAGAAATGTCATTGATGCATGAACATCACTCAGACCAAGTGCAAAGACATACAAATAAATACTAAATAAGCAGGTTTTTTTAGGTTACAACGATTCCGTCATGTGAGCGACATGTGAACAGCTTTTGAAGAGATCAGTCATTTCAGCGTTGATAAGTGTGTGTGTTTTTTTTTACTTTACTCGAGCACTTGAGCATAGTCACGTTTAACTTGACCAAGAATTTTCATCAGCCGCCTGAGTGTTACTACGTCGAATAATAACCGGCTTAACACGAGCATGTTATCATTTAATTATGAATTGTGTAATTTCAGTTCGTTTTTCTATTATGAACAGTTGTTATGAACAAATGTCACATGTAATTTGAAAAGGATCACCGCTGAACGAGATTCTAATGAATTTAATATATAGAAATTGCAAAAAATTTACTTCAATCACAGTACCGAAAGGCATACGGAACTGTTGAAGTGTATTCTATTCGGCAAGTTTACTTTTTATTTTGTACAGATGATTGCAAACCTTACAACTGTCGTTGATTCATTTGAACGTGACACTCATAGAACGCAGCCAATGAAATATTGAAAGAGAAGAATTATTTAAGAAGTATTCGGTGAATTTTGAAATGGTCGAAAACTTCGATTCGAAATTAAATAAAAAATTTCGTTACATGTGTACCGCAGAACATTCGGAGCATGTGGCTTACAGATCGGGATTGGCAAAAGAAGAACTCCAAAAGAATGTTCAATTTTTCAGTTTGTTTCAATTTGGTGCCAAATTTGAATTGAACATTGAATGATATTTCCGAATCACTCAACTGCAATTACTTCGTTTTATTGCACATTTTTGACTGCAAATACATGTAGAAATTACTATTTAGTGAGTCACCCCTCAGATATCTCTATTCATCGGTAAAGCATTTTTAGTTTCGTCTGGTTTTTGGCAATTGGAATTTGTTGTAATTAAATATTGGTCTTTTTAGAGTCTAGTTTGTAATGTTTGAATTCGAATTCTTGAGTGTGTATAGATTAGTGTCGGCACTATGACATTTACATAATTGTTCTACTTTTCAAATTACACTCCACATCTAACTAAGAATATAAATAGTAAAATTCACATGATCCATGTGATGAAATGTGAAATGATGATCTTGTATCAATACCTGCCACTCAGAGAATTCCAGTTTGATATGAAACCTAGGGGGTAATAACATTCATTTAATTCATAAATATGCACACATATTCACGGAATCTATCGAAAATCCAAAAAAAAAACCTTCCAATTCACTCATATTCACAAAAAATCCTCATAATTGTCGATGTTGAATTCAGTGAATTCAGTGCATATCGTTGAATATTTGTGAATCTGACGAATTTTAGTGATTTCGTGACTTCCTGCACACACAGTTGTGAAGAGCTCCACTATAATAGCAGTTTTTCATAAGTGTGAAGGGCACCACTAGAAGTAACAGCTCCACTACTTACTTGAACGAGAATAAGCGAAGTATGTGTATTGCTACTGTACTGCGGCACTTGCGTTTGTATGTGTGAATTTTGACATTATGATACCAAAATTTCACCAGAATTCACCGGAATTCACAATTATGCACGCGTATTCATTCAAATCATGTCAAATCCACATGTATTATTATTATTCTTCAAAATCCAATCGAAAATGTCTCGTTATTACCCCCTAGTATGAAACTGTGAATGTCTGTATTAATAAACAAAGGTAAAATTTTAGCCAAAAATATGAAATTTGAACAGCTATTACTAGGTGCAAAAAATGGTAGAGCGTACTTTCATTACGTCACTTCGTTCACGATGAGCAGTAATGACTTTCATAGATGACTTTTTTAATTGAATTCACACGCAAATGGTTCAATATGCAACAAATAATTAGCTATATAAAACAACTACCGGGAACATCGATCAGTTCATCGCAAAAAAACAGATACAATCGGTAATATAATATCCGATTATTAAAAGTATTTTTTTATTATTTATTTTTGTATAGTAAAGTGACTGTTAGACAATTTTTCAAATGTATTCCAATTTTATCATATATTTAGTTACCATGAATATTTTCAAACGTTGTTCGATAGTTGTTTTCATTTGAAATCATTAATAAATTGTGACAATTTGCCTGTTTCACTTTATGCTTTAAACATTCTTTGAAAAGATTTGTAGATGTTTTGAAAAACCGTTGAGAATTTTTGAATTAAGCCGTCAATTTTTGCAGGTATTCAATAATGGGCAGTATACATTTGTTTACGCTAGTAAGCGCAGTTCTTTTTGCACAAATTACTGCAAAAGGTCAGTGTTGAAGCTTTGAACAAAATTTCAAAAAAAACTATGGTTTTTTATCTTATGTGTTTGCTGCGTAATAATTTATAAAAATTATTTCGAATCTTTGTATTCTGTGGGACATTATAATTTAAAGTTAGTTTTTTTTCAATTGTGTTGAACTTTTCAGTATCTACCGAGGTTCGAAGACCTTTGCTTACTCCTGAAGAGGGATGTGGTATTTCGAAAATCGCAAATTCAAAAATTGTTGGTGGAACGGAGGCTAAGATAGGTAAATCTAAACAGTTTGCATATTTTCTATAGAACAGGAATGATCAGAACCTTGAACGTTCCAGGTCAATATCCATGGATGGCGTTATTTGGATATAAAAATTCCAGTGGTGGAATAGATTTTAAATGCGGTAAGAATTGATATATTAATCAAATCGATGGATAACGGGTAAAAGCATGCTCTTCTCATAAATAGGTGGTTCATTGATTACGTCACGCCACATCTTGACTGCTGGCCACTGTATCTTTCCACGTTTGTATGTTAATTGAATAAAAATCAGGACAAAACCTAAAATAACATCCCTTCTTTCCGATGTTTTTCTGCAGGACATTCGTAAGACTAGGAGAACATACTATCAGTACGACGAGCGATGGTGAACATCAAGACATTAAAATTATTCGAAAGGAAACACATCCCAATTTTACTTTACTCCCTACGAATGATATTGCTATTTTGACACTTGAACGTGATGTGGAATTCAATGGTGAGAAACAATATTCATTTAAAAAAAAAAACGAAATTCTGACCTAATCAATTTCTCGACATAATTTTAGATCACATTCGGCCAATATGTTTGCCATTGAGTGAAGAAATTCAAAAAAAATCTTTTGTTGGTGATAATCCATTTGTAGCCGGATGGGGATTTCTGAAAGAGGATGGCCCGTCATCAGATGTGTTAATGCATGTGCAAACACCAGTTATTGATAATGCAAAATGTGGAGCTCAATACGATAAATTTGAATATCTAGGTATTCAAATTACCGACTCAAAAATGTGTGCTGGATATGAATCTGGCGATGTGGACGCTTGTAATGGCGATTCGGGTGGCCCATTGATGCTTCCAGTTCACGAGAACGGTCAATTCCCAATGTATCAAATTGGTGTCATCTCAACCGGAGCCGGATGTGCTCGCGCTAATGCACCAGGCGTTTATACACGCGTTTCATATTTCATGGATTGGATCAACGAGAAAGTCAACATAAAATAAAACATTTAAACAGTTGAAATCAAATTTTGACGTACTTTTTGCAATTAAGTTGAAAATCATTTTGGATGTTTTTGCTTACATTTTGACACCAATAAAATATCTAAAGCCATAGTAATACACTATGTATTAACTTTGGAACTAAGGGTAAGATGCTATGCAAATGACATGACGTAGCCTACTTTCTATATTTTTTCGGCAATTGAACAATTGGTTAACAGTTTTCAGCAATTAAAAGATCTAAAACAAATGTTTTAAGATGTGTATAGAATTGATGGATTTTCTGCATTTAATAGAATATTTGGCTTGTATTACAAAAACCGTTGAAATAATTCGAATCATAGATCTAGTGAACTATTCATTGATAATAAGTTTGTGATTGGAAACCTAGTTTTTTCACTTTTACTTTATCCTTTGCACTCATGCATTTAGAAATGAGTAAAAACCAAGAAGCGCAAGACACATCTCTCGCAGCGAATCTGTTGATGTTTGGTACGGCGTCTTATAACATGCTGTTGAACTTCACCTTTGTATCTAGATCTTCGATTTCATATCTTACAAACAAATGATCGAACATCATCCGTAAATTTTCAGTCTGAATTATTGGTGTCTTGTTCACTTATGTTCGGTTCCAAATACACAAATTCTTCATAATTCGAAGTGAAGTCGCTGGCATGTTCTCTTTTGAAATTGAATGATTGATTTTTGCATTGACTTGCAATTGTCTCTTCATATGCAACGTTTAATCCTTGGTGGCAGAGATTGCAAACATATGACACACAGCCTGTGAATTTAATAAAATTTCGCGAAATGGATTTAGTGTAAGCGTTGGTGACTTTTGCCTGTTTCATTGATGTATATTGCCCTTGAATCGAGCAAACGATTGAGTGAATGAGGGACCGAAGTAAATAATTTTACTATAGTCGTCACCTATCCCAAAGGATCAATAGAAATTACACCAATGATAACGTTGCTGGCGCACAACGACTGCGGTTCACTCAATTCCATTTGAAAATTCAAAGTTATTGGTGTTCGCACACTGCGATGATAAGGCTCACTTTGTAGGGTTTTTTTTAGATGTGAACACAGAACAAAAAGAGATGGAAATATACATCTGTATCTATCCGTCTCTCTCCAACATTCTCTGCCAGAAAAAAACCCTTTAAAGTGAGCCTTGTTATCGCACTGTGGGTGTTCGTTAACGATTTTCTTTTCGAATGCAAATGCATATGCCGCGTTCATACAGGCGCACACACAGAGTCGCGTACACTGATGATGTGAAAATAGGAATTCCTATTAGTGCTTAATTGTTAAGATTTCCTATTAGAATAATCTCAAAGTAATGTAATGACTGCTCTTAATGGTTACTAACAACCTAAGGGTACAGGGTACAACCTAAAATATTTTCAAAAAAACCCAAAATATTTATATAAATATTTATAGAATATTTTCTTTGGAAATCGTGATGTTTCGCTATACACACAAAATGAACGTTACACACACCAACTGCACACACTGTGCAGAAAACGATTTTCTGCTCATTTGAGCAGTCTTTTTGCACACACTGTCCATTTATTATCAAGAACAATATAGCTATTTGTATGTGATTGTGAGAGTTAGAATAACCCGAAATTTTGCAAAGATATGATATACACTTGCGTGAACGCAACAACATAATTCTCTCATCAGTCACCTCTCGCTCTGACATTCATTGAACACAGACACGGGAGAAAAGAAGAATAGGAAGAATGGGAAGAACGAAGAAACGCAGAAATGTTCCATAAAGTGTTTGTAGTGTCCTAGTCTACTGTGATTGTATGCCTTCTGCTTCACACACTACGCTTCAACGTCTGAGTGAAAGATATAGAATGAGATATTCATGTTGTTGCGTTCACGCAAATGTACTATATCATATTTTTTGCAACAATTCGGCTAGTTCTATATCTCAAATACATGTAAATAGTTATGAAAATAAATGGACAGTGTGTGCAAAAAGTCTGCCCAAATGGGCAGTAAACAGTTTTCTGCACAGTGTGTGCAGTTGGTGTGTGTAACGTTAATTTTGTGTGTAATATTAATATATTTTGTTTTTTTTTTCATGGTAACTACAGGCACTGGGTTTACAATATATATAATAATATTACGTATATACTGAATCGTATATACTGAAACGTATTTAGAGATGTTTCGGGTCCGTATAATTTTGAAGCACTGGTTTTAGCAGTGGTTCTCTGTGAAAAGGAGTATTTTCAAGTTATACGGACCCGAAACATCTCTAAATACGTTTCAGTATATACGATTCAGTAGATACGAACTATTATTATATATATTGTAAACCCAGTGCCTGGGTAACTATGTAAACTCAAACTCAAAGAAGGCGACCGCAACAGATTATAATATACATTTTCACATTTTTAAGCAAATATCACGAACGTTGTTCTCCCAGAACTTTGTAACCAAGTCTTGGTTACATTTATGATATTTTCGAAAATTGCGAAATATTTATTGTTCAGAAAATCGGCCAAAATATATAAAAAAATATTTTGTTTTCGAAAATATTTCCGGATCATGATTACAACGCTACAGAATTAAAAAAAAAATTGAACGCAAATTTCCTGTCAAATATTTTCTGTTAGTGTGGTGCCTCCTGGTTCCAAAAATGCAAAAATTTTGAATTTCTTAAGCATTGGGGCCTAGCTACAGTCCAAAATGTGAAAAAAGTCATTAATAGGCCAAATACTCGTCAAATGACCAGTTTGGACTGCAAATATGACGATTGGATCCCAAAAACCGATTGGAAAATATTTTTTTGCGTTCAGATGTTAATCAAAGTGGTTGGTTATATCATACTCTACATTTTTGGTGAAACAGTAATAAGAAATCCCCAAATATTCATGATTTTTCAATTGAAAATCCTAGATTCGTGAAAAAAAGCGTGATTTCTCAGGCCATCTATGTGGTTATGAGTTATGAAAAACCCTCTAAAGCTGTTTTTTGGCCTTGATATCAGGACTAGGAAGAAATGTCAAATCTCCATACAAATTATGTCAATTCGATGTTACTCGTTTCACAAATGCGCCATCAAACACCGATTCTAGGAACTACGTGAATGCCGCTAATAATGGAATGACGCCATGTTGAAAAGTGAATATGAAATGTCAATGTGAAATGTTTTTCGTCAGCTGACGATCAAATAAGGTTTTTTTTTTCTCTACATGTAGTTCATTGAATCGGTGTATGGTGGCTTCTCACTTTTCGCCGTTTCTTCCTCGGCCTGCTTGATATGTTCGGATATGCGCTGTATTTTTCCAAAGGCTACTGTAATGTGGCAAAAAAAGAACAAACGAACAAAGAAAAGCGACATTTTCGATGAACTTTTGGAGTTGAATGAACAAAATTGTGAAAAGTTGTGAAAAAACACTATTTTTCTGATTTGCGAGTCCATAGCTCCTCCATATGTTTACCGATTTCGAAAAGTGAACACGAAAAATTTGCGAGCGGTCTATACCTTTCAAACGCGTGTCTAGTTTTTGAAATATCTCTGCTAGTTTCCGATTTATGGTCATTTGAATGGGATAGTGTTCATTTGTACTGAATATCTGAAAATTTCAGTTTATTTCGAATCTTCGTATAGTTGGTGCCAAAAAATCGAGTGTATAAAATTGAAAAAATCTGTAGTGGTTCTTGAGCTAAAGGTGAGTCACATCGAAAAAAATCATGGGTAGAGGGCTTTTGTGAGCCCGTAGCTCTCTCGTCTATCAATCGATTTCAAAAATGGAACACAAAAAATTTACGGATCGTCTATACCTTTCAAACGCGGGTCTACTTTTTAAAATATCTCAAACGGTACTCGACTTATGATCCATAACGTCGGTGTCATACCCGAAAAATGACTTTTTTCACATTTTGGACTGTAGCTTGGCCCCAATGCTTAAGAAATTCAAAATTTTTGCATTTTTGGAACCAGGAGGCATCACAATAACAAAAAATAATTGGTAGAAGATTTGCGTAAAAATGCTGTAGCGTTGTGTTATTTCCGTGCATTCATTTTTGATTACTACTTTGAGAACTAAATATATTTGTATTTCTGTGAACATTTTATACTTATTGTCAAAAAAACGCAATTGCAATTAATCTATAACAATAAAATGCATGTAAAATTTCAAATTGGTATTCAAATAAATAAGAAATAATTCGTGAATTTCATTTGTTTATATTTAAGACTTTATTTATGCATATTCATACCTTCTGACATAGTGTTATGTGCTGCGGTTAGCTCTTGCTAAAAAAAATTCACTGTTGTTTGACCTTACCTTAGGATTTACAAAAAACTCAAACTGAAAATTCTAAAACTGTATCTCACAAAAACCGAAACTTTGAATTGTAATTATTCAAACTAAACTTTAATCAAAACTCTAAATCTAAATCACAAACTTAAAGAATTGGCCATTAAACACTATTTCGATCGATCGGTATGTAAATGTTGGGTACCTTTGATGTTAATGCGATGCTCTCAGCTCACAGCAGATTTGCCGGCCGTTGAATTGTATCGCGATGATCTTCTTCGTGGTTAATACAATAGCCTCAACTTCTTCGAAATTCCTCAAAATTGTAGTTCCCAAATAATGTATGTGTCTCACTCAATAAATTGTATATATCCAATACGCGGCAAAATGTATATGTTTTCCGCTCACGTAATAAACCACTAAATATGAAATATCAAAATGGATCACTCATATGAAATACGCAACAATGTCAAATTCTCTTACGCTCGTATCAGCTGGTTAATTTTTCGCTAATATCTTTCCGATCTTAATTTTCAATAAAATGATTTTCTTCGCTTTGGTTAAACTGAACGTCTGTTCTGTGTGGCGATTTGAGATGGAAAGAATGACATTTACTGCGTATGACAATGTGATGCTCATGATTTCATTTGGTTATACATATTTGGCTGTATACTTTTTCGTATCGAGTGAAATGACATGCCTTTTTGGGCTGCATACTGTCATTTCACTCGAGATGCTTCATTCGACGTGATTTTGACAGTTCAATATTTTCATTGTTTACATTCGTGCGTTTCACTTGGCATTTGGGTTTTAACAATTTGTTCTTTTATTTTTATTTTAGTTTTGTACTAACTCAGACCATAACAATAGTCGAGCCAAGGGGGGGTAATTTTCGTGAAATCCGAGATTTTTTGGGGGTAATTCTGTGACCTCATTCAAAATTTCCAAGGGGTATTTGAACATCAAAAATATAGGTGTTCAATCGTACGATTGTAGTTTTTCGTCTCTTCTTGGGGAGCCAACGGAATAACAAAGAGAGGTTTTCAATCATAAGGCAATGATTTAATGATTTAGGGGCAGCGCATACATTCGTCCGCATACATGTATGCGTTGTCAACTCTGTGTGTAATATTCAGTACACAGTGCCGTGTAAAAAGCGTGTAAAAGCCGTGTAAACCGTGTAACACGGATGGTTGAGAAGGTTTTGCGTCAAAATTGATCACTTGTGAAATTTTTGAAAAAAATACATCAAATGCATGGTGAAACATTGAAATCCAGTGTTTTTCTATGGATTTGAAATCATTTCGGGGGGGGGGGGTTTATCACCCGAACCCCCCCCCCTAAATACGCGCCTGTCTGTCACCTATGTGACCTTGTCAGAAGGTATGTGCAAATTCCACACGAAATCGAACAATTTTTTGTATGATGGGTCTCCGATTTGGTTTGTTATTAGTTTCTTATCTTTGTTAAGAATTTTTCGATTTTTTTTTTAAAACTCTTTATCAGAATAAATCATGATCGAATACTTCCGGGTACATTGGGTACATATTTTTTCATTTTCAAATCTTCAAACGCAAAAAACTCGAATTGACGTATCTTTGTTCCAACAAGTTTTGTCTTTTCATTCTGCGTCAATCTTAAAATGTAAGTCACTTGGTCTCAGGTGTCAATTTTTAGCTCAAACTCTGAAAAATCAAATGTTACCCATTTTTGAGGGTTTTTCGCTCAAATTTGCAATTTATATGCAAACTATGCTTGCAAACACTGTTAAAATTATCCATAAATTCAAGTTTCAATCATTTAAGGCCCATATACTTGCATATGTAACAGTTGAAATTAATTTTTAACCGTTTGTTGGCCAAATATGTGTTATAATACAAAATTTCAGTTTAACCTCAATTGTAAAATGTCACTCTACACACAAACACATTTTAATTCGCCACACCTTCTGAGTGAGTGTTGTTTATATTTCGCATTTAGTTTGAATTTAAGAGCCGACACGTGTTCATGATCAAAAATTAACAACGGAAACGAACTTAACAAAGTAAATATCACGAGCATAATGAAAAAAAAAACAAATAAAATTAGCTGTAATCCATTTAAGGATACTTTGTGTATAGCACCGTCCCGAAATAGTGACAGATGGGCAACGCAAGCAATATAATCATTCTGACATTGTGCCAAAAATGCCACTTTATTGTACCACAAGAGGTACAAAACCAGCGCGGTTGCCAGCTGAAACTACAGCGCTGCGATCGGCGTTGCGAGCAACTTCGGGAGGGTGGTGTATAGTACCAGCGATACCATCATTGAGAAGGCAAGATTACGAAATATTAGAATAAAACCAAATTCAATGATATGTGAATCATGCCGATCTAAAATCAAAAGATTTGATCGAAATCGAATGGATGTATAAGTTATACAAGAACGAGGAACCATAAAATACCAGAGAATGTATTTTACTGACGAAATAGTCGCTGGTCAGCATTAGCAACTAAGGTTAGCTACTAATATGTAGCGTCAATCGACGCTTGTGTGTGATGCGGCCCAAAAGCTGAGATCTTCGTTGAGATCCAACAAAAATTGGAAGCGTAAAACAACGGATTCTATTATTCATTAACATTCATTCATCCAATTATTGTTTTCCAATAAATTTGGATCTCAACGTTTGTGACGCACCACACAAGAGCGGCGATTGACGCTGCATATTAGTAACCATGGGGACGTTCATTCATCTAGCCTTTGCTAGCCTCAGCTAGCCTTTGCTAGCCTATATATGTATTTTACAACAGGAACGAAGAACATCCGAACAAAAGAGAATACAAAAACTGTGAAAAATCATATAGCAGTGTACTGAAATTTTTGCTAGCCTTTGCTAGCTTCTGCTAGCTTTCATAGTATGACTGTCCCCATGTTAGTAACTGACCTTAGTTGCTAATGCTGACCAGCGACTAATTCGTCAGTAAAATACATGCACTGTAATATACAGGCCCCAGAACCAAGCGTTCGCAAAAGTACAGCTTAGCAGCAAGCATATCGTATACTCGGCATAATATGCTTGCATATTTGGGAAAAAAGTTAGAGATCAATGCGAGGGGCAAATCACTCATGCAATTACTTTTTTTTCGCCAACAATTACTTTATATATTTTGAAATTACTTTCTGCAATTACTTTTAGATTTCTTCACATTTTCAGAATAATTTTTCACGATGAGAGCAATTTTGAAATATATCAAGTAATTGCATATGAAAAAGTAATTGCAGGAGACATATGCAATTACTTTTGTATATTTTTAGTACTGCAATTACTTTGCATATTTCCAATACAATTACTTCGTTTTTTGACAATTACTATACATTTTTGTATGCAATTAGAAATTACTTTTTAGTGATTTGGCCCTTGGATCAATGGCTAGCGCAATCGACTGCGAATGCTTCGGCGACAGCAAACGGCGGAGAGCACACCAAATGCTCTCTCTTTGACGCTACTCAGTCAATTCGTTTTACTGCTTCGAATATACACACTAACACGTATATATCTATGCATTTCGCAAACTCTGTACACACTTCGGTCGTATGCATGCACATACACCATCGAACGCTGTATGTGATTGCTGGCAGATGACTGGTGTAGACCAATTTTTGGTATAAGCCTCGGTCAAGTCAATGCTGGCTAACAGAAAACCATCACTGGTGAAAAGGTTCAGGAATTCTATCGTTCAGATGATATCAGCCGTGCTAGCGCTGGAATGCACGAATATGTAAAACATAAAGAAAAAGGCGAACAGATTAAAGTTCAACGACGGCTAGTTCTAATGAACTTGAGGGAAGCGTATGAGCTGTTGAAAAGTGAAAGTGTTTACCATAAAATCGGATTCTCTACGGACGGTAGAATGTTGCTGCCCTTCGGCCGATAGAATGTGTATTGGCTGAATCAACACATGGTATACACGTTACCTGCGTCTGCACTTATCACCAAAATGATAAGCTAATATTCGATTCACTGAAAAAAGATCGTTTGATTGAAGAAGTACAGTCCTATCACAATTTAATTGACGTACTTCTTTGGGAAACACCCTCAGAAAAGTGCAGATTAAATGAATGCAAGGGCTGACCTGGGATTGATGAAGAAAACGGAGCACTACGAATGCGTCTTTTCCATATCCTGGACGATAACATGATCGAACGAATACATTTCAAGCAGTGGATGAATACTGGATGTAAGCTATTCTTTGAATGTTAAATAATCTCAAAGACTAAATGATTTATGATTATAGGCGGTCTACGATTAGCAAATGTGGAAGAACCAGTGAATGATTTTGTTGATGTCTTCTGCAGTCAAATAAAAGCTCTAAACAGACACGATTTCATTGCAATAAAACAATCGAATTATTTGAAGAACCTAAAAGAGAGCTTGAACGAGGATGAAATAATTGTGTTAATGGATTTTTCTGAAAACCTGTCGTTCGAAATTCAATATGCGGCGCAGTCATATTACTACAGCAAGCCACAGTGTACAGTTCACCAAAAGTATAATTGTCATCGGCGAAAGCTTAAAGCATGATGTTGAAGCGGTGTATCAATTCCAGGTTGAATTGGTCAAATATGTTAAAGACAAATTCAGTGTGAAAAAAAATAATCTTTTTTTCTGATGGCGCAGCCTCTCAATACAAGAACAAAAAAAAACTTTGCGATACTTTCTTACGCATTGTAAGAAACTATAACATGAAGCATCCAACAGATGGAATAGAAAAGCGCTCAGAAACTTTTTGAATGGACAAGAAAAAAAAACATATGGAAAGATCCATTTTATATTTTGTAAAGAAAATGAATATGATGAAGTGTCAAATGATTTGAACATAAATAGATTTCAGCGCAACATAAAAACACTGGAAGGAACGCAGTCGTTACATTCATTCCATCCTATAAACGAAAGTACTATTTCAGCTAAAGTTTTTTCTGATTCATCTACATCAAAACAACTTAAATTGTACGGATAAATTTTATAGTTATAATGTCGCCAATGTCGGCGTCGCTTAATTTAAGAATTGAGCTGTTTATTTGAATTTAAAACGAATATTTGGCCGAAAAAAAACGTTAGTCTTATTCTTCATATTTTTACAGTTTGGATTGCGCTGAATAATTTGTAGACATTTCGGACATCAAGCATTATCGGAAAAAAGAAACTCTATCACCAAAAAGTAAAAACAGTAATACGGATAAAAACAAAGTAAAAATATACAGTTGAATGGTTCGGCTGTGAATTCCTGTTGTTGGCTTGTCTTAAATTAACATTTATATTAAATTGATTTTATAAAAAATGTTAATAAGTCGGTTTTTAAGTGACACATGGACAAACAGAAATTCATAGTAGATACTTTCAAAAATGAAGAAGATAGCTTGCTGAAGAATTACTGAACTGATTTTCATGATTCCATCAAACACATATTCGACAAGAACCTTATGCTTTCTTCAGAATACGGACTAATAGTTCGAAATTTGAACGATTTAAGACACTGATTTTTTTTTATACATTTGTTGCCCATTTAACATTCTTGGGTAAACATGATTGATGTTACATGAACATATACAGAACATATTGTAGAACTGTTTGTGTAATTATTGACGATTCCATAATGCATCCAGACATTACACTGTGGAATGTACGTTATTGGAATTTTTCAGTAGTAAAAATATAAAATATTTGTCACACCGTGTGACTCACACGACGGAATGTTTCATTAAATGTGTACTACGCAGTCAATGATTCGACGTGTTGACGTGTCAACATATCAACGTGCAATTAGAATGTTTTATGCGTGTCGAATTTCTTGCTATAAAAGGAAGAGTTGAAGCGAAAGGAGATCAGTTGAGAACTTACATTTCTATTGAAGTTAACAAAGAATCTTAAAAATCAAAAATGAATTTCAAATTTTTAATCACCCTTGCTGCTGTTTTATTCCTTGGCGTTGCCGTTAATGCTGTAGTAGTCGAAGGTAAATTGATCATTTTTATAGAAAACCTTTGCTGTATACTTTATACTTCCATATTAATTCATTGATATTTTATACTTGAACGTATCAAGTAATGTCCCAGGAAAAGGCTGCTTGTTATAAGCCAGATTATCCAGGTAAATGCAAAGATTTCTGTAAAAGCCTTCCTAACGAACAATCGAGGTTCATCGGGGGAGAATGTATCAACAAAGTGTGTACCTGTAACCGCTGTGTTCGTGACAAACCAACAGCTTAGTCGACTCCCGTCAGATTTCTTCATTGTAAAATAAATACACGCCCATAAGCGTATTAAGCCTGTGTTTTGTATAAACAAATGAAAATAAAACTCAATTTATGACATGCACTGGGCAAGCACGAAATCAATTGTTTTCATTCTTTTTATGTGAGCTGCGTAGCAATTGAATTACTCTGGCGCCACACTTCTTGGATCTAACTTTAACAGAATAACAATTAAGAAGAAGATGATTAAATTCACTTCCTTTTGAAAATATGATTTATTTATTTCATTTATCTCGTCAATTAAAATAAAAATTTGAATTTTTTATTCGCTTTGATTCGCTTTCTTGCCAGTTTCATGGGTTGTATACTGGCTATTTTGGGACATCGTCACAAAGCTTTGATTGTATCAGTTTGTGCTTTGAAACATACGATCAACCAGAGCGAATTTGTATGAACAAAACAGCGATCAATATACGTTACACGAATAGTGTACAAAGAGATCAAAAGACAAACCGATACCCGCACACTCATGAATACACAATTGTGCTATTCGTTGTACACTATTCGTGTAACGTGCATTTGTGCATGAGTTTTCACTTTGCCGTAGTTGTCAAATTACAGTTTGTTGTTTTAACATGTGGAGAAAAAGCAAATAAATGTGTTTTATAGTTTCAATGATGCAAACTTTGAAAAAAATTTGATTTTTTATTTGTTTTTGTTTTTGTTTTTTTTATTGGAAAGCGAAATTTTTGAATTAATTAAAATGCTTATCAATTCATTAATTTTTTTATCATTGAATGCCACAAAAAAGTGAAATGGAACCAAATTTAGTTGGTGGATCAGCAATTCCACACCAAGTCGGACAAAAATTGCAAGTCATGTCTCCGATTTGGCTGAAAATTTAAAGATATCACTCGAATGCCGAGAAAATGAGATCGCCAAATTTCAAACTCAAATTGCAAGAAACACGTCATGAAAAAATTCCAATTTTATATTTTCAGTTGATAGCCTGCTTCAAACCGCTTTTATATCAGTTTTCACCTTACCGTCTTAAAATCAAATTTTTGAGAAAATTGGCAACAAAACCCAAGGTGAGGTCGAATTTTCACGATTTTTGACCTTTTCATGTCAAACGGCTAAGAAATTCTCATTACATTCTTCACCAAAAATGTAGTCTTTGTAGTGGACGTCAATACCTTTCAAACGATATGCATATGTTTTAGATTGGTCTAGGGGTTCCCGAGATATGATTCTTCAAATGATGCCACTTTTGGCGATTTCGGCCAAAATCCAAAAAATGGACTATCCTCTTCCAGCCAAACCCTTCCACCTAGAGAGCTAAAAATTTGGCGATCTCATTTTCTCGGCATTCGAGTGATATCTTTAAATTTTCAGCCAAATCGGAGACATGAATTGCAATTTTTGTCCGACTTGGTGTGGAATTGCTGGGATATGATATGTGATGACGCTGACTAGAATTCATCGCCAAAATAAGTCGCGAATTTCATACAAATACCATCTCCTTGCATACCACACTGAAATTTTAATTGCATTTAATTCACTTATGATTTTAATGGGATAAAAATCCTTTTGTATTGAAAAACAATCCAAATGCCTTAATTGTCCTCATTGACATGCGCACTTTATTCGCAATATATTTACTTATAATTTCATATTTCTGCGCATAATTGCATATAACACGGATATTTTCGCATTTGATGACATCTCATGTTGTGTAGTTAATATGCTATATGTATTGTATATTGATTCTTCTCGTCGAGAAACCATAGTTAGAGACTATTACATTTTCTAAATTCTTAACTACTGAGTATTGCTGAGCTGGTTATTACCTAATCATGTGCCGAACACATTTACAACAATACAAACCCAAAAATAGAAATTGAAAAAATACATTTGTTGGTAATAAATCAGCACACGGAAATATCAACTTTTGTATTGAAAATGTATGGGGTCTAGCTAGACCACATGAAGTGCTTATGTGACAAACGGAACATGTGGCTACCGGACGGTTGAATTTATTTCGTTTTCAATTTCAAAAAAGCACGACAAAGCAAATTTATATCACTTTAAATTTCGACAGATCCATTAAAGGTGGCGCTAGGGTAATTCACTTGCCGTTACGTTCACATTAAAAGAATGAAAAACAATTGATTTCGTGCTTGCCCAGTGCATGTCGTAAATTGAGTTTTATTTTCATTTTTCATTCAAAACACAGGCTTATGGGCGTGTTATAATAATTTAAATACGTGAAACATACAATAAAGAAATCTGATGAGAGTCAACTAAACTATTGCTATTTGAGCAGGCGCATGGCACTGTTTTGTTTGAGGCGCAATAAAAAGCATGCAAATTACAATGTTTCACTTGACATCCATCAGATTGTACATTGACGTATTAAGTGAATAGACGAATAAGACTTAATATGTCCGTTGACAGAGGTTACAAGTGCAGCCATCATTGTTACATTCTCCCCCGATGAACTTCGACTGGTCGTTAGGGAGATTCGCACAAAATTTGTCGCAACTTTCTTTCGGATTTTGCGTAAGACAAACAGCTTCTTCCGGGGTTGCTTGATACGTTCAAGTATAAAATATCAATGAATTAATATGGAAGTATAAAGTATACAGTACAGGTGTTCTATAAAAAATGATCAATTTACCTTTAACTTTAACCTCTAGAGCATTAACGAAAACTCCAAGGAATAAAACAGCAGCAAGGGCGATTAAAAATTTGAAATTCATTTTTGATTTTTAAGATTCTTTGTTAACTTTCAATAGAAATGTAAGTTCGCAACTGATCTCCTTTCGCTTCAACTCTTTCTTTTATAGCAAGAAATTTGATACGCATGAAATATTCTAATTGCACGTTGATACGTTGACACGTTGACACGTCAACACGTCGAATCATTGACTGCGCAGTACACATTTAATGAAACATTCCGTCGTGTGAGTCACACGGTGTGACAAATATTTTATATTTTTACTACTGAAAAATTCCAATAACGTACATTCCACAGTGTAATGTCTGGATGTATTATGGAATCGTCAATAATTACACAAACAGTTCTACAATATGTTCTGTTTATGTTCATGTAACATCAATCATGTTTACCCAAGAATGTTAAATGGGCAACAAATGTACAAAAAAAAAATCAGTGTCTTAAATCGTTCAAATTTCGAACTATTAGTCCGTATTCTGAAGAAAGCATAAAGTTCTTGTCGGATCAGCGTTTGGAAATCAATTTAATATAAATGTTAATTTGTGACTGGCCAACAATAGGAATTCACAGCCGAACAATTCGAAAGTATTCACCTTGTTTTCACCATATTATTATTTTCCACTTGAAATATTTAAATATTTTTTCAGATCTAAATGTGCCAAAGAACTTGCTGAAATGTAAGTAATATATTCTTTTTCGAAATAACAGATGAAGTTTAATGTAAAATTTCTAAAAATAATTCATCGCAATCCAAACTGTGATAAATGTGAAGAATAAGACCTTGGGAGACGAAGATAAACAATCGATTTGTGATCTTTTTTTATAAAAATATGTTCCTTTAAATTAATTTTATAAACATTTTATTTTAAATTGGAGCTTCAAAGCATGTCAAATGAATTGGAATAAATACATCGTTTACAGACAAATTAATAATGAACATCCCAAAAAACTTTAATTGTAAAAATGCATAATTACTGAAGTCTTGCATATAAAAAATGAAATTCACGAATTATTTCTTATTTATTTGAATACCAATTTTAAATTGTACATCCATTTTATTATTATAGATTAATTGCAATTGCGTTTGCTTATCAATAATTAAAAACTGTCCACAAATATATCAATAAAGGCAATTCGGTCTATTTACAAACTGATGTTTATCCATAATTTATGATTTATGAATCATAAATATCGCTGACGTTTCGAGTGTATCAATATTTATTAAAATTAATTAATTATAAAAGCCCCGAAGAAAAGATAATACCAAACCCAAACAAAAACAGTATCGGTCAAATTTCTGAATAAATATCAATTTATAATGGAATCGAATTGGATTTGTTTCTATAAACATTTCTAACGGCCGATAGTCACTTCAACGAACATAATTAGTTTTTCGTCAAACAAAAAATTATCCTTATGATGAACATTACTTTTTGCGTGGACATTTTAAAAAATTTGCAAAAAAAACAAACAAACCAAACCAAACCGATTTTTGAGTCTTTTTTTCTTTATTTCTTTATTATTGATTATTGTTGTTGTACATAATATTCAACAGCCTTTAGGCCAATTATAAAATATATTTTGGATTATGTTGGATGCTGGTCTAACTGACTAAATCTAAATATAAACAAAAGTATCTTTGAGAGAGAAGTTAAGTTTTAATACTTTGCAATCTCTCATACTGAGTCTTATGTGAAGCAATTAATAGCAACATAAATTTCAAAAGCAAACAAAACCCGCAACACGATAATGTATTTAAATGTGAATTATGTTATTCAACTTCATTTTTCTATCGAATTATTAGAATGAATATCGCATTTATTTCGAGAACCTTACACGGATTCTAATGAATGCATTTGACATAAAAACCTGCAAAACAGCGGCTCGAAATACATTACCAAAAAAGCATTCGAAACTGTTCAAGTGTTTTCTATTCGGTGAGTTTACTTTTTATTTTGTACAGATGATTGCAAACCTTACAACTGTCTTTATTTTGTTGTGAATGCGCCATTCAAAGAACGCACCTAATATTTTGATAGAGTTTATCTGTCAAGCAAGTGACAGCTCATATATTAACATATTTGTTTCAACTAACAAAAGTTCATCTTCAGAATTATCAGCGGATTTTGGGGAATTTTTATTTATTTTTTTGGTCAAATTCTTTTGAAGCTAAGGTATGTGTAAATTATTTGAATTATTCAACTTATTAACAACATCTAGTTACAAATGTCTCGTTATTGTACGTAAAAAATATACAATGACAACAATAAAATCCACTTTGAATACAAATGGAAAAACCATCCAAATTTCGATTGATTTATTTTCCAATTGAATTAATATTTACTGCTTCGTGAAAATTCGGTTAATTCAAGTGATTCTATTGTACTTTTTCTTTGAAGCTCCGATTGTGATCATACCTTTGCCATACTTTCTTCAATGCATATTTAGTTAGGCTTATTGTGATATAAAATGAGACTACGATGACCAACAAAATGTCCAAATACAAACAAGTGTACCACGGAACATTCGGAGCATTTGGCTTGAAGATAGGATAATTGTGCTTGTGTCGAGCGATGAACTCAATCCAATACATCGACTCTTCCATTGGATCAGCCAAATTGTCACGGAATTGTTGAGACACAAGCTGTACTTGATTTGCGTATTTCGTATCCTTTAGCACGGTGTTCATTTTTTCATGCAGATTTTTTACTGAAATTTCATGGAAGCTAAGCATCTCAGCAAGTCCAGCATCAACACATCGTCTAGCATTTCTAAATTGATCCGCGTAAATCGGTATGAACACCATTGGAACTGCCCAGTGAATACTCTCTTGTGTGCCGAAGATACCTTAAATTTAAAATTAAATTGCATTAATTTTTTTTGGTACTACAAACTGATAAACAGTTCGTTTTTACCTCCGTGTGTTAGGAATAAAACGATATTTTTGTGAGCCAATACATCACTCTGTGGCAACCATTTGCGAATCATTACATTTTGTGGCATATTTGGTATTGTTTCGTCCTCGAATTTCCACAGCACTTTCTGTTTCATCAGTCGAAATGTTTCGATGAATGCTCGCAATTTCCCCGGCGGGAGATCAGCGCTCCGTATACAAGAGCCAAAGCTAAAGTAAATCACACCGTGTTCTGAGCCATTGTCAAGGAATTCCTATTCAGATATTTGAGAAACAGAAATAAATAACATGATAACTGAAGTCAATGAATCCGATGTACACAACACCTACTTGAACATCCGTCGGCAGGGGTTTTGGTTGTTTTATATGAATACCCGCGACATAAGTGAGACCGGGCATCTTTGGTCTGGCATGCTGCATACTTTGATGTGTATTTATTATACGAAATGAAATATTCTTTTCGAGCTCTCGGATTGATGGCACCGTTCCTATTAACATAAAAGCAAATAATCATTCGTTAACATTTTTATTAAAACAGATAAAAATCAAATGTACTCACCATTGAATGCGTCTCCAAAGTATCGATCAGCCATCTCTTGCATTTGTGCCATGTAATAATATTTCCGTAAGAATGCATCGGTGAGTCGCCAAAAGAGATTCACGCAACGCTCATAAAAGTTCATGTTATCGGTATAAGTAAGCACATGGTGCGGTACATAGCTTGGTGTTAGCAGTCCCGTTGCACTGTCAAAATAATCGGCATGTCCCAATGTCGCAATCGTTAACAATGGAGCGTTGAACTTTTTTGCAAACGGCAACCAACTATCGTGGAAAAATTGCTCGAGAATCACAATATCAAATTGAAGATCCGTTCGATTTATAAACGCAGCCACATTTTTATCTCGAAATGCATGCTCAGTGCTCCTAAGTCCAACATTCCATGTTAAATATAAATTTTCCAAAACGCTGTCGTATTTCATCGAAAAAAACTCATCAGCTGGAACTAACACGTACATTGTTACATTTTTCCAATTAAAATAAATTTTAACAATTGTTGAAAGACTTACATTCGCCTCTGTGATCGTATGGTGGGTCGATTAGAATTTCGGTATAATTTGGATGCGATGCTGGACTTTTATAATTTGTGACTGCAGTGACCTAAAATTCGAATGTGAAATTTGATAGTAAAAATATTCTCAAGTGATATATTAACAAAACTGAACATTTTGAATGTGCATACATCGTGACCACGTTTTAAAAGCTCCTCGGAAAAGTTTTTTAGCCAAAACCAATGGCTCGGTGCAGGAAATGGTACTAAATACAATATTCTAAATGTGTTCGCCAAAGTAAACAGATGGAAAAGCAATAATGATACAGGAAGTCTCTGCAAAAGCATTCAAGTACAACTTTCAATTTAAAAAAATCTTATCATTAAAAATCTCACTCGTACACCGATCAAAACAGTATTCTCAAATACATGACATTTGTGACCATTGAGACTTTTCGTGATCTAAATTACAATATTTTGTTTACAGATTAGATTCAGGTAGCGATTTTATAATTTGCCGATCGTATTAATAAGCTATATTGTTGCTTAAGCAAAGAACAAGTGCAAACTAATAGTTTGAAACTAATGTGTAGCAAACTTTATGATTTTTTATTGAAAAATACGGCTGGCAGAGACTTGAATGTGAAAATTAGTTTTTGTGTAAAATGTATTGGAGATCCATCCCATGTGCACTTATATGCATGCCGCTCCAGAACGGCATTACCAATATGGCTCAAATTAAATAAGAAACATCCAGTGATAATACTGAACAAAGGACCCGCGGCAATATGTTAACATGTGTATATCGATCTCTTTTTCTCACAATGAAAATTGCATTTTATTTTGACGTTTCTGATGTTGTATGTTACATTTGCCACAAGACTTTTGATTACTCCGCGATTCGACACTCTATTCGTGAGTTATCGGGCTAACGTACAGAGAACGCCAGCGGATAACACACTTACACAAACATACCTTAAAAATGTTTTTTTTGTTGTGGTCGTAGAAAACAATTTTGACATGATCTGGTTTTTTTGGATTGCTTTTCCCAAACTATCACCAGTTCCAAGCTAAATTAAAAATTGTGCCAGGCTAAATTGTTCAAAACTCTGAAGATGGGTCATATTATATAAAATTCCATTTCATATCACTAAAGTATCCAATAAAAATAAGGTTGGATTAAATAAAATTAACTAGAATTGTGTTCAGAATACAGAAAAAAATGTATTTAGCCAGGATAAATTTATTTATCCTGACTAATTTAATTTAGCCGGAACACTGGTAACCGGTCTATGTGTGCGGAAAAGTAAAATGTTATAATTTAAACAGCACTGTCGAACATAAATATTTTTGAAAATTTCTCTGAAATGTCATTTCTACAGAGTTCCTTAAGCATCTTAAGTTAAGATCAAAATTTAATTAATTATTAAAAGAATAACAAAGTGTTCCAATCTTTTTGATATCCAAACCGCTTTAGAATGAGTTTTTCTTGCTAGGTTTCTTTTCAGCTCCGACTTGCTCGGAACAGAAAAACGGCAATTTAAATTTTCGATATTTTATTAAATATCGCACAATAGACTGAATGTTTTGTTCTTATCCACACCAATTTGTTGCTAATTTGGTAATTAGTCAATTTTAAATACCATTCTAAAAAGTTTGGTATAGACCATCTACTCTCAGGGCTAAATTGAAAACTGTTTATTCGATCAATGTCATTGACCAACTAATTTAATCTAGCGAAAGCCAAACGTTTTTAATTGTTCCTGGGTTCAATATTTCACGCAATTTATTCACGCATAATCTTCAAATGTCGAGAGTCATTGATAAGATTAATTTATATTAGTACCATTGTAAAAAGCAATCGTAAAAAATGAAAGTGCAAAAAACTATGTTAGCAAAGGAATAAACAAGATTCAGAAATGATATTATAAAACAAATCAGCATTTGTAATGACACTACATTATCATTTTCGCCCGTTTGAATTTCTCTTGCACCTTAAATGAGATTTGTATTATTTTTGTTGAACGTTAAACGTCTGACTTAGTTAGTTGTGACCATTCCATACATCAATGGCAAATGAAATGTTTGCCTATTTTAAGGCGCTTTTCGAATAACATTCAACGATATGCCTACCCAATAGTATGCCTATCCATGGTATTAAATTAACTGAAATTTCAGCTGCGGAGATGTCTAACGACGATACCTGATCAAATTATGATGACAATTTAATTTATTATTTCAAACATTAACACTATTTATTAATCGGTTGCGTTAGAATGATAATGATACAGTCAGTTTATCTAATCAATTCACCAAACTAAATAAAGCACTGTGTTATTACATTTATCAAAATAAAACTTTGAATTGCCTGTTTATTTTACTGAAATATATATGAGCAGGCTTATAGTAATTTTAGTATACATCTAATTCTTATTTTCAAATGGCAAAATCAAATATTTTCAATCTATTGTACTTTTTCTTTGAAGCTCCGATTGTGATCATACCTTTGCCATACTTTCTTCAATGCATATTTAGTTAGGCTTATTGTGATATAAAATGAGACTACGATGACCAACAAAATGTCCAAATACAAACAAGTGTACCACGGAACATTCGGAGCATTTGGCTTGAAGATAGGATAATTGTGCTTGTGTCGAGCGATGAACTCAATCCAATACATCGACTCTTCCATTGGATCAGCCAAATTGTCACGGAATTGTTGAGACACAAGCTGTACTTGATTTGCGTATTTCGTATCCTTTAGCACGGTGTTCATTTTTTCATGCAGATTTTTTACTGAAATTTCATGGAAGCTAAGCATCTCAGCAAGTCCAGCATCAACACATCGTCTAGCATTTCTAAATTGATCCGAGTAAATCGGTATGAACACCATTGGAACTGCCCAGTGAATACTCTCTTGTGTGCCGAAGATACCTTAAATTTAAAATTAAATTGCATTAATTTTTTTTGGTACTACAAACTGATAAACAGTTCGTTTTTACCTCCGTGTGTTAGGAATAAAACGATATTTTTGTGAGCCAATACATCACTCTGTGGCAACCATTTGCGAATCATTACATTTTGTGGCATATTTGGTATTGTTTCGTCCTCGAATTTCCACAGCACTTTCTGTTTCATCAGTCGAAATGTTTCGATGAATGCTCGCAATTTCCCCGGCGGGAGATCAGCGCTCCGTATACAAGAGCCAAAGCTAAAGTAAATCACACCGTGTTCTGAGCCATTGTCAAGGAATTCCTATTCAGATATTTGAGAAACAGAAATAAATAACATGCTAACTGAAGTCAATGAATCCGATGTACACAACACCTACTTGAACATCCGCCGGCAGGGGTTTTGGTTGTTTTATATGAATACCCGCGACATAAGTAAGACCGGGCATCTTTGGTCTGGCATGCTGCATACTTTGATGTGTATTTATTATACGAAATGAAATATTCTTTTCGAGCTCTCGGATTGATGGCACCGTTCCTATTAACATAAAAGCAAATAATCATTCGTTAACATTTTTATTAAAACAGATAAAAATCAAATGTACTCACCATTGAATGCGTCTCCAAAGTATCGATCAGCCATCTCTTGCATTTGTGCCATGTAATAATATTTCCGTAAGAATGCATCGGTGAGTCGCCAAAAGAGATTCACGCAACGCTCATAAAAGTTCATGTTATCGGTATAAGTAAGCACATGGTGCGGTACATAGCTTGGTGTTAGCAGTCCCGTTGCACTGTCAAAATAATCGGCATGTCCCAATGTCGCAATCGTTAACAATGGAGCGTTGAACTTTTTTGCAAACGGCAACCAACTATCGTGGAAAAATTGCTCGAGAATCACAATATCAAATTGAAGATCCGTTCGATTTATAAACGCAGCCACATTTTTATCTCGAAATGCATGCTCAGTGCTCCTAAGTCCAACATTCCATGTTAAATATAAATTTTCCAAAACGCTGTCGTATTTCATCGAAAAAAACTCATCAGCTGGAACTAATAGAACAATTAAGTTAGTAGGAATGGTGCTCAAATTACAAATTGTGCATTTGAACTACATCACACTACGCAATAAACCATGGTTTGTTCTCTATTCCACATGGAATTATCAGGTAGAAATTCTACCGTAGAATATTGCTGGGTTATTTTAAATCATATAAATTGAAATAATATTTTGATAAATTATTTGTTGATTTGGGACCCTCTTACAGATGTGTATCTCAGTCTTCAAACAGTTCAAACAAACACTTTCATTAATTGGCATTAATTATATAATCGCTTGTTTGATAACACGAAAGTGAACAGTGTAATTTTATTAATACTCATTAATAAAACATTCATTTCACGGCTGAAAAGTTGAAATTCGCAGTATGAATGAAAACAGGAAACGAAACGATTGATTGAAATTGTAGCGACAAAGAGATTTGTTCATGTTTATAGTCTGACACAAAACATCAAAATGTTGACAAAATATGAATCAGTCACGTATAATAGACAGCCTGGGGATAACCGTTCTCAAAATGAGCCAACAAAAAACGAAAACTCTGTGAAATCACGCTCTTATCTCCTTGAATGATACTATCAATCAACTTTAAACAACATAATAAAGACATATATTCACAAATATTGACATGTTAGATTATACAAAAGCACTAATAAACCAAATCGCTACGTTTGATTTCCAAAAAAAAATTATCACTCGTTTAAAATGTTTATGTTAAAATTGCATAAGAAAATAATTGTTTGCAAATGAAGAACTTACAGTCAGCCACCACGTTGTAAGGCGCACTGATAATAATTTCTGTATAATTTGGATGAGACTCTGGACGTTTGTAATTCGTGATTGCAGTAACCTAAAATACAAATAAAATGGCTGAATTTGATTCTTCGATTCCAAATCACACCGTTGATTTAATTGATTTACTATGATCATACTTACATCGTGGCCACGTTTTAACAATTCTTCGGAAAAGTTCTTTAGCCAAAACCAATGGCTTGGCGCCGGAAATGGCACTAAGTATAATATTTTGAATGCATTATTCAAGGCGATCAATTGAAGTAGAAATAGCAATATGGGAAGTCTCTGAAAAATGGTTAAAATATCACTTTGGTTTTCAAAAACAATCATTTTGTTATCTGAAAAATATTTTGTTTTTCTTCATTTATTGGCTGATAACTTGGAATTGGAGCACTTTCGCACATATGTTGCACAATGACATTTATCAAAATGCAAAATTTCTTAAACAAAATCGGTCACACGCATTTTTGTTGTTGCAATTCAATTTCCATTTCAGATTATTTGATCAGCACTCGTGCCAAACATTTTATATGATTCAAAAATAAACAAATATCATTTTAAATTGACAAGTCTTCGGATTGTCTGTTATGAAAAATGTGCCGATAAAATGTGCATGTGCTTAGTATTTTTCTGCAATCGATTGTGTAACACTGAACTCTGTCTGAACAGTCGGTTTCAACTGAATATATTGTTGCAATTGAATATGAATTTGGTGGTTCGTACCATTTTGGCAAATTAAGCTTATTATGCACACTTATTTTTAGATCTGGAACGTCAAACTCATACTAGGTATTAAATCAATTTATATGGATATTGATAAGTGACCAGAAAATATAGAACTTTGCACAATCAATATCACTGATTAACTGATTCGCTCGAGTAGCTTGCGATGCAGTTTTAAATTTTCTCGGCTTTGTCTGCGGTTTAAAGCATTTATTTATTGAATTCATTCACACATATTCGGTTGATGTATACTATAGTATAGGTTGTATCAGAAGTTGAAAGACGCTGATAAGACGTTTCTCAATATATCGCGTCATATAACAAAAATATATAATGCGAAAAAGAACGAAGGTGTAAAAAAAACCCGAAAGAATTGTCATCCAAACACAGTCGGCCAACGACAACACGACGATTATTCTAATTTTATTGATACAGAATAGCTCCAAATTCATACACTGATCCAACTGAATGAACTGATGCCAGAGGATAACGCTCATCGTAAATTGCATTGTGTTGTGACAGAGTATTACACTCAGGGATTACTACGGGCTGACAATAGCAGCCTATTTGAAAATAGCAACTGAAAATAGCTGATATTGTAACATTTTGACTATCGAAGATTCAGTGTGACTATCAATGGAATCCATTGTTTTATTTGGCAAATATCTGCTATTTTCAGCCGCTATTTTAAGTTATCAGCTATTTTCAGATAGGCTGCTATTGTCAGCCCATAGTAATCCCTGATTACACTTATAAAATCATTTGCAATGTATTATAATAACACTATTATTTGAAGCTATGTACAAATGGCATACAAAACAATATTATTCGATACGGGTTGCATATTTAGTTTGTTTTGAGCACCATCTACAAGCCGACCTGATGTCTGTGGCCAGTGGAGTCTTTAGCTGAAACTCAAAAATAAGATCGTTAAACAATGAAAAATCTTATTGTATACGCTAAATACATCGTACATTGTCACTCCGGTTGAAAAAAATAATGCGAAAAAGACTGGAGATGTAAAAAAAACCGAAAAAATATTCATCCAAACACAATCGGTCAACAGCAACACGACGAGTATTCTAATTAAAATGATTCATGACAGCCTTCAAATGCAACAAACAATTTTACATATAATCGACCGACTATATGAACTGATGCTAGAGGATAACGTTTATCGTGAATTTGGTTTTTTGAAGAGATGAAACCAGACTTGTCCTTTTGCTCTTTGAAAGAGTCGACTCTTGTTATTGTTTATTTTATTTTATTTTAACAAAAGAGCACTTGAATTGAATATATTGATTCAAATTTGCAGAATATTTCACGAAAAGAGTCGCCTGTTCCAGAGGAGAGCAAACGAACATGTCTGGCTAAAACATACAATTTCATCTCATTAATAGATCTTTTTATAACTAGTTTCATAGTTACTAGATATTTTGTCCCAGTCTCTCTCACGTTTTGTCTACTCTCGTTTTTCTCAATGTGAAAATGTTGATCAAAAAAACAATTTGTTTACGTATTCATAGAATAGGACAAATATTTGAATATCTAAGTTGATGCTAAATTTTTAAATTAATTTCTGGTTGATACCGAAAATCAGTAAGTTATTTCTATAGCTATTATAGAACTCTTGGGTAGTTCGATTTCGATTTCGATTTCAAATTTGAAATGTTACAATGAGGTCGTTAACGAATTCAGTTTTCGTAAATGATCCACTGAAAACTAGCAAGCAATATCTAATTTTTCTCTTAATTCGAAAGTGTAACACATACTTTTCAATTTCATTGATTAAATTTAGTCACAGAAGCATCCTTATCATTTTCTCAAACACTTCCAATTCTATTTTACACATGACCAATTAAACTTGGTATACTCTCAAAAGATGAGATAATTTCTTATTGTCTTATTTTTTTAAATTTACTACACTTTTAAACTAACCGATGTGCTGTTATCAGGTGCTCTGACAACAATTCTAGCGCCAGCTCATATTCGAATCATTAATTTTCAGAACCAAACACACAGTGACGACTTATCACTTACAATTTGAATACGCCTGAAGTAGCATCATTCCGCAAAAGTGACAAAAGATCATTTGGTGACACTTAATAATGAGATTTCGATTTAAAAAAAAAACGTGCAGCACATTGATAGATTAGTTATTGATGGAGTCGAAAGGAGTGAATAGTGTTTGCAAAATACTCCTTTAAAATAAATAACAAATTGAAATAATCGGCATATAGATGAAAGGTTATTTATTATTTTTGATATATTTTGAAGATTACTGCTCAAAATTTATGAATGTATTTGGTAACGAAAAATTGGAAACCTTCCGAAAAAAAACTTTTTATCACAAAACTAATATAAAACATAAACATTGCCATGCTAATCGAATCATGAACAAACTGAGAAAAATAAACGAATGGTCAAACTTCATAGAAATCGGGTTGCCTACTGTTTGGCTGTTCACAAATTTTAGCTTTTTCTGAAACTTCATCCATTTTATGGAAGTGTGTCATTGAGATTTTGAGCAAATAGGCTTTCTTATCAAAAAATAATTGTTTCGTCTCAGTCACACTTTACCAATATTGTTATAAATTAAATCATAAAACTTTTATTTTCCCGTTTTTTTTCTAATGTAATTCAAGATAGATTACACTAAATGAAATATTTGGATGGTATTTTCATATTTTTGAATTACCTTGCCCCCATTTCCGTTCCTATGATTCGTGAACATGAAGCAACTTTTATATCTATGTGTGCATTTGGTTCATCTCATAATAATGTGAGATTAATTTCATCTTGATAATTGCTAACTCCTGGTAAAAATGCAGACTGTGGTTCGTTTTATCTATTCAGATTAAAATTCGTTGATTGTCATCCAAGGCCAAAATATTTCTGTTCGTCTGCTCCCTGTGTTTTTTCCATTATGTTACATGTGCGTTGTGCTGAGTAAACTTTTATGAACAGGTGGCACACAATTCATAGTTGCAACTACGTTAGTTTGGACATTTAAATTAACTGATTGGTTTTAAATTGTCTTTGGACAATTTATTAATCCAACATAAATGTACAATTAAGAATAAAAAAATGGACAAAACATTCAGGCAAAAGCACAACATAATGTTTCTTTTTTCCAAAAATGTAACACAATTCCAAACTCCAATGAGCACTTGTGCTTTAGCATCTCCGTAATCCCATGTTTATTCTCAGCCATTCATTTCAATGTTCACAATTTTCAATTTTGAATTAGTTTGGTTTTCGTTTTACCTGAATAGAGCTAAAATAAATAATTATTTGGCTCTAACTGTGTTTTAACTCAAATTTGATAACCAAATGGCAAGTAAGCCCGGTAAAACTGATTTATTGTCGTCACGATAAAAAAAAGTCGTTTAAAATTTTTATGCACAATTCAATTTTTTTTCGTTCGAAAATACAATGGCTTGAATGCTAGTCATTGTAACTTCCAATTTCCAGGGTTGATTGTGATATTTAAATTTAAAAAAAAAAAATGCAATACAAAAATGATGACGCGTTACAACTTGAAATTGTTGTTTAAAAAAAAAACAGCTAAAAACTCCTGCTATTTGATCGACGGGCTGACGTGTTAAAAGACAGATGCATAACTCAAGCCAAACGAACAAACTCGATTTTTGAACTCAGTTTCAATTCATTTGGATTAAGTAATTCATCTTCTTGTGATGCGTGCCAAAGTGTAAATGAACGATCATTTGATAGAATCTTTAACTTTTATTTCATTTTTTCGGTTGAGGTCGATCGACAGTATGTCTCATTAAAATATGCGAAGAAATGCGAAATGTGTCCACAACCAAGTGACGGTGACTTGTGTGTCGTATGGAGGTGTTTGTTCACGAATACCTGCCGATAGAATGTGTACACCTCATATATGTATGTTACACGCACCAAAATATATGCACTGCAAATACAAATTAAATTACAACAATCATATTTACACGTTGAGTTCATCTATCTGAAATTAAAAAAAAAAACAACGAAAAAAATGCAACAACAACACCGTGTAAATGGGTTCAAATGGCACCGGTAAACTTTAACACATCGTTTCTTTCTTGTCGCACTTGTTTCGTTGCCGCCACGATTTGATCGTGTTTATTTCACCTTCCGTTTGCTTCTGTTACCATTCGTTAACTAATTTGTTGCTCGCTATATAATTACGGTGCGGCATGTTGCCTATCAATATCACACGTTTCACATACGCCACACACAATACGTTGAATATACACGCGCTATGTGCACCGAATACAGTCATTCTGACATTCTTATCATTCAAATTGAATTGTGTGTGCCTTCATTTCCATATTGTATACACGACTCTCTTTTCGACCAATGAGTCCGGACGCCGCCTCGTGTCTCTTTTCAATATACAGTCGAAATATATATTTCATTTCAAATTACATATACACTCGTCGAATGTATTTGTTGCGTTTGCATTCAATTGTGCCACACACACACACACACATCACCTCTTTTTTCTACATTTGATTGGAATTGAAGAAGTCCAAAAACTTTGAAAACTATCCAACACCGTACGTATCGAGAATTTAATTGGAAAGATTCATGAACAAAAGATACATGGATCGCCGGCAACCTTTGGTACCTTATATACCTGAACGAACTTGAAGAAAGTTGTGAAATGACCCCACAGCAAATAAATTTTGATGTTTATGAAAATATTTTCATTATTTGTTTCGAAGACTCGCAAAAATGAGTCAACACGCAAATATAATGTGTATAATGTTTGATTGACTTTTTTTTTATTGAGAATTCAAAAAAACCCATGCATCCAGCTTCAGAAGTATGTGTTTGTAAGAGACATTTGTACCAAGGAATTTATTTTTATGAACTGTTCTTAGCTCCGTTTGTCAGTCGATCATATAATAATGAAAATGAGCCTATACATAGCCATTGCCAATGGAAAAGAAATGTGAATATAAGTAAACAAATGAGGCACACCGAACCAATTGTGTCAATAAATTGTTTTCACCGTATTTACCATCTCAAAATTAAAATATTCTGAATACAAAGAGTTTCTACTTGAAATAATTTTGTGGCGACAGACCAATTTGTTTTTTGTTCATATCACATTGACCTAAAATTTAAATGAATTATTTTATCACTCACATTTTGGTTGAGATTTGAGCCAAAGAGTTTCTGTCGTAAAAACAATGGATACGAGCTTTATGTAACTAAGAAATCACAATTTTTCCAAGCTATTATTGTATTTCGATGAGATTTTCGTAGACATTTAGAATAAATGCGATCGTATTTGTAGTCTTGTAATCGATAAAATAAATATTGAAGATTCGCTTGCTTTGAAAAAGAGATTTGGATATTAATCAGAATAAAATCTGATATTATTCAGAACATTGTTAAAAATCTTAAATGCCTCAAATATAAACTTACTCAAATATGGCTTTGATTTTTTTGATTGTCAACTAATCGTGATAATTCATTTTTTTCATTTTTACAGATCATGCGAAGACGTGAAATCCAGTGCTTCACATTGAAGCTAAGTGATTTGAAAGAATACGAGGCGGTTCGTCAGGAACGTTTGGAAAGTAAATCGCAGAATAAAGCTGAAACCAGTATGACACCAGACCGTAGCCCAATGAAAATCTATCTACCGAAATGGGGCCCCAAGAGCAAGCAAGAGGTTCGAGAACGCATCGGGTTCAAAAGTTAACTTGGGTCAAATAACCCTATTAATTTTGAAACAAACTACTGGCATTTTGGTTCATGCAATGTACTACAGTTGCGCATTGCGTAATGCATTGCCTTCTTGAAATTTAAATTTAAGTTATTAAGTAACAAAAGTACTGAGAAATAAATTCAATGAATCGAAATTAAATTTCTGGACAATTTTCTATTTGTGACTATGAAAAAAAAGTAGTTTCAAGATAAACAAAAAGTGATCCCCAAGAAGCGATCAGCTGAGTAAACAACAGTAGGTATCTATTCTAAGAGGTAAAATGCATAAAATAAACAACTTTTGTTGAAACATGAAATTGTCTTTCAAGTCTATTTCGAACAATCTGTTGCTGGATAGCATATCGAAGCCTTAAATTGGCTCTTGAATTTGATAAAATTAAAAGTTTTGTCCCTTTTTTTTCTTCTTCTTCAAATTCAGTTATTTATTCGAATTTAATATTGAGCATTGAACTCACCCGTTGACGTTGGTGTCGGTTGCCAAGGGTAACGTTTTCGATCAACAACAGGTCAACAACCGTTGTTGTATATTACACTTGTCTATCTTATATAATATATTATTGTCATCAAAATTGAAATGTTCTCAAATAATTTGGAATTGATAATAAAAAAATATGAAGACGAAGAAAATTGCTTAAATGTTAAACTTCAACAGCTGTAAGTGTAAGGTGTGAAAAGTATATGGATTACACACATCACATGAAAAATGGACTGAAAGTAATCAATATTTCCTCCATCACAGGTCTCACAGTGATATGCATTCGACAAAAGATGAAATCGAACGCTCTGGATCCGCTTTGAATAAACAAGAGAAAAAATGTCAAGAAAAATGTATTCAGTCGATACAACAGAGGAATGCACAAATCCTAAAGGTAAGTTGTAATGTCTTTACTATGACTTTGTCTTTACTCTACGCATCGTTTATAGGAAATTGAGATGTCACGAGCTAAAATTCGATCACTCTCATTATACAGTCCGTTGGAATCCATTTTACAGCGAGCTATTTCAGACTATCTTCACTCGATCAACAATAATAACGACAATAAATATTTAAGCCATTAAATCATGCATAGTGAAACATTCAGAAGCATTTGTATTTCTAAAGATTCATAATAAAATGAATGTAAACAAAAAATCCAACAAATTGATTTCATTAAATTTAAATATTTTTTCATATATTTTTTACAGGTTCAAAATGTTGTTATAAAAGCTTACAAATTAGAAACGCATTAGAAATATGTGAACTATTTTCCCATGTGATTCACAACTATCGAGAAAAATCTACCGTTGTTTTAATAAAAACGATTTTTACTTTCCTCTTCAATAATGTTTTGCCCTACTTTATAATCAAGTGTATCGAATGGATGGTTTCGATTGTTTGTTATGTCATTTGGCAATATCAAATGAAATTTTCTATGCATTTACATATATTTGTTTAGGTTTTATTTTTTTGTTTCGTTGTTGTTGTTGTTGTTGTTGATGAACACACGCTTGATATTCGTCATATGTTCAATCTGTAGAGGAACAATTTAAAGTTAGAAATTTGAAGGAGACAAAAAACAAATAGCATACAGAAATATTTATTAAATTTTTGACATTCCATGGTATTAAATAAACTTAAATGGCGAGAAATTACTTTAAAGGAATACTCTAGTGACATACTGACAAAGCCAACATACAGTTTTGCACAACAACTGAAATGATAATTACGCGAAATTTCAATGGAAATGGGTTTCATTTTTGTTTTTCACGTTTGCTCTAATGTAATGTTTAATTTTAGGTTTGTTTGTTTTTGTTTTTTTTCATTTCCATTTTTAATCTGTCGTTCGATCTATCGAAAATTGAACGAAATTCCTAAACATTGGCCATCTATCTAACATAAAATATAATTATTTTATTGATCATTTCATTTTTTTCGAACCATATGATTAACAAAATTCCATTTGTTTAACATGCAGTTCATTCAATTAAACGAGTATTATATGGTTTTTATTACGTCTTTTGTTGTTCGGTCTTGTATCTTTTCTATTAATTCATCTAAAATAAATCTCTAAATTAAAAACAAGTTTATACAAAATGACCAGAGGCTTTTCTCGTAAATAATTTCATTTCATTCATTTTAGCCTAACTCATCAAAATAGTTATTAAATTACAATGAAACTAATGATTTGTTCGAAATGAATTCCGTGTTATGTTTTTCATTTTATCTTATTCTCATGCCTTAGCTGCATTGTTTGTAATTCAGTGCCCAATTTCACTGTCACTGTCACTTTTTTCTAGGGGGAAAAAACGAGAAGAATATGTAGATTAATATTTTGGGATTTAATTGATTTTGTCATCTAAATGTTAAAGCAATGCAAATATTTACCTTTTTTACCAGGATAAGCATGTCGTTTAAGTCTATCATAGAGGTCATCTTTATTACCGTGAAGACCTTAAAATGCACAGAAAAAGTAAAAATTTATTAAATATGTGATCACAAAATATTGATCGGTGCGTATGTGTGTGTGTGTGTGTGTGTGTCAATCCATACCTTCTTTCATGTAGGTTTCATTGTAAAAATTGGGCATTTCCCAACCATCTTCTTCGTCATCATCATAGTAATGTGCGTATGTGCTGTGATGTGATGGAGCAATACTTTCAGCGTATGGTGCATGTGCTCCATAGTAGAAATTAACTTGTGATCCAGTTTGATCTATGGCAGGTGTTAGCATTTTTTTCGGGTCTTTCTTTTTGGTTGAACGGACACAAATCATCCAAATTAATAGTACAATAATCACGATGAATATTACGATTCCGGCTATACCGCCAGCAATGTATGCGAATTCAGATCGTTCCAAGCAGCGTGGACCGGTGAATGAGCCACTGCATCGGCATGATGGTGTTCCTTTCAAATCTTTGACACATGTACCGCCATTATCACAATGATTCTCACATACATCCGTACATTCGGTGCCATTGCCAGTGAAACCGGGCTTACATTTACATTCGAAATCGGATGTTTCAGGAACTAAGATACAGTATGCATTTTGGTCACAATGTGTTTGACCCTCTTTGATTGTTTCACATGGATTTGTGCATTCGGATCGGCTTGTAGCACCAACGGTTTTCGTACTATGATTTGGCGGACAGGCAATACATGATGTTTGCTGTGCTTCAGACTGATAGAAACCTTTTTTACATTCAACGCACAAATTTAATGTGCCATTTAGATATGTGCCTGGTTGACACACTGGCAATGAACATTCCTCAATTGATGATCCACCAACTTTTGGTGTTGTTCGGCCCAATGGACATGATGAACATGTCGGTTGAATGCCTTGCAAACGATATGAGCCACGTGGACATGGTTCACAACGGCCATCACTTCCCAACTGCTGACCAGATGCACATTCGTCACGGCACTCTTCACGTGATGTTGCTTCGGCTGAACGTGTTGTTTGACCAAGACCGCATAACAAACATGAGAATGCACCTTCGTCCGGTTGATAGAATCCATGACCACATGAACGACATAAACCACTTTCAGTATCCAAGAATTTACCAGGTGGACAACGTTCTATATATTATTAAACCAAAAATGAAATTGATTTCTACATTTCGAATTTAGATTTCGAATTAATTTCTCAATCAAAACATTACCTTTACAATCTGCAGCTGAACGTGCTCCGCTTCCAGCTGTTACTCCGATTCGGCCGGCAATACTTGGACATCTTAAGCATTGTAATTGTCCGGTTTCAGATTGATAGCTTCCTTGTGGGCATGCATTACATGTTTTATTTGTCTGATCAAAGTATGTTCCAACGGCACATGGTACTATAAAAAATACAATTTTCAATTAAATACTTGCCGAATGTTTGACAACAGATTTATGTGCTTCACCCATTTCACTAATACGAAAACTTACCACAGTCTGGAACCATAACAACTTGTCCAACAGGACATGCATATTCGGATGATAAAGTCAAAGACGATGGATCCGGAACTGTATTCGGTAGAATGTCTTGAACCGCAAATTGATTCTCTTCCAAAATCAATTTCTGTAGCAATGTTTTTACATCTGATCGTTCGCCACTTGACGAATGAAGGACCGGATCACTTCAGAAAAAAAAAAACAAAAATGTATTAATTAAAATCAAGAAATCATTTACTGACGAAATTTTACCAAAACCACAGTGCGCATCAAATGTCAGTAAAATATTACTAATATTTAGTGAAAGAATTAATCAATAATAAGAAGGAGAAAGTGCATAAAAACATTTGCAGGTGCATTAGATAGGTAAAGGGAAAGAAACTTTCTTCCTTATGTAAAATGTTATTCCAACACCAGTTTACATTAGCGATGTAAGTATTTTGCAGTGTGCGAAACAATTTTGGCGATTAAAAGTATTAAGCACATGTCCAATTGAGAGAGGAAAAAAATTATAAAGCCAGTGAGATTTGAGTTGAAAGCGAATATCACATGTGTGGAACGTACTTAACAGCTTTGAAAGCAATTTCCAATGTGTAAGTATCGCCTGCTTGTTGTCTACTCTCTCGACCTCGTGTGGCTGCATCATTTGTTGTGTCCGTAGCTACGTTTCTGTGTTCACTTTATATAGTACACATTGTATACAATGAAATTAAAGAAATTCTAAAAACTAAACTCTAAGATGGACTAAATTACTGAGTGGCTACTGAAATTGCTCTCAAAACCAGAGATACAAATTGAAACGGAACGAAAAAATGGTTTTGACTTATAACTGAACCGGAGCAATGTGAACGCTCCGGAACGTTCCGCATCTATGTGTGCGTAAGTGTGTATGCGCCGAAGAAATATTATCGATACGTATTGCTACACACTATAATATGCACACTATAATATAGACTATTCCAGAGAATATTTCATAGTGCAAAGCAGAGACGAAGGATATCGCATAAAAGAGAACAAGCATGGGCAACTAGATGATTTTTTGGGCCACCAAAAATTTCATTACCAATTCTCTTTTGTGTGGATATCCTTCGTCTCTGCTTTGCAAAATAAAATATTCTCTGGAATAGTCTATATTATAGTCTATAATATAGTGTGCGTATTATAGTATGTATCGATACGTATCGATAATATTTCTATAGTCAGCCCAGTGTCTGTCACTAACACGCTTACATATTGCACAGTTGTGTGAGCGTGTGATCTCATCGCATTGAACATTTTGGAACGTTCTACTTACTCCGGTTCGTTCGATACACTAGAGGAGTGAAACAGTGGAACCGTTCAAAAATCGGTTTGTATGAGAAATATCAAACCGGTTTGTATCTCTGCTCAAAACTCCCTTTCCATGCCCTAAATTGTGTAACTCCAATTCTAAAGTATTCTAAAGGAATTTTATTGATATGATCGTTCATTCGTTTGAAATTCGCACTTAAGAATGCACTTAAACGTATCTAAGAAATACTTTGAGAATATGTGAATAAATTGCTTTTTTTGTGAACTCAACACTATTTACGACCGTTCAAATGAATTAAAATTTAAGATGTCTATTCTCTAGCTAAACTTTTGGAAAAGGATGCAATTTTTTAACGGAAAAATCCTCTGACTTGCTGTAAAATGTACTTTGAAAGTGGATGCTTCGTTCTAATTCCTCTATTCTTAATCACCGAACAAACAGAAATGAATTGGCGCTTACCTTTCGATTGGAATATTCACATCAACAACATATGTTCCACCACTTAAGTCGTCATCGGTAGCTTGTCGACGTACACGATTTGAATTTCCACCACGGTAATGATCACAATTAATGTCAATCTGTATATCTTTGCATTCCCTTGAACCTTCAGCTGCATAAGAGCAGAAGTTCCAATCTCTGTTCAATGCATTGATTGCATTTCGTACTCGTTGTCTCAAAACGCCCTGAATCACAATTGTAAAGTGAATCATTAATATTTTACACGTGAATGAACATTTACATTTTAACACATTCTCTGTTACTTACTTGACCTGCTTCGTTACAGAGAACATCAGATGGGAATAGCATATTAATGCGGAACACTCGTTGTGCTGGTTTTGATGCTGCAAATACAAATGAAATAATTGCATTTAATTTTTGCAAAAAAAAAAACAGTTTGAATAGTAATTTTCTAGTATGTTAATCATTCCAAGTTTATGTAATCGAATACAAAATATAAGCTTACGTGAACATGATGGATAAACAAGTGGCTGTGATGGATTCATGGTTGGACGCCAAAAACCTTCTGCACCACATGTGTAAAATTCTGGCACTGGTTCTGAGAAACGTAAGCCTTGATTACAACTAATTTCGCACACTTTGAATTGACCACCGGCTCCCCAATCTTTGCACGATTGGGTACCACCAACTGGATCAGCTAGCGGTGGACAGAATTCAGACAAAACAGACACTTTAAAACTGCATGTTGCTGTATTGCCAGCCGCATCCGATGCAATGTATGTAATATCGTATGTTCCCCACAATAATGTCTGACCAGAGCGATGTCCGCTGCGTTCAATGACACGTGTTACACCAACATTATCGGTGAATTCTGGTTCATCCCATGTCACCTGAGCCGAACCATTGCGTGAAATTATCCACAGATCACCTGGACAATGTGCTACACGTGGTGGCTCTTTATCAACATCGATTTGTTTTTGACTCTTTTGACCGCATGTTGATGGAACCGATCGTTCAACGCCACCGGCGGTAACTTCATAGCCAGCCCAATTGAGAATTAGGCCACGATAGAAAATTGGTTCACTGCGACAATCGCGTACTTGTTTTTGAATTTCAGATGTGACATCGAGTGCGCGCAACCAAATTTGCGCTTTTGTAATATGACCCTGGAATCCAGCTTCGGTGTATGTAACCGAAGATAATGATTGCTCTGGTTGTGGTCTTCCCAAAACCGCCCATGCGCTAGAGAGAGAAGAAACAGAATGATTTGTTAATTATATCATTCGATTTCAAGTGGTCTGATGAAATATTTTAACTTACTAGTCTGGTAGTTGTCTTCCGCTGCCGTATTCAGTTTTGCTTGCAATTAAACCTTCAGTAATCAAAAGCAAGTGGCCAGTTTTACCATCCCAAACGATCGCTATATGATGCCATTGACCATCGTTAATGGTTGCATATTCTCTGAACGATAAGAATGCATCTTGCAAGTCACTGAACAATGAAACTTGAACACCGCTTGAATGCGCTTGCAGAATTAATCGTCGTTTGTTTGTGATATGTGGTGAATCAACAGCGTATAACGTATAGAAGATACCCGAATCGTCCTTCTGTGCAAATTGCACCCACATGGCAATTGTTAAACTGTCGCTTCCACTTGTATAGAATGGAATTACTTGAGCCGCTGTCGAACGTGTTGGATCACTGAAGTAGAGATCATAGTCCACTTGGATTGCTGAGGTAGAGACAATTGAATTAGTATTTTCGTAATCAACAACAAATCTCACACAATGATCACTTACTTTTACGGCAATCATCGCCAGTTAAATTGAATGGACATTGACAATAGAATCCACTTGGTAAATCAATACACGTGGCACCCGGAGCACATGATGTTTCTTTACAATCAACAATATCGTTTTCACAGTTTTTGCCCGTAAATCTAGAAGTTGATTTTAATTAGTTGAGTTCGAAAAAAAATGAAAAAAAAACACAAATCAAATTTACCCTGGTTGACAGATACAAGTGTAGCCTTGACCTTTGTCGATGCATGTTGCTCCATTTTTGCACTGACCAGCTTCGCATGCGTCAAATTCATATTGACATCCAATGCCCGTATAGTCTTCTGGGCACGTACAGTTTAGACCAGAGCCAAAGTCTCGACATGTTCCACCGTGCATGCCTAGAAATTCGAATAACATATTTTTAATATTGTATAAAATTGTGCAAATATGGATTAAATCAGGGAGTTTAATACATACATGGATCTCCAACACAACGCTCTGGAGCGACCTAAAAATATTAAAATATAAAAAATGCATTTAGTTTAAATGTTTGAGAGATGAATCCAAAGACTTTCAAAATGGTAAAAAAAACCTTATGTTTTATATATTTATAAGGTTTTTAAAGATCTTAGATCCACCTGAGTTTAAATTTGTATACCATATAATCAAGACAGTTTTGTATCTATATGAAAATTCTAATCAATTACCTCGCATTGTTTTCCATCTGTTCCCTTAGGACACACACAGAAGTAGTCTTGGAAGAGATTAATGCAGTTGGCATCATTTTTACATGTTGCTACTGAGCACATTTCCACTTCTTGTTCACAGTTATGACCAGTCCAGCCATCTTCACAGACGCACTCATAAGAACCAATACGATCAATGCATTTTCCATTATTTAAACATGGATTGTATTTACAATCATCGGTGTTTTCTAAAAGATTTTGTTTTTTGGAATTTTCGATTAAATGTGAAAAAAAAAGAATTATTTTCAAGTTGACGTTACCTTCACACAGTTCACCAGTGTATCCGGTACGACATTTGCACATGAATTTATTGTCAAAGTCCAAACATTCTTCTGTTCCAACTGGATTACATGGGTCCGATAGGCATTCATCGATTTCAGCTAAATTTCAAATGAAAAACAAGTTATTATTTGAATTTCCATATTTCCGTACATTTCACAGTTGTGATTTTGTGATGAATGGAGTGGAAACATACCTTCGCATTGCAAACCAACATATCCTGGGCGGCACTTGCATAAGTAACCATCAATTTCATCAATACATGTTGCACCATTTTGGCATGGATCGCTCTTGCAATCGTCTGTCATGTGTTGACAATTCTTTCCTTCAAATCCTGCAAGACAATTACATTTATAGCCGTCGACAAGATCAACGCAAGTGCCATCATTTGCGCATGGATTTTCTTCACAATCATTTATGTCCATGTCACAGTTTCGGCCAGTCCATCCCGGATGACAAACGCATTCATAGTTGAACAAACGATCAACACAAACACCATGAGCACATGGTTCAGACAAACATAAATCAATCTTTTCGTGGCATCTTTTTCCGGTGAATCTACAATTTAAAAAAAATTCCAACGTTATTCATCCATCGGATTGAAACACAATTTCAATAGAAAATATGTTACATTTGTTTAAGACTGATTTTTGACCTATTAACAAACAGTTGTGAAAATTAAATGAAAAATTTTAAATTGTTACATACCCAGGTGGACAAGAGCAACTGAAGTCATTGATCAAATCAGTACAATTGGCACCCAATAAGCATGGATTTTCAGCACAATCATCAACATTGATTTCGCATGATTGTCCGCTCCATCCTGGCAAGCAATCACATTTGAAGCGTCCTTGTTTCAATGCAATACATGCAGCACCATTTGCGCATGGATTTCCATTTGTTGTACATGGATCAATAGTAATATCACAATCAGCTCCCGTGTATCCTATAAATAAAGACATCAAATGAATAAGTTAGCCTGTTTGTTAGCATTGCTGTTATTTCTAAGTTTCGTGAATTACACACGAAAGTTACTGTTACTTACCACTTCGGCAAAGACAAGTGTGATTACCGTAGCCAGGTTCGTTCTTGCACATAGCACGTGTTGGACATGTATCAGCTTTGCAATCGCTTTCTTCATCTTGACAATTTTCTCCGGTGTATCCAGGTGGACATTTGCATCTATAGCCTTGTGGTAAATCAGTACATACTCCTCCGTTGTAGCAAGGAGATGAAGCACATTCATCTATGTCGATTTCACATCGACGACCCGAAAATCCGGCTGGACAGAAGCTGAAGAAAAATTGAATTGCAAAAGGAAGCATGTGTTAAGAGTCTTTAATATAGTTTAGAAGCAATAAATGTTAAGAAAAAAGTACAAAATATCACTTACCATTGAATCGTATGACCCATTGGAACACAAAGACCACCATGTTGACATGAATTTTCTGTGCATACAACAGCTTTGCAATCTTCACGGCCAACCGAGCCAAGATTATCAGTTTTCATATTGGTTGGGCATTCATTACATGTCATGGATCCGTGTAAATTTTGATAGAAATTATGTGGACATGGTGAGCACGGTGCTAAACCAGTTGCTGAATAGAACCCTGGGGCACATTTCGATCGGCAACGATCTTTCGAAGGGGCTGCAGGTTGGAATGTAAATGTATTTGGTGGACATGATTGACAGTCCTTAAATCCGCCCGTTGGTGGTTCGCCAGAAAATGAATTACGTGGACATTCTAAGCACGGAACCAATCCCGTAGGTGAGAATGTTCCAAAACCGCAAACTGGAACACATTCATTGACTGATTTAGATCCTTCTTCGCGCGTGTATGTACCGCTTGGACAAGCGAGACAGCTGCCTTGTCTATCGCGATTTTGATAGAATCCACGTGGACAATAAGTACATGTACTTTGTCGTTCGCCAGCGTATGTTCCGGCTGGACAATGCAAACATCTTGGCACATTATTCGTATCCATATTCAATACTTCGCCAACATTACACTCAAAGCCACGGGCAATGTTACTCTTCAACGCTCTTAACGGTGGACATTGATTACCAATATTCGAAACATTCAACAATGGTTCAATGACTGCGCTTGCATATGGAACACTCAAATCAAAGATCAAATTCAATGTTGAACCGCAAAGATCATACAACTGTGGTTGACGTATTGTTGGTATAACCACTAAAATGAAGTCCAATCTCACAACATTCTCATCCAGCAATGTGGACAACGATCGAATAAATGACACATTCATATTGACATTAACAGCTGAGCACCGCGATGAAAGCACCTCATTCAAATTGCCGTAGTATTGTTGAAGCCAATCTTGATATTGTGGCAAACATGATGGTGAAACAGCACCATTTGCTCTGTATGTAACGGTGGCCGTTACATGATAATCAGCTTGTTCAGTATTTTCCGACACACAATCAGGTACAACCGAAGTTGGTCGCCAGATCCGTGATTTTTCACATGAGAATGATTTACGTTGTTCGCCATCGGTGAAACGATATCCTGGTTTACACGATGCACTACATTCAATACCTTGATCACCTGGCAGGCAATTAATTACACCATTCACAGGCGCTTCAAGTTCCCAATCAACACAGGGCGACGCTTGTACCGATACTTGGAAATTACATGATGCTTTGTTGCCGAATTTATCCGATGCAATAACTGTAACATTTTCAAACTTTCCAATTGGAATAGTGGCTTTTGATGGTATATAGGAGAGCATAACTTCACCCGAATCATCACTAACTGAGATCTTTTTACGAGTATCGGTGAAATTTACCGAATAACTTTCTTGTTTATCAACCAATTCAATAACGTAGCTTTGTGGACAACTTAATCGAGGTGGTGTCACATCCGGAACGGTAATATTTATCTCACAAATGGCAACATTTCCATCGTAATCAAAGGCAACGTATTTAACAACAGTGTCTTGGAAAATGTACATTGGTGTTTTGAAGCTGGGTGGTTTGACTTCTAAACGTGCAATCGATCCGGAATTATCAACAGCCGTTGGTTCAGTAAAGTTAACTGGCATAATTGCACCATTTACGTCACGTCGAACAATGATCGGTTGTTGTGGGCAATTTTGGAATACTGGCGGTTCATTATCAACACATGGTGAATATCCATAATCATAACCAAGTAATGGCTCTTTAGTTGGCTCTTCACATCCCATCAATTCGAATTTCAAACATGCATTATCCATGTAACTCACAATTCCCAAAATTACGAAACGAGCTTGAACATACTTTGGTAAGGTAATCATCGCCAATTCACCATAATTACCAGGATCTCTCATTGTTAGATTGAAATTTGGGAAATATACAACGTAATTTTCACTCTCCGATTGCTTGTAGAAGAATCGAATTTCCGTCTGTAATTTAACAACAACAACAACAAAAATAGCAATAAGAAAACAATCACTCAATAAATCAAAATGCTTAAGTATAAACAATTACCGGTCTTCCAACGATGTCATTTGTGACAACACCTTTAACTAGAATAGCCTTAACTCGATACACTTGACCCAAATCGACGCTAACATATGTGAATGCTTCTTGTTTACCACACCATCCGGTAACTGAATTCAATCGAATATTTCGTGCCTCGTAGTTCATTCGTTCGGACGTTGCATTGATTGCACTGTCTGGTATACGACCGGATGTAATTCCTAATGGTTTAATCACTTTACATTCTGGCTCACGAATACATGTGATTGGTCTTGGATTGATGAGAATGTAACCAGGTCTTGAACAGCTGAATAGAACCTCAGAGCCTAAAAATAATACAACAATTTAAAATGTGCATGAAAATGATAGTTTTTGTATGAGCGTTATTTTGCTATCATAATTTTCTCTTTTACTCTATCAAATAAAGCAATTCGCTTTTGCTTACCTTGTTCATAGCTTCGTGCAATTTGTAAACCATCGCTGGGTCGTCCGGGATCTTCACAGACTGGTCCTTCACAACGTAAATCACCAAAGTCCCAAATACCGTTTGCTTGACACCGTACAACATTGTCATGCTTTTCTGTTTGTCCGGCCAATTTGAATGTGTTTTGACATCCAAAGAAGAATGAACTTTGGAATTTAGTATCAATGAATTGTCCATATTCAGCGCCCGCAGTTGGCATTGGTGGACCGCAATCAGCTCGTGGACAGCTTGGTTGAGCCCCTGAAAGCCAGTAGTCTGGGAGGCCTGGTTTTGGATCGTATACACATTGTCTGAAACTCGATGATGCTGTATTTCTTAGGCTTCTGCCAACTGAATTACAGGTCAGCGTGACATTTTCTTTGAAGTTCACTAACACACTTTCTTCTGGGCGAATAACAGTTAGTCCACCAACTTTGTCATCTGGTAACGACACACATTTTGCATCTAAAAGTAAAAATCGCATAATTCAAATAATATATGTTCAAACCTATTCAAATAATTTACTATTTAGTAATAGTTTATACATACATTCGCATTTTGGTACAGTTCCATTCCATTGGCCATTCGATAAGCAGAGTAACGCTGAGCTGCCTGACATTACATAGCCAAAGTTACATTGAATTTTCACCAAATCACCAAAATGATATTGTTTTTTTGTTGACAAAATTATTCCATTTTCTGGTTTTTCCAAAGTCGGACATAAAACTGGGACACATGATTTATTTACTTGCAATGTGTCACCATCACGTGCACCGCTTTCTGTTTTTTCAATGAAATAACCAGCCGTTCCATTTCCATTAAATAGTTCGTATCCAGAATTGCAGCCACATGAGAAGCTTCCAGGTGAATTATTACACTTTTGATCGCAACCGCCATTATTTTTAGCACATTCATTAACATCAACACAATCCAAACGTGTACAACCCATAACTTCTAGACGCAAACAAGCTGCATTAATAAAATCTTGTATGCGGAATCGCACGAATCGTGCTTCGATTGGGATTGGTAAGTTTAGAATGGAAAGAGTTGGTTCAAGAATACGGAATTCAACCGCAGTGCCATCTGGATTGGCATAATCCTTCCATGTATCTGCCAGATCATCGGTATATTGCAATCGAACCGCCGAAGTGAATGCAATTTGTCCATCTTGTCGTTGCACTGACATTGTTCGGAAACCACGAATAATGGTTGGTGCTTTAAAATCAACAGTAACCCAATTTTTAGCCGGTTCATTTGAACCACCGCACCATCCTTCAGCCGAACTCAATCGAACATTATTCTTTTTATATCCGGGTTCTGTTGATGAAACCATAATACTTTCATCAGCAATACCTAAATTGGCCAATCCAAGATCACCAACTGGTCGGCATTCAGTAGTTGGTGCAAATCCTTTTTTGCATTTACATTGAAATGCGCCAGCTGCATTTTTACATTCAGTCGATGCAAGGTCACATTGTGATTGATTACATTCATTTATATCTTCACATGTTGGTACATTATCAAAGTTTTGCTCTGAACTGCAGCGAATGATATTCGTTCCGTTTAATTTATAACCTTTATAGCATTGAACACGTGCTTCATCACCAAAGAAATATTTTCGTTCCGTATCAACAATAAAACCATTCTTCACTTCAGGAATGCGATGGCATTGTTTACGTGTGCATGTTGGAACAACATCACTCCATGTTCCGTTTGACATACAAATCAAAACCGGATGGCCTGAACGCTCATATCCTGGATTGCATTCATATCGAATAATAGATCCATAACTTCGACCGCCACCATTCAAAAGTGTTACATTTGCATGTTGCACTTCTGGCAATGGTGGACACTGTGATGCTAGACAAAGTGGTTGAGCGGACCAATGTCCATTTGCTAAACATGAGATTTTTTCAATTGGTTTGCCCGATGAAAATGTAAAGCCAGCGTAACATTGATACATTGCAGCACCGTTGTAAGTAACATTCGTTGAACCAATTGAAAATCCATTGTCAATTTGTGGTACTGGTCCACAATACACCTATAAATTGATTTAAACAATTTTTTTTATTTTCATTTTTTGATGGATATGAAATGGAAAATAAAATGCTAGGAAGTGGTAAATTTGGTAAACCTCTGAAATTTTCATTTTTCCCATAGTTTTTGTTGATACATATAGATTTATTGATGAGAGATTTTCTAATCTTTTTCAGAATAAGTCGAAGATAACTAAATTAAGAAGATAACACAACAAACGTATTGAGGTATCTAATTGTTTGTTCAGATGTCCACTTCCATTTGAGAATTCCATGTATCAACAATTATAAAAATCATCTTCTTAATGTGTTCAGAAAGACGCACAACCAAATGTTTGAAGATCCATTTTTTTCAAAATAACTGAATCGACGGGAAAAAAATGAAAATTTCATGGTTGGATGTAATTAGGTTACTAAGGCTATGACTATAACTGTATGAACATGAACTTAAACATACCTCTTGGCATTTTGAAATATATTCAACGCTCCATTTACCGCCCTTTTGACAAACAGTTGTAATTTTATTTTTGCCGGTAGCGAACTCTTGACCCGTTGGACATGTGAACTGTACAACAGTTCCAAATGCTGTATCTCTGCTTGAGGCGAGTGCACCTTCTCCTGGCCGTAAATCTGGGCAATCAGCGGAAAATGTTGCCGAAAAACCAGCTGCATTGTGTAACGAGTCCGAAACAAATCTAATCAACATTTCACCAGACGAAGCGGTCAATGTGATTTTTGGCACAGCTGTACCAGTAAATCCATTTCCTGAATGCAATCGAAGACCCGAAATTGATGATCCATCAAATACTTGCACGGAATCCGTTGAATGTACATTGAATTTATCGAAACGCAATGAGAGCGGCGTTTGATTTGGATTTTTAACCTTAAACAAGCATTCTTGATTGTTTGGATAACTGCTCAGGCCAAATGCGGGTGATTGAATTGTTCCATTGTAAGCATGAAGTGTAGCACGGCAACCTTGTGTGTATCGAATGTTAAATCCTTTTCCTGATTCACCAAGACTTGTCTTAAAGTACAAATACAATTTGTTTCCGGTTGAAATGATAACACGTGCATTTTCATCGGTTTTTCCAGATAAACGTGCTAAAACTGGACTGCTCGGTGAGTCACCATCTCTAATTAGCAGGTAATCGCGACCGTGAACTAAATCCAAATCTTGTACTTCAATGGAAATGATTCGGCCAGCTTGAGCTTGTAAAATGTACAAGCATTCAAGACCAGCCGGATATGGTTTTGGATATCCACTGCTCATTAGCACTTGTCCTTGTCCAACGGCTTGCAAAACACCGCCACAATTTTGCGGTTCCGTTTTCCATGTTGCTCTAAAACCTTTACGTTCAACGCTACCATCCGACGTAAACTTGACAATCATAAAATTCGATGCCGTAATAAATGGTTTGTTGGCCAATTCTTCGCGACCCGAAAGTGTTGCCAACGAAACGGCTTTATCTTCTGTTCGGCCACCGACCAAAATTTGAACGGTATCAAATGTTTTTTCCGTTTCAAATTCTTGGAATTGTAAAATAATGTTGCTACCAATGGGACCTTCTAAAATCCATTTGCACTTTGACAATGCATTGTATTTGTGTGGATAGTTTGGTGATTCGATCACATCGCCGCTAGATTGCATATGGAAATTGCAATTGGCCGGACAGTCAATTTCATCGGAACCATCAGCACAGTCATCGGTGCCATCGCACTTGAACGCCTGATTCACACAATCACCATTCGAACAATGCACCGAATTTTGTGGGCATGCAACCGATTTGCACATAAATGGTAACAAACTTTCGCAAGTATCCAATTCCCATGACTGGACGGATTGTGGTTCGGATGTAACAGCAACACATTCACCGGACTGTGGATTTGGTTGTTTCAACGACCAAAAACCAGAATACTGTGAAACTAGAGTACCAGCTGCTGATTCTAACGTATTGGTTCGGAGATCATCCAATGACGCCAAACCAAGCCAATACTTATTCGATAAGCGTTTGTTAACATCGTTCGATGTTGCCAGCGACAATGTATTATTATTTTCTGTAAATGAATCGATTGTTATCAACTCTGCTCCATATCTGCAATGAAGAAAAGAAAAAGAGAGCAAAAAAAACACATAAAAAACAATGAAATCATTTGGGAAAAAATGGAGTGGTTTTTTCTTTCGAAGCGAGCCGTGCATCTGGTGTGTATTTGTGTGAGTATGAAAATAACTGTAATTTTGGTTTGCTCACGTCGACACAACCATTTAATTGGAGAGTTGTCGACAAATGAGCGTTATGCACAATATGACAACGATTTCATATCATCTCTTTGGAAATGTAATTTTATTCGAATAAAATATGCATTTCTGGAATTGATGTGATGCACCAAAATGCGCTTCTCGCTCCAAAGCTATCAAATGACACATTTTTTTTTTTGTTTGAGGTTCAATTTTAAACTCGACGCCTTCTGTTCAGAATACACTTACACAACAACAAAGACAACAATAACAACGTAAATTTTCTACGATTTCGTTTTTTTTTTCTTTCTTTCACGCTTTCAAGTCCATCGTGGGTTCCGTTAGCTTATACAAGCTGATTTTATCTAACTTTTGAGGTTGTGGTTATCGTACAAAGTGTAAAATCAGTTTGAGAGTTAAAAATGGAAAGAACATGAGAAAATGCTTTGTGTGATTCACTGATTTAAAATAAAGAAAGAAGTAACATTTGTTATTTTCAAATGAAAAAAAAGAAACTGCGTAATGCTTTAACCGAAACAAAATGACCTATTTCGGTTGAGTTAATTGATTATTCAAGTTTTACAAGCATTTTTTCGTGTTGAATTCAGCCTATTGCATGGTTAACATAAAAGAAAATTTTAACACAAAAACAATCTCAAAACAAAAACTGGATTTCTTGTTCGACCATTTCTAGATTCGTAAACGATGTATAGTGTTTTTTTTACCTTTGTTGTTTATATTGTTCAAGTTGGACATTCTCATTTGTACAATTGTACAATTTGTGTTAAATCTAGCGCAAATTTTCGATGACACATTTTATGTTTAACAAAAAAAAAATGTATCGCTAAAGCAAAGAATGTACTCAGTCGTGTGTGAGTGGTTTTTGTTTCTTACCTTCTACAAAGTTCTGCTGCCTTTTCCCATGAATGTTTGATGCCAAAATATTTGTAACAATTTAAACCACGTAACTCCCAACCTACAAAATCAAGCGAATTAATTAAGAGATGAAACAACAATAACAGAAAATTATTACAAACATTTTGTGTCGAAAATTGAATGCAGTTGAGCATCTGATTGAATTAAAATTGTCGCACTTTCAAAAAAACACTCATTAAGTATTCACGCGCACAATATTGAAATGAGTTTTATGGGGATTTCATTTTTAGATGACGTAAACATATCACAATGTATTCACGCAAATCCGCTTCAACTGCACCTTTAAAATGGCGCTATTTTTGCCATTTTTATTGGCTTTGATTTTTAATCGGGTATTTTATGTGGTTGTAAAATGTCATCATATATTAAAGACGGCGCATTAATTATTGCAATGTTTTGAGTCATGGTTCTAGGAGAACCAACTTTAAAAACAATACCAACAATACCAAATATTGTAAATGGTAAAAGGAAATGTGCATTGCAGAATTGGTCAACGATAGTACAGTTATTTTGATTGCCAATCGCCATTTTCCGGTACGTACATTTTAAAATTGAGCGAGTGTGGTGAGCTCTTTAAAATTAACTTCGGGCACGGTTTTAGGTAGACCTATTTTTCATTAGTATTGAAAGCACCTCGAATCGGTGGTCATCAAAAGTATGACAAATTTAACGTTTCCTATAGCGAAACCTAACGAAATGTCAATTTGTATTGGTTTGTACGACGAAAGTGATTTATTTTTCTATTTCGGTATTGTTTTCTGCGCTTTCTATTACAAGCATAGAATAAATTAGCGAAAACAATGCCATTGAACTTTCTTGGTGTGTGCTTCATTGATGGGGGGGCTCCAATGAAATGTTGTGAATAATAATTTTCACCTAAATTGAATGCGTGAAGAAAACCAAAAACTAAAAAATACGTGCATGAATTTTTCATTTATTTGTCTAGAATGACGTGCCGACGGGACGCATTGGTACCAATTGACCGTTGTTCGGTGAAGACATTTCGGTGTGAAGATATTTGTGTTTCAATTGAACATTCAAGTGCACAGTTATCGACACATCACATAGACTTCCTAATTGTTTGTTTTAATATACGAGTAACGGGATAACAATAAATAAACATCAAATATTTTTGAGTTATGAGGCCATTGAGTTCTCATATTTGATGTATTTCGTATTTAAAGCTGATACCTGCAAATCGAATGGTAATTATCATTGGAATCCCGTAGACATAATTAACGATATTTCGTTTACAATAGATGTAAATTGACATTTGCCTGACAAAATCACATTAATGCTTAAAATATGCACTTTTCATCATACCGTCTCGTTATCTTCATGTTTGAGTTGCTATCAAAACTATTGAGCAATGGCCAATAAATTATTGAGTACACAGCAAAATAAATGCATTGACCATTAAATTCGTAGGTTTTATTAATATCAGAGTTTTGGATTGCCAATTTGAAGCAACAAACAACAACAAAAAACCACTGAATATAAATAGAATAATGATAAGATTGGAAGAGGTTATTGGCCTTGAAACGATCGGAAGCGCACACCAGTCTATTTTTATAATGCAAAGAAAAAGAAAAAAATCGCTCGACCATAATGCGCTTGCATACACAAGTAGTGATGCTCCGCTTTTCTTCGGTTCAATGGCAACATGGATATTACTTTTTCTTCTTCTCCTATTTGTTTTTTCGATATTTGCTTTCTCATGTGCGCAATTGAACAATTCATGCACATACAATCTTCTTTGGTTTAATGTGCAGCCACTCATCATCAGTGGCGTTGTGTACGGTTGCTGAATGACTTTGCTGAGATGTTTTGGCGCTACTAAAGCAGATTCTCATGGTGTGCGCTTTCAATCGCAATGTAAATAAAATGGACATTTAAAATTTGTAACCAATGTCATACATAATTCAATTCAATCGAAATGAGATTTAGGTTGGCGATTGTTCATCGGTGCATATATGAGATACAGATCGCTATAGTAACAGGTCTAAATTTGGTTCTGATCATAAATTTTGAAAAAACCATTTCGAAAATATCACAAAAATGGTGATATAAAAATAAATTACACCAGATTTTGTATAATCGAAATCTGTTGGATTTGGGCATCATTTAGGTAGTTTCAAGGTCGACACACGTGAATAAGTGAATAAGTTTGCATACGTTTCGCATCATTCACCCACAACAAGCTAATTTTAAGTGAAAAATTCACTACGGGATTTGACCTTTTATGAGAAAAATCAGTTTCGATTTTTTTTTACGCACACAATTATGTGTGTGTTTTTTTAAATGAAAACAGGTGAATGTTGTTTAAAAAATTAAAAAATATATAACAAAATTGCATCTGATTCACACAAGATCTACTGCTTATTAATAAAGATGAAAAATGTTTAGCAATCATATTTACCGTTGGGACATGAGAATAGTTCCTGCAAATAGAAAAAAATTAGAGCGTATAAATTAATATTTATATTTTCACGTAGATAATGAAAGAATTGAAGCAACAACAAAACAGCAAATATGATTATGCTTCATCATGTTATCTAATTTGAACTTGCACTGAATATTTTGAACTCAATATGATCGAAATATGTGTTGACTTACCTGTGTGGAAATCAATGAGACAAAGGCGGCCAGCCAAATTACGACGGCTGCCGATCTCGACCTCATTTTTTGTCTGCAAAATGATTCAAATATATTTGAATTAGTACAATAAAATATCAATTTGGTCATATATGTTTTGTTTCCTTCTAACGCATGATTCATAAAACATGAAATGTGATATGTCTTAGTCTTCAAACCAACCAATATTGTTTAACTGTATTAACTAATCGACATGACACCTGATTGAAAAATTAACTTTGGATCGAAATTGTAGTTCAAAAATGGAAAGGTCATTGAGAAATCAAACGTTTGAACGCCATGGGCGACGTTTATTGACCAGGGTTACAACAGAGAAATTGTTCAAATCACTTTTGCTTTTTTTTCTCCATCTAATCTCTCTATTTAATCGGTTGTGTATCGCTTAATCATGAAATGTAACAAACAAATAAATGCCAAATGTTTAGACCTGTGGCGTAATTAATGCCGGACGGGCAAAATTTGTCTCGGCTACAAATATAAAAATCGACAATCTATTCATAAACTAAGGAGTTGAGTATATGGAACAATGAAAACTATATGCGTGAATCGATGAAAAAAGTGCCACATTCTCAACAGTCCAATTGCAAACCATTGAAATGTTCAGGCGTTCCGAATAAATTTCAATTCGTGTTTTTTTTCACTCGAGAAAAAGACAGAAAGAAACAGCAAAATAAAATCTCTCGTACAATTGTACGATAGGTGTATGAGCGTGAAATGCATTTGAAATGGCAAATACACTGAACACTTCTTTTCTGTATTTACATTTCATTCACATTTGTTTAGAACGAATTCGTCTATGCATCATGAGCGTAAAATGAAGATGAAGAAACACGGGAGAATGAGAGAGAGAGAGAGAGAGAGAGAAAGAGAGGAGAAAAACAGATCACAGACAAAAGAGACGCACTTTTACATACATACATTGGCTACATATATAATGTAGGAAATACATTTGCCATACTTTTAGTTGTTGTTGAAAAAAATCAAAAGCCCCAACCGAGCCAACATGAAAGCATTTCAAATGGTATAGAGAGTAATGCACTGAACAACACAAGCGCACGATGAACATTGAAATAACACTAATTATATTGAAATATAATGAAAAGATTTTGAAGTAGGACACGAACAAGATATTTTCTGATAGAAAGCGGTTTTTCGTTCTATGCAATAGCAATGGTGTTATTACATGGCAAAATACCGTGGAAGGCTAATACCACAGACGAATCCAAGTGTGTACGACGGCGCACAGAGCTGCGCCGAGCAAAAGCAACATGGCACAGCACAATTAATACATGCTCAAGCCCAGCCGATGTAGTGATTATAAAAATCAGACAGAGTAAAAGTCGATTCATGCGGAAATGTGCTTATTTCTTTTTTTTATTTCATACAAATATATATATCTATATATTTCGAATCGTAATGACGGTGCGCGTCTTGTAAAATGTGCGATTTCCAAACCGAGCTATAATTGTGAAAACATAAATACAGTGGCTGACCAAACAAAAACAGTCAGGTGCATGACTTCCACTTTGAAAGGCATTTTGATCAGTTTCGAATCATACAGAGAAAACGAGAAGCTGGTGATAGTTTGTCATCGGAGTGTGCGATGGCGGGCGCACAAGCGATCGAGCGTATTATAAATGAATCATCAAACAGTTCATTGATTTTCATAAATTAGCCCCTCCCAAATCTATCCGAATCAGTGACAATAATCCAAAATGTGAAAGAGAAATTGAGCCGTAATGATTTATACTATACACCCAAATACACGCCAGAAAATGTCTACAAAAAAAAATATCCCTCTGATTCATAATTATGTCTGAAAATATTGCGCTGTTTGGTTCGGCTTTTTCATACTCTGATTGCAAAACAGTTCAATTTACTGTAATTCACTCTAATTTCAAATCGGCGTGATCAACAGAAATAGAGAGATAGAGAGAAAAAAGCAACGACGACAACGATTATCTGTTTAGTCGCAAGATGTCCGTTTCCACTGTCAAATTACACCACCTTTATGGGATGCTGGGTGTGAATCGATTGTCATGTAATATGCAAATATGACAGCGTGAAAAGAAATAATAAATCGGAAAAAGTTATAATTGTTTTGCACAAAATTATGTCACATTCGCTAACAAACAAAAACAAAATTATCTCCATCGTGATGCGAATTGTGTGTGTGTATTTGTGTTTGAATGTGTTTAACATTCGATGTAATGCGGCATAAATGAATATGTGTAAAACAGTTGATTTGAACTTTAATTGTTTCTTTTTCTTCTTGTAATTTTACTGCTGCGGTTGTTGTAGTTGTTGCAATGTAAGCGCTTGAACGCGCGCACGCTGCACGTTTTTAGGTTACTGTAAAACTGTTCAGTTTGGTGCAGCACACACAAAAACGTAATTGAAATGATTTGCAACAGAATATGTGAACTTTATAAAGCACATTGTTTCCATGATTTCTTGGGCACGACAGCGGGAGTTGTGTTGAATATATTTGTTTCAATTTTTTTCTTTTTCGTTGGTTTCTTTTATTTGCGGTCCCATTTAAAGCATTCAAAGTGTGTGAAAAATTAGATTTGTAACCGTTTTTGCGCCGCGTTAAACTTTGACTGTGCTTAACTCAACCACCAGCCCAATTGTTAATTCGTGGTAAACAAAAAAAAAGTACTTTCCAGTCCATAGTGTTGATGGCCAAATGTGTAAAAATTGAATCACAAGTGACTTTGCATTCATTTTCAGTGAAGTCAATCTCTTGAGTGTACACTGTACACAGTGCAGTGTTAAGGTACTAAGTTGTAAGTATTTGCCAATGCAAATACTGGTAAATGCCATTTGCATAGAAGAATCGGTGTTTGTTCAATGTGATGCGAAATAAAATTGGTAGACACAGTTATCCGAAAACTCGTTTCAATTGAATTATTTCATTTGGTAACATTCAATTTAAAATTACAAGTCAAAAATTTAGGCGGTGGTTTTATGCGTACAATTGTTCAATTGAATATTTTTTGGATGGTGGAATAATAATGAATTGACGGAATATAAAATAGCATCAACCTCTGCATTGATTTCATGTCATTTTGGATCATCCAATGTCATTAGAGTTTTATTTAAATAGGTTTTCGGTTCGCATGACTAGACAAAATGGCCAAAATGGTCAAAATTAAGTAGCTCGCTTGTGATAAAGTATTTGATTTGAATCGAAAAAAGAGTCCCTAATTACTTGTGCCCATAATTATTGGCTATTCAATTTGAAATATTCGAAAAAGTAGCACGTAATTGATCCGATTTGTATGATGAAGAATTCAGAAATTTGAATCAGGTATAATCGTTCGGCTTCAGCATAAACGTGTATTGAACACACATTACATTCAAAGAGATTCTTTCAAACTAAATTGTATGTATGTGGGACAGAGCAATAATAATACCGTTGCCAATATATAGATTGTACAAAATTTATAGCACAGTATAGTTAGTGGTACAAAACTTAGGTGCTATGCATACGGTTTGCAGTGCATATACGCGGAAGGTACGGGAAAGAAACCATGATCAATGAGTGTATGAAGTACTGCATCTTGAGCAAAAGCTGTAGTCGAAAACGACGTTGAAGTAGACACACAGCACACACAACACATTACACACAGATATATGGGCTTCATTCGGTGTGCATAGAAACGTTGCTTATTATTTGTGGTTCCATGTTTGTTATTTCTTCGAACTTGTTGTTCTATGCTCGTTTGTTTCTATTTTGCACGTGTTATGATTGGTATGAGCTGAAATGACTGAACAAAGAGCATCGTATACCTGCTTTTCTGCATATTTTTTATTTATTCTTCTTTGAAAATACGGCAAATTTGCGTTCGGTTGCTTCGAGCCAAAACGCCTTCAGTTCCATCGTTTATAAATATAAATATCTGGGTGTGTTAAACACACTGTGATTGTGTGTGTGTGTGTGCAAATGAATATGGAATACAAAACTTGTCTACATTCATCAAGTAATATTGAAACCGATTATTGTACAAATGTGAACACGAACATTTTTTTTTCAAATCAAAGGCGTCATTAGGCGGCAAACTCTTCATTCACCTTACGAAATTTCGATGAACGTATCATAAAATTCGAAAGATTTCAATTTCATCTAATGTTTAATCGTTGCTCGAATGCGTCATATGTGTTAAATATTGAGATAAAACTATGCTTGAATAATCGATGATGGTGATGACCAAATACCAAATTGCACATTAATAATCTGCATGAAATCCGTATATTCCGTTAATAGCTGAATTTGGATACTGAATCGCTTGTTTCTTGTTTTTTTTTTTTGTTCGCTCATTATTTGAATTCTCTCACAGTTAAGCTTTATGTTGTTATTGACGTGGCTTTGGACACTCAAAGAAATGGATACGCTGATTATGCGACGAAGAACCGGTTTTTACGTTTTTTAAAGAAAAAAAAAACAGAAATATCTTCAACAGTTATTTTCGAAGTGACTGTCATCAATTTCGGAATGAGCTAGGGAATGAGTGTGAGTCTTTTTTGTCCATTTTCAACTTCTTTCTATGTGTCGATTGATTCGAAAATATTGTTTTTCCGATGTGATCATTTTCCATGTGAATCCGAAAAAAATAATACAATGTGTGAATGATAAAGAAAAAGAGAAAGATCATTAAGCACAAATATAACAAACATAGACGACTTGTTATATAATGTGCATTCAAAACGGTGGATATATGCGATGATGAATCGTAAATACACTAAAACGAGTTTAACATCGACCCGGGGTGTTATGATCATATATATTAATTTTTTTCCAGAATTTGTGTTTTGTCTTTAATTTTCTATTTGATTGGGGTCTCTTTTTCTTTTATTACTATCTATTCTGAAGAACCTGAGGGCTTAATCAAAAATTAATGATTATTTTAAAATCAAACGGTACTCACTTAATTATTTAGTATCCAGACAAATATATTGGGATATCGTTTATATTTAAAATAGAAAGTCAAAAATCTATTTTAAAATAGAAAATTCAATGAACGGGAACACACCACTCACACACACAAAAAAATCACTTATTTCGCACCTTTATTCCTTGGTATTGATTGTCATAGGTGAGTCTTATCAACTGAAATTCATCACAGGTTAATTAACAATTCATGACACTTTCGTATATTTTTTTTTCTTCTAAACAGTCGATGTTTGACAGCAGAATGCTTCAAAATGAAAGAAGAGAAATGATTATTGCTTGTGTTAGAACGATGATTCTATAATAAAGAATCTTCAAATAAAATTGAGGTTCTTCGTTTTGTTATTTTGATTCTGTAAAATTTTTAGCGCATAACTTCTAGTTTCTATTTTGGCATGCATTGTGTGCGCGAATCGTGAATGAATTATTGTAGAAAATGGCAACAATAAGAATATGATCGTATAGTTTTCTTCTTTCTAGTTTCATTTCTATACCGCATATTGACACGTTTGCTAAAGTTTACTCGATTGCTTAAAAGAGGCGATGCCGATGGCTTTGATCAATCGTGAAAAAATTGTGTACTTTTTTGCTCTCTATCTCTCTTTCTAGCGACCACTTGAAATCGATTGGATGAAAATAAAAATTTCCGCCGATTCGTTGAACGAGCAAAACGATTGAAACGTACGAATAGATTACAAAAAAAATGAGAACTTGTTGCTAGTTTTGTACGTTTAAGTGCCTTTCCTTTTTCATCATCATCATCGCCATCATTTTTATTTTTTGTGCCACAATAATTGTAGCTCGGCCACTATTTCTTTCGTTTTTTATGAGCTGCGGTATTATTATTTTTCATTGAAACGAAACGAAACAAAAAGAAATGAAAGAATTGAAATGAAATTGTGCTAAGATCGAATGTTTATTGTTGTTGTTGCGGTTGCTGGTACGTCGAGGTGCGTTTTTTTGTTGTTTTCGGCCGAACATTCCGACATAGTCTAAGTGGAGAAGAGAAGAGTAGCGCAAGCGCGCGCACACTTAAGTGTATACAAATATGTTTAACACGCAGCTCAATAGCACAATCTATAAAACGAATCGACAAGTACAATTCGAATTATGGCTGAAACGGTGGTCATAGTACGGTTTGCTCAGACCGCTTTCTCTCTATTTTATTTCATCTCTATATGTCTTTTTCACTACTTCTTCTTCTGACCACAATTTCTTCCTGCATTTTTATTTCCACAACCGAATCAAATAAGTCAATTCGTTTTTTTTCGTTGTTGTTGTTGTTCATTACGCGCGCACGACCATTAAGAAAATATTTATTAACGTGGTCTGAATTATGTAGCCATCGTCAATGGAAATCGTCTTGAATCAAATGAAGTGTTTGAAATTGGTAGCGCGAATGGTGCGCCCGCGAATTGTGCAGTGATCGTAAACTGATTATAATAATATTGTGGAATAATAACATGGAAATGGCTTAGAACAAATGCCAAACATATTCGAAAAGGTGATGAAAGATCATGGTTTTCTTTGAATATTTCTCTATTTATATCCTGTATATAAAATGATTTCATGGATATTTGATCATCTCTTCGCTTAGATCATTCATTCGTGATCTTTCGTTTAATATGAAATTCTTCGTTCGTTTCATATCGATAATGAAGCACACAGACACATTCAGCTTAATTCTTCGGTTTTTTTCTCTCTTCTGAATACGGTAAAACTAATTTGCATTTTCTAAAAATGCTGTCGAACAACACATTCGAACATGGAACTGGATATGAGATATCATTTTTTTTATTCTCGTCTCTTTTGAATCGTTCTGTAACTTTGAATGTTATTTTTCATGCACTTTTTTTTGTCTCAAACCGATTACTTAAATGGAATGGAATAGAATCATAAATTCAAATTCCATTCTCTTTGGCTGATTCTTTTTTTCTTTGATGCCATCATCTACGAAAACATTTTGAAATATCAGCCATTTCACGCGCACACACACACAAACACACTGTATCAGTATAATATCCAATAAAATGAAGCAATAAACACTTTATACGCCCGAAAAAACAAAAGATGAAAATTTTTCATAACAAAAAATTAACACAATTTCAACAATAAGATCACTAACAGAGGCTAACTTAAATGCTACAGTTGAATTCAATAGAATGAAAAAAAAATTAAAAAAATACAATTAGCGAAAGAAAATATAAATGCACACACTTCCTCTTCTCACGACGGTTAACCACTTACTGATTTGAATGGTAAAGGTAAATGGTCGCAGCGCGCAAAGAAAGAGCAGTCTTGAGAAGCCATACTTTGAAACGTATTTCAACAACAGTAAATATTAAAATTCTTTCGAACACAAATACATTGATACAAACTTGAGATGTAATGGCAAAACCGTATACACGCAGCCAAGCTCGACACGGCATATAACACACCAGTCTTTTTTTTTCTCTCATTCCTTTTTCTTCGTCTTCACATCCATTGAGTCGGTGTTTCGTAGTAACGTTTCTATATCTGTATGTGTGGTTTAAAATACCACAGCGAATGGATGCATTGAAAAAGAAATGGTTTGAGCTAAAGTTAAGCGCTCAGCAATGGATATTCTGGTATAGCTGGTATAGCAACAGGTAAGGCGATCGTTGGCCGTTAACATAAATGAGTTTTACCGAAAATCATACAATTTCTTGAAAGAAGAAGAATGAACAACACAACACAAATACACGAACATGTAGCATTCATGGAATATAGCATGCTTCATGCTGTACAATAAACACGTCGTATGTTTTTGTTTGCAAGACCATGGTTTTTCTTTCTTCTTCTTCGTTTCGAATTGCCTTTCAAGTTGGCCTAAAGAATTTCATTTGTTTGATATTTCATTGGGCTTTTTGCACATCACGTACAGAATTTTTAATCAGAATTGTTCGCTTCTTTTTTTGGATTTTTTTAGTTTTTTTTTTCTAATGGTTTGAAAGAAGCTCGCAGGCTGATCAACATTCGATGATTTTCAGTGTGTGTATTTAAAATTGTTTCATTTCATTCAATCATTATTTCATATCACTCAAATCGATTCCCAGCCTGATAATATACGAAAAGGTCTCAAATGATTGATATTGTTTATCTCAATATTATTTATTTATGTTCATTTCCTCAAATGTTCAAATTCACTTCGAAATCAATGCTATTTCATTCTTTTCCTCACCGTCCCCTTCATTCGATGCATTTCATTTCTACCTGTTCTACCGATTAGCTATTGCTGTTGCTGTTGATGTTGCATTATTCATGCATTCATGTGTTGGTGCGTATGTGTGTGTCTCTGTGTAAAAATTCCACACACCAACAACACGCATACATTTGAATTGCAATCGTATTCTGAAAATGAAGGGAGAGAAGAAAAAAAACACAAGAAGAAATATGAACGAAACAGGTAAGGAATGAGTCAACGAGTGAAAATATTCACTTGATGATGTGAATTAAGACCAGGCAACCAATACTCAACAACCGGTTTCGCATTAGTGGGCTAGCCACTTTTTCAACAGCAACAACAACAAAATCTGATTTTTTTTCGGCACCGTTGGAATTTCATTGGAATATCTTTCATTGATTCCGTGATGTCGCCTATGTATCAATCTATCTTATGACATGCACACACTTGCATACCGCTTTGTACAATATGTGCATTGGCTGCACATGCAGCGCAACACCAAAAGTGCACCAAACTTAAGCAACACACACACAAAAAAACCATCCATACATTGATCTCTTTGAATCGATCATTCGATTCAGGTAATTCCATAAGCGATCGAATTTCATACCGAAATTACGCTTCATTTTGGGTGTTTGTCACAACGAATTTCATAGCTACCATGAAACCGTTCAGTAGACGAAACGATTAGCAGCATATTTGTGGCAGGCAAATACAGGAATTGTTGTTGTTTTCTTTTTTTGTGTATGTTTCTTTTGCTCTTACAGCCGAAGCTGTGGTATGCGACTTCAAAACTGTACAACTGACTTACGTAATCATTTTCAGTTAGCTAATTTTCCAATGGTTTTGCCGGCTCAAGAGAGACAAAAAACCGTATACACTTTGTATCGCCCAATTCGGTTCGACTGAATGATTTCACAATGCAAATTAGCCAGAGACCAGAGTAATTTCAATTTACATGCGATTTTCGTTTAGCCAGGCTTTTCTGCCATTCCGTATTCCAATCAAGTAGAGGAAATTCTTTCTTTTTTCGAATATGTAAATTATCGAGTTGCATGTCTTAAATGTGACTTCCATTTCGATATAATATTAAAAACAAAACGGGTTCTGACTTTAATATTCAGTTATATTTTTCATCAGATACCTAACTGATCTATGTGGAATTTTTATCGTTCTTATTCCATTGACATTCTTATATTAGTTTGCGTTTTTTTCAATTCCTCATTTTGATTTCAAAACTCTGGATATTTTAAATTAATTCTAATTAATTCGTCTTTTTTTCTAATTTGAAAGAATACTGTTCAATTTTTAGCGAAATTGGAATCATTTGACAGTTCATGTATAAACACTATGTAAAAACAGTGGCAACACTTATGTATTTCTCATATATTTGTAAAATGATTCCAAAGTGTTCATCATTCTTTATGGTTATGGAATAGAAATACATGATATCGTGTGTTTTTATTACAAAATATGTCAATGTTCAGCATAAACCGTTTATACATTCTTGAATGAAGTCGCCGAGGTCAATGGAGTCTGAGGGATCCATTTGTCCGATCAATCATTACCTCATCAAAACTTTTAGCAAGATACCAAATTTACACTAAAACAAATGAAAATGAATGATTGGATGGCTTCAAGAAAATCAACAGCTGTATCCCCCTGACGATCACTTACCTTGGTAGCCAATGCATTCTTGACTTGACATTTAATCAATAAATTAGCACTTAAACAATCTGATTAATTCAAAGCTTTTTTTTTGTTTGGTGCCTAATAAGCTGAGATTGAACGACGAGGCCAAAGCTGACTTTTTTTTAGATTAAAATTTGATATGAATCATCAAGTCACCAATGCAAGAAGAAAAAACGCAATTTACACAGTTGGTCATCATAAAACGTAATATGCTTTCTCTTGCCAAACAAAATTCGCTCCATGTTAATTCAAATGAAAAAAAGATTCTTTTGTGTGTGGGACCATTTGATTTAGCATGAAAAAGAGAATGTTTTAATCTGCAGAACGTTGAGAAAGTAACCGAAACTAAAGTTGGAATTGGAAGTCAATGGAGTGATTTAATTGGGTCTGTTCTTTGAAATTTGGTTACATTGTTACCCGTTTGAAATGGACGTGTGTTTGTGTTAGTCTACCTCAATCCTCATTATATCATACATTTATATTACTTATTTAGTGCCATACGACACAGGTTCAAAGCAAGAGAAAATTGACACAATTCATTTCTTTATGTGTCTTATTCATATGTAAATTTGGGCCATGACAAATTCTCTGATTTCATTCGGTGCGCGCGTACGGATAAGAGAGATGAGTGTATGATGTGTGAAGATTTTGGTCAAGCAAAAATCAATCGCAAAACGATCGGTAACCAGCACGCCAAACAAGTGCGAAATGATGAAATGAAAGAAATATAGAACATAAAAATGAACGGTACTTTATCGATATCAGCCAAAACCACAAACACGTATGCAGAATAGAATATATGTAGATGTGGTGATTGGTATGCCGATTACGGTGTGGTTAGTTGTAGCTTTTCCACGTGGCAATAAATGAAAAGTATTGTATTGAGGCACGAACCACAGTAGGCAAAGTCATGTTGACAAAGTAAGCAATCAAAATGCAAAGTGAGAGAACACATTTTGTGTTGAAAGAAGGAAGTCAAGTTTCTGAGAATGTAAAATAAGTTAAATATCACGTAAATGTTGGACACAACAACGTAATGAATTTCGTTAAGCCGATGAATGCGTATGTATGAAGATTTGAAGATACTGAAAGATGCACGTCACTGTCATTCATGTGTAAAGAGAACATTATTAGAAGACAAACAAGTTGAACGCAAAAAGAGAAAAAAAATGGTGCATGGAGACCAAAATAATGAAACGGAATTCGCATGACCGGGCCATTCTCATTCCTATCAGCGTATGACATTCAAGTTGACTGATTCAGTGTGTATAATGTATTATAACTGCATACACAATGTGAACTCACCTAATTATATGACTCTATGGATTTCTTCACTTTGTGTGTTGATTCTCCTATTTTCTTTTATGCCATGTTTCTTTCGGCACACAACATTGTGATTGTTTGTAGTATTTTGAGAACTATGCCAAAAGCATCAATTGACACAAACCGAAAGCGTGCATAAATTTACTTGGTTTTGGTTTTTTGTGCATTCTCTATTGCCTTATTCCGTAATGATAATCATATCATTTCGTTAAAGACTCACTTCTGGAAACTCATTTTCAAAAACCAAATTAAAAATTCTCAACTTATTGCATGCCATTAGTTAATTGCTATTCGACAATTAATCGAAGCACAGTCTAGAGAGCATAAATTAGCTAGTAAAGTACACAACACTTTAACCAGAAACCTTAACCTACGACATTTAGCCGGGCAAAAATAATGTCGAAACATTAAAAACGATTTGATTTCATTCATTATTTAGACAGAAACTAATGTGATCTTAATAGCTAAACAATTAACAGCTGTTTTGAGTGTGGATGTCGTCGACTTACCCATTTCCGTCACAATTTGTGGGCTCACGATTTAATGATAGCTAATTTATACTCTATTACCAAATACTTACCATGTTCGTAACGTATGGTGAAATTCGAATACAATTATCGATATTAATGCCAAATTTTGGACAATTTTCGCATTTTTCTGGTTGAATTTATGAAGAAAATGAGACGATTGTTTTTGCATTTGATTGGATGTTTATGTATTTTTGTTGTGCTTTTTTATTTCAACGATATATTTCTATAAATTTCAAAATCTGAAATTGCAGAGAAACGATTGTTGTTTTTGTTTTGATTCATTTTTGGTGGTAATTGTTTGTTGTTACGAACGAATCAAATGCATAAAATTAGTAATGTTTTTTTTTTGTTTTGTTTATTTAATTAATAAATTGATACATGCTAATCGGATTGTTTGTTGATAAAATGTTTGGAATCAAAACTACATTCTTTCAAATTGGTTTAAATGTTCAAATTCATATTTTATAAGATAAGTAAATTCTGTCTTTGTGATTGTATTCAGCATTGAGAATACAATTTAATCAAAGTGGCACATAAGGAAACCAGAACAAATAAAAATAGAATCTAAACAACCAGAACAAACTAAAATTGTGTGTTATAAAGTAAATGTGTCTAAAATATATATGGCCGATTAACCAAATAGTTTATTTCATACTTCCGGACAAATATTGCTTATTTTGCTGCGGAACAAACAAAATGGTTTGAATGATTGTTGTGTGAAATCAAACTGGCACATCTGTTGACTGTTATTGACATTGTTTTGGTTTTGGTTTATATTTGGTTGCACATGAAATGGCTTTGAATAAAATTCTCTAAATTTTTTTATTTTATTTTTTTTTTTAATTTTTGATGCTCTAAACACTACTTTTGGGTAATTTGCGTTTGCTGTGTGTGTTATTGTTCAACTATAAGCTAAATTCCAAAAAATCTACTAATAATGTATTCTGAATACAGATTATAATCATTCAATCACAAAAATGAATATGTAATGAAGAAAGATCTCTAATTTTAAATTTTTCCAGAGAAAAAATAAAATACAATTTGTGAGATATGACCTTTCAATATTTACCCCGCATTTTAATTACCTTCAATTCCACTGCTGATATTCATTTTTTTATCCCTTACACTCTACGAACTTGGTTTTTTCTACATTTTTAAATGGTTGTTTGTTTTGTTTTTTGTTCAGCAAGAAAAATAAATGTCTACTTTGTTTTTGAAATTGTATGTGAATTTTGGTTAATTGTTTTCTTTTTCCAAATATTTATTGTAATGCATTAGAGCAGCAAAACTGGTGAATTGCCTTAACATCCTTGACGAATCAAAGAATCAGCAAATCGAAATATTCTAATCCAGGTAAAAAGGCCAGATGTTGATGGCAAACGTCTTTGGAATTGCGTTTGAGATGTATCCGATGCCATTGACTGTGTCAACAAAAAAAATGATAAAAACACATGCGATGAATGTTTGTTTTTGCAAAATTGTTGTTAAAATAATATTAAAACAACCCAAATGGTGATTTAAAGTCCATAAAATTGGTTGCAAAATTTATTTCACTTTACTTTGGAAATTCCCGAAATTTCCGTTCCACTTTGCACGTAACGTTTGTACCAGTGTTACGTTCAAAGTACAAAACTCACCTCGGATTGTTTTCGTGATGCTTTTTGAGCTTTATCGGCTGCTTGAATCGCTGGTGAAGTCATGTTTTAGTTTGGTGTTGCTTTCGATAGAGAGCGTTACTGTCTGGAAAAATCAATGAAAAACCAATTCCGGCATTACAATTCAACATTTTCACATTTCATTTTCACTATACAACTACAATATTTTGCTACACACAAAACATTTATGATTGCCTAATCTTCGTTTGAAAAGACAAAGAAAAAAAACCTGGACTAAGGAAAATGTGTGTTAGTCAAGTGCCTTAAGACACCACTTGTAAGAAAAACATGATCGATCGAAATGCTTAATCATCCATTAACGATTAGTTAAATTTACTACATTTAATCAGAAATCTATTCTCGAACGTGAATAATGAATTGAAAAGATACAAGTGAACAGGATTTTTGTTTTAAATTTCTTAATATTTTGATTTGTGTTACAACAATGTAATGAACATGTTTTGCAACTGGAAACTAAATATATGATGCTATTACAAATATTATGTTCACTCTTTTTTTCATTGTACGCTCTATTTAAAGCACGCACACATTGATAGCAAAAGGAAAACATTGCGAGCACAATTGCTCAAGTAAGAACAGATGGCCTGCGCTGCAATGATAAAATATCCATTTGGATAGAATTTATGGTTCATACACATAATCGTCGTCAATTAGAATTTTTTCGTGTATTTCACCGATTCGAACAATTCTCGACGCGGCTCTATTTGCTCCAAGGCCATTAATTTAGTTTTACAATCAAATTCACGCGACACACTATATATGACCTGAATTTATGAAGAATAAAAAAAAACAACAACAAATCAAGACTATTGAGAAACACAGAGAGTATGTGTGTTTGTGAGAGAGAAAGAGGGACAGAGACAGATTTGAGAATGAAAACAATTTTAACAAATTTGATGTATGCTCTTTTGTGGGCATGAAATGACCTGTTCTGGCGTATATCAATGAGTCTGTTTAACGTAAACATTGAAATTGATTACACTCTAACGTGATAACCATTTTTTGTTATCTTTTGTTGGAATCATGAACTCAATCATCGTGATGTAATTTACACAGCATGTAGAAATGCACATTGAACATTTGCCTGATTTTCAGATAATTTGAGTTATATTTATTATTTGATAAAATTGCCGTTTTTTTAAAAGAAGTTGCATTCAAAGAAATTAATCATTTCAAAAGAAAATGGACTGAATAAACGTGATGTATAATATTGTTACTTGATGATGCGAACGCCCAGGAAATAGAACGTTATTTAGGTAAAGGACAAGTGACTCAAACTGGATAAATGCGGTTAAAAGAGAAAGTTCAAAGATAGAAAGAAATGCAAAAAGTATACACACGGCACCAAATGTATATATGTATAGTTGAAGCGGTGGTGCTGTGTGTATGTGCAGTGCTCCATTTTCGCTTATGTTTTTCCATTGAATGCTGAAACCTAATGCTTATGTAATATGATGTTTTCTAGTTTAAATATTTTTTTTTAGTAATGCGACATTACTTGAAATATTCTACTAGGCTGATATGATGGTTGTTTTCAAAAGTAAAAATGATATAATATCAATATAATGATCGATCACAAAAAAAAATTGCGCGTTAATTTTTGTTCATTCATTGCATACACCCAATAAAAACATGAATGTTTCAGCAAGTTGCACTTGCGATGCCATTTTTAGACAATTTTTTTTCGTTTTTCCAATGTTCATAACTATGAATAAATATTGTGAAAAACGAAACTTGTGTCGCAATATCGGTTACAATAAACGTTGAAAGTCCAAATAATATTGTAATTTTACGCATTTTCTTTGGTTGCGGTTTATTTTCTCATCCAATTCCACTAATTTACTGTCCAAAGCGCGATGTCACAATGTACTTGTGTGTGTTTTTTTTTAATTTTAGACTTTTTCTAGTACTGGACGCTGTTTTTTTGTCTATTTTTACATCGCAATTCATCGTTACCAAATTGCTATAGCAATCTTTGGATGCGTGTTATTATGCGCTTGAAATTGTTTGTTAAATGCTTAACATAAAACTCGCTAAATAGTTAACACATTTTTCTTCGACGAAAATTTAATAGTTATATTTCATTTGATCAGAGCAATTTTCACGGGAAAAAAACTACTCTGTTTTTGATAAGGAAAATAATTGGATTGGTATTTTATTGTCTACACCTTCAAAATAAAAACCTATGCCAAATTTGAGCCATTAATATCAAATGATTGTAACTCACGCTTCAAATTAATCTCACTAAGTCACACACAAATGTTAACAACAACTGTGTCTCTTTTTATTTTAGCTATATAACTTTACACAGAGCAGCGTACAGAGCAACGTTGATACAGTGAATGCTATCCACAGCGAGTCAGCTGATTGAATGACCCAACATGTGTATTTTTCAGTAGCACAAAAATGAATGAGAATGCGTATGCGCACTTTGAATTTTATCACTCGAGTGTAAATAATGGTGTTATTAGATGCCTCGTAGCTGACGGGTACATATGAAAAGAGCGCGCGAGCGCGGGCGCGAGAAAGAGATAGAAAGCAACCGAAACGGAACTGAGTAGAGTTGAGCAGACAAAAGCCATCATTAACTAAAACCAGATAGATCCAAACGCACAATACCAGAGCGACATCATTAGATTTCATAACACAGCGCACAATATTTTGAAACGGTTTTTGGAAATGAAATGACCATAAATGAAATTACGTGGGATTCTTATTTGTTAATCAATTGAGGTTTTTTGCGTTTTTTCCACTTTTGGTTTGATGTACGGTTGGTGTTCTTTTTACAGAAACAGCGTATGGCATTTACTATAAACTATACCTCTATGGAATCTATATTCGTATAGTAATTTTCTCAGCACTTGAATGGGAAGCAAAATTTGGAATACGCCGAACGTTGATATAATTTGTTCATATTTAAAATTGTTTTCCCTTAAAAATAGACGATTTTATAAAAATAGACAGAATAAAATGAACGTAAATGCTTTTTTGCAATATAAAACTGAGCATTTCAGATTTCTGAGTGGGGCAAGCTTCACGAATTTATCGTCGCGACTTGCACTGCATGAGCTCATTTCGCATATATTACATAATCAATTGAGATGGTCTGCCTATTATTTTGTTTGGTTTTGTTTTGTTTTCTCTGTTTGCAATGTGGAGAAAGGGCATGAGTTTTGAACATGTACGATGCCTCTAAATCGGTTTGCATTCGACTGAAGCATTGTCATCGTTTTCTTTAAATTTTCATATTACATGTTTATGAAAACAACACATAGTGTTCCCGCTTCACACTTTCAAGTGGATTTATTTGTTTATTTTTTCATTAGTCAAATAAAAGCTAGTTTCCAATATCCATTTCTTATGTACATGATGCTGAGACCTTTGGCTCCATTATTAGACATTTCAGTGCCTCTGCTGATACACAAATTACAATTGATTCGGAATCCCCTTAAGCAACTTCTTCGGACGCTAGCACACACTCAGCCATCACCAGACACAAACAATGCTTCAATGCAAAGCGAATGGTGTTAAACTTGAAAAACAAATCAATGAATCATTTTCAGCATTAAATAAATCCAGGAGACAATTACTAATCAAAATACTGAATCAATCTGACAAGACTGAAAAGTACTGAAATCTTTTTTTTAGGAGTTGAATCGGATTTAGAAATAAGAGAATATTTGTACAAATCAAATGAAATGGTTTCATCGAAATAGCAATAAGTTGAATAAAATTGTAATCTTTCAAGCCAGCAATGGCCGCAATTAGCTTACCGTTGAAATGGCGCAAACAATTGATTATTTATTAAAAAGTGACAAAAAGGTTTCATATAAGAAACAAAAATAAAAACATGTGTTTTAGTGGTTTTTTCTTAAAATTCCTTTGTATAATAATTATGTCACTTTTCACTTTACGCTCAAAACAGAAACTTTCCAATTAAGATCATGAATGAAAATAACCACCCATTTTAAGAAACACGAATTTTAAATTTTAAACAAAAACTAAATCAAACTAAATACAAGCTCTAGCTTGTATTTGAACTGGATTGAATTGGTCGTTGATTAGGCTGAGGATCGAACATTTACTGATTTTATTAATAACAAAATTGGAGTGTGATTTTCATTTTATTTTGAGCTTGTGTAATTTTCTCGATACATTTACTTTCAAAGGTTTTCATAAAGAAATAAATGATGTCAAACATTTTATCAAATTAAAAATGAAATATATACGCTTAAATTAGAAATCGAGTGAGAACGCAATACCAATCAACCTTGAAGAATTTTTGTTGTTTATAAACACTCGAATTCACACCATTGGTTGCAAACGTCATTGTCTTTTTTTAAAAACTATGAAAAATTACAAATAATTACCAATCGGATATTACAATATTAATTGCTATAGCACATCATATTAGTGGCAGCTACTCAACAAATGTTCAAATGATCAACTTAATTTGACACGAACTACAATAAGACCAATCGATAAACAAAACTTTAGTGCGATAAAATGTATCTGCGTTGACAAAGTTGGCACAACTTAGATCTCATGTCTCATGTTTTTAATAAGATGGAGTTAAGTAAGGAGACTAAGATTCATGGGTCAATCTTCAGACTAACTATTTTGTACGGTAGTAAAAGCTGGACTGATAATTCTAATTTAATCCATAATCGCACGGTAACTGATATGAAAGTTTTGAGAATGATTGCGGATGTGTCCAGTCTGGACAGTCCAGAAGAGAGCAATGGAAATATTTTTTATCATTTCGCCTTATTAGTATTAATTCTATGAAATCATACACTGCCAAGTTTTACTTGGAACTAGTGCTTGATGTTTACGGTGATATGATTTCATTGATTTTTTGTAGTGTTAACCATTTAGAAATTAAGATTTTGAGATTTAATTCAATCCAATTTGATTAAAAAAATCGTAGAGTTTGTTTTCGACTTTTGGTTAGAAATGTGCGAAATTTTATGAAAAACGTCAACAGTTGAAAATCCTTTGTACTGAACGTACCAATCACAAGGTCTAACGGCCTTGTTCACTCTATTCATCTTGTAGGGGATTGAAAAATATACAAACTGGGTGAATTTGATCGAAATCGTAGGCATTTTTTTCGACTTTTGGTTGAAAATGTGCGATTTTTCATGAAAAATGTCAAAAATTGAAAACCCTTGTACTGAAGGTACCTTAAAATGATCGAATTTCGAAAAAATAAAAATATATATTTCAGATTTTCCAGTCTAGAAGATACTCCCAAAATTTCAAGACATTAGCTATATCGGTTTTCGAGCTATGAATGGTACAAACTTACAAACATACATACAAAAATATATTTTTGTATACAAAAAACGATTTTAGAGCTAGATGTAAACATCAAGCAGAATAGAATTAGAAATGATAACGTTCGTAATGGCTCGAATGTCGACTCGGTTGATGAGGCGGCAAGAAAATTGAGACTAAGATGGCTGGGACATGTTTTGAGAATGAATGAATATAGGTTACCGAAAAGAGTTTTGTTTGAGGAAGCAAATGGACCAAGGGGTAGAGGAATGCTCTGTCAAATTGCATTTGATTGTTCACTTGTACACTTGATTTTTTTATTATTATTTTGAAGGTAATGATATTTTTTTTCTAATGACAGCATATCTATCTTTTTCATTGTTCTTCCACGGTCTCTCAAATGAAATTGATTTTTTTCTTTTTCATATTGAAAACATTTTATTCTTCAAACAATGTATTATCTTTTATTTCGAGAATCACAATTTATATTTTGCAATTATTTTGAAAACGACTGAAAATGGATTTTTAGTAATAATTGTCCAACTGAAAAAAATCCCATTGCGGCCGAAAAACTTCGAATGTTTGGATTCATCTCGAAAAATGCATCTCCACCGACTCACCGGTGCCTGATGCTAGGGTTGGTATTGGGCCTATTATAGTTTCAAGTAAACCCAAGTGAAAGTCCTCAAGTGTCAGTATCTGATGATGCCTCCATTCATTAATTTTGCCAATTAGATATGGGGAGCGAGAGACATAACCACATGTGAATGTGTCACATTCAGCAAACTGGGGAACTTCAAATTTTTAAAGTGATTGCTTTGAATATAGAGTTACACGCTTATGGATAAATTTGTCTCGATAATATAGTCGACGTTATGTTCCAACCGTTTGCAAGTTCGACGAAGTGTACGTATATCCTTCAATGGAAGCCATTCAAACAATCTCGAAGCAATCAACGTTTAGCTTGAAAATGCATATTCCATCATCTACAGCGTAGATTAATTGTTTGTTCATAAAATCTCTCGTATTTTATACTCAAAATTATTGATTACCTCTTCTAAATATAATTATCTGATACAATATTTCTACTGAATCTCTTCACAAAAAAGTTATTTTAGTAGATAATAAAGATGGGCGGTTCTCTTCAAACAATTTAATTGAATTAGAAATTATGTTCAGAATGCAATTGGCGCTAAGGAATTTCATCATTGGCTATCCAAAATATATCCCTTTGCCAAATTAAAATGAACACATAAACAGTACCTGGACTTGAAACTAACAAATAATTTGTATGATGTAATGAGTTAACCTCATTCAGGTGATCATCTTGGACAAAAAATCTGTTTAATGAAAACACTCAATAAATATTTCCTTCACTTTTACACAATTTCATTGTCTTATTTCCTATTTGCATTGCCAAATAGACAATTATAACGAATGATTTTGATAATGTATTACATATCACATGTATGATTTTCAACAAAATACAAAACAATCATCAAATCCCATGTGAATATTAAGGTATTAACTATTACTGAATATTGTAGATAAATCATCATAAATAGAAGCATTTATAATGGTCAAAAAAAGAAAATCGACGTAAATTGATGTATTTTACCATAATCGGCTTAGGCATTTCACTTTTATAGCTTCAAATACGTGGTGCGTATTACACATTCCACATGATAAAATGATATAAACAAAAACAAGTGTAAATCATTCAAAATCGCGGCACAAATCGTCATGAAGTTGGCTTTGATTTGAATGACATATAAAAAGTGAAGAAACGCCAACACTCACTACTAGTGGCGCCACACAACTATATCAAATCATTCACGCGCCTTCATCATCGTAGCAGTTCTCTTTTGACTACGAGAGTGAGTAAAAGTGTAAGTATCCCAATTCATTGTAAAAAAAATCCTTTCATTTCGTAAGTTTGTAGAATTTTTGTTCATATTTGTGAATTAAAAATGGTTTTAACGTATGAACCATAACAAAGTGAAGTTTTCGATTAAAATTTGTATTAAAACCTGAATAAACGGCTAATTTCGAGTTAGGTTGCTAAGAAGACCGAAGCTAACTGTTACATAATCGAAGCCTTTATTACCAATTTAATCGATTTATTGAATGAAAATTGTTTTGAATTTAGATCAAAAGGACATAATTCGCTATCAAATGACAACTAGAAGTATTTTATGCACTTTTATTGAATTATTTCAAGATGATGCAACCTATCGTAGAAATCGCGTAAATATGAGATTGACATTGAAAGCATGTGAAACACGTGCCCTTGTTCAATGCAACCTCGGTGATACTTATTCAATCGATTCTAGTGAAAATTACTTCCGAAAACCGATTAAAAAATCGAAGATTCGTGATTTATAAATCTATAGAGTAGTTCTGAACCAGCTCTTATGTAATAAGTTCAACATTGAATCTTTGCTCAGAAATGTGTCATCGGAAAGATTTTGCTCAACTTTCTTCTGACTTTAGCTCATTTAAGCTTTTCCTTGAGTTAAATGGAAATTTGAATCACTATAAGTTCGAAAAAGAGAAAAATCGCAAAAATAGTTCACGTGAACATCTTTCACCTGTCAATATTTTCCTTTGGTAGTGTGACCCATATATCTATGTAATCAACTGTTACGTACACTGTGACTTTCATCACAAGGCTGAATGTGATGCCAATTGAGCTCGATTGTGTGATATGCGCACTAAAATCTGGCACATTTGACGTCACACCAGTACAATGTCAAAGAGTTTAGCTATAATTTTTATAGTATTGTTGAAATAGCAGTTACATGATTGGAATTTGAATCGTTTTCAATACAATTGTTTGGAATTCGTCAGTTGGATTTAACTAATGTAAATGTTTTTTTTGTGTCGTTTTTCTCCATGAATTTAGGACTAGTGTTAATCCTAAATCTTAAGCAAAAATGGGTGTACCAGCCGGTGATGTAGAAAAAGGAAAGAAGGCATTCGTTCAACGTTGTTCGCAATGTCACACCATCGACAAAGGTGGCAAACACAAGGTTGGCCCAAATTTGTACGGATTGTGGGGACGTAAATCTGGACAAGCTGCCGGTTACTCATACACAGATGCCAACAAAAACAAAGGTAATTTAAATTTAACAACACCAGACCAGTTTGGATGGATTTTTTGCTAGAATATTCTAATTCTATTCAATTTAAATTTTCTTTTCGACAATTAGCTGTTACATGGGCTGAAGATACTCTATTCGAATACCTTGAAAATCCAAAGAAATATATTCCTGGTACTAAGATGGTGTTCGCCGGTTTGAAGAAACCACAAGAGCGTGCAGATCTCATCGCATACATCAAGCATGCATCGCAAGAGTAAATCCAGTTACATCCAGCGTGATATACACCACCAATATGATGAGGTTTTGCGTGAAAGTTACCCAACAAACGTCCCATTAACAATGAATCATAAGCAACATCCAAAATGATAGAATGTTTATCAAATCAACAAGTATTTTTTTTTCTCCGTTTGACCAACAAAATCTCTCTCTGTTAAAAACAAACAATTTAACAATGTAATTTTTTTTTGCTGTAAAATTAATTGAATTCTGTCAAAACAGGCACATTATAATTGCTAAAGTTTAATTTAATAAAACAATACAATTATTCTTATTTAGACGACAGCAATAGAAATATTTATTGTAATATTTAACTGTATCAATAAAACATAAATTTCGTCAACTGCAATCTTAAAGTTGGACAAGAAATCTGAAATGTCTCTCATTTCTCGTGGAATGGTTAAAAAACTAACCTTTGCGAAGGTAATTTCCATGCATATTTCTGGAGAAATGCTGCCAAAGTGATGTCTCATTATGTTAAAGTGCCGGGTATTCTTCTCATATTGATATGGAAGGTTCAAAGTGAATGTCACAGTTTGACTGTCACATGACCATGATAACGGTTTTCTTCTAAGCTTTTCCAGAACAATTCAACGGATATTCATAAAATGAATAAATTTTTTTAAATTTAGTGATGAAATTCATAAATCATCATGATGCTGACACTGCAGTGTCAATCTCTCATTCAAGTTTGATTGAGCATAGTAAGAGCCGCACAAGCTCACACATACATAGCACCATCGTAGATTTGGTATGGTGTGAAGTTGTTCACGCATTAAATACCCCGTTCGATTGACGTGAAGTTGTTATTTTGGTTACGAAGAACACGAATCTCAGAAAAAAATCAATATTTCTCAGTTCCATTTTCATTTGTGAATTTATCGAAAGAAATTCCAACAAAATTTTCATTCGTGTAAGTATAAACATTGGATAATTTCGTTGTGATAAACATTCCAATTAAATGGTGTACATTAAAATTGACGCTTTGATTTGTGTATTTGATACCGGTGAATTGAGTTGATAAATTCCAGCCATTCATTTCGTATTTAGATACGGAATTTTGACTGAAAGTTGTATTGGGAGGGTCATTTTCTGAGGATCTGTACGCTGTGTGTTTGTTGTCGATTCATTTTCGGTTCATAAATAGTTTTGTTTGAAGAAATCTTAATTGAGTTTGATTGGTAAAACGGTTTGGAAATTTGAGGTGAACAATTTGAAAAAAAAGATACCGCATTATTGATTTCATGGTTTAGTTTAGTTTCTTTTTCTGGATTGTATTCGTGTGAGAGAAAAAAAATGGAAAGTGCCTTTTGATGACATGATGACAAATGAAGCCGCTGCTGTGTCTTAAATAAATAAATTGAATCATTGAGCATACAATTCCATGAATGTAAATTTTTTTACATCGATATTATAGACTGAATTGCAAAAATCAATCACACCAAGACCATTCGTTTTAACTTCGTGTTTGTATAAAAATAAATGATCATATATAAACACAGCTTGTTATATGACATGACAAACCATGAGAAATGTACGACCGAACAATTCGTGGCATCTTAATTGACGCAACCAAACAAAATAGAGCCGTATTGATAGTGTTTTTAATGTTAAATCAATGGACTATTGTTAGAAACAAAGCTCAAACTGAATCAAGTCAAGTGATTGTGCTGCCAATTTGATATGCGATACATATATTACACCAATGATAATAGAAATAAAGAAATCGATTTTTTTTAATTTTTTTTTTTGACACATAACAGGAGCATTGAAAAGAGCTGAGTAGAGAAAATTTACACAGTTATATATCCATATCCAGTAACATCAACGGCAAAAAATGGCTCCAGTTAGAGGTGATGGAATGCGAGGTTTGGCTGTCTTCATATCGGACATCAGAAACTGTAAGTGATTAACGATTTTGTGATTGATGACCATTTTTAAACGATGTGAAAAAAATGAATCGCCGCCCATAAAAAGACTTTGAAATATATCCAATTGATGGAAAAACTCAATGTTCAGACAAATAATATAGTTAATAAATAGCAGAAAAAAAGTATGCAAAGTTATGGTGAGTGTGGCTTTCTTCAACACAAACGTGTAATGTTCAAAGTGCATTCAAATGCCACGATTTGTTCGCATATGCTAAATAATGGGTCAACACACTCATAATGACAATGCGATTGACTTCTATCTTATTATGTTTTACGTGCCTTTTTTCCCTCGTCTTGCATTACAAAGCATACGCACGCCACAATTTCATAGCAAAACATGATCATGCTACAAGAATAAAGTATACTGCTTGGTCTACTTAAATGGCTTGCTTATTATGCTAAATGCATCTACACTAATATTTAAATTGAATGATGAGTGCCTCATGTGAAGACGTCAAATGTTGAGAATGAGATAGATGCGGGAACATACAATGAATGTGATGCATGGAAAATTTCATGTCAAATAAATTGCGATACAAATGAAGCAGAAGCTCTTTAAATACAATAAATCAATAAAAATACAAGTCAGTTGATGTTACAAAATTGTATAAAATTGACAAATAACATTTCTTTCTATGAAATTTAGAATCGCAAAAATCATTCACAAAATCATTTATTTAAAATTTAATTTGAATGGAATTTTGCCAAATTTTACTGTATGTTACATTTTGGGGGAAAATTACGTTGAACGCGAGACCAAGATAAGGTCAGAATTCTTTTGTCGCTTGTGATATTTGTGTGATAGTGATATTCAAATCACATGTACCAGAATCCTCATAGTGCAACTCTATTTATATATAAATGTATGAACATCCGAATGGGCGTCAATTCGATAACACACAATGCTATGATATTTGTGTTCCTTTTTAACGATTGCAAATGGGTGCTGACACTGAATCATTTGAATTGACTTGATTTCAATTAGTGTAACGAGTACACCATACATTTATCTCACACTTGTATTTGATGATTTTATGAAATTCTTTTTTTTTCTATGAAACTAAAATAAAAGGCAAAAGTAAAGAGGCTGAAATTAAGCGTATCAACAAGGAATTGGCCAATATTCGTAGTAAATTCAAAGGTGATAAAACATTAGATGGATATCAAAAGAAGAAGTATGTGTGCAAATTGCTGTTTATCTTTTTGCTGGGCCATGATATCGACTTTGGCCACATGGAAGCGGTCAATTTATTATCGTCAAACAAATACTCGGAGAAGCAAATTGTAAGTCAATTAGATTTGTATTCATTTTGATAATACACGAGAAACACCTTAATATCACGGTATTGTTTATTTTTATCTATTCTAGGGTTATTTGTTCATATCAGTATTGGTCAATACGAACAGTGATTTGATCAAGTTGATCATTCAAAGCATTAAAAATGATTTGAACTCGCGAAATCCGATTCACGTGAATTTGGCATTGCAATGTATTGCAAATATTGGAAGCCGTGACATGGCCGAAGCATTCTCGAATGATATACCAAAGCTGTTGGTTTCTGGCGATACAATGGATGTTGTCAAGCAATCAGCGGCTTTGTGCCTCTTACGTCTATTTCGCACATGTCCCGAAATTATACCCGGCGGTGAATGGACCAGCCGAATTATACATTTGTTGAATGATCAACACATGGGTGTCGTAACAGCTGCAACCAGTTTAATTGATGCCTTGGTTAAAAAGAATCCGGAAGAATACAAAGGATGCGTGAGTTTGGCCGTATCACGATTATCGCGTATCGTAACCGCAAGTTATACTGATTTACAAGATTACACTTATTACTTTGTGCCGGCACCATGGCTATCGGTTAAATTGCTGCGTTTACTTCAAAACTATAATCCAGTTACTGAGGATCCAGGCGTACGTGGCCGATTGAATGAGTGTCTTGAAACGATACTGAACAAAGCTCAAGAGCCACCAAAAAGCAAAAAAGTCCAACATTCAAATGCAAAGAATGCCGTTTTGTTTGAAGCAATCAATTTGATTATACACAGTGACAGTGAACCCGCTTTGCTTGTACGTGCTTGTAATCAATTGGGTCAATTTTTAAGCAATCGTGAAACAAATTTACGTTATTTGGCTCTAGAATCGATGTGCCATTTGGCCACATCGGAATTTTCACATGAAGCTGTTAAAAAACATCAAGAAGTCGTCATTTTATCGATGAAAATGGAAAAAGATGTGTCGGTGCGACAACAAGCTGTTGATTTATTGTATGCAATGTGCGATCGCAGCAATGCTGAGGAAATTGTTCAAGAAATGTTGAACTATTTGGAAACCGCTGATTATTCGATTCGCGAAGAGATGGTATTGAAAGTGGCCATTTTGGCTGAAAAATATGCCACTGATTACACATGGTACGTGGATGTAATATTGAATTTGATTCGTATTGCCGGTGATTATGTATCGGAAGAGGTCTGGTATCGTGTCATTCAGATCGTCATCAATCGAGAGGAGGTACAGGGTTACGCTGCAAAAACAGTATTCGAAGCACTTCAAGCGCCAGCATGTCACGAAAATATGGTGAAAGTGGGCGGTTATATTTTGGGTGAATTTGGTAATTTAATTGCTGGTGATTCACGATCCGCTCCATTGGTGCAATTTAAATTGCTACATTCAAAATATCATTTATGTTCGTCCATGACACGAGCTCTTTTATTATCAACATACATCAAATTTGTGAATTTATTCCCGGAAATTCGATCAAATATACAAGAAGTTTTCAGACAGCACAGCAATCTGCGATCGGCCGATGCTGAATTACAGCAACGTGCTAGCGAATATTTGCAATTGAGTATTGTTGCTTCGGCTGATGTATTGGCCACGGTATTGGAAGAGATGCCATCATTTCCCGAACGAGAGAGCTCCATTTTGGCCGTGCTTAAAAAGAAGAAACCAGGCCGCGTACCGGAAAATGAAATTCGGGATTCGAAGAGCCCATTGCCCAACCAAAATAATACTCACACTGCAAATCACAAGTAAGTCTATTTTCTCTATAGAATTTATAGAAATTTTGTTTTATTTTAGAAATGCTCATTTTTTGTCGATTTCTTTTTCTTTGGAAGGTTTAACAATAACAATGGAAATAATGCGGATCTTTTGGGGCTTAGTACACCACCATCCAATCAAAATTCACACCAAAATGCACTGATAGACGTTCTCGGCGATATTTACAATAATTCATCCGTTCATAACAACGCAAAGAAGTGAGTAAAATAGTCTTTAGTGTGTAATGAGATTATTTTTTTTTTATATTCGAATAATTCCCAAATTCGAATGAAATTTCCAGATTCATCTTCAAGAATAACGGAGTACTTTTCGAAAACGATCTGCTTCAAATCGGTGTTAAGAGCGAATTTCGACAAAATTTGGGCCGATTGGGCTTGTTTTATGGCAATAAAACTCAAGTCGCACTTGAGGTATGCATTGAAACTCACTTGCATTGAAATGAATTCATTTTGTTCGAATATTTCATGTTCTGTTTTCGTTTGAAAAAAAAAAATGCAGAATTTCAATCCGGTTCTATCATGGTCACCAGAAAATGCCCTTAAGCTAAATGTTCAAATCAAACCGGTTGAACCAACTTTGGAAGCTGGCGCACAAATTCAACAAATGATCACTGCAGAATGTATAGACGATTTTACAGGTATTTCACCTTTTGAATCGAATGTATTCAACTGCATCCAATATATTTTCGTCGCTCGTTCAATTTAACTAACTGTTCATGCTTACTTCTCACCAGATTCTCCATCGCTTGATATATCATTTAAGTACAACGGTGTGCAGCAAAAGATGAACGTCAAATTGCCGTTAACTGTAAACAAATTCTTCGAGCCGACTGAAATGAACAGCGAATCATTCTTCGCGAGATGGAAGAATTTGGGAGGGTAAGAGTCATTTTGTTGCATTCTAATATTTGGAAAAATATATGAATTGAGTAAACCTATCAATATAACACTAAAATTCCACACATTTGTTTATTCTCAGAGAGCAACAACGAGCACAAAAAGTATTCAAAGCACAAACTCCGCTGGACTTAGCATCGGCAAAGAATAAATTGCTGGGATTCGGTGTTCAACTATTAGATGGCATTGATCCAAATCCAGACAATATGGTGTGTGCTGGTATAATCCATACACAAGGGCAACAAGTTGGCTGTTTACTACGATTGGAGCCAAATCGTCAGGCACAGGTTTGTTTAGTCACCATGTGATGACTCACCACATCCATATGCCACTTTTCATTAAAATAAATTCCAAAATAAAAAAAAAAAACGATTAAATAAAATTTAATGATTACTTGCAGATGTTCCGGTTGACAGTTCGATCAAGTAAAGAGTCGGTTACAAATGAAGTGACCGAATTGCTCGTTGACCAATTCTAAGATGATTGTACATGTACATTTCTAGAGAAATAAACACATAACAAAGAGATATATTCTTTGCTATATTCGCTCCGAATTTTCTGTGAACATATAAAAATAGTGAACAAAAAGCAAACATAAAAAGAAGCAAGTATCAATTTAATTCATTGGATGAATCAAAGATGAGATAATTATTCAGCTCCATAATCAATGTTTGTTGTTTTTAATACACATATATGAAGTGGTAAAACTTTTTCGAAAGTTTTTGTTTTTTTTTTAATTTCATTTATTTCATTGGTTGAAATGCAAAGTAATCACAAGAATGATCCCATTGGAAAAGTGACCACTTTAATTTCTCATGTTATCATCGACAATTTGTTCAACAGTTCTCGGTAAATATATTTTAAATTAATAAAAATCAGCCTACAATTGTAACAAAATCTATAATAATGGTGCATTTGCGAAATAGAAAATAAAATCTGATCAAGAACAACAAAAAAACCAACAACAACAACACAAAATAATCGCGTTATGCGTTTAAAAGCATATTGATTCAAAAAAAGAACATATATTATAAACAAAACAAAACATGGTTTAACAAAATAAAAGCAAAAAAAATAAATACTATGATAATTTTATTCGTTATCCTTGAAAAGTGAACAAATGTTTTGTTATCAAATAAAAATGAACATTTATGGCAAATCTTACATTTAAGGCGTCATTTATTTGAAACAATCACTGTTTCGAGATAGTTGAACATTCCTTGTAAAAATAAACATTTAATGAAACAAACAAACAAAAAAAAGAACAATTTATTATAAAATGAATTAAACTATGAGAAGACAATGCGGTACAGAATATATACATTTAGTTTAAGCGCAACAGCAGATATTGAAAACAAGAGTAAACATACACAAACGATATACAAGACTATGAATTCCCTCTATCATAAATAAAAGCTCTATATAATAAAACGAAAATTCTTCGGTACTCCAACCAAAATCAAGTCAACAAATCAAATGATTTTCATCATCCGATTTAAACAATGTATATTTTAAATGGCAATCTCGTGGGCTTGAAATGATTTTGGGTCTTGATAATTTGTGAAATTGAAAAGAAAACCGTTATAAATCTCATTTTAAACGTTTCAAATAAATCCAATCGATACAATTCTCGATACAATAAATTGATATGGAATATAGACATTTATGGTAAAGATAATAATAGCAAAATCATGACCAAAATATGAACTCTTATATCGAATTGAAGCGTTATGATAATTTTGATGAGCATAAATAGCATGTAAATGTTTAAGATCAACAATAAACTGACTTCAGTTCATAACTTATAAATTGAATAAACACTGGTTCCATCTATAAATGCTTGAGTTTTTCATTTGGCTTTTTTTTAATGTTGCATTTTGATTTCCACTTTTTTCCTTGGCGGTTCAATTCGAAAGTAATCGTAATAAATATTAAATTAACAAGCTTTATTAAGTATCTATTGGAGAAATAACTGTTTCATTTCTTGTCAAATATATGGATTTTACGGCGTAATATCTTCGATGCATGGATCTATTTACTGTGCAAAGTAGTTAGTTGAATTTTTAAAATTAAACGAAAATGTAAATTTGAGAATTCTTTTTGGTTTAGTGTTTGTAAAATTTTTTCAACGATTTTTTAGGTGCACGCCTCTGACGTGTTCTGTGGCTAAACAGTAGAATTTGTAGAAAAATGTTTACCGACTCTCTCAAATATCAATGATTTCTGAAATCCTTAAGACAAAATCCAAAAGACCTTTGAAATATCACAAACAATTGTTGACTATAAATTTATAGAAAAGTTATTTTATTTGAAAATTCGAAATTTGGCCGGCGGGAAGGGGCGACATTTGTCCACTTGAAATAATTTTGATTCGGTGAGTCAGAAATATTGAAAATTTGAATTATTCATCAGCACATATTCATCTGACAGTTAAACAATAGCTATTGTTTATGATGTTCGAAGTTGAAAAAATCCCATGTGAAAATAAATAACTGACGAATGAGTGACGAGTGACAGACGAGTAATAGACGACTATAGCTGTTTGATTTGGAACAATAGACATCTGAAATTACTTTGCTAACTACTTTTATGCACATTAGACGACTTCAGTCGAAAACCATGTCGAAAACGATGGAAAATAATTGTTGATTGTTTGGAGATTGAAAATGAATGCCAAATGACTGTCTGCTCAATCGAACCATTTTCACAAGGGAAGCAAATAAAGAACAACGTACCTTGTTTATTCAAAGTTTGGATCAACAGATCGTAAGTTTATGCGATTATCATATTTGAGTAAATATGAACACTTCCACACATTTATGAATTTTAATTGGGCATTTTATCTGCTTATCATTAAGTTCCATCAGTAATTGAAAATGGATATTAAAATATACAAACATTTAGCAAGAATTATTATTGCTCTATATTGTTTGAGTTTTACAAAATACTTACTCCACAAAGGGAATTTACTCCAATATTTAACTATCAACAATTCAAAAAAAATAGATCTAGTTTTTATTAACATTGATAATGTTCAGAATTTCTTTGAAAGAAATAGTATATAAGGAAGCATTTTCCTAGCTTTTAATGCAGTATAAAATTTTGCTTCGATTCAAAAGGTTCTATTTTAATTCAAATAGACTCTCCTCAGATATTCTTCTGTGTGGACTTCTACTGGAGTTGGTTACAAGGTAATAGAACGCGCTTATTTGAAAAGAGAAACTTATAAAAATTGGCACAATTATATTCATTTGAGTATTTAAGAAGATCATTTTCCGTCCATTTCAGATGCAATTTCCAGTTTTTTTCTGTATTCTCGGCTTTTTAGTCGCGATGAATTCAGCTCGAGAAGTCAATGAAAAATGTTTAAATTTTATTAAGAATTACGAGAAATGGGAGAAATGTGCTTACAAAGATGCAGTTGGAAAGTTAACCATTGGTTACGGACATCTCATCACCTCCAGGGATGGATTCAACGCAAAATCCTGCATAACTCTAGATCAGGGCCTACAGCTGTTCAAAAGTGACATTTCTGTAGCTTCAAAGTGCATCGAAAGTGCTGTGCAATATCCACTCAAAGAAAATGAATTTGGTGCTCTCGTTTCTTGGGCATACAATATTGGATGTGGCGCTGCAAAAACATCGACGCTTGTGAAAGAAGTAAATGAAGGCAAAACGAATGGAGTTTGTGAACAACTGAAAAGATGGAATAAGGGTGGCGGTAAAGTACTTCAAGGGCTTGTAAGGCGACGTGATGACGAGTGTAAACTGTTCACATCAGGATAAATTCATGCAGAGAATTCTGGAAATATATTAGATACTTTGATGCATAATTTACAATACTTATCCACATTTTCTTTACTTACTTATGTAAAACATTTTTTTTCTAAATCAAAAAGTATTTGCTCGAAAATTTAATAAAATACATTTCATCAGACATTCCACATATTTGGTTTTCATAAAATCGAATATTTTGTAACTCAAGCAGAAGCGCCAAAGTATTTTAAGAGAGAACATCAGATACGTAGTCCCAACAAATGTTAAAACACACGCTAATTAGTGCCAAACGTTTTTCAGGTGTCAATGGTAGCTCTACTCAATAATAACCTAATGAGACTATGAACAAATCGATTCGTTATAATTTTTATTGGAGTTGATCAGAATACAAACAGAAACATGTATCAACAAAAAGAAAAACAAATATATCAAATGTCAATTAAACAAATGTTCATGCATTTTGTTGTTTGCTAAGTTCCATTTTGATCCAATCCATGAAGTATGGAACGTTTGTATAAATGCCAGGCCAATTAGGAAGTGCACATCCAACTTGATTTGAGACTAAAGCGATTTCATACATGGGGAATGTTCCATTATGTAAAATTGGTAACATCAATGGGCCTCCAGAATCGCCCGTACAAGCGCCTTGACCACCAGCTAGATTTGAAGCACAAATAATGGAGTCACCAAATTCATTGGGCTTAGGTTTCATACCCTGTGCTTTGTACAATGCTTCACATTGTGTATTATTCAAAACTGGAAGCTGAACCTCCATTAAGACATCGGACATTGGACCTCCATCAAAACATGTGACTTTCTTTTCCATCTTCCCCCAACCAGCAACAAACGCATTAGAGTTAACAAAGGATCTACGTTGCACTTCATCAGCTAATGGCAAACAAATTGGCTGAATACGATCTAGGAAAATAATAATAAAAATAATTTTAAAAAAATACCTCAGTTTTGGTTTGAAGTAATAATTTTTCGGATGCATGCTCACCGTTGAATTTCACATGATGTTCAAGTGTTAAAATTGCAATATCATTTGAGTATTGGAATTCTTTATTGTAATTTGGATGTTTCACTTTTCGTATAACTTTCATATCCTGATGCACGCCATCAGTCATCGTAGTGATATCATATTCACCAAGTCGAACGAATATACTGCACATTGCACGAGAGAAAGAAGAAATTCATAATATCAATTCGATATCAAACTATTGCATGAAATATTCAATTGAATATTAATATACTCGTAAGAAGGAGCGCAGTGAGCAGCAGTCAAAACGTGGCGTGAAGTAATTAGCGAACCATCTGTTTGTGAGAATATACGTTTGTTTATGTTGATAGACTTTGTTTTCGAATAATATATTCACATTTAGTAAATACTTACCGCAGCCAAAAATTTCAAAAGGATATCCATAAACATTCAATTTTTTTTGCCCAATCAAAACCATCCACGGGTAAGCACCTGAAATATCCAACGGATCGATATAGATAGTAAGTTTCTCTTTCCATTGAAATTACCATATTTGCATCCCCCAGAAGTAGTGACAGCTGGGCAAGGCAAGTAACGCGACCATTCTCACAATGTGCCAAAAATGGCACTTTGTTGTGCCACAAGTGGCACAAAACCAGCAGTTGCCAGCTGAAACTACAGCGCTTCGATCGGCGTTGTGAACCACTTCGGGAGGGTGCATATTTGACACAATTTACCATTCTTAGCGGGTGCTCCACCAACAATTTTTGTATTTGCTACCTTTGATACACCACATCCCTCTTCTGGGGTTAGCAGTCGGTTGAGAGGCTGAGATTCTCCTGGATATATCACTGCGTATCAAAAAATAATTATGAAGTACAAATGAAGATCATATTGTGCTATCACCTTTTCTGTGTAATATTTTATTGGTGTGCTTTTGTTTGCTTACTTGCTTAAAAGCTCACATTTGAGTCTGATTCAATTAATGTTCTTTAATACTGACCTGCACTGGTATTCGTTATTTGTGTGAATAGGAGGATCGCATTAACCACCGTAATCAAGAGTTCCTTGCCCATTTTATTTTAGCTTTTTTTAATACCGTACACTTCTAAATTAGTTGTGGTTATTACTGTAATTTGAAAGAAAAAAAATTAAAAATTCAAAAATCATTTTTTTCCATAAAGAATATTCAATTGTATAGCTTTTATATCTATATTCAATTAGTTATGTTGTTATTTTCAAAAAAAAATTGAACTGAATGTGTGACTAGAGAATACTTTGAATCTTATCTTTTTAGATGTTTTTTTTTTTTTTTTTGAAAATCAACATAATCAATTTCACCACATTTTTAGACAATGAAATAAACTACTAATAACTGAAAAGCTGAAAATCGTCTGTGTCGGATATTTTGCATTTAGATTCTTATATATGCTTCGATTGTAGACGCATGGACCGAACTATTTGTAAATAATTTCAATTAATTTTGTTTTCCAAAAACCTTCTTCTGTATGATGAAAATGATTCACGATCGACATTTGTGTCGTCAAACTTAGCTATGTTAACATTGCATTCATTTCAGTATAGACACGTTTGTTCCAAGTATGGCCAATTCTACGTGTATTATAACAATATAACAATATTGCATTTTTCTCTTAATGTCATTTTAATTTACCTTTTTTATAGATTCGTTTATTTGCTTGGCTGTTGCGGGTTTTACTCAGGAGTACTCCCCATTGCGTTCAATCGGGGGAGATGTGCAAAAAGGTTTATTTCCTCCATGCCACTGGATTGACAAATGTCGACACCGTTATCTCATTCGACATTTAATAAAGAAATAAAGGTAAATAATAATAAAATAATACCAAAATTTCACCAGAATTCACCGGAATTCACAATTATGCACGCGTATTCATTCAAATCATGTCAAATCCACATGTATTATTATTATTCTTCAAAACCCAATCGAAAATGTCTCGTTATTACCCTCTAGATTTGGAAGATGAAACGAGGGTGGATGTGTAGTACTTCTCGGACTTGAAAAATTTGAAACCAACGGATTCTTTTTTCACAATTTTATTTAGAAATTGCTAAATCACTGTGGACGGTAGTCCACGCGAGTGACGCGAGCAACTACTATGTATGCATATTAGCGCAAATGTCACAAGCCTATATATACACGCAGTTTCGAACTTTTAAACCATATTACCGAACAAAATGAGCTGAATATCATTGGAAAGGTCTTGGAAAGTAGATGTGAAAAAAGTATAAAAATCGAAATTTGACCTCCGATGACCCCTGATATGGAGGTTTGAAAAAGTGAGAAAAATTCCAGTTTTTCCCCCATAACGAATCGAAAACTCATCAAAATCTCTTGTAATATGCTTCAGTTCGATTCTAATTTTGAATACAAATACAACGATACCCATATCATCAAAATCGGTTGATTCGTTCAAAAGTTATGACATTATCCAAATTTTACCCCCTCGATAATGTTGAAAAGGGGCTATGTTTGTCTGTCTGTACTTTCAATCGATTTCGCCGAAACTCACAGACGTTGATAGGATGGTAAAACTAAGAATTTTTTGTTCTACACTTTTTCGATTTGGGGACCCCTATGACCAGGGGTACTTCGAACTTGAAAAACTGCCCCCCATTCCAGCGGTCACTGTGCCTCAACCACAACACATACAGAAACGATATGGGTATCATTTGAAAGGTATTGAGGTCAGCTTTCAAACTGCATATCAACAATTTGGAAAATAATTCGTTATTACTGATATCAATTTTGTGACGCGGCTAGCGGGTTATTTCAATTTTAATCGATTTAAAAGTTGTTAATATTTAAATTCCGCTGTTGAAATATTTGGCTAAAATGTTATCCATAAAAATAAATATAATCCGCTAGCCGCGTCACAAAATTGATATCAGTAATTTTGTGCACCGCTTTCGCTTGCGACACGAGTTTTTACCGCGCCAAGAGGTTTTTCAGTTGATAATACTTACATGAATACTCATTCAAATTGAAAATCATCAGTACAAACAAAATCATAAGTGCGCAGAGGAGGAGGGGGGTATTCCTGGTTTTGACTCGAGAGCAAAACTCCGTGATTTGCCTCAGTCTGAGAAACGTGTTTATATATATTAGTGTATCCGCCTCGCCTGTTGAAGAGAATATTTCACTGATGCACAAAAATGCTGAATTTGTACCAGAAGAAGCCTATTTCGAAATACAATTCGCAAAAGAAATCCTCCTATCCAGACTCCTTCTGGTACACACTCAAGTTGCTGAGTCTAAGATTGCTTGGTCTAAGTGCAGCCCCCGAAAGTACATTTTCTTAGTTTTCCTCTACGCTTTAAAAACGAATTTTCCCATTGGCCTAATTAAAATAGAACGGGATAGTATGATTTACTGGATACTTTATTGACATTGATAAGAATACAAACGGAAACATGTATAAACAAACAGTAAATCGAAGTTCGATTAAACATTGTCCATTCATTGTTGTTTGCTGAGTTCTGTGTTAATCCACTCCATGAAGTATGGAACGCTTGTATAAGTTCCAGGCCAATTCGGGCGAGCACATCCAACTCCCATTGAGACTACAGCAATTTGATACATTGGAAATGTCCCGTTTTGTAAAATTGGTAACATCAATGGGCCTCCAGAATCGCCCACACAAGTGTCTTGACCACCAGCTAGATTTCCTGCACAGATAATGGAGTCGCCATATTGATTTGGTGTAGGTTTTTGGCCCTGTGCTCTGTATAATGCTTCGCATTGTGCATTACTCAAAACTGGAAGCTGAACCTCCATTAAAACATTTGATCTTTCGCCCTTCTCTCGCAACTGTCCCCAACCCGCAGCAAACGCAAAAGAGTTAACAAAGGATCTACGTTGCACTTCATCAGCTAATGGCAAACAAATTGGCTGAATACGATCTAGGAAAATAATAATAAAAATAATTTTAAAAAAATACCTCAGTTTTGGTTTCAACTAATAATTTTTCGGATGCATGCTCACCGTTGAATTTCACATGATGTTCAAGTGTTAAAATTGCAATATCATTTGAGTATTGGAATTCTTTATTGTAATTTGGATGTTTCACTTTTCGTATAACTTTCATATCCTCATGCACGCCATCAGTCATCGTAGTGATATCATATTCACCAAGTCGAACGAAAATACTGGACATTGCATGAAAGAAAGAAATTCAGATTATCAATTCGATATCAAAATATTGCTTAAAATATTCGATTGAATAATAATATACTCGAAAGAAGGAGCGCAGTGAGCAGCAGTCAGAACGTGGCGTGAAGTAATTAGCGAACCATCTGTTTGTGAGAATATTCGTTTGTTTATGTTGATAGACTTTGTTTGTGAATAATAAAGGCATATTTTGTAAATACTTACCGCAGCCAAAAATTTCAAAAGGATATCCATAAACATTCAATTTTTTTTGCCCAATCAAAACCATCCACGGGTAAGCACCTGAAATATCCAACGAATCGATATAGATAGTTAGTTTCTCGTTCCATTGAAATTAACATATTTGACACAATTTACCATTCTTAGCGGGTGCTCCACCAACAATTTTTGTATTTGCTACCTTTGATACACCACATCCCTCTTCTGGAGTAAGGAGTCGGTTGAGAGGCTGAGATTCTCCTGAATATATCGCTGCGTATCAAAACATAATTATGAAGTACAAAATGAAGATCATATTGCTCTATTATCTTTTCAGTGTAACATATTGTTTATCAATTGTTTTACTTTAATGCTGACCTTGTCCACTGATATTCGTTATTTGTGCGAAAAAGAGAATCGCATTAACTACCGTAAACAAGAAATTCTTATCCATTTCTTTTTGCTTGAAAATATTAGCTTTTTTTTAACCGAACACTTCTTTATTAATTTTGGTTATTATTTTAAGCTAAAAACCATAAAATGGAAAAAAGTCTATAAAATGAATGACTAATTACTTCAAACCTAACTATGGTCTGTGTTGGTTCTTTGAGATGAATTGATCGATATTTTACATTAAGATTCTTATATATACTTCATTTATTGACGCACGGACTGAACTATTTGCTAATAAGTTCAATTAAAAAGTTTTTATAAACACCTTTTTAATTTGTGTTTTCTTTTTTATCATTCAATTCACGACCTATGACATTTGAATCGTCAAACACGTGTGTCACTTTGGCTCAAAGAAAACATTCTAACAATTCAAACATTCCTCGGCTAGACAACCCTTTTCTTTCAAGTATAGCTATTTTTACGAGAATTAACCAAATAATATCGATGAGATATTAGTTTCAATGATGTATTTGAAAGAATTTCTTTACACTTTTTCGAATAATTGCACTAATATATTCGAATATATTCGACCAATTCTCTATCATTCAAACACACAAACACAAGAAAACATACACTTTCGAGGGAATGGCCAATTGACTCAAACATGTGGGATTTTGGCTGAGTAAACAGAGAATGTGATTAGCTCAGTTAACGGGGACTTGACAAAATCCTTCGGATTTTAACTCCGGTCACGAAGTACTCCAATACCATATAGGTTGTTATTCTGGGTCAGTTGAAATCAATGTAATATATAAAAGTATCCACAAAACGAACATTTATAAATGAAAAAATAAAAAAATCGTTCACTTTGATATCTTTGTATATTTTCGGCAATTACGCATTAAAACATTTTGTGTTTAGTTGAATATTTTGTTTTAATTCATTATTTTCAATTATTTCTTTTGATTCAATGGCTAATTGGTTACACACATCGAAGTTTGATTTAAAATTATTCAACGTTCAATCAAGATTGGTGTTAATCTCTTCTTCAATCCAATCCATAAAATATGAAACGCGCGTATAAATGCCTGGTGAATTCTTTCGAGCACTGCCAGATCCGGTTGAGACTAAACCAATTTGATACATTGAAAATGTACTATTTTGGAAAATTGGTAACATCAACGGGCCTCCGGAATCACCTGCGCCAAGATCTAGGCCACCAGCTAAATTTCCAGCGCAAATGATAGATTTACCATATTGATTTTCCATGGGTATTTGTCCCTGTGCTCTATACAAAGCTTCACATTTTGCATTGTTATCCAAAACTGGTATCTGCAGGTCCATTAACACATCTGACTTTTGGCCATTCGCTTGCAATCGACCCCAACCAGCAACAAACGCATTTGTATTTGCAAACGATCTTAGTTGCAGTTCTTCAGTTAATGGTAAACAAATTGGCCGAATGCGATCTAAACAAATAATAATAGTAAAATGTGTTAAATATCAGTAAATTTGTTTTAGCTTCGAATTCAGGATGTATCTTTTTATCGAAAATTGTCGCTCACCGTTGAATTTCACATCGTTTTCAAGCGTTAAAATTGCAATATCATCTGAATATGGAAATGAGACATTGAAATTGGGATGTTTCACAATTCGTATGACATTTATATCCTTATGTGCGCCATCATTCGTCGTAGTGATGTCATGCTCGCCTAGTCTAACGAACAGCCTGCAAGTTCCGATGATATATGACAAAAATTTAATATCGAATTTGATAATTGATAAAATTAATAATATACCCAGGAATTGCGCAGTGAGCAGCAGTCAAAACGTGGCGCGAAGTAATCAGTGAACCTCCTTTTTGGCAAAAGAAATTTGAGTTGAATGTTTTACTTTTGAAAAATAATCTAATTACCACAAACAAAATTTTTCAGAGAAAATCCGTAAATATATGATGTTTCCCCTAATAATCCGATCCACGGATACGCGCCTGAAATATTCAAGTGATTAATATAGATGATTTGATTCCTTTCCATTAAAAGTATCATTTTTCTAATTCACCATTCATAGCTGGTGCTCCACCAATAATTTTTGAACTCACAATCTTCGATATGCCGCATCCCTCATCTGGTGTAAGCAGTCGGCCAAGAGGTTGAGATTCTTTTGTTTCATAAACAAAATTATATGTTAAATGCAAAAGTCTACCCAAACGATAGAGTCCGATTTGAACTTGGGTATCAACCAATGGAACATAGAACATTGCAGCATGAATACTGTAGATGTGTATTCTTCAGTACTGACCTTGTGCACTGATATTAATTATTTGTGTGGAAAGAAGGATCGCGTTTACCACCGTTAACAAGTGTCTGGTACCCATTTTCTTTTATCTGAAAATAATTACTTCTATAAAATTGTGCCACTTCCAGATTAATAGTTATTAATTATAATTTAAAAAAGAATTTTAGTATCTCATCATACTTTAAGTCGCAAACATTGTCATTAAACATGAATATTCTAGTGGCAAATGAAATTATGAATTATATTCATGGACAAAGTCCTAAAACGCGTGACAGTGTACAAAAAAAATTAACTTTCCCGTAGATAAAATTATAGATAAACATTCTAGATTGGTTGCATGGTCATCAAAATTTGATTTTCGGAGAACGTTCCATTTCTGGACGGAATTTTTTTCTGAATGAACGATTAAGAATATTAGTGACCACGTCATGTCGAAACGTTCAAATAAAAGAACAACCATAGTTATGTTTTTTCGATTACGAATATATGTTCTGGGAAAATGGTGGGAGAAACAAAGCATGGGATTTTCAGTAAAGTTGTAGCCAATATTCTAACTCTTTTTATCAATTACCGTTTTTTTTTGGGAAATTCGTTCTTCTAAAAAAAGTGCATTATTTCGAGTAAGATACTTTCGAAAAGTTCATGCTGGAAAATGATAGCAGCTAGAGCCAGGATTGGAAGAGCTCGACTGCTACTCGTGAGTCGACTCGGAAAAATGGAGTCTGCTGAAATAAAAGATCACTCTGCTCGACTCCACTCATTTTGTAAATGATCACTAAACATGTCACCCATTAGAGAAATAATTGAAACGTTTCATTTCTTATCAAATATGCAAATTCTAAAGTTTTGATTCCTTTATAATGCACAAAAGAGGGAAACTAAATGTATTAATATTATTTTTCATCATAATATCGTATTTACCAAATTATTTTTCTCTTTGTAGTTTTTACCGTGTAAAATTGTTGGATACATTTTTTAAATTCAATGCAAAATTGAAATGTTCGTTTCGGCAATTCTGCCTGGTGTTGAACTTTTCTGGTTTCGAAATATATAAATTCCGATAAGACCATCGTATATAAATTTGTAGCGATAGATACGGAGTTCGCTTGAAATAATTCTCGTTCGATGAGTCAGAACTCTCGAAAATTCAAAATGCTTATTAGCACATATCTGAATGTCAACAAATGCTATTGTTTATAATATTCGAAGTTAAAAAAGCGAAGAAAGAATAACGGACTTTGTTTATTGTTTATCCTGAGTTTGGATTCACACACCGTAAGTTTATGCAATAATCATATTTGAGTAAATATTAACACTCCACACAATTAGAAATTGCAATTGAGCACATTCATTTTTTCGATTTAAGTCCCAAAGGAATTGGAAAAAGATAAAATAATACACAAACAACTGGAATTATTGCTTTATATTGTTTAAGTTCCACAAAATACTTACGTCGCTAAGACGATTTCCTCCAATATACAATACACAACTAACAGTCAACATTTAAAAAAATGAAATCCAGTAGTTTTTTGTGCATGCCAAAAATGGAATGAAACGGTATATAAGATAGCAGTTTCCTACGTTAGCCTTTAGTGCAATTTATAATTTTGTTTCGACTCGAAGGTTTTGTTTGAATTTTGATTGATTCTACTCTGATATTCTTCAACGTATTATTTGACGTGAGTTCTAAGGTAGAAATTTAAAAATTTATTTGTTGATGTCAAATTGATTCTGAAATATTCTCAATGTTATAGCTAATTTAACTAATACATTTAAGTAGTTCAGTTTTTGATTTTTAAAAAATTGAATTTTTCCCACAACATCGTTCTTTGTCGAAAATTTGCATAATAAACTTTTCCACATTTTTAGGACAGTCAAATTATTCACTAATTACTCAAAAGCTTACTATCGTCTGTGTCTGTGTCGCTTCTCCGAGATGATTTGATCGATATTTTACATTCAGCTTCATATATATATATTCTTCGTTTGGTGACGCACGCACTGAGCTATTTGTTATTAAGTTCAATTAAAAAGTTTGTGCAAACACCTCCTTCATTATAGAATTCACGACTCATGACCTATGTATCGTCAAAAAAGTGTGTCAATAATTTAAAATTAGATACAAAGAACATTCTTTAGCTATGTAAGCACAGCTAAACTTGATTTGAGCATTAAAAAAAAAAAAATCTTTTATAGATGGGATCTCGTGAGGTCAATGAAAGTCTAAACTTCATTAAAGACTACGAGAAATGGGAGAAATGTGCTTACAAAGATGCAGTTGGAAAGTTAACCATCCGGGGATGGATTCAACGCAAAATCCTGCATAACTCTAGATCAGGGCCTACAGCTGTTCAAAAGTGACATTTCTGTAGCTTCAAAGTGCATCGAAAGTGCTGTGCAATATCCACTCAAAGATAATGAATTTGGTGCTCTCGTTTCTTGGGCATACAATATTGGTTGTAACGCTGCAAAAACATCGACGCTTGTGAAAGAATTGAATGAAGGCAAAAAGGATGGAGTTTGTGAACAACTCAGAAGATGGAATAAAGGTGACGGTGAAGTACTTCAAGGACTTGTGAAACGTCGTGAAGACGAGTGTAAGCTGTTTAAAACTATGGAACACTTAATAGACTAAGTTAATCAACTTGTGTTATTTCAATCTATCAAAAATATTGTAGTCAATTCACTTAAAACTATATTCAGTTCACTAAATATTGTCATTTCAATTAAAGTACTCAATAAAATAACACAGAAAAAGTAATATGAATCTAAAAAAAATTATCTCACTTAATGACAAATTGATGTAACTGGGTCCTGTTGTTTAAAACATGAAATAGTGAAAATATGTTCAAAAACATTATAAATGTTTATCTGAATTAAAATGGAAACAATTGATTTAGAATATCAAAGTTTGTTTTAAAAACGTTCAATCACGATTGGTGTTTATCTGTGTTTCAATCCAATCCATGAAATGTGAAATGCGAGTATAAATGGTTGGCGAATATTCTCGAGCACAACCAGATCCGATTGAGACTAAACCAATTTGATACATTAAAAAAGTGTCATTTTGAAAAATTGGCAACATTAATGGGCCTCCGGAATCACCTACGCTAGGATCTTGACCGCCAGCTAAATTTCCAGCGCAAATGATAGAGTTGCCATATTGATTTTCCATGGGCTCCTGTCCCTGTGCTCTAAATAAAGCTTCACATTGTAGATTGTGCATAACTGGAAGCTGCAGCTCCATTAATACTTTAGATTTTTGGCCATTCGCTTGCAATCGACCCCAGCCGGCAACAAACGCATTAGCATTTGCAAACGATTTTAGTTGCAGTTCTTTGATCAATGGCAAACAAATTGGCCGAATGCGATCTAAACAAATATTAATAGCAACATGTGTAAATATTAGTAAATTTGTTTTAGCTTCTAATTCAGGTCATGTATTTTTGGAGCGAAAATTGTCGCTTACCGTTGAATTTCACATCGTTTTCAAGCGTTAAAATTGCAATATCATCTGAATATGGAAATGAGACATTGAAATTGGGATGTTTCACAATTCGTATGACATTTATATCTTTATGTGCGCCATCAGTCGTCGTAGTGATATCATGCTCGCCTAATCTAACAAATAGCCTACAGATTTTGAAGAAAGATGAGAAATTTAAATATCGAATTTGATAATTGATAATATTAATTTATTATACCCAGGAATTGCGCAGTGAGCAGCAGTCAAAACGTGGCGCGAAGTAATCAGTGAACCTCCTGTTTGTCAAAAAATTAGATTATTTGAGTTAAATGTTTTACTTGTGAATAATATAGTAAATTTACCGCAAACAAACGTTTCAGAAGAAAATCCGAACATATTTGATGTTCTTTTTCCGATTAAACCCATCCACGGATATGCACCTGAATTGATATAGATAATTTGATTCATTTCTGTTTTAAATGTCATTTATCAAATTTACCATTCATGGCTGGTGCTCCACCAATGATTTTTGAACTCACAACCTTCGATATGCCGCATCCCTCTTCTGGTGTAAGCAGTCGGCCAAGATGTTCTTCTGTATATTAGTCAAAAAATAGTTTGTTAAATGCAATTTTGTATTGCTTCAAAGTCTAAAAGGTATACCCAAGCACAAATCGAAGATGAAGATTCTACACACGGCAGTGAACTGATCATCCGTATAGCAAACATGTCAAACGATTAGAGATCATAGAACATTGAAGGCTATACTAGCAAACGTATATCTAGCACGTTGTCACCAGCATTTTCATCATGAATTCATCGCAACGATATTGTCCGATTTGAGCTTTGGTTAATCAATGGAACATTGTACCATGAAATAGATGTGTGTTTTTTAGTACTGACCTTGTGCACTAATATTCGTTATTATTCCGAAAAGGAGGATCGCATTTAACAAGTGTTTGGCACCCATTTTCTGTTATCTGGAAATAATTGCTTCTATAAAATTGTGCCAGTTTCTGAATCGAGACTATTCATAATGGATAGAGTACAAAGATTTATTGGAAACTCATCCAGTGTCGAAAATCCCCAAAATAAATCCACACTCCTAGTCAATGAAGTAAAATATAAATTACTAATACGATAATCTATTCATTTAAAAATCTTACTTTCACTTCTGTCAGTTCCTGGGAATAAATTAGTCGATATCATGCATTGCGATTCTTATTTATATACATCGCTCATTGACGCACGAATCGAACTGTTTGCATATAAATTCAATTAAAAATTATTTTCGTAAACACCTTTATTATTCGATTCTTAAACCAAAATATTTTTAACGTCAAACGATTGTTTTTAACGTCAACTATATAAAATTAGCTTCAAAGAACATCATCATTGAATTGCTTCACATTTGTAAGCGATGTAAATACTGCATTCGTTCCAGACACTTTCGTTGCAAGTTTTTACCACATTTTTTCGAGTATTTTTTACCGAAATTGTTCCTTTTTTTATGCGTAAAAAGACATTGACGTGTCAGCGTATGCATCACAGCCAAACATTTTCTTTAATGTTTCATTTCTGTGATTTAAATGTGTTGCTATCTGTAAATGACGTTAAGAAATAGTGAAATTCGTGCTTTTGTTTGTTGGTCATACTGATTGTAACATGTTTCATACCTTCTGTTTTATTTTTGTTCAAATACGAAGTAAAAAATATATTTTATCAGACAATCCATTTTAATTTAGTTTTCTGAAAATAATATACTCTCAACAGCTAGCTTATTCCCGTCATTTATACATGCTGAATGGTTATGGTCCATAGCCTAACAGAATATAAGATGTGCTTGTGTGCTAAAGAAGAAAAAATTGGGGTGCATACCAAAAGAAATTCTCAACCAATATAATATGCTTAACATCAAATAACAAGTAAGATAGAATGAATTTATAGATATAAATTCAGTGAATTAAATTCACAGAAAATGAATATGTAGATTTGTAGATGCATAACACTAAAATTCACCATGTTGTCATTTCACCATTCAGATAGCAACAACGATTACAAAAAGTATTCAAAGTACAAACTCCGCTCGATTTGGCATCGGCAAAGATTAAATTGCTGCGTTTTAAAATTGAAGTGTTATTATAATTTTTATGAGCATGAAAATCTTTGAAATAAGAAATAAACTGACTTCAGTTATGTAAAAAAAGAAATCATAAAGTTATGATTCATATTTTATAAATTGAGTAAACACTGGTTTGAGTTTTTCACTTACAAATATTTTGAAAGGATATTTGCTGGTTGACAACATAACACGAGGTATATGCATGCAAATATTCAAAATCTTGGTTCATGAATTCTATAAAATCAACATTTCATTACAAAAGAACTCGAGTGAAGGCATGAGCACAATTTTGTGATAGTAAAGAATATGCAATTGAATTGTTCAGAGCAGCTCAACTTAAGTATCGTTCGTAAAGGCCTTTAATGACCGAAACATCGATGCGAAACCGATCACAATTCCTATTCTGTAATATACGGAATATATCGCACGCCTTATGAACAAGCGATTTTATGGGTGGTCATAAAATGTAAGCAAGACTTTGTTTTCCCTTCGCATATGGTTGCAATTGAGAACAGAAAAATATATAAATTTGCCCTGACAGCATATAGGTTTAGTAGAGCAGAAAGGACTGTTTTCTTTACATTCTATTTTCTCTTGGTGAGAACTTCTCGCAATTTAATGCTCAATTTTGGACGTAACTCTAATATGTTGCGTGAAATGGTAATTTTTATGTTGCGTTGATAAGGCCTAAAAATGAGTTTTTGTAGGCCCGCTTCGTTTTGAATTGAAGTGTTGTGTAGAGAAATGTGCGTTTGGTATTTGTTACTTGCACGTGTGCACTTGAGATATTTGTCGTTGATCAGGCAACAAATTTCGGCACTAGATAATGTTTATGGGTTTTTCTGAGTTTTGTACGACAATGGTTTGTCATTGAAGCGATATTTTCAATAATGCTATGATGAATACTTTTTCTATGACATGGTCATCTCAAGTGAGGGCGATTTGAATTGATTTATGGATTTTTAACATTTTCATTAGGCATGCAGAGTGATTTTCAATTATTCCCGAGACGAATTTCAAAATTTGAATGTGTCTGATAAATAATATTCTTCCAATGATTGAACCACTCAAGAAATGTTACGGTATATTTCAAACAGACGTTATTCAACTTTGTAAACTGTTTTCATTTTAATTATGCCGCGATAAGGACTTGTCGAAAATACATACAGGATTTTGGCTAAATAGTTTAAAGTGAGTAGTCCAAACAAGAGAATGTTATCAGCTTAGTTGAGCGGTTTTTGCTGAGCATACATATTATGAGTTTTACATATACTAAAGTACATTTGAACGTTTATATCGTTAATGGATCAATCGAAATGCAAAATAATGTATTTTTCATTTTTCCTTCTCTTCTCTTCTGTTCAGAAAAAAGTAGCAAATATTTTCTTGCATATAATATTTTTTTTTTTTCCTAAAAAAGCATTCCGAGACTTCCGTATCAAAAAAGTTAAGACAAGAGCGTGGGTTTAAAAACTGCATTCATTTCAGTACAGACACGTTCGTTGCAAGTGTTTAAAACATTTTTGCCGATTATGAGTATTTTTACTGGAATTTCAAATTTTTCTATGTCAACTTTAGATCCGAATTCGGCAATTAACACTAATCGTAAGATATAATCAATTTGGTATTCAACTTTGGTTGCAAGAACTTTGACACCTATGAACATAATATGCTCAAAACACTTAATTCCCAATCAAACAAATTGTGATCTACTCAATTGGAGGTTGTATTTTTCATGAATTTTTCTTCCATTTTTTTGCTCAAATACGAACTAACTAGTTGTGTGCAACAGAATTTCAGAACATGTGTTTCATCGGACATTGCATTTAACATATAACTATGATTTTCCAAAAATAATTTATTCTCAACATTCATTTTTGAACCCTTTAGGTTAGCTGATTTACTGTTACTTATTGGTCATTTTCCATAAATAATATATATTGCAGGCATGTAACAAATAAAAAATGATCACATCCAAGATCATTAAAAACCATTCATGGATATTTTCATTGGGTGCAATATGAATCTTAATTTTAACGAGAACGCAATGAGACACTTGTCAAGATTGTAGAATTTAAATCAAAGAATATTTGGGTCGTTTTGTCTGAGTGTAACATAGCTATTCAATTTTTCATAACGATTCATGATGGCTAGCAAACTGCACCGCAGGGCGGTTTTTTATTATATTATGTTCGTTGCACCAACACCAGACATACACATGCATACCACCATAACACAGAGATTTCAGCTTGCGCTGCTGTGAAAACGCATAAACTCATTCAGTAGAGCTCAAACAACCGAAGTGTCCTGATCAATAAGAAAATTTGAACAAACTTACTACGTAATTTCTTTGTCTTATTTTATTGTGAATTAATAAAAAAGAAAATTTACAATACTGTGACTTGAATACACTATAAAACATTCAGTAAAACGTTTCATCGAAGGATTTGAAGTTTTTTTTAGCAAAAATCAAAAGTGATCCAGTAAGTAATCCAAACTTTAAATAGTGGAAGACATAGTATTGAAATTGATTGATTATTTGGAAAAGTGACATTCGATTTTTTTTTTCAATTCAATTGCTGTCTAACAATCTGCGTTTATTGAGTGTTTCTTTGTTATTAAGCAGAAAAATAAAAATTCAATTTAAAGATCGTATTTTAAATAAGTTGTCTTAAATATCTACGCGTTTTGAGTATCTTCGCATTATAATCTCAACTCTTGACTATAAATTATTCGTGTTCGTTATTTAGTTAAATATAATATGCTATTGCGATCTGAATAAATGATTTACGAGAACGCAATGTATATTGACGTTTAAATGAAAATTAAATGATCAAAATTTAATTGTTTAATAAATTATCGAAAAAGTGTAGGGGTACAAGACACATGAATTGGTAACGAAAGTCAGAAAAAATGCATTTACAAACATTATTTTTTTTTTTTCATAAAGTATAAGATTCATTTCAATTTGTACAAACATACAATATTTGCTCAGATTTCATAAACGTTCCTATGACATCATATTTTGTATTACGAAATCTTATTCGTTTCGCATTCAATGATCGTTTCATGACAACACCAAGATCACAGTGGACGGCAGTCCACACGAGTGCAAAAAGTCTACTCAGGATGTATTAGGGCGAGTCAAATTATTTTGCCATGTTTCATCTATCCTAGCGGTGTTCTACGGACCATAATAAGAATCTTTTGTGAAAATACCATAGCTCTGTCTCGAATTTCGAGTCTGCGGATTTTTTCAAGTAATTTTTTGTTAGAATCGATATATGGCCTATAGAGGGTATTAAAAAGGCAAACAATATTTTTTGTACTTCAATAAACTTTTGTTGATGTTTTCTTCCGCCGAAAGTGAAACTCGATCGATCGTTCAAAAAATACAAAACAGTGTCATGGGCAAACTTAACGAACATGCTTTGGATGTGAAAAAGTTTTCTCATGCGCTCGATGAAGAACAAGAAAAGGAACTTGAACAGGAGATCGAGGAGCAACGCTATTCGCAACGTTCACCAAGTATCAATCCAGCTAAACCAATATTCGACAAACGATTGGAGCAAATCATTCGTAATGGCGCAACCGATGATATTATCAATGCAATGAAAGCAAATCATTCATTACTATCAATTACTGAAAGTTTGACACAAACTCAACTGTATGCACTATGCGAGGATAATGAAGAAGCTTGGTCCAGCCATTTACTTGTCACAAAAGATTTCAAAACGGTAGTCGTGGGTTCATCGAAAGCGTGTGATCAATTTCTACGGCCGATTTGGTGGATCGCACGTGTTCAAAATCCAATTGAAACTGACAAATATGTTGTAATTCTGATGAGCTCATTCGAATGCAATCGTTTACTGCCCGTCTTCCGAGAGAGTTCACAATCAACGCTATTCGCTTACCGACCTCGTTTAAGTAAGCTGCACAGTAACTTACTCCACGAGGCTCATCTACGAGTAACTGGAATATCCGAAACAGAATTCAGAACCATTGATCTTCACGACGAAGTTTAAATTGCAATGTATTCGGGTTCAATGTACTTCAAAACAGAAGCAGAGCAAAAGGCATATTGTGGATTTATGGGCTTGATTCCACTTCCAAGGACGGAATTACAAGACATTGCAGCCGGCCGTGGTGTTATAAGGCCAAATGGATTTGTTTTCTCTGATAATCGCGAATACAATGAAGCAATTTCGAGCTGCGTTCGACAATGTCAATTCGAAGATTGTCCAATTGAACTGGCTACTAAATTGATTGAAGCTCATCATAAAATGCTTATCAAGGAGTCGCACGTTGGCTTAATCTTTGAAGATAAAAAACAAGATATCGAAAAAGGAAACGCTGATTAAAATAAGCGCTTCGCATATTGAATAAACATTTTTTACTGTAACACAAGAAAATTCAATTTAATAGTGAACAAATATCATTTTTATATCAATGTACTCTAGTAATGTTTTTATTTATATTGAACTTAACTGAACTACGAGGTACTTAAAGATATATGGCATTTGAATCATTTTCTATCGCAGCTTTATACTGGCATAATAATCGAAATGTGGATCAAACAGGTTTTTAGGATATTTTTGTGCTTTAACTTCTTCGTTAAAAAATAAAATTGGTTTCAAAACTGCAAGAACGTGTTTGAAATAATAAAATCTCTATAAAAAAAACTCAATTTTTGAGGAGGGTTGGTTTTTCATCAGTTTTTGTGTTATTCTTTACTCAAATGCAAAGTTAAGAAGTACATTTTATTCCATACAACTTTGGTTCTCTAAAATAGCGAGCTCATTTCTGTCATTATAGATTATGACCATCGCGGTCTATGGCCCATTAGAATGAAAGATTTGCTGTTGCTCTATTGATATTCTTCATAAATAATACATTTTTCAGAATCTGAACAAAATATAATGACTTAATTAAAACTAAATTTATTAAAACTATTATATTTGTCATTTCATTTATTTGAATCTAAATTTCAACAAGAACGCAAACTGCTATCACGGAGAACGGCAGTTCGCCCAGTGGCGCACCAAAAAATACACTTTTGAGTACAACACTATATATACGCGAGTTTTCGGATTCTGTGTTGCCGACCGATGTCATTCGTGGAATAGGCATTGGCGTGTAGCTTAGGACCAAACTAAACGAAAGCCGTCGTCAAAATGAATTTTTGTGAAACCAAAAAAAAAATTCGCTTAGGGGACGTATGGGGGTGTTTCCTTCAGAATATATAGCATATCAGCCGGTGGGTAACCTTGACCACTGTCGTTGAGTGACCAATCGATAGTACTCGTCAATACCTTTCCAACGAGTGCTCAACTATTGAAATCGGTTGACCCGTTCAAAAGTTGTGTACGTTTTCCCAGAAAAGGGGGTTTTCCCTGAAAATTGGGTTTGGTATGTTTGTGTGTTTGTGTTTTGTGACTTTGTACCTTCTCTCGATTTCTGTGATGTATAACATTATTTTTAGGGAGTCTGGGGGGCAGTTCAAAACCGCCGAGAACGGGTGAATTTCTTTACATATAAGAAAATAAGCAGGGGGAGAGTGTCGAGGAGTCGATTTTTTTCAAAATTCCATAACTCCGCTAATACACAACATAGAAAATCCGCAAATGAAAGGTATTGAGCTAGGCTTTAAATTAGTCCTCCGTATGAAAGAAATCTGTAATTGGGTTTGGTCACCACATTAAAAAAACCGAAAAATCGGAATTCGATTTTTTTGGTTTTTCATCATTTTGACCCCCGTACCGTAAATTCACACTAGTTCAAATTTCAATTGATGCTATCATGGAAAGGTTGTTGAATTATTTGAAAAGCGTTGAACCAAATATATATAACCTATGGCAGGATATTTGGGTGCGCCACTCTGTTTATACCTCGTTCAGAGGTTTTTTCATCTTATAAAAAATTACTTGAAAATTGTTATGTATAATGGAAGTAAACTTATATATACGCACCGATACGTGAATGAACATGTTGCATACAAGTCACCACAGGTTCGTCGCGCAATCGATGCGTACGATGTATAAGCGACATCGTTATTATATATAATACGTAAAACACTCACATGCACATACACATACTTACTTAGTCACCGTCATAAAACAAACACTTCAATTTTTGCTTGTGTAAAAAAAATATAAACTCATTCAGTAGTACTCGAGCAACGGATGTGTCTTGATAAACTGAACATTGTTTTATTGTGAATTTAAAAAAAGAAACTTTACAGCACTGTGTGGTGAAAATAAATTATATAGAATATTCAGTAAACAATTTCAGCGACGAAATTCTAGCTTATAAGCAAAAATTAAAAAGTGATCCAACTGAAGATTAAAATCCAAAATGTCAATGGTTGGTGTAAGACAAGTTCCAAATTAAAACGCAATATGTTTGATTGTAACTATAGGAAAAGTCAAATTAATGTAAAAACGCAGACATTTATGTGTTTCTTCATAAAGTATTGGTGAACAGGCATTATTTCGTTTGCATGTGTGCGCATTATATGTCTCGATGGAAATTAATCGATAATTAATCGTCTTAGGAATTCTGATCGAATCAATACGCATTAATCATTTACTCTGATAAACAAGAACGCACTGTATTTCAACAAAATGAATGGAAATACACGAACACTAACTTAATAACGAAAATCGAATGGATGCATTAATACGAAACGAAACCGCACAAACATAAACATGCATAAACAAAATTTCTCAAAATGTGTAACATTCATTTCAATTCATGCTCAGCTCATTTTAATATCACTGATCTGTGACGTCGTTTTTTTACATTAACTTTTATTTCACATGGAATAGTCGTTTTACATACATTTTGCGTCTAAGTGCAAAATAGCTATCAAAATGTTCATTTAGCAACTGCTTCACTAAACATTGTCGCGTAAGATAAAAACCACTTGCACAATTTTTTTTTTTACAAAAAACAGTATAAAATCATGCAAAACAGACCATGTTGCAACTAAATGTGGAATAATACCAAAACCACCTAATGCATTTGGTAAGCAACCAGTTGCTGACGCTGTTCAGAAATCTTTTTGTTTAATTTTCCGAAAGAAATATTTTATTTTAGAAAAAGTGTTTATTCTTTTTACCTGACCTAATGTTGATGCCGGTACAATGTAAATAAATATAAACAAATCTGTATATAAGCGCCAATGCGTGAATGAACATGTTTCATATAAATCACCACAGGTTCGCCCCACAATCATTTATACTGCGTTCAACGCATCAACGACGCGGTTATTTCAGTTAAACATATGACTATATCCAGATGGTAATACCTAAACACTCACATACACATACACACATGCCGTCGTCATGCCGTCGTAATATAAAAACTTTAACTTTTGCTTGCGTAAAAATATATAAACTCATTCAGTAGAGCTCGAACAATGTGTGTTGATCAATTGAACCATTTGAACGGGAATACGCAATTCATTTGTCTTCTTTTATTGTGGGATCAAATAGACTTTTTTTACCATAATGTGAAGAGAGAATATAGAACATTTAGTAAGAAAAAATTCAGTGAAGAAATTATCGGTAATCATAGGTTCTGACATAGCCTCCAATGTCTCCGAGGTACGAAATGAAATACGCACAATTTGTTATGCGTTGCTGTGACGTCATTTTCCATATTAACTTGGGCCGAATTCGTTTCGCAAACTTTCGAATCGAAACGAAATGTTCTGTCTATATACATATGTATATTGTAATCATATATATTTTAAGCGTTTGAACCTTTTTCGCTTGAGGTTTTATTATACTTTTCATTCTCTTATGATTTCAGAACGTATCAAGAATGAAAATGGATTGGGATACATTAATAACATTCAGCGTTTTTCCCCGTGTCCTACCGGAGGAAAAATCGCGATATTTCGATAAGTTAAAACTGGAGTTGATGCATCAAATGGTGCAAAATATCAACAAATTAAGAGAATCGATTCCATCAAAAACGATTGAACTATTCGAGAGAATTAAAAGGATCCATGACGAATGCACATACAACCCGGAGATAGTTTCACAGGAGATCAAGGCGTTGCGTCCAGGTGATACCCTTGCTATGTTCGTACGTCGTCAAAACTGCGTAATTATGATTCATATGCTGCCAAACGATGAAATCCACAATGTTGTTGTGGCAACATTCCCAGGCAATTTACAACCAAACGACATCTACAACAATGAAAATGGCATTGATATCGAGGTAATTTCACACATTAATCTTGTTAACCAACAATTGCACTCAGAATAATCGAATCAAATTTTATTAAAATTTTCAGTTTAATTATCCGTCTCAAGCATTCAAGGTGACATTTTCGGATGTGTTACGATCTCAAGATTTTGCCAATCAATTGTGTTTCCTGTATGAGCGATTACCAGTCGAAACGAAAAATCGAAACTACGTCTCGAAGTGGTTAACGACCGTGCTGATGGATGAACATAGCACAACCGCTACAACAAGCGAATTTCCGGTCATCACAAAGAAGTTTCGAGACGAATTGATTGGCGCCGATAAAAAGAACTATTTTCGTCGATCCAGTTTTTATATGAGCCTCAAGGTATTACTTCAGCACAGTCTCACTATGCAGCTGGGTGCTGAGACGGGAAAATTCCTATACAAAATTGTCATGTTAAAGTTCTTGGTTCAAATGTGTGCTGTTTACAAAGAACCAAATTGCGTCACATTCAACATTGATTTGCTGTCTCAAATGATAGCTAAATTGGGTCGTCGAATCGAGAAAATGTACGCGGAGCTTAAAAAAGTCCAAGAAAATAAGTATGCTGATCTGTTCAATGAAGCCATCCGCGAAGCTAAAGAAACCATACAAATAATTCGTAACAAAATCAATAATCAAATCAGTAAAATCCACCAACAAGATGAAATCAACGCGCAACTTCCACCGTTGACGAACTTAAACTTTCAAACGGACATTCACCAACGAATGCCGAAGCTGCGCGAGTATTTGAATGAGATATCTGCGAAAGTAAGTGGAAATGATAGTCAATCGAAGAATGTTGTGAAAACATATCGGCGATATTTTAGGGATATCAAACATCTTCCAAAAATTCAACGAATTCGACGTGCTGATATGCGCAAGCGCATATATTGGATTGATTTCGAGAATTTCGTTTTATATTCAATGACAATGGAGAATGACAATTATTGTGCAAACGAACTACGTGAATGGGCATTTGCATATACAAAGTATGCTGAAGAAAATTACAAGGGAAACGAACTGTTCATCAGCAGAATGGTGTTGGTTCGCTTGAAGTTAATCGCCATTTTGGACCAACTTGCAATCAAACAACATCCTTTGCTCAATGAACATCGCACAGGAATCAATTTGAAGATAATCGAATCATTGTTACTACCGCAAAGATTAGATATGGAAATTGCCTATCAGCTGGAGGAATACTTTGGCAATCGTAACAACAAAGCCATCGATCCTGGTTTAATTGAAGAAAGATCAGTTAGTGGAAAGTCGTTTTCTGTGAAATATGCTAAAAAGGACCATGACATGTCCGAGGTTCGTGCTGAAATCTTAAAATTGGAAGAGAAGAGCATTCAAGAAAAGAATGCAGAATGGATTGCAAATAGAATAAAAGCTGAGAATTTAAGAAAAGAAGCCAGACTTTTAAGTTGTACTTATCGAAGAAATTGGCATGGAAATCTTGTCCATAGTTATGATTGTAAACATTGCGATTTTATTCGAAATGCTAATTCGCTGCTTATAGCGCAGTATGAACATCTTTTACCGAAACAATTAATTGAACAATATGCCGTTGTATTTGAGCTGCGCATCCCAATTGCGATCGCTTGTTTGAGAGATGTTCTGTTTGATCTAATTAATTACTTTGATGATGATTCATCCAAAGATTCAAACATCATAGGTGATTGGATAAACTCAACCATCTCAACATTTAACAAATCATCGAGTCAACGTGTCACACTTGGCAGCACAACGAAACGTTCAATGGAAAACTTCCATGTGGATAATCATTTTGAAACGTTCATCATTGAGAATACTTTCAATTGTATTTTTCATTCCAATAAAAAAGAACTACCTGTTTCGCTGTCTGATGAGGTGATTCAAGAAATGCTCGCATTCAAAATGCAAGGAGATTATGTGGCCTTGCAGTGGACAGTGAAGAGTACGGTTCACACACAAAACCAAGTGTTAGCAAGTCAATCAGAATGTCCACAGAGCCTCTCATTGTCCGAATATAAGAACTTTGGGTCCCTGCGTGCCGATGGACATCGTCTGCAGCTTCGTAAATTATATGCAATGATTGAAACTGAAGCGCTGTCATTTGGAAAGGATTCCGTATTCTTCTTGATCATGCAAGCGCTGTGGGCGTGTGAAGCGTTCGGTAATGCTGGTTTCATTCGAGAGTCGCATATTGACTTTAGTGATCCAACATTTTGTTCAGGAATGATTACGTTGCTCAAGAAATTCATCGATCAACAGGAAAGCAACTGGGTGAACCCTTTTAAACTACTCATGGCGACTTTAACCGCTGTTCGAGCTTTTGAGATAAATGACAACGAATTTGTGGCTAATGAAACCATGGAATTTTTGAATAAAATTCGTCGCGTCGCTATTAGTTGGATCAGTAGCATCGATGAAGCAATCAAAGAGGTGCACAACGAAAAAAATGTGCGTGAACTACGCTTGAAAATTATATACGTGGCGATTGCTGGCAGTCTTACGTTCTTTGTTCATCCAAACCATCGATACTTCGAGAATATCTTTCTAAACAACACAAATAACAGTCTAACAGCGGCTCAATTGTGGTTGCACTTCATTATCACTTTGAAAAATAACATTATTTTGTATGAGAATGACGAAAACGAATTACCATCGAATGTCAGCATGTTTTTACGGATGATTGAAGGCACTGGAGTGTACTTGGAAGCAAAAATGCAAACGTTGATTCTACCAAATTCAAATGAAGTGCACGAATTAATTCGAAAGCAATGGCCCAGAGCTGATTCGGCACCAAACATATTGAATCACTTTGATCCTGATTCTCAGCATATTTTAGTTGTCCAAGCAACTATTGATTCTTCATTATATGATATTACAATCGACATAATCACCGGTGATTTCTTGGTGAACGGGTCTCCAGTTTCACGTCTTCCAGTCGAAATTACACAGAACAAGACCTATCAGTGGTTCTTTGGGAAAATGACATTGGAAGTTCAACCGGATGGCCAAGACAGTTTTACTACGGTTCAGAAGTACAACGATTGTATGTATGAGTTCAAAAAACACAACGACGATGTTCGCATCATCGAGCGAAATGGCACAACCATAAAAGAGCTCATTCCAAACATTACATTCGAACATGATTTTCCACACACACTTGTTTACAACTACAGCCACTGGTGGAATAAGAACGAGAGTCGCATCGAATTCCGATGCAGAAATGTTGGCCAGAGACATTTCTCAGATGATACTGAAATTGAATATCGATTAAATTTGGAGAATTGTTATTTGATTCATGAAAAAACCGAGCGCATTATGGTTGACATAATGAGTGAAAGCTACACAAAAATCGTGGGACAACTGTCACGTTTAGAGCATCCAAAATATATTCATGTGCTTGTGTCAACTAAACAACAAGTGGCCGACATTGAACTGCTGCAAATCAAATTGAAGTTTCGAATCGACTATTCAAATGCAACTGATCGTGAATTTACCGTCGAATCAAATGAATTTAGTCGAATGCGTGTGAGCCGCAAGCAGAAGATCGGTACATTGTACGGACTAAATCATGGTTTGATTTTGGAGAACATCTCCAATACGAACACAAAAATTTTGCTCATTCCACATGGAAGTATTCACATCGATCGCATCGGCCAACATGTGTCTGTGGACATTAACACCGAAAAAGATATTCGAAATCCAGCCTTTTATGAATATCAAGTGGATGAATTTTGCCAACAATTGAAAGCAAGTGACAGAAGTCATGCGTCATGGTTCTATTTAGCATATTTGCATGCGATCACATCGCACGGCGAAATCGAACCATTTATTGGAATGTCGGGTACGGAACGTGCATTGCAAATTCTTCAGTCCGCCTTCGCTTGGTCATCATCACCGTATGAACAGGAGGCAATCAATATGTTGAAAGCAATTGCTCGATTATCACCGAATCGAGAATTGAAGGAAAATAAACAGATCATCGTATGGCCAGCAAATATTCAACCTCGTGCAGCCCAAGATTCTTTTATTTTCATTGTTAGAAAACTGATTGAGGATAGTCAACGATTACATGCGTTAGATTTGAGAGCTCCACCCAAAGTGGGACTCGAAATAAAAACGGATCTGAAACTCAATAAACGAGACTATTATCGTTGCTTGCAATTGCAACCCAATTTGCGCGTGTCCAACACATTTATCGAAGAAATAACATTGAAAACTTCCTTACCACGTTCGATTCCATTCTCATTTTGTCGAAATACACAAACTGTGTCTACGTTGTACCATAAGCGAGAATATCAGGTTCCGACAACTTCAAATTTGAAAAGTTTCTTGAATGATGGAACGAATTTGTTGGGTCTGGCCGAATTGAACCGTGCACCAACCATTCTGGACCACAGCGGTTTCAATAAATTTCGTGACTTGTGGATTGATCTTTATGACGCCATCCGCAAACAGCAACTCAACGACGAACAAATCACATTGATATTGAGCTTATTTGCACATCAAAATAATGATATCGATGCAATTCTAGCATTACAAACAGTTGCTTTAAATCGTCATGTATTCGAGCAAATAAATCCACCGGCAGTTAATGAATTTTTTCTTTCTAAGGGAAGTTTCGATATTCAACAAGTAAAAAATATATTGAAAAATCATTACACAAAGCCCTTCGCCTATGGGAATTGGGAAGAGAGCAAACGAACAAGACATAAGCTAAGATTCAATTCTGTTATAGATGGTTTGGCAGCACAAATCAAACGACAGTATCCATGTGATCGAGTTGAATTTGAAAATACATGGCAGTTTGATTACATCGACTTCAGAGGGGCCAACGATGAGATAAATAAAATACTAACCACATGGAACAATAATCTCAGGCTTGACAGTTTCATTGAAGATATAGTAAACAATTTGAAAAGGATACCCATACAAGGAGTGGGTATTGTTTTACCACAATATTCCCCATTCGCAACAACCAAACCAAAAAATTTGAGAAAATATGATTTAAAAGTCGACTTGGCAGAAAAGATCAATGAAAACTTAGCTGAATTGAAAGAAGAAGTGAGTGAAGCGCAAGACGTATGGAATATGGAAGACGGAGCATTGCAGCGATCAGCAAAAGACTGGCAAGCCATTATCGAGCGTATTTATATCTCTGACAGAACAAGGCATTTGATTCAAGCTGGATTGTTCCCCAGATCAGTACCAAGCATGATTTTACCGACGATTATCATCAAAGACGCTGATAATCGTATGAAAGCGTTAACTGGTGCCTGGGCCATCGCAATTGTCAAAGACCAACGCAAAAGACGCATTGATACTTATTCACAACGACCAGAATTCCAGCCGGCTATGCAAAGAGAAATGGATAATGAGCCGCATTGCAATTGGAAGCCATGTGAATATCCAGAGTGGTTGCTGTTTGAAATTGAACAAAATCTAACGATTCGTCCCATTCAAATTGAGATTGCTCAGCGAATGATTGAACCACCAAGCTCACCGGAAATCACTGCCAAGCACTCCGTAATGCAGTTGAACATGGGTGAAGGCAAGACGGCCGTCATCGTACCAATTTTGGCTGCTTTCTTGGCTGATGGAACTCAGGCCTGTCAAATTACGGTGCTGAAGTCACTTTTTTCGAGAAATCTAAAATTCTTGCGACAATATTTGGGCGGAATGTTGAACAAAAGGCTTTACACATTCCCGTGTCGTCGAGATAAGTTCCATACGTACAAAAACGGTAAGAATAAGAATCAAATTGATATGCCAGTCTCACGTTACGTCAAGCAGATATTAGACATCTACGAAGAATGTAAAATACAAAAAGGTAATTTTACATTTTTACTGATTCAATTGATTCAATTAACAAACTCAACTAAATTGATTTCAATTTCATTTTCATTTTCATTTTCAAAGGTGTCATCCTAACTCTGCCAGAGTACCGTCTATCGTTTCAACTGAAAATTTACGAATCCATTGAAAATGGAGACATTGAAGCATCTGGGAGCTTTTTGGATGTACACAATTGGATCAATGCAAATGTTCGAAATATTTTGGACGAATCCGACGCAATTCTGCAGGCAAATTATCAGCTCATCTACACCATGGGCAATCAGCAAAAACCGGACGGTGAAGCATTGAGATGGTCCGTCATACAAGCACTTCTGAAGCGTGTTCCACATCATCTAAAAAGACTATACGAGAAACATGGAAACGAGAAAATTGAATTCAATGATAAATACGTTGAAAATGGTCACGTTTTTGGTGCCCCGATCGTTAGTTATCGTTCAGACGTTTTTACACCGTGTCGAATTCTCGATGAGGACAACTTCGAAGAATTGAAAACTGCACTTGCTGATGATATTCTGAATGGTGAAGTTGATATCAGCTTACCTTTAGCAGGGTCGTTAAAGAAGCGCTTAGCAAAATTACTAACCGAAAAAACGATGGACAAAAAATCAATTCAAATGATCGATAGCTCAGGCGAAAAGAGTATCATTATGATTCTATGTGGATTACTGCGGTTTGATGTACTTAAATTGGCTTTGACTAAACGCTGGCGAGTGAATTATGGAGTCGATACGAAAGGTCGACGCAAAATGGCGATTCCATTTAAAGCAAAAGACATTGCGGCTGAAATGATCGAATTTGGCCATTTAGATGTAGCGATTTGTTTCACTCAAATGAGTTACTACTATTCAGGTTCGGTGCTTTAAATACTTTTATTGCGATATGAGTCGTATAATTTACTGGGGTGTTTAAAGAAAGTGTTCACTCAAAAAACAAAAAACATTAACATTTCGAAAAATGACATAAACGACGAGTATATGGCAAATTTGAATGTATTTCATATAAACTGGCCTTTGAAACTATAGAATCAATATGATTGTATTAACTCAGTTTATAGGAAATACATTCAACTTTTTCATAAACCGTCATTTATGTCTTTTTTCGAAATATTGAGGTTAGGTGTATTTTATGTGTTAGATAACCTACTATCTACACAGTGTGTAATGAAAATAAATCTGGCGGGAACTGCTCGGGGAAAATCGCACTCTCGCAACTGTGAACCAATGCCACCAATACGACATGGCTTACATTGGTGATACATTGGTGAGTATTGGCGCATTGGTGTTGAGACAAATATTGAGGCAAATGTGGCCAATATCACCAATGTTTAATATAAAAAATAAGTAGAACCTCAAGTTCATCCAATCCATAATATCATGCGATTTCCCCCTCGGGTAACTGTTATAGGGATTTCCTTTGGTATTTGCATTCACAGGAATTCACTGTAGTTATAATTAAAATGAATAATAAAAACTATAGAAACTAACACATTGCTGTCGAACTGTTGAAACACCGTATGATACCTATGCGTCAGCTTCTATATGGTTTTATATTTATTTCAATTATTACTACAGCAAATTCCTGTGATTGCGAATACCAAAGGAAATCCCTATAAGAGTTTTCACTGAATTCATTTGTGTGTGCTATGAAAATATAGGTCAAGAGTTTTCCTATATGATTTGTTAATTTTCATATAAAAACAAGTTGAAAACGTCAAATAAATGACATCAATCTATGTGTGGGTATGTTGTAAAAGAAACCAATTAAAATCATCGGTAGCCGAGACTTAGGGTGTATAGTATATGTAGGATATTTCAGCTTGTGAAGATTGATTTTTTCAAAAAAAAATCGTAAGGCAAATCGTAACATTTTCAAAATAAGTAGAACCTCAAGTTCATCCAATCCACAATATCATTTTAGACCTATTGTTTCACAAGCTGACTATTGACAACTCAAATAATCTTTTTATCGTTTATTTTGCAGGTTTGACCGATGACCAATTACGTCAAATATTTGATATTTTGGGAAACGAACAAAGTTCAGCAGCGATCTATGAAAAGTGGATCGAAAGTATTCCATCGGATCTGATCGATGCGTCGATTAGCTCTTACTCAGGCGTTAACTTGGATGATCCAAATCAACGTGATAATTTACTGTTTCCTTTACTTCGATTTAACATGCATGTCATTGATTTTTGGCTTTCGAACGTTGTTTATCCGCATGAAGCGAAAGTATTTGAAAAGAAGCTCATGTGCTCTGTTTGGGACTTGTGCAGTGAACAGCTTGAACATCGTGTTACTGGTTTCAGTGGTACAAACGACACGAAAAATATACTTCCTCTGCCAGTTGCTCAAAACGATCTCCAAAAACTTGAAAATACAAATGATAAAATGCGTCAGGTAATTTTGCAGCCGGAAAATCAATCATACGAGAATTTGCTAGCAAATTTTAGCGGAAAAGAGATACTTGAGAGGTTGACAGCACGAGGTATCCCGGTGCTATTGGATTCTGGTGCTCTGATGCTGGAATTAACTAACAAAGGAGTGGCCGTTGAGTGGTTAAAAATGGCCCCAAACGCACTTTATGATGCAGCTGTTTTTTTCGATACACGCGATGTCCTACAAACAATCGATCGTACCGGCATCGTTACTGAGTTCGACTGCTCAGTTTATCGTGAAAACTTAAGCCGATGTCTGGTTTATTTGGATGATGTGCATACTCGTGGAACCGATTTGAAGTTTCCACTGAATTGGAAGGCGTGTGTCACTTTGTCTGGAGACATAACACGCGACAAAACCGTACAATCTTGCATGCGAATGCGTCAACTGGGAACAAATCATTCGATCTGTTTCTGGGCATCGAACGAAGCAGACGTTAACATACGAAAAACTTGCTCTTTATCACCAACAGATCCGATCTCAAATGAACATGTGATCAAGTTCATCTGCAAAAATAGCGATTGCTTCGAGACTAGAAACATGTCTCATTGGTCAGCCGCCGCTTTAAACTACACCAAGAAGTTGGTTGGACACCGATTGCTTGGGAACAACATCGATGAAGAGTCTATGCGAAAGCTATATGACATTTGTGTGGACGAAGAATTCGTCTGCTTAAGAGAAATGTACGGAGATAAGGAGGAGGTGCTACTATCGAAGATTGCATGTGCTAAATTCAATAAACTTTTGTTGATGTTTTCTTCCGCCGATAGTGAAACTCGATCAATCGTTCAAAAAATACAAAACAGTGTCATGGGCAAACTTAACGAACATGCTTTGGATGTGAAAAAGTTTTCTCATGCGCTCGATGAAGAACAAGAAAAGGAACTTGAACAAGAGATTGAAGAGCAACGCTATTCGCAACGCCCACCACGTATCAATCCAGCTAAACCAATATTCGACAAACGTTTGGAGCAAATCATTCGTGATGGCGCAACCGATGATATTATCAATGCAATGAAAGCAAATCATTCATTACTATCAATTACTGAAAGTTTGACACACACTCAACTGTATGCACTATGCGGAGACAATGAAGACGCTTGGTCCAGCCATTTACTTGTCACAAAAGATTTCAAAACGGTAGTCGTGGGTTCATCAAAAGCGTGTGATCAATTTCTACGGCCGATTTGGTGGATCGCACGTGTTCAAAATCCAATTGAAACTGACAAATATGTTGTAATTCTGATGAGCTCATTCGAATGCAATCGTTTACTGCCCGTCTTCCGAGAGAGTTCACAATCAACGCTATTCGCTTACCGACCTCGTTTAAGTAAGCTGCACAGTAACTTACTCCACGAGGCTCATCTACGAGTAACTGGAATGTCCGAAACCGAATTCAGAACCATTGATCTTCACGACGAAGTTCAAATTGCAATGTATGCGGGTTCAATGTACTTCAAAACAGAAGCAGAACAAAAGGCATATTGTGGATTTATGGGCTTGATTCCACTTCCAAGAACGGAATTACAAGACATTGCAGCCGGCCGTGGTGTTATAAGGCCAAATGGATTTGTTTTCTCTGATAATCGTGAATACAATGAAGCAATTTCGAGCTGCGTTCGACAATGTCAATTCGAAGATTGTCCAATTGAACTGGCTACTAAATTGATTGAAGCTCATCATAAAATGCTTATCAAGGAGTCGCACGTTGGCTCAATTTTTGAAGGTAAAAAACAAGATATTGAAAATGGTAACTCTGAACAAAATAAGCGCTTCGCATATTGAATAAACATTTTTTTACTGTAACACAAGAAAATTCAATTAAATAGTGAATAAATATCATTTTTATATCAATGTACTCTAGTAATGTTTTTATTTATATTGAACTTAACTAAACTACGAGGTACTTAAAGATATATGGTATTAGAATCATTTTCTATCGTAGCTTTATACTTGCAAAATAATCGAAATGTGGCGGCTGTTCGATTGATAAACTACAAGAACGTGTCCAAAATAATAAAATCTCATTAAGAAAATACTCAATTTTTGAGGAGGTTTTGCTTTTCGAACATTTGCGTATGAAAAAATAAGTAATAAAAAGAAGCTTTCGTTTTGTTTTATTCTTTACTCAAATGTTAACAAGTACATTTTATTCCATACAACTTTGGTTTTCTAAAACAGCGAGCTCAAATCCGTCATTATGACCATCACGGTCCATAGCCCATTAGAATGAAAGATTTGCTGTTGCTCTATTGATATTCTTCATAAATAATAAGGGAGATGTACCACATACGGGTCGGGTTTTGTATTAGAACAAAATTGTTTTTTGATCGAATCCGAATTGTGTGAACATATATACACCGTTTGAAAGATAATCTTCAAATCTAACTTTTCTCCGAAGAAAGTATATCAATTCTGTTTACAGTAAAAAAATTATCATTAATTATATGAGGACGCAGTTTTTGGACAAAAAAAAATTTGACACCACATACGGGTCACCTGGAAAAATCCACATAAAATGCAAACATATGAAGTAAAACTCCTATATATATAGAAAATATTAATGTTTATTCATATTGAAAGTCTTCAGTGGCAAAAGTACATTAAGAAAATGACAGAAAATGGCAATTTTTCATCAATTTATTCCATTTCATCATCATCATCAGAATCCAATTCGGAATCGCAATTTTTGCAAGTGAAGTAGCTCGCTGTCATGTTTGCGCAGCTCAAATGATATGACCGCTTGCATTTTTTGCATTCGATGGAGTTTGGAGCGGTCAGCTTCTGCGGGAGACCTATGGTTTCCAACAAAATATAATCGGCGACTGAAGAAATATCATCAAAACTGTCCTTTATTTTTTTCAAATGGCGCTGTAAGTGGCAAGTGCGAAGCCATTAGCTCGAGCAGTAGACCCAATGCCTCCACATTCCAACGAACACATTTTAATGGCATTGAGCAGCGCATTGAAATCAATTTTCGCTACGGAATTTTGTTCGGATGTTTTGTTTGGGGGCGTGGCTGAAAACACACACAAAAACGAATAAAAACATCAGTTGAACGAAATAAAAACACTTTATTCTGACACTATCGATGATCTTTGACAATAAAAATGTGGTGTGACCCGTATGTGGTACGGACGCCATTGTTTTGTGTGATAAAGAAATTTTTTTGTTGTCCATATAATGGCTTGAATCATTATTCCATTACAAAATATACTTCAAATGCTACACATATATGCATTCAACTCACCTTTTTCAGTTGATTCACTACACAAAATAATTGTTCAAAAAAAACGAGAAAAAGTTTTTTCGAAAAAAAATTATATATATCAAAAGAACACGTTGGCCATATTTTGTACGAACGTTTGCGTATGAAGCTTTCTTGAAAATGATATCTTTGGCATATGCCACGTTTGCTCACATTGGAACAAATGCGATATCTTATCGATGTTTCAGCGTAATAAAAAGCAGCTTTCGCTCCGAAATACAACGTTCGATGAAATATGGTTCCATATCTACATACCAGAGCCGAAAAGACAGTCGCAGAAACCGGACGCAGCCCAGCAACGCAAAAATCGTCTGTTAAAGTTTTTTCCAGTGTATTCGCATAACAAGCAGAATATTATGTGTTATTCTTGGACTGTTCAAAAGACGGAAACAAGAAAAAACGACCGGAAACAGGTAAGAACAAAAATACCCTTCACCAGGGCAATGCCCCGTGTCACAAACGGTTGATTTTGATGAAACAAGTGCATAATTCGAAGTCCAAATTGCTTCCCACTTCATGCTCCAGCGTAAAAGATTTGTCTCAAATGAGAAAATCATTTAGAAGGATTATAAAATGGCTGTAACCCATAAACCAACCGCCGAAATCGCATGAAATCTTAGGCAGAGATCCAAAAAGGCTATTTTATATAATTATCATATGGACTTATTGATCGATGTGTTATATTTGTCGTTTTACAGACATTTTGCCTCTGGGTGTAAAATAGCTATTTGACTCGTGTAGTATATAGAAACCCATTAAGATATTATTTCCCAGCCCACGATATGAATTGTAAATGATCAAATATTTTTCAAGAAGCCAGTTTATACTGGTTCATGCAAAAAGACCATGTTGCAACTACATGTGAAAGAACACCAAAACTACCTGTATTGAGCAACTAAATCCCGACCCTGTTCAAAAATTTCTTTGTTTATTTTGGTTGATACCGTTATAATGTAAATAAACTCATATATAAGCACCGATGCATGAATGAACATGTTGCATACAAGTCACCACAGGCTCGTCGCACAAACGATGCGTACGATGTATAAGCGACACTGTTATTTTAGTTATACATATGAATTTATCCAGCTGATATTACGAAAAAACACTCACATACACATACACATATATGTGTAAGTATACTTACTTAGTTGCCGCCATAATGCAAACACTTCAACTTTTCTTGTGTAAAAAAATATAAACTCATTCAGTAGTACTCGAGCAATGGATGTGTCTTGATAAATTGAACATTGTTTTATTGTGAATTTAAAAAAAGAAACTTTACAGCACTGTGTAGTGAAAATATATTATATAGAATATTCAGTAAACAATTTCAGCGACGAATTTCTAGCTTATAAGCAAAAATTAAAAAGTGATCCAGTTGAAGAAGTAATTCAAAATTTCAATGGCTGGTGGCATACAAGTTCTGTGCTGACAAGTTCCAAATTGAAACGCAATATTTTTTATTGTAACCATATGAAAAGCCAAATTAATGTCCGAATGCAGACATTTATGTGTATCTTCATAAAGTATTGGTGAACAACCATTATTTCGTTTGCATGTTTGCGCATTATATGTCTCAAATCATTCTGATTAACAAGAACGCACTATATTTTTATATTTAAGCATATACACGAAAAAATATACGGACGGACTGGACGGACAAATTCTTGTCCGTTACCACCTTTGATTGGCAGTTCTCCTAGTGACGCACCTATATATATTAACTACAAAACACTTCGACCACGAAAAATATATTTAATGGAAAATTTATGCCATAAATGACGTCACAGTTCAGTGATATTAAAATGAGCTGAGCATGAATTGAAATGAATGTTACACTTTTTGAGAAATTTTGTTTATGCTTGTGCGTTTTCATTTCGTATTCATGCATCCATTCGATTTTCGTTATTAAGTTAGTTTTCGTGTATTTCTATGCGTTTTGTTCAAAAACTTGGCAAGATATTAACAAATTAAATGCATACTTACTTGAGGAAAAATCGCGATATTTTTAGAAACTTCAAAGAACAAAGAACATCACCATTAATTTGTAAATCTATGTAAAATTGTAAATACTGCATTCATTTCAGTACATACACTTTCCTTACAAGTTTTTAAGACATTTTTGTGAGCATTCTTTACCGGAATTGTTCAATCTTTTAACGTCAACTGTAGGTCAGAACCAAGAGTTTTTTTCTTAAATGTTGCATTTCCATGGCTCGAATGTTCAATGGACTGCAATTAATGCTAACCCTTGTGAAAATGATTTTGCTAAATTTAAGCAATATTTTTCGGACGTTTTTGCTCCGAAATCTACTGAATTTGTTGATAAATAAAAACCTGAATTGCTCAAAATTCGACTGAAAGTGGCCGTTGGTTAGCAAAGAAAACAAGTGATGAATTGCTCGGAAGGTGACTGAAACTGCTTAGCAAAGGAATTAAGTGATGAATTGCTCAGAAATTGGCTGAAACTGCTTAGCAAAGGAAAAAAGTGATGAATTGCTCGGAAATTGGCTGAAATCTATTTAGCAAAGAAAAAAAGTGATGAATTGCTCGGAAATTGACTGAAACTGCTTAGCAAAGGAAAAAAGTGATGAATTGCTCGGAAAATGACTGAAATCTATTTAGCAAAGAAAAAAAGTGATGAATTGCTCGGAAATTGACTGAAACTGCTTAGCAAAGGAATTAAATGCTGAATTGCTCGGAAATTGGCTGAAATCTATTTAGCAAAGAAAAAAAGTGATGAATTGCTCGGAAAATGACTGAATCGGCATAGCAAAGGAATTAAGTGATGAATTGCTCGGAAATTGGCTGAAACTGCTTAGCAAAGGAATTAAGTGATGAATTGCTCAGAAATTGGCTGAAACTGCTTAGCAAAGGAAAAAAGTGATGAATTGCTCGGAAATTGACTGAAACTGCTTAGCAAAGGAATTAAATGCTGAATTGCTCGGAAAATGACTGAATCGGCATAGCAAAGGAATTAAGTGATGAATTGCTCGGAAATTGGCTGAAATCTATTTAGCAAAGGAAAAAAGTGATGAATTGCTCGGAAATTGACTGAAACTGCTTAGCAAAGGAATTAAGTGATGAATTGCTCGGAAATTGGCTGAAATCTATTTAGCAAAGGAAAAAAGTGATGAATTGCTCGGAAATTGGCTGAAACTGCTTAGCAAAGGAATTAAGTGATGAATTGCTCGGAAATTGGCTGAAATCTATTTAGCAAAGGAATTAAGTGATGAATTGCTCGGAAAATGACTGAATCGGCATAGCAAAGGAATTAAGTGATGAATTGCTCGGAAATTGGCTGAAATCTATTTAGCAAAGGAAAAAAGTGATGAATTGCTCGGAAATTGACTGAAACTGCTTAGCAAAGGAATTAAGTGATGAATTGCTCGGAAATTGGCTGAAATCTATTTAGCAAAGGAAAAAAGTGATGAATTGCTCGGAAATTGACTGAAACTGCTTAGCAAAGGAATTAAGTGATGAATTGCTCGGAAATTGGCTGAAACTGCTTAGCAAAGGAATTAAGTGATGAATTGCTCAGAAATTGGCTGAAACTGCTTAGCAAAGGAAAAAAGTGATGAATTGCTCGGAAAATGACTGAAACTGCTTAGCAAAGGAAAAAAGTGATGAATTGCTCAGAAATTGGCTGAAACTGCTTAGCAAAGGAAAAAAGTGATGAATTGCTCGGAAATTGACTGAAACTGCTTAGCAAAGGAATTAAATGCTGAATTGCTCGGAAATTGGCTGAAATCTATTTAGCAAAGAAAAAAAGTGATGAATTGCTCGGAAATTGACTGAAACTGCTTAGCATAGGAAAAAAGTGATGAATTGCTCGGAAATTGACTGAAACTGCTTAGCAAAGGAATTAAATGCTGAATTGCTCGGAAATTGGCTGAAATCTATTTAGCAAAGAAAAAAAGTGATGAATTGCTCGGAAATTGACTGAAACTGCTTAGCAAAGGAATTAAGTGATGAATTGCTCGGAAATTGGCTGAAACTGCTTAGCAAAGGAATTAAGTGATGAATTGCTCGGAAATTGGCTGAAACTGCTTAGCAAAGGAAAAAAGTGATGAATTGCTCGGAAATTGACTGAAACTGCTTAGCAAAGGAAAAAAGTGATGAATTGCTCGGAAATTGGCTGAAATCTATTTAGCAAAGGAAAAAAGTGATGAATTGCTCGGAAATTGGCTGAAACTGCTTAGCAAAGGAAAAAAGTGATGAATTGCTCGGAAATTGACTGAAACTGCTTAGCAAAGGAAAAAAGTGATGAATTGCTCGGAAATTGACTGAAACTGCTTAGCAAAGGAAAAAAGTGATGAATTGCTTGGCAATTGACTGAAACTGCTTAGCAAAGGAAAAAAGTGATGAATTGCTCGGAAATTGACTGAAACTGCTTAGCAAAGGAAAAAAGTGATGAATTGCTCGGAAATTGACTGAAACTGCTTAGCAAAGGAAAAAAGTGATGAATTGCTCGGAAATTGACTGAAACTGCTTAGCAAAGGAATTAAGTGATGAATTGCTCGGAAATTGGCTGAAACTGCTTAGCAAAGGAATTAAGTGATGAATTGCTCGGAAATTGGCTGAAATCTATTTAGCAAAGGAAAAAAGTGATGAATTGCTCGGAAATTGGCTGAAACTGCTTAGCAAAGGAATTAGGTGATGAATTGCTCGGAAATTGGCTGAAACTGCTTAGCAAAGAAAAAAAGTGATGAATTGCTCGGAAAATGACTGAAATCTATTTAGCAAAGAAAAAAAGTGATCGGTTTCATCGACTAAATCGGTTTCAGCCAATTTCCGAGCAATTCAGCATTTAATTCCTTTGCTAAGCAGTTTCAGTCATTTACGAGCAATTCATCACTTTTTTTCTTTGCTAAGCAGTTTCAGTCATTTTCCGAGCAATTCAGCATTTAATTTCTTTGCTAAGCAGTTTCAGCCAATTTCCGAGCAATTCATCACTTTTTTCCTTTGCTAAATAGATTTCAGTCAATTTCCGAGCAATTCAGCATTTAATTGCTTTGCTAAGCAGTTTCAGTCATTTTCCGAGCAATTCATCACTTTTTTCCTTTGCTAAGCAGTTTCAGCCAATTTCCGAGCAATTCATCACTTTTTTCCTTTGCTAAATAGATTTCAGCCAATTTCCGAGCAATTCATCACTTTTTTCCTTTGCTAAGCAGTTTCAGTCAATTTCCGAGCAATTCATCACTTTGTTTCTTTGCTAAATAGATTTCAGCCAATTTCCGAGCAATTCAGCATTTAATTCCTTTGCTAAGCAGTTTCAGTCAATTTCCGAGCAATTCATCACTTAATTCCTTTGCTATGCCGATTCAGTCATTTTCCGAGCAATTCATCACTTTTTTCCTTTGCTAAGCAGTTTCAGTCACCTTCCGAGCAATTCATCACTTTTTTCCTTTGCTAAATAGATTTCAGTCAATTTCCGAGCAATTCAGCATTTAATTGCTTTGCTAAGCAGTTTCAGTCATTTTCCGAGCAATTCATCACTTTTTTCCTTTGCTAAGCAGTTTCAGCCAATTTCCGAGCAATTCATCACTTTTTTCCTTTGCTAAATAGATTTCAGCCAATTTCCGAGCAATTCATCACTTTTTTCCTTTGCTAAGCAGTTTCAGTCAATTTCCGAGCAATTCATCACTTTGTTTCTTTGCTAAATAGATTTCAGCCAATTTCCGAGCAATTCAGCATTTAATTCCTTTGCTAAGCAGTTTCAGTCAATTTCCGAGCAATTCATCACTTAATTCCTTTGCTATGCCGATTCAGTCATTTTCCGAGCAATTCATCACTTTTTTCCTTTGCTAAGCAGTTTCAGTCACCTTCCGAGCAATTCATCACTTTTTTCCTTTGCTAAATAGATTTCAGCCAATTTCCGAGCAATTCATCACTTTTTTCCTTTGCTAAATAGATTTCAGCCAATTTCCGAGCAATTCATCACTTAATTCCTTTGCTAAGCAGTTTCAGTCAATTTCCGAGCAATTCATCACTTTTTTCCTTTGCTAAATAGATTTCAGCCAATTTCCGAGCAATTCATCACTTAATTCCTTTGCTAAGCAGTTTCAGCCAATTTCCGAGCAATTCATCACTTTTTTCCTTTGCTAAATAGATTTCAGCCAATTTCCGAGCAATTCATCACTTAATTCCTTTGCTAAGCAGTTTCAGCCAATTTCCGAGCAATTCATCACTTTTTTCCTTTGCTAAATAGATTTCAGCCAATTTCCGAGCAATTCATCACTTAATTCCTTTGCTAAGCAGTTTCAGCCAATTTCCGAGCAATTCATCACTTAATTCCTTTGCTAAGCAGTTTCAGCCAATTTCCGAGCAATTCATCACTTTTTTCCTTTGCTAAGCAGTTTCAGTCAATTTCCGAGCAATTCATCACTTTTTTCCTTTGCTAAATAGATTTCAGCCAATTTCCGAGCAATTCATCACTTTTTTCCTTTGCTAAATAGATTTCAGCCAATTTCCGAGCAATTCATCACTTAATTCCTTTGCTAAGCAGTTTCAGTCAATTTCCGAGCAATTCATCACTTTTTTCCTTTGCTAAATAGATTTCAGCCAATTTCCAAGCAATTCATCACTTAATTCCTTTGCTAAGCAGTTTCAGCCAATTTCTGAGCAATTCATCACTTTTTTCCTTTGCTAAATAGATTTCAGCCAATTTCCGAGCAATTCATCACTTTTTTCCTTTGCTAAATAGATTTCAGTCAATTTCCGAGCAATTCAGCATTTAATTGCTTTGCTAAGCAGTTTCAGTCATTTTCCGAGCAATTCATCACTTTTTTCCTTTGCTAAGCAGTTTCAGCCAATTTCCGAGCAATTCATCACTTTTTTCCTTTGCTAAATAGATTTCAGCCAATTTCCGAGCAATTCATCACTTTTTTCCTTTGCTAAGCAGTTTCAGTCAATTTCCGAGCAATTCATCACTTTGTTTCTTTGCTAAATAGATTTCAGCCAATTTCCGAGCAATTCAGCATTTAATTCCTTTGCTAAGCAGTTTCAGTCAATTTCCGAGCAATTCATCACTTAATTCCTTTGCTATGCCGATTCAGTCATTTTCCGAGCAATTCATCACTTTTTTCCTTTGCTAAGCAGTTTCAGTCACCTTCCGAGCAATTCATCACTTTTTTCCTTTGCTAAATAGATTTCAGCCAATTTCCGAGCAATTCATCACTTTTTTCCTTTGCTAAATAGATTTCAGCCAATTTCCGAGCAATTCATCACTTAATTCCTTTGCTAAGCAGTTTCAGTCAATTTCCGAGCAATTCATCACTTTTTTCCTTTGCTAAATAGATTTCAGCCAATTTCCGAGCAATTCATCACTTAATTCCTTTGCTAAGCAGTTTCAGCCAATTTCCGAGCAATTCATCACTTTTTTCCTTTGCTAAATAGATTTCAGCCAATTTCCGAGCAATTCATCACTTAATTCCTTTGCTAAGCAGTTTCAGCCAATTTCCGAGCAATTCATCACTTTTTTCCTTTGCTAAGCAGTTTCAGTCAATTTCCGAGCAATTCATCACTTTTTTCCTTTGCTAAATAGATTTCAGCCAATTTCCGAGCAATTCATTACTTTTTTCCTTTGCTAAATAGATTTCAGCCAATTTCCGAGCAATTCATCACTTAATTCCTTTGCTAAGCAGTTTCAGTCAATTTCCGAGCAATTCATCACTTTTTTCCTTTGCTAAATAGATTTCAGCCAATTTCCAAGCAATTCATCACTTAATTCCTTTGCTAAGCAGTTTCAGCCAATTTCTGAGCAATTCATCACTTTTTTCCTTTGCTAAATAGATTTCAGCCAATTTCCGAGCAATTCATCACTTAATTCCTTTGCTAAGCAGTTTCAGCCAATTTCCGAGCAATTCATCACTTAATTCCTTTGCTAAGCCGTTTCAGCCAATTTCCGAGCAATTCATCACTTTTTTCCTTTGCTAAATAGATTTCAGCCAATTTCCGAGCAATTCATCACTTAATTCCTTTGCTAAGCAGTTTCAGTCAATTTCCGAGCAATTCATCACTTTTTCCCTTTGCTAAGCAGTTTCAGTCAATTTCCGAGCAATTCATCACTTTTTTCCTTTGCTAAGCAGTTTCAGTCAATTTCCGAGCAATTCATCACTTTTTTCCTTTGCTAAGCAGTTTCAGCCAATTTCCGAGCAATTCATCACTTTTTTCCTTTGCTAAGCAGTTTCAGTCAATTTCCGAGCAATTCATCACTTTTTTTCTTTGCTAAGCAGTTTCAGCCAATTTCCGAGCAATTCATCACTTTTTTCCTTTGCTAAGCAGTTTCAGTCAATTTCCGAGCAATTCATCACTTTTTTTCTTTGCTAAGCAGTTTCAGCCAATTTCCGAGCAATTCATCACTTAATTCCTTTGCTATGCCGATTCAGTTATTTTCCGAGCAATTCATCACTTTTTTCCTTTGCTAAGCAGTTTCAGTCAATTTCCGAGCAATTCATCACTTTTTTTCTTTGCTAAGCAGTTTCAGTCAATTTCCGAGCAATTCATCACTTTTTTTCTTTGCTAAATAGATTTCAGTCATTTTCCGAGCAATTCATCACTTTTTTCCTTTGCTAAATAGATATCAGTCAATTTCCGAGCAATTCATCACTTTTTTTCTTTGCTAAGCAGTTTCAGCCAATTTCCGAGCAATTCATCACTTTTTTTCTTTGCTAAGCAGTTTCAGTCAATTTCCGAGCAATTCATCACTTTTTTTCTTTGCTAAGCAGTTTCAGCCAATTTCCGAGCAATTCATCACTTAATTCCTTTGCTATGCCGATTCAGTTATTTTCCGAGCAATTCATCACTTTTTTCCTTTGCTAAGCAGTTTCAGTCAATTTCCGAGCAATTCATCACTTTTTTTCTTTGCTAAATAGATTTCAGTCATTTTCCGAGCAATTCATCACTTTTTTCCTTTGCTAAGCAGTTTCAGTCAATTTCCGAGCAATTCATCACTTTTTTTCTTTGCTAAGCAGTTTCAGCCAATTTCCGAGCAATTCATCACTTAATTCCTTTGCTATGCCGATTCAGTTATTTTCCGAGCAATTCATCACTTTTTTCCTTTGCTAAGCAGTTTCAGTCAATTTCCGAGCAATTCATCACTTTTTTTCTTTGCTAAATAGATTTCAGTCATTTTCCGAGCAATTCATCACTTTTTTCCTTTGCTAAGCAGTTTCAGTCAATTTCCGAGCAATTCATCACTTTTTTTCTTTGCTAAGCAGTTTCAGCCAATTTCCGAGCAATTCATCACTTTTTTCCTTTGCAAAATAGATATCAGTCAATTTCCGAGCAATTCATCACTTGTTTTCTTTGCTAACCAACGGCCAGTTTCAGTCAAATTTCGAGCAATTCAGTACTTTATTCATCAAAAAATTCAGTAGATTTCAGAGCAAAAACGTCCGAAAAATTCAGCAATTTTTTTGCTACTATTTAGCATTTCAGTACCTATTATTTTCACAAGGGAATCAATAATCAATTTGGGGTTTTTGTTATTAAATTGGTTACCAAACTGCATCAACTTTGACGCTCGTCAACTTTAAATGCTTAAAACATTAAAATCTCAATAAAAAAAATGTGAACTACACAGTTCTTTCGGTGGTTTTGTTCTTCATCAGTTTTTGTTTTATTTTTCATTCAAATGCAAAGTAAAAAAATGAAGGCGACAGAATTTAATAACATATTATTTATTCCATAAAACATTATTTTTTCAAAAATTATATATTCTCAACAGCACATTAGAACAAAAGTGTTTCTGTTTCTTATCTATAATCTTCATAATACATATTTTGCGGAACATATAAAAAATAAAATTTGATATAAAACCAGGCATGGGTTTCAAATTAGTTGTCACTTCGTTTATTTGAATATAAATTTTGGTAAGAACACAAAATGAAATAAATAAGAGCAATAATTTGCTCTTTACCATTCCAAGCAAGACCGTACAATTTACATCAAACTAGTTTTTTTTATAAACACCGACAGTTGATGTATTACTATGGTATCAAACAGCAATGATACGAACACATGGATTTTTGCAATCTATATTTGTTGTTTTCTCAACAAAAAACGAGTATAAAATCATGCAAAAAAGGCCATGTTGCAACCACATGTGAAATAACATCAAGACCACTTAATGCATTTGTTAAGTAACCAGTTGTTTAAAAGTCACTTTATTTTCCGAAAGGAATATTCTATTTTAGTAAAAGTTTATTCTTTCTACCTGACCTAATATTGGTACCGGTACAATGTAAATAAATATAAACAAATGCGCCAATGCGTGAATGAACATGTTTCATATAAGTCACAACAGGTTCGCCGCACAATCATTTATACTGCGTTCAACGCATCAACGACGCGGTTATTTTAGTTATACATATGACTGTATCTAGATGGTAATACCTAAGATACTCGCAAAACACATACACACATGCCGTCATAATACTCAAACTTTAAATTTTGCTTGTGTAAAAATATATAAATTCATTCAGTAGAGCTCGAACAACGGGTGTGTCTTGATCAATTGAACAGTTTGAACGGGAAAGCGTAATTCCTTTGTTTTCTTTTATTGTGAGATCAAATAGACTTTTTTATCATACTGTAAAATGAAGAGACTTTAGAAAATTTAATAAACAAATTTCAGTGAAGAAATTATCGGTAATTAGTTTAAATCAAAAGTGATCATTTGAAGAAGTGATTCAAACTTCCAATGTTTGGGTGAAAAATAGAATATTGAAATTGATAGTTTATTTCGAAAATAGATATTCAATTTTAATCAATTCAATTGAGTGGCCGGGAATAGAAATGCGAATACGAGATCACTCAAGCAAAAGTGCAACATAAAAATTGTTTTGGAAAAAAAACATCATGAATTCGGAATTGTGTTGCGTTTTTACTTATACATTTTTCTTGTCGTGCAGTTTGCATGGCAAAAACTGATTTTTATGTTGCGTCTTCGCTTGAACATAATTCATGTTGCATTTGTTCGAAATATTTTTCATGTTGCACTTCTGCTTGGGTGATCCTGAACGCAATTTTTAGAGTGGAATAACCGGTCATATAAAGAGTCACATTAATGTCTTGGTTTTTTATGTGTTTCCTTTGATACAGTATTGGTGCCCAGACACTGTTTTGTATCAATGTGTGTGGATTATATGTTCCGACTTCAGACATCTTTATTCTGACTAAACATTATTTACGTTCGTCTTCTTGGCATAGCAGAGTAAATGAAAACTAACTTGATAACTAAAATGGAATGGACGCAATAATACGAAATGAAATACGCACAAAAAAAAAAATTAAATAGTCATTCGACTGCATGCAGAAACACAACATCAGTGCAGATTTGTTATGCGTTGCTGTGGAGTCATGTTTAATATTAACTTGGTCCGCACTCGTTTCGCAATACAAACGCATCGCGACTACACACGTACTCACATTCGTCATTATACGGCATATATTTAACATTAAAAAAATTCTTTCGTATCGAAACGAAATGTTCTGTCTATATACATATGTATATTGTAATCATATATATTAAGCGTTTGAACCTTTTTCGCTTGAGGTTTTATTATACTTTTCATTCTTTTATGATTTCAGAACGTATCAAGAATGAAAATGGATTGGGATACATTAATAACTTTCATCGTTTTTCCTCGTGTCCTGCCGGAGGAAAAATCGCGATATTTCGACAAGTTGAAACTGGAGATGATGCATCAAATGGTGCAAAATATCAACAAATTGAGAGAATCGATTCCATCAAAAACGATTGAACTATTCGAGAGAATTAAAAGGATCCATGACGAATGCACATACAACCCGGAGATAGTTTCGCAGGAGATCAAGGCGTTGCGTCCAGGTGATACCCTTGCTATGATCGTACGCCGTCAGAACTGCGTAATTATGATTCATATGCTGCCAAACGATGAAACCCACAATGTTGTTGTGGCAACATTCCCAGGCAATTTACATCCAAACGATATCTACAACAATGAAAATGGGTTTGATATTGAGGTGATTTCACACATTAAACCCCTTAATCAACAATTGCACACTCCTAACTATTTTCGTTTACTGTAATACTGAATTCAGCTTTCGAAACTGCCTTATCTGTAGCGCAGATTAAAAGAACGATAGTCATACGATTTTTGGTATTGAACTGCTATGCGCTGTGTTTAACATGTTTGCGCGCCTGCGCCTCCATTCGAAAAACCACAGCGCATAGCAATTCAATACCAAAAATCGGATGACCATCGTTCTTTTAATCTACGCCACAGATAAGTCAGTTTTAAATGCTGAATTTAGTATCACAGTAAACAAAATTAGTCAAGAGTGCACTCAGAATAATCGAGTGTTCATATTCCTTTCAGTTTAATTATCCGTCTCAAGCGTTCAAGGTGACATTTTCGGATATGTTACGATCTCAAGATTTTGCCAATCAATTATGTTTCCTGTATGAGCGATTACCAGTCGAAACGACAAATCGGAACTACGTCTCGAAGTGGTTAACCACCGTGCTGATGGATGAACATAGCACAACCGCTACAACAAGCGAATTTCCGGTCATCACAAAGAAGTTTCGAGACGAATTGATGGGCGCCGATAAAAAGAACTATTTTCGTCGATCCAGTTTTTATATGAGCCTCAAGGTATTACTTCAGCACAGTCTTACTATGCAGCTGGGTGCTGAGACGGGAAAATTCCTATACAAAGTTGTCATGTTAAAGTTCTTGGTTCAAATGTGTGCTGTTTACAAAGAACCAAATTGCGTCACATTCAACATTGATTTGCTGTCTCAAATGATAGCTAAATTGGGTCGTCGAATCGAGAAAATGTACGCGGAGCTTAAAAAAGTCCAAGAAAATGAATATACTGATCTGTTCAATGAAGCCATCCGCGAAGCTAAAGAAACCATACAAATAATTCGTAACAAAATCAATAATCAAATCAGTAAAATCCACCAACAAGATAAAATCAACGCGCAACTTCCACCGTTGACGAACTTAAACTTTCAAACGGACATTCACCAACGAATGCCGAAGCTGCGCGAGTATTTGAATGAGATATCTGCGAAAGTAAGTGGAAATGATAGTCAATCGAAGAATGGTGTGAAAACATATCGGCGATATTTTAAGGATATCAAACAACTTCCAAAAATGCAACCAATTCCACATGCTGATTTGCGCATGTATTGGATTGATTTCGAGAATTTCGTTTTATATTCAATGACAATGGAGAATGACAATTATTGTGCAAACGAACTACGTGAATGGGCATTTGCATATACAAAGTATGCTGAAGAAAATTACAAGGGAGACGAACTGTTCATCAGCAGAATGGTGTTGGTTCGCTTGAAGTTAATCGCCATTTTGGACCAACTTGCAATCAAACAGCATCCTTTGCTGAACGAACATCGAACAAGCATCAATTTGAAGATAATCGAACCGTTGTTACTACCACAAAGATTTGATATGGAAATTGCTTATCAGCTGGAGGAATACTTTGGCAATCGTAACAACACAGCCATTGATCCTGGTTTAATTGAAGAAAGATCAGTTAGTGGAAAGTCGTTTTCTGTGAAATATGCTAAAAACGACCATGACATGACCGAGGTTCGTGCTGCAATCTTGAAATTGGACGAGAAGGGCATTCAAGAAAAGAATGCAGAATGGATTGCAAATAGAATAAAAGCTGAGAATTTAAGAAAAGAAGCCAGACTTTTAAGTTGTACTTATCGAAGAAATTGGCATGGAAATCTTGTCCATAGCAAATATGATTGTAAACGTTGCATTTTGGATGGAAATGCCGATACGCTGCTTATAAGGCAATATGAACATCTTTTACCAGAAAAAGAAATTGAACAGCATGCCGTTGTATTTGAGCTGCGCATCCCAATTGCGATCGCTTGTTTGAGAGATGTTCTGTTTGATCTAATTAATTACTTTGATGATGATTCATCCAAAGATTCAAACATCATAGGTGATTGGATAAACTCAACCATCTCAACATTTAACAAATCATCGAGTCAACGTGTCACACTTGGCAGCACAACGAAACGTTCAATGGAAAACTTCCATGTGGATAATCATTTTGAAAGGTTCATCGTTGAGAATACTTTCAATTGTATTTTTCATGCCAATAAAAAAGAACTACCTGTTTCGCTGTCTGATGAGGTGATTCAAGAAATGCTCGCATTCAAAATGCAAGGAGATTATGTGGCCTTGCAGTGGACAGTGAAGAGTACGGTTCACACACAAAACCAAGTGTTAGCAAGTCAATCAGAATGTCCACAGAGCCTTTCATTGTCCGAATATAAGAACTTTGGGTCCCTGCGTGCCGATGGACATCGTCTACAGCTTCGTAAATTATATGCAATGATTGAAACTGAAGCGCTGTCATTTGAAAAAGATTCCGTATTCTTCTTGATCATGCAAACGCTGTGGGCATGTGAAGCGTTCGGTAATGCTGGTTTCATTCGAGAGTCGCATATTAACTTTAGTGATCCAACATTTTGTTCAGGAATGATTACGTTGCTCAAGAAATTCATCGATCAACAGGAAAGCAACTGGGTGAACCCTTTTAAACTACTCATGGCGACTTTAACCGCTGTTCGAGCTTTTGAGATAAATGACAACGAATTTGTGGCTAATGAAACCAAGGAATTTTTGAATAGAATTCGTCGCGTCGCTATTAGTTGGATCAGTAGCATCGATGAAGCTATCAAAGAGGTGCACAACGAAAAAAATGTGCGTGAACTACGCTTGAAAATTATATACGTGGCGATTGCTGGCAGTCTTACGTTCTTTGTTCATCCAAACCATCGATACTTCGAGAATATCTTTCTAAACAACACAAATAACAGCCTAACAGCGGCTCAATTGTGGTTGCACTTCATTATCACTTTGAAAAATAACATTATTTTGTATGAGAATGACGAAAACGAATTACCATCGAATGTCAGCATGTTTTTACGGATGATTGAATGCACTGGAGTGTACTTGGAAGCAAAAATGCAAACGTTGATTTTACCAAATTCAAATGAAGTTCACGAATTAATTCGAAAGCAATGGCCCAGAGCTGATTCGGCACCAAACATATTGAATCACTTTGATCCTGATTCTCAGCATATTTTAGTTGTCCAAGCAACTATTGATTCTTCATTATATGATATTACAATCGACATAATCACCGGTGATTTCTTGGTGAACGGGTCTCCAGTTTCACGTCTTCCAGTCGAAATTACACAGAACAAGACCTATCAGTGGTTCTTTGGGAAAATGACATTGGAAGTTCAACCGGATGGCCAAGACAGTTTTACTACGGTTCAGAAGTACAACGATTGTATGTATGAGTTCAAAAAACACAACGACGATGTTCGCATCATCGAGCGAAATGGCACAACCATAAAAGAGCTCATTCCAAACATTACATTCGAACATGATTTTCCACACACACTTGTTTACAACTACAGCCACTGGTGGAATAAGAACGAGAGTCGCATCGAATTCCGATGCAGAAATGTTGGCCAGAGACATTTCTCAGATGAAACTGAAATTGAATATCGATTAAATTTGGAGAATTGTTATTTGATTCATGAAAAAACCGAGCGCATTATGGTTGACATAATGAGTGAAAGCTACACAAAAATCGTGGGACAACTGTCACGTTTAGAGCATCCAAAATATATTCATGTGCTTGTGTCAACCAAACAACAAGTGGCCGACATTGAACTGCTGCAAATCAAATTGAAGTTTCGAATCGACTATTCAAATGCAACTGATCGTGAATTTACCGTCGAATCAAATGAATTTAGTCGAATGCGTGTGAGCCGCAAGCAGAAGATCGGTACATTGTACGGACTAAATCATGGTTTGATTTTGGAGAACATCTCCAATACGAACACAAAAATTTTGCTCATTCCACATGGAAGTATTCACATCGATCGCATCGGCCAACATGTGTCTGTGGACATTAACACCGAAAAAGATATTCGAAATCCAGCCTTTTATGAATATCAAGTGGATGAATTTTGCCAACAATTGAAAGCAAGTGACAGAAGTCATGCGTCATGGTTCTATTTAGCATATTTGCATGCGATCACATCGCACGGCGAAATCGAACCATTTATTGGAATGTCGGGTACGGAACGTGCATTGCAAATTCTTCAGTCCGCCTTCGCTTGGTCATCATCACCGTATGAACAGGAGGCAATCAATATGTTGAAAGCAATTGCTCGATTATCACCGAATCGAGAATTGAAGGAAAATAAACAGATCATCGTATGGCCAGCAAATATTCAACCTCGTGCAGCCCAAGATTCTTTTATTTTCATTGTTAGAAAACTGATTGAGGATAGTCAACGATTACATGCGTTAGATTTGAGAGCTCCACCCAAAGTGGGAATCGAAATAAAAACGGATCTGAAACTCAATAAACGAGACTATTATCGTTGCTTGCAATTGCAACCCAATTTGCGTGTGTCCAACACATTTATCGAAGAAATAACATTGAAAACTTCCTTACCACGTTCGATTCCATTCTCATTTTGTCGAAATACACAAACTGTGTCTACGTTGTACCATAAGCGAGAATATCAAATTCCGGCAACTTCAAATTTGAAAAGTTTCTTGAATGATGGAACGAATTTGTTGGGTCTGGCCGAATTGAACCGTGCACCAACCATTCTGGACCACAGCGGTTTCAATAAATTTCGTGACTTGTGGATTGATCTTTATGATTCCATCCGCAAACAGCAACTCAACGACGAACAAATCACACTGATATTGAGCTTATTTGCACATCAAAATAATGATATCGATGCAATTCTAGCATTACAAACAGTTGCTTTAAATCGTCATGTATTCGAGCAAATAAATCCACCGGCAGTTAATGAATTTTTTCTTTCTAAGGGAAGTTTCGATATTCAACAAGTAAAAAATATATTGAAAAATCATTACACAAAGCCCGCCGCTTATGAGAATTGGGAAGAGAGCCAGCAAACAAGACATAAACAAAGTTTCAATTCTGTTATAGATGGTTTGGCAGCACAAATCAAACGACAGTATCCATGTGATCGAGTTGAATTTGAAAATACATGGCAGTTTGATTACATCGACTTCAGAGGGGCCAACGATGAGATAAATAAAATACTAACCACATGGAACAATAATCTCAGGCTTGACAGTTTCATTGAAGATATAGTAAACAATTTGAAAAGGATACCCATACAAGGAGTGGGTATTGTTTTACCACAATATTCCCCATTCGCAACACTCAAACCACAAAATTGGAGAAAATATGATTTGATAGTCGACTTGGCAGAAAAGATCAATGAAAACTTAGCTGAATTGAAAGAAGAAGTGAGTGAAGCGCAAGACGTATGGAATATGGAAGACGGAGCGTTGCAGTTATCAGCAAAAGACTGGCAAGCCATTATCGAGCGTATTTATATCTCTGACAGAACAAGGCATTTGATTCAAGCTGGATTGTTCCCTAGATCAGTACCAAGCATGATTTTACCGATGATTATCATCAAAGACGCTGATAATCGTATGAAAGCGTTAACTGGTGCCTGGGCCATCGCAATTGTCAAAGACCAACGCAAAAGACGCATTGATACTTATTCACAACGACCAGAATTCCATCCGGCTATGCAAAGAGAAATGGATAATGAGCCGCATTGCAATTGGAAGCCATGTGAATATCCAGAGTGGTTGCTGTTTGAAATTGAACAAAATCTAACGATTCGTCCCATTCAAATTGAGATTGCTCAGCGAATGATTGAACCACCAAGCTCACCGGAAATCACTGCCAAGCACTCCGTAATGCAGTTGAACATGGGTGAAGGCAAGACGGCCGTCATCGTACCAATTTTGGCTGCTTTCTTGGCTGATGGAACTCAGGCCTGTCAAATTACGGTGCTGAAGTCACTTTTTTCGAGAAATCTAAAATTCTTGCGACAATATTTGGGCGGAATGTTGAACAAAAGGCTTTACACATTCCCGTGTCGTCGAGATAAGTTCCATACGTCCAAAAACGGTAAGAATAAGAATCAAATTGATATGCCAGTCTCACGTTACGTCAAGCAAATATTAGACATCTACGAAGAATGTAAAATACAAAAAGGTAATTTTACATTTTTACTGATTCAATTGATTCAATTAACAAACTCAACTAAATTGATTTCAATTTCATTTTCATTTTCATTTTCAAAGGTGTCATCCTAACTCTGCCAGAGTACCGTCTATCGTTTCAACTGAAAATTTACGAATCCATTGAAAATGGAGACATTGAAGCATCTGAGAGCTTTTTGGATGTACACAATTGGATCAATGCAAATGTTCGAAATATTTTGGACGAATCCGACGCAATTCTGCAGGCAAATTATCAGCTCATCTACACCATGGGCAATCAGCAAAAACCGGACGGTGAAGCATTGAGATGGTCCGTCATACAAGCACTTCTGAAGCGTGTTCCACATCATCTAAAAAGACTATACGAGAAACATGGAAACGAGAAAATTGAATTCAATGATAAATACGTTGAAAATGGTCACGTTTTTGGTGCCCCAATCGTTAGTTATCGTTCAGACGTTTTTACACCGTGTCGAATTCTCGATGAGGACATCTTTGAAGAATTGAAAACTGAACTTGCTGAAGATATTGTCAATCGCAAAGTGGATATCAGCTTACCAGAAATTCGTGGGTCGTTAAAGAAACACATGAGAAATATATTAACCCAAAAAAATATAGAAAAAAAAACATTCCAGGAGATTGATAGAATAGATTCAAGTGAAAAGAATATCATTATGATTCTATGGGGATTACTGCGGTTTGATGTGCTTCAATTGGCTTTGACTAAACGCTGGCGAGTGAATTATGGAGTCGATACAAAAGGTCGTCGCAAGATGGCGATTCCATTTAAAGCAAAAGACATTGCGGCTGAAATGATCGAATTTGGCCATTTGGATGTTGCGATTTGTTTCACTCAAATGAGCTACTACTATTCAGGTTCGATGCTTTTGATCATTTTATTGCGATATAAGTCAATTTTACGGCTAAATAATGTTTAATTTCAGGTTTGACCGACGACCAATTACGTCAAATATTTGATATTTTGGGAAACGGGCAAAGTTCAGCAGCGATCTACGAAAAGTGGATCGAAAGTATTCCATCAAATCTAATCGATGCGTCGATTAGCTCTTACTCAGGCGTTAACTTGGATGATCCAAATCAACGTGATAATTTACTGTTTCCTTTACTTCGATTTAACATGCATGTCATCGATTTTTGGCTTTCGAACGTTGTTTATCCGCATGAAGCGAAAGTATTTGAAAAGAAGCTCATGTGCTCTGTTTGGGACTTGTGCAGTGAACAGCTTGAACATCGTGTTACTGGTTTCAGTGGTACAAACGACACGAAAAATATACTTCCTCTGCCAGTTGCTCAAAACGATCTCCAAAAACTTGAAAATACAAATGATAAAATGCGTCAGGTAATTTTGCAGCCGGAAAATCAATCATACGAGAATTTGCTAGCAAATTTTAGCGGAAAAGAGATACTTGAGAGGTTGACAGCACGAGGTATCCCGGTGCTATTGGATTCTGGTGCTCTGATGCTGGAATTAACTAACAAAGGAGTGGCCGTTGAGTGGTTAAAAATGGCCCCAAACGCACTTTATGATGCAGCTGTTTATTTCGATACACGCGATGTCCTACAAACAATCGACCGTACCGGCATCGTTACCGAGTTCGACTGCTCAGTTTATCGTGAAAACTTAAGCCGATGTCTGGTTTATTTGGATGATGTGCATACTCGTGGAACCGATTTGAAGTTTCCACTGAATTGGAAGGCGTGTGTCACTTTGTCTGGAGACATAACACGCGACAAAACCGTACAATCTTGCATGCGAATGCGTCAACTGGGAACAAATCATTCGATCTGTTTCTGGGCATCGAACGAAGCAGACGTTAACATACGAAAAACTTGCTCTTTATCACCAACAGATCCGATCTCAAATGAACATGTGATCAAGTTCATCTGCAAAAATAGCGATTGCTTCGAGACTAGAAACATGTCTCATTGGTCAGCCGCCGCTTTAAACTACACCAAGAAGTTGGTTGGACACCGATTGCTTGGGAACAACATCGATGAAGAGTCTATGCGAAAGCTATATGACATTTGTGTGGACGAAGAATTCGTCTGCTTAAGAGAAATGTACGGAGATAAGGAGGAGGTGCTACTATCGAAGATTGCATGTGCTAAATTCAATAAACTTTTGTTGATATTTTCTTCTATAAATGATGAAATTCTATCGTTCATTCAAAATAAACAAAGGAGTGTCATGGGCAAACTCAACGAACATGCTTTGGATGTGAAAAAGTTTTCTCATGCGCTCGATGAAGAACAAGAAAAAGAATTAGAACAGGAGATCGAGGAGCAACGCTATTCGCAACGTCCACCACGTATCAATCCAGCTGAACCAATATTCGACAAACGATTGGAGCAACTCATTCGTAATGGCGCAACCGATGATATTATCAATGCAATGAAAGTAAATCATTCATTACTATCAATTACTGAAAGTTTGACACAAACTCAACTGTATGCACTATGCGAGGATAATGAAGAAGCTTGGTCCAGCCATTTACTTGTCACAAAAGATTTCAAAACGGTAGTCGTGGGTTCATCGAAAGCGTGTGATCAATTTCTACGGCCGATTTGGTGGATCGCACGTGTTCAAAATCCAATTGAAACTGACAAATATGTTGTAATTCTGATGAGCTCATTCGAATGCAATCGTTTACTGCCCGTCTTCCGAGAGAGTTCACAATCAACGCTATTCGCTTACCGACCTCGTTTAAGTAAGCTGCACAGTAACTTACTCCACGAGGCTCATCTACGAGTAACTGGAATGTCCGAAACCGAATTCAGAACCATTGATCTTCACGACGAAGTTCAAATTGCAATGTATGCGGGTTCAATGTACTTCAAAACAGAAGCAGAACAAAAGGCATATTGTGGATTTATGGGCTTGATTCCACTTCCAAGGACGGAATTACAAGACATTGCAGCCGGCCGTGGTGTTATAAGGCCAAATGGATTTGTTTTCTCTGATAATCGTGAATACAATGAAGCAATTTCGAGCTGCGTTCGACAATGTCAATTCGAAGATTGTCCAATTGAACTGGCTACTAAATTGATTGAAGCTCATCATAAAATGCTTATCAAGGAGGCGCACGTTGGCTCAATTTTTGAAGGTAAAAAACAAGATATTGAAAACGGTAACGCTGAATAAAATACAGATTTACATTTTCGATATGTTATTAATATGTTAATAACTAACATATTTTAATAAAACAAAGTCTTATTAACATAATTTTTCATTAACTTTAATAAAACATATTATATTAATACCATATTTTTTTTATTAATATGGTAACATATCGGGGAAAATATTGGAATTATTTTTTATATAAATGAATATTTTTTATTAACTTCAAACATATTAATAAGATGAAAATCTTATTATTAGCTAACAAATTCATGATTTGCACCTAAAACTTACCGTTGGTCTCTGACGTTGAATTCGATCGTGTGGCTGCATTCTGAATGACCTTTAAGAATTGCAGTGCCTTTTCAATGCGTGGCTTAACCTCAGCACCGACCATAATTTTATTAACAAGATTTTTTTTTTATTAATAATAAGATTTTCATCTTATTAATATGTTTGAAATATGTTATTAATATAATAATATTTTTTTTTTATTAATTAATAAAAAAATTTTTGACATATTAATAAAATTTTCTAAAAATATTGACCCAATTTAATAATATGTTATAATAATATGGTATTAATATGGTACCATAATTGGCCCGTTAATAACATATTATGTTAATGTAACATATCGGAAAATTCCGTTATGTTATGTTATGTTTTATTAATATTCTAATAAGAGTAAATCTGTAGAATAAATTAAAATAAGCGCTTCGCATATTGAATAAGCATTTTTTACTGTAATACAAGAAATTTCAATTTAATAGTGAATAAATATAATTTTTATATCTAAAGGGTGTTTTTTTTTAGAGCTTCCCATCTTTTTTTAAAAATAAAACGCAAAATAATCATTTATTGAAGCCCACAAATGGTTTTATTAGGTGTAGTAAATTCTGGGTACTGACGGCAGAAGACGCTGGACATAAAGTCCAGCGTCTGTTTTAGAACAAACACTTTCTTTTGTCTTTATTTATTGAATGTTTAATGTAGGAATGGTAATAACTGACTCTGTTCGTTTATTTCAATGGTTTATGATTACACCTCGTATGCTCACTGCGTTTTGCATACGTAGTGTAATTCTTATTTTTTGCTAACGGCAATGCTAAACGTTGCCGTGCGTTCTTTAATGCACACGACAATCACTACATTATTCCCCCTCCCCTTGAAAATCGTCCTCGATTTTACTTTAGTAAAAAAAATAAAAATCGTGGGGGGTAAGATGACTAGAGATGAATGTAGATTGTCGAGTGTTTACAATGCTTAAGTTGAATGTATAAGTGAAATGTTAGTTCACACGGATAGAAAAAAAACTGATAATTGTTAATTTGTGAATTTGACTCCCATGGTTGTTACGTTGCATTTTGGTTTGTCTTGCGATTTTTTAAAAATTGATCATGATTTGTTGTTATAGGTCAGTTTGTAACATGAGTGCAATGCAGTTTAAAAAAATATAATTTCCAAAATTATGCGCTGCAAATAAAACGTGTATGTTGGTGAGTGCACGTATTTTTGCTGATAAAGAAAAATATTACTTTTTTTTTTACAATATGAAATCCCTCAGTTTTGCTTACATATAAAACAAAAAAAAAATACCGTGTCAAACATTGTTCGATTCCAAAGTTCTATCGATAACATTTTTTTTTCAACGATTTCCTGTCTGATTCGACAAATTGGTAGGTGTTGCATTTACGCGTGCGCATATAAATTTTTTTTTTAAAGGTTTCTGTACTTTGAAATGGTTTAGAGTTACAATTCGTGTCTTTTTATGTTTTCAATTTCTTTTCATAACTTAACTCGTGTCTTTTCTTGTGTATATTGTATTGAAATATGTATGTTTTCTATTTCGATAGTCAGATAGGAAAATGTGCATTTAAATAAATATAATATTATCAGATGAATTCAAGTTATGGCTCATTTTGTCCCTCTTATTGAGTATAAGGGTTTTTAGTTTCATTGTTAGAAAAATCTCAAGCATTTTGCTTCAAAACTTAATTGCTAAATATAATTCTGGCTGCGCTACTTCTGGCGTCTTAGGCCGTATTCATGACTGCGCGACTATTGGCGACTTAGGTCAAACAAGGAGGCTATGCTCCGAAGGCTGCGCTACTATGGCGTCAGGCTTCACGATATAAAAGGCTGCGCTGCTATTGGCGTCAGGCTTCAACGGTATAAAATGGTTGTGGTACTTTCTTCACGATAGTAAAAAAAAAACGTTAATTTCAATTTTTTGGGATTAGAATGTTATGCCATGAATAAAATTATATGTATGCGAGGATGACGTCGCTTTTCAATGCAGATTCGATTTACTGATTTTCTCCATAAAATGCCATTATTACAGCACATAAAAAATAATTCTTGAAGCGTGGCTCAGAGAAGTATGGGGACACTTTTAAACACTTGGGGGGGACATAAGAAGAGGTTTTGCACAAAAAAAATTTTTGTTTGCCAGATAAAGAGTGTGATTTTTCGTCATTTTTCTGATTTTTTTTAATTTTTTTTTTTCATCATTTCTACTCTTCTACATGTATTTAAACGTACTTTAGATTACTTAAGCGTGATTTTTCTTCATTTTTTGGATTTTAATAATTTTTTCGATTTTTTTCCGAATTTTTGCTGGATTATTTTTTTCATCATTTCTACATGTATTTTAACGTACTAAAGTGTACGTAAGAGTACTCTAGCATACCTAAGCGTATTTAAGAGTACTTAAGCATACTTCAGAGTCCTTAATAGTACCTAAAGTACTCAAGATCATTTAATGGTATTTTATGGTACTTATGCCATTTTAAGAGCATTTTAGCACACTTATCAGCACTTAAGTGAACTTGGGAGTAATTAATCAATTGGGTTATTCGTTGGCTTCATTCTAGAGCACTGAAATCAGGGCTTGAAGACATTTTCTGGGTGTTAAAAATTTAAACTTAACATATGGCGGTCAGGATCAGGTAGAGAGGGGTAAACCGATGATGCTAATTGATATTGCTCTCTAAGAGAAAGTTGGGAGGGGGTTTGGGAGAAAACCCCACTCCAAAGCCCTAAAATCTGGGCTTGAAAAAAATTTCAAGGGGTCCGAATAGGAACACAGCATGGAGGTGAGGAGGGCAGGTGGTGAAGCTATAATGCCGATCGATAGTGATCCTCAACTGAGCTTTAATTAAGAGGGGTTTTGGAAGGGGTAACTCCACTCCAAAGCCCTTAAATTGGGCCAGGAGACATTTTCAGGGTATAACTATGGGAACAGAGTATTTGGGAAGGGTAAAGGGGGGGGGGGTCGGAGGGGTGAACTAATGATGCCGTTCGATAGTGTTTCTGAAATGAGCATGGATAAGGGGGGGTTAGGCCCCCCTATCATTACTCCAAAGCCCTCAAATTGGGGTCAGAAAATTCTTCATGTTGTCAGAATGGGAACACAGCATTTGAGACGGGTAAGGGGGTGGTCGGGAGGGTGAACTAATGACGCCATTTGATAGTGCTCCTCAAACGAGTATGGATTGAAGGGGGGTCTGGGGGGGTAGCCCTACTCCAAGGCCCTGAAATTGTGGTTCGAATTTTTTTTTGATGGGTCAGAGGGATAGGGAGTGTCTGAGGGGTTAACTAATAATGCCATTCGATAGTGCTTCTCAAACGAGCATGGATTAGGGGGGAGGGGGGGTTAGGCCAAAAGGTCCATTGTTTGGGCGGCTGTATGGCATGTAGCGCCGTCTTGTTGAAACCAGAAGTCGCCCAGGTCATGTGTGGCAACATTTGGGAAAAACCAGCCATCAAGCATGTCGCGGTAGCGCTCACCATTGACCGTAACGTTGGCTCCGGCCTCATTTTTGAAGAAATAAGGACCGATGTAAACCGCACCAAACTGTTACCTTTTGTGGATGCAAAGGTGTCTCCAGTATCTCTTCTGGTTGCTCCGAGCTCCAAATACGACAATTTTGCTTTTTGACGTATCCATTCAACCAGAAATGAGCCTCATCGCTGAAGATGATTTGATTTCGAGAGAGTGACCCAAAATTGGACTGATCGAATGGGCTATGTAAAGAGAAGCCGCGGTGGCCATATGCCCGAAATTATTTTCAAACACTAAATTATATTGAATTTGCCAGCTAATAAAACCATTTGTGGGCTTCAATAAATGATTATTTTGCGTTTTATTTTTAAAAAAAGATGGGAAGCTCTTTAAAAAACACCCTTTATTACTGGTTTTATTCATCAGTTCAAATTGTTATAATTTACAGGTTCCCAATATTTCATTAGATCAACGTCAGTTCATAAGTAAAGATAAAAATTCGAAAAAGCGATAAATTCATGAATTTCATAAACGTTCGATCCGTTCAAAATGAGTTAAAAGGCATTACGTTTGTATTTGTCTTAAATCGATGAAAGGTTCATTTTAACATTTATATTGACTGAACTTAATTGCGCTACAAGATACTTAAAGATATATGGTATTTGAATATTTTCTATCGCAGCTTTATCCTTGCATAATCGACATGTGGCGGCTGTTCGATTGATTGCATCGTTATCTTGCTTTACAATATCTGCCACGGGTCCCAAAAGTGTGCCGCACGTCTTACAAATTATAGTCTGTAAAGAAATTGTAACTTATATTGAGTAAGTGATCTTTAAACAGTGAACGAAATGAGAGAAAAATAGTGAAATTACCGAAATCTTATCGGAGCAATGCAAAAGACGGTCTTGCAGTAAAAATGAAGCACCATGAGCAATAAGAGCATCGCGTTCCATTTCACCGAAACGGACTCCTCCACCTCGTTTTCGCCCTTTAACCGGCTGATGTGTGACATTGTCAATGGCACCTGTTGAACGACACTGCCATTTGTCTGAAACCATGTGCCGAAGCCGTTGATAGTGAACCACGCCTAAGAAAATGTCAGCAGTCATTTCACGGCCATCGATTCCACTGTAAACACGTTCGGTGCCATAGTAATTGTAGCCACCAGCTTGAAGAAGCCGTCCAAAATGATCGATCGCTGTATTCTTTTCATCGAATCGAAATGGTGTTGCATCATGAACAAAACCATGAAGTGATCCACTCTTTCCAGCCATTGTTTCGATCATCATCGCAATTGTCATACGAGATGGAAAACCATGTGGATTGAATACAATATCCGGAATGAGACCACTCTCTGTAAATGGAAGATCTTCAGCTGGCCATTTCTGCGATAGGATACCTTTTTGTCCAGCACGTGAGGCAAACTTATCACCAACCGTTGGATTTCTCTGAAATTATGACACTTTGTATTGACATCATTCAATTTACAACAGAAAAGTTAAATGAATTTTCTTACCTGTATACGAAGTGTTAAGCAAACAATTTTCTTCGAATCTGCATTGAAAGTTCCACACAATTTGACATTGTCAACAACACATTCTTCGCTCCCGGTGTACTTTTTGGTTTTGTAAACGCTTTCATTTGTGTCAAAATAACTGAAAAATAGAGAAATATTTTTGGTGAATTGTCTCGTTTGCTGCGGATAATGGTGACGAATTTGAATATATTGAAAATTACCAGTATAAAACTTCCATTGGTTTGATTTTGCGTCCTGGATATGGAAGACCATCATTATCGATGTATGGATCGAGTTTTTTATCATGTGGATTTCGTGCAAAGAAGCTATTGCCATCCAATTCAATAAATTGAGATTTGTAAATGCTTCCATGAGCAAAACCACGTTCATCTGCCGATTTGTTGATGATCATAGCATCTTCCATATCATAGCCAGTGTATGAAATGACTGCAATCAAAGCATTTGTACCCATTGCAAAATCATCCATATCAATATTATCGTGATGAACTGGCCGAAACAGAGGTGTTGCTGGTGTTTGAAGTCGATACATTTTTGTCTCTGATTGTAGTTGCCAAGTGTGTGTTGGTGTTCCCATCGTTTGCTTTCCTATTTAATAGAATAAAATATGTGATTTGATAAATAACACTCAAATGAGTCACATTAATTCAAGTGATAGTCAAATATCCACATACCCATCTGACACTGGTACATGTTACGCGGTGATTGATTACAGTCGGGCATTGGAATTAAATTGGCCAAATTTGACATGAAAGCCGTTTTTGAAATTTCCATATGAGTTGTAACACCTTCGTATGCTTCTTCAGCCGAAATGCAAATATTCATGTAAACTTGCTCGAATGAACCGATATACTCAATTTTATTTGCTATTAAATTTCGAACAGGTCGCATCATTCGGGCCGATCCAACGAATAAAAATATGCCAGGGAATTGACCATTCTATACAGAAGCAAAAAAAAAATATACACCAAATTTAGTTTGAATTTGTAAAATTAAATGCGTTGAAACATAACTAGCAATACTATAGTAACATATGTACCTTAATGTCTGGAACGAGAACAATTTCCATGAGCTTTGGCACTTGTTTGCCTTCAATTTTCAGTAGCCGTAATTCTGTACACACTTGTTGAGCCATACTCTTTCGAATGTGACCAATCACTCGTCCCTCCAGCAAAACAACAAAATGATTCTTGTAATCAACTTTTGTTGAATTCAATGGCACCATTCCAAAGTTGACGAGAACACTTGGTACATTATCGACAAGAGATTTCTTCGGTGATTCGGAAACAATACAGTCGATTGTTAAATGATTGAGTAAACCACAAGGTGAACCATCGGGTGTATGAACTGGACAAATAAATCCCCAGGCATCCGGCAGCAACTGACGTGCTTCAGTTGTACGCATTTCAACGAAAAATGAACCACGATGTACAGCCCTGGAATAGATTGTTCACATTAAATTTATATAAAATAGCAAAAGAAAATGTTAAATATTCACCTAAAATGTGACATGTAACGCATTCGATTGATATTTTCTGCCATAATGACCAAACCAGAGGCTTGCATCAATCCTAAACCAGACTTCGACACTAAATTACCGGTTGATAGGAAATTCGATACCGTTCGTTCTATCGATCCGGCAATTTTGCATGCTTGCATAAAAGTCGTTGTATTGAGCACAAAATTCGTTTGTTCAGCTTGCTTCAAAATGGCATAGCGCAATTGCTCAAGCCAATTTTCGGTACGATCTTTAATGACTTTTTGATACAAATGTCCACCCAAGAGCACTTCTTGCATCATCACACTATCGGAATTTTCAATTTTATGCTTATTTTGTACACACTGAAATAATTTTTGCGTCATTAAAACGATGAAATCAAATTTATTGTCATGATCATCCAGATGAATGAGTACACATTCGTTTAGCATGTAATCAGTGATTTCTTCATGACTTTTCCAAGCTGGCAAATGATAAAATTTCGATCGAAATACTTCGCCCAAATATTTTTTACAGTCTTCATGTGTATGCATTCCAGTTTCATCGTGTACACTTCGAAGCATCTTTTGAATGCAACCATCAAAATATTGATCACCTTCATAGCCGGCTATTAAACGCTGATAAATGTACTCGTCTGTACAATTTTTTAAAGATTTTAATAAAAGAGCGACCGGAACGAAGGAGAATGTCTTTCGATAAGTGAACATGAATTTGGCTGTGCCGTTTGTAAGGTAATGAAGTACATTTGTCTGAAATCGATTGAAATTTGAATGTGATATGATTAGTAATCATGGATTACTTTTGTAATATTCATATATATATATATATATATATATATATATTATCGAACTTACTGTTGCCGTTTGATCAGTTTTAACAGTTCTAACCATTATACCAGTATCACCAAAATGTTGTCCACGATCTTTCCATGTGTTACGTTGTACAGCAATTGGGAAATTCTTGCGTGTCATCAATAGCATTCGAATGAGCTTCTCATGACCTTTCATAATAAAATATCCACCCCATTCATTTTCATGTTCACCACGCTGCACAAGCTGTTCAGGTGTCAATCCATTCAAATTGCATGCATTCGACTGTTTTTTGTAGAAAACAATACAGTAAGTGATTTGTATGAGTCACATTAAACCTATGATAAAATGTTTGATGAACATTATAATCGTCATACCCGAATCATGATTGGAATCTCTCCCATCGCTTTATCAACTGTTGGCCGAGTAACGCCATTTACAGCCCATCCAACGCCAACCGTGCAGCTGCCCGTATAAGTTCCGGCTCGTTGTCGGCATTCCGTCGGATAGACTTTTTTATTACGTGCTGAAATGCATGTAGCTGGCACTTGAGGCTGTGATATTGTTATACTTTCAATAAACAATTTTATTTTATCTCCGCTTGGAATTTCAAATTCAACTGGATGAATATTTTTGGCACAATCTGCCAAACCTTCGTCCAACATATAATTAAATGAATCAACATGAGGAGCGCCAAGTGATAACAATATCTAAAACAATTGAAAGAAATATATGGGTTATGTTTGATGAACCATCAACAAAATAAACAATTCATATGAATTTCATTTAATGAATAAAGAAATTACTTTATTTTGTTTGGCCTTGGTTTGAAAGAATTGTTTTTTAGAATTCGTTAAAACTGGAATTTCTTTCATTTTATATTCAGTACAATAAACACTTTTCGTCTTTTAACAATGCAGCAAACACATGTTTATAGTTCAAACAACTGAAACGCACATGTAGAATTGCGTTTTGACGTTTCATATTTGACACTTCTTTCCTTTTGACAAATGCCTGTCAAAACTTGTTGAAGTTTTGAATGATCGAAATAAAACAACCAACATTTTGATTTGAAATGTTTTGTAGTTAACGAATTTTGTTAATTTTTTTTTCCTTTTAAAAAAAGTATACAACATTTAAAATTAATTTGTTTAGAAAAAAAAAATGTATAAATTTGTGTTTAACAATATTGTTACTTTTGATCTCACAATTATGACCTGTTATATGCAAACATACAATATTTTTGATTTTTGTTTTTTTATAATTCATCTTTGCTTTTCACAGCATTTACTTTCATGAATTTGTAAATATCATCAACTGTTCGCTGTCCATTGTATTCGGCTTTTATTGTGCCCTTTCGGAATAATTTTAACGTTGGAAAACCTTTTATTTGGAATTGTTGAGCTAAATTTTCATGAACAGTTGCATCAACTATACCAAGAGAACCAATTTTATCTTTTGAAACACGTGCCGATGCTTCGGAATATGCTGGTTTAAGCTTTGTACAGTGGCCACACCCTGAATTACAAGAGAAAATATCAATTTAAGTCATTTCAGTAGCGGTAAAGAATAAAATGGTCTTACATGGAGCATAGAACATGACCAGCAGATTGTCCATTTTCTTTGCAGTTTCGAGGAAGTTTTCGTCTGTTAATGTGATTAGAGTGTCTGATCCGGGATATTTTCCAAACTCTTCGGCCTTTGGTTTTTCTGGTGGTGCGTCTGGATCAGCCAGAAACTTTGTAAAGTCATCAGCCTTCAATGCATAAAGGAAGTGCAAAAATGGTTAAGAGCTTCTGTAAGAGCCTAACACTGTTCATTTCAAGTCTCTGTATCACACTTACTGTTCTACCTCCATTATATTCTCTGACTGTTTTTAAGTAACTAAAATATTTAATCGTTGGGAAGCCCTTAACGGAATGTGCTGAACAAACGGCTCTGTGTTGAGTACAATCAACAGCCGCCAAACCAATACGTGGATCATCTTTGAATGTATCGGCAACAATGTTGAATTCTGGTTTTGCCCGTTTGCAATGTCCACACCCTGGAGAAGAAATGTGATTATTTTGAGAGATTTAAATTTAATAAATGTTAGCTAAATTAATTCAAAATTTATGTGACGACCACTTACAAGGTGCATAAAACATGACCAATGCATGCTTTTTCTTTTTTAAATACGGTTTAAAGCTATTCTCATCTAAATGCACAACATTCGTTTCCTCGTCTTCCCATTGCTTCTCGGGCGGTGGTGGTGGCGGTGGTTCTGACGGATTCTTCATGAACTCAACTATTTTATCGGCTTCACGAACATTTACATCAAATTTAAATTCACCATTTGAGAAATATTTTACTGTTGGATAACCCTTAACGTTGAATTTTTGTGCAACGTCTGGCTCTTTTGTTGCATCAATTGCTGCTAAAATACCGGGCAATTTCTTTTCTTTCATTATCACAGCCGCTTTTTCATATTCAGGTTTCATTCGTTTGCAATGTCCACACCCTTCAAAATAATCAAACACATATGAAATAATGTTCCAAAAAACATTCTTTGTCTGGCGGCTAGTGTTGTCAACGAACAATAAAACGAGATCCACGAACAACGAGAAAAAAGGTGAAAAAAGGTAAAAAAAGAAATTTTTCGCAAAGTCTGAATTTTGAAGTGGCACGATATCGATTGGAATGAGCCCAAGGATTCATTTGAGGCCAAGAAATATTTAAAAAAATGTTCGAGAACCCCCATTTTGGCCGAAAATCTAATCACGAACACATGTTCGCGAACAAACTGTTCGTGATTAGATTTTCGGCCAAAATGGGGGTTCTCGAACATTTTTTTAAATATTTCTTGGCCTCAAATGAATCCTTGGGCTCATTCCAATCGATATCGTGCCACTTCAAAATTCAGACTTTGCGAAAAATTTCTTTTTTTACCTTTTTTCTCGTTGTTCGTGGATCTCGTTTTTTTGTTCGTTGACAACACTACTGGCGGCAATCGACAAATTCCTTTACTTACAAGGTGCATAAAACATTACCATCGCTGACTTTTCATCAATGAGTACTGAATCGAAATTATTTGACATTAGATGAACAATTTCGGAATTTGGATCTGATGCCCAATCGGATTCTTTTGATTTGGTTGGCGGTGGTGCGCTTGGATTTTTCATAAACGATACAATACCATCTTTGTTATTTTCACCTTCGTACGTATGCTTGAGTGCACCGTTTTCAAAGTAAATTAGTGTCGGAAAGCCAGTTATATTGAACATTCGACGCACTTTGGAATTTTCTGGTCGATTTACATCAATTGCGGCCAGTACATAATCAGGTTTGAGCTCTGTGGCAGCCGCTGCGTAGTCTGGTTTCATTTTTTTACAGAATCCACACCAAGGTGCATAAAACATAATCATCAATGGTCGAAGCTCTTTTTTCAACAATTTAACCAGTGACTGTAAAAATTAAAATCAAGTTGAAAGAATTTTAATAATAAAATTTTAATGGACAGAATTTGAATTTTGGTATATCAATTTAAATATTTTTACTTCAGTATCACCGAGATGAACAACATCAGCACCGGATTCATCCTCTTCCCATGGCAAATCACCGGTTGGATCACGCAAAAAATTGATTAAACTCGAAACCGTGGTTTGACGATCATAATCTTTATGGAAATCGCCATCTTTGTAGTGTTTTAGTACAATTGGATTTGGTGACACTTTCATCTTTTTACAGAGTTTTTTCGTTTCAGTGCTGCAGAATAAATAATTTGAATTACGATTGATAAATCGTTGGCACAAAAGAGACTGACTTATAAGGAGTCAACTGTTAATTACCTCAATGAGCAGTCAATTAAAATAGCCGAAGCTTCACCTTTAACCGATTGAGCAGCTTCATCCAATGCTTTGATTACATTTTGAGCGGATTTTTGATTTGCTGTGTACAATATCATGACATTATTCTTTGTACGGAGTATCTTCTTCAGATCTTTGTGATCACTAATATTATCGATGAGCACACTCTTTTGCTTCACCTTTGATTGAGCTAAAACAAAGTGTATCTGCAATTGATAAATTCTCAATTAGAATCTGTTGAATGTACAGACGCTTTTCATAGTAGAATATTTACTAACCAAAAATAAACCAAATAAAATTTTCATTTTCATTCTAAATAAATACTTTAACAACTAATTCCTTTAACAAATGATATTTAATTGGTTTTTTTTCTCGAAAACGAAATCATTTGTTCTACGGCTGTGTCGGCTTTTGAAAGATTAACTATACCAACTAACCAGTTGACAACAAAATTTGTTGAGGTTGATTCGATTGCAACAACAATTTGATGACGTTTTCAAGTGAGTTCGTTGACAAGCAATCTTCATGTTTGAATTCGATATGGACAGAATGAATAATATATGTGTATTGATGCACAAAAATGTACGAATTTACAATCAAATTTCAGGAATTTTCAGACATTTTAAATAAATATTGAACCAGATTAAATTTTAATTTGGTTTATTGGAATGCAGCTCAAAATCAAAGCGTCTCGAAGAACGCACTCGTGTGTTCATCAGTGACAACCGCGACGCCTGGTGTTAAGCCATCTCAAACTCATGTGTCAAAAGTCGAGCCTCTTCACGCGAAATCTTCCGGTGGCTAATTCTTTTTGGTAACAACACAGCAAGATGAAGTACGTGAATTTGATTTTTATAAAAGTTTTTCAAAAATATTCTAATCATCCTTGGAGCATTTTCGAAAATTTTGGTTGCTTTTGCTACATTAAATGATGAACTATTGAATGATTGTAAAAGATTTGGTTGAAAATCGGATTTTATTGGAAAAAATGAAGTGATTTGTTGGTGATAGTGAAAATTCATCAAAGCGACAGCAACAAGAATAGAAATGAACAATCATTGAATGTGTGCAAAAGACCAACCAAAATGTAATTTCAAGTGAACTTATTTTCATGGTATTTATTGGGTTTTTGTGATTTTTGTTTTGCAGGATCGGTTTGTGCGCATTCAGTGGTTACAAAATTTACCCAGGCCATGGTAAAACCTTGGTCAAAGTTGACGGAAAGGTAATTGTTTGTGACATTTTAAGGTTATGTCAATCGGTGCTCATTGATCTGTGAACCATTGAAAAAATTCAAGTGTAAAATAGTTTTGCAGAGAAAATCAAATGAAAATCTTATCGCTTTGAATACATTTTAATGGAATAATGTGATTGTGCATTTCAGAGCTTCACTTTCCTCAACCAAAAATGCGAACGTTCATTCTTGATGAAGAGAAATCCACGTAAAGTTACATGGACAGTACTTTACAGACGTAAACACAAGAAGGGTATTGAAGAAGAAGCTGCCAAGAAACGTACACGCCGTACACAAAAATTCCAACGTGCTATCGTCGGTGCATCGTTGACGGAAATTTTGGCTAAACGTAACATGAAACCAGAAGTTCGCAAGGCCCAACGTGAACAAGCTATCAAGTGAGCAAAACACATGGCCGCATCACAATCAGTGAAATGAGTTCAGTACTAATTTGACTTTTCAATTTTTTTATTCTCTCCTGTCACCTTCAGAGTTGCAAAGGAAGCAAAGAAAGCTACCCGCGCCGCAAAGAAAGCCACCGCACCAGCAGCAAGCAAAAAACAACAGCCCAAACAAAAAGCAGCAAAGAACGTTCAAAAGGCTGCACCACGAGTGGGAGGCAAACGTTAAATATTATTTTGCGCTTAATTGATGATGATTTTTTTCGATGAAATAAACATCTAATGAAACAACAACACAATCACAACGTTTTTCTTTTGACAAAGTTTAAATATCTCCTTTTTAATTTTGCTTAAAAATTAAAACAAAAGTGTGTTTTGGTACAAACAAAATGATAATAAACCTATGGGCGAAAAATTGTTACAGCACAATTCATTTAATACAATCTAGTAACAGAAAAATCAAACAAATTCAAGATAATTCCATTAAATTTTAAACAATCGATGGATTAAAAACCTGAAAATGGATCGCGCTTCGATTATTGATCAAAAACTTAAGTGAGAATCGAAACATTTGATATATTTTACCGAAAATTAAATTATAAATATAGAATTGTAATGAAAATTGAGGCGCAATTTTCGTTTTAATTTAGAAAAATCTTGAATTATTGAGAGTTGTTATGATTTTGATGATTTTTGTTGAAAAGTAAATTGCTCCATTGTGATAAACTCTTCAAATGTAAAACATTTTTTCGTATCTTCATAAATTCTTTCGTCATCGCTAATTTCAATTAATTTGATGTCATGTGCACTTAAACCTAAATTTTCATGTCAATGTCTACTTCGGATTGTAACTGTACGGGAATTTCATCGTAAATGGTCTTCGGAACATTGTCATTACAACGATAAACTAAATCTGACCAAATGATCATTTCCTGTGAGAAACAAAAAACACCTAAGCGTCCACCTTTGAGTGTAGTATCGAACACATTACCGGAATCAGCGACCATATTTTCACCTTCAAAAATGCGTAATCGAATCAATCCAATTTTCGGTCGATGAAGTAGCAACCATCTGTAGGCGGTTTTTTCTTTCCAGCCAATATTTCGTGGATCTTTCCAAAGCAATTTAACTTCATCCCTTGTGTCTCCAGTATGCCATAAGCTATTTCTAAGCATTTGTCCTGGCCCAGTATGGCTATTGATTAGCTTCAACTGAATGCCCGGTTCAGCTGATGCTCTGAATGGTGTCGGTAGCCAATATGTTTGAACATTTTTCTTCCACATAACCGAATAAAATTTACTATTACTTTGATAGCTGAATACGAATCCAACATAATCATCATCGATTTCGGTGTCAACAAAAAATGTTCCCTCAAAATCAACCCCACCGAATGCATCATATCCAACTGCCAAGCCCGGATCACTGTTTTCGGTTTGAACAATTTCAGCACCTTTATTGTAGATCAACCATTTTGGATCGATTTGTGAGTCCCCAACCGGATCCAATGCAACCGTTTGATAGGTGCGAAAGTCTGTAGTGAAGATTTTTGAATTGTTTGGACAGTTGTCGAGATAGTTGGGTACCGAATCCAAGTCATAGTCATCCTCACAAATGTCACCAACGCCATTTTCTAGGCAAACAAATGATATCAATAATAAAAACTATGAACTCTTCATAATTTTACATTTAGTTTAAATTTCATCTGAAGGCTTTTACATACGATTTAAATCAGCTTGATCAGGATTGTAAGCGATTGGACAGTTATCGTTTTCGTTCAAAATACCATCATTGTCCATGTCCTCATCACACGCATCCCCTCTAAATTGGACATATATTAAAAACAGAATGTCATAAATGAAATTTATAAATAAATTCGAGTGAATTTGATATAATTATTAACCTGCCATCGCCATCTGTATCGAGTTGATCTGAGTTGGGCACTTTTGGACAGTTGTCAATTCCAAACTGTATTCCATCTCTGTCTCGGTCAACATTATTATCGCATTCATCGCCCACCAAATCTTTGTCAGTATCTTGTTGTGTTGGATTCGGTAGAGTAATGCAGTTGTCACATTTATCACCTAAATGATGGAAAATAAACCCAATGACCTAGAGTTTTAACAAAAGTTTTTTATAAGTGTGTACCTATTCCATCATTATCCAAATCAGATTGGTCATTTGCCACAAATGGGCAATTGTCGTCTGCATTCAAAAATCCGTCGTTGTCTACATCGTCATCGCATGCATCACCGATTCCGTCCTTATCAATATCAGATTGATCTGGGTTTTTAATTTTATGGCAATTATCACATGCATCGCCCTAAGCAAATATTCACAAATATTTTGATTTGGATTTTTTTTTCATTCATTCCGAATTTTATCTCATGTTATTATGGTATATATTTAAGGTCAATTACATGTTTATCGCCTCCATCCAGTTCCGAGTCAAGTTGATCTGGATTATAGATTAACGGGCAATTATCAACTTCATTCATAACACCATCATTGTCAGCATCAGGATCACACGAATCACCAATCCCATCATTATCGGCATCCTCTTGTCCAGAATTCGGTATAAAAATGCAATTGTCTGCCCTGCATCGTATATTATTCTCGCTACAATTTAAACTGTGATCGGGCCAACCATCCAAATCACTGTCTGGTGCACACATAAAACCATCACCGCCAAATCCAATTTTACAAACGCACTGAAACTGTTCGAATATCGATTTGTAAGCATTCATTAAAGAACCTATCTATTTTCTCTTAAATCGAACAACTTACACGCAAAGCACCAATATGCTTACAAACAGCATTTTTATCGCAAATAATTCCATCCGGACAAATATTTGGCATTGCATGACAACCAGTTGTTATATTATGAATAAATCCTTTATTGCAATGGCATGAAAATGATCCAATTGTATTCATGCATATTGAATTATGACCACAATTCGACAGACCCATTGTACATTCGTCAATATCTATTCAATTTAAAGAGGTTTTTCCAATATTTATTTTCTCAAAAAAAACATGTAGATATGAGCCAGAACATCAAAAATGTGTTACCTGTGCACAGTTGGTTGGTATAATCTTCGCTAATTGACTGTGCATAATATCCATTAACATGTACACCCTCGAAGCCATTTGGGCATGGTTCACATTGGAATCCAGGCGCTAGATTTATACATTTAGCCAACGGATCACAAGGACTGTGCGTCAAACACTAGGTTTTTCAACGGTTAATGGAACGAACCATAAATACTTGTTTTTCTTCACAGAGTTTATGTTAGTGTATAGTATACACTGTATACTAGGGTGATAGTGAATTCCGTCGATTTCGAATTTTGTCTCGCCCGATGCAGTTTTGATGGAGGTTACATGTGAAGATGATGCTCTGAAAATTTTAGCTCAATCGGATCACGGGAAATGGCGCCAAAAATTAAATTTGGCCAAAATTCGCCAATCACACGCTATTAGGGTCAACTAAAATGATCAAATCGTCATCGAAATCGCTCTAAAGTATTTGTATATCGTAATAATTGACGTTAGAGGAGTTGCTGGACTCTCATTGTCCTATTTTGACACCTCAAATAGAGAAAAACTAGAAAAGTGACTTGAAAACGAGCATTTTTGTTAAAAAAATCACAGTTTTGGATGAATAACATTCAAAATATGGATATTTCATCATGTAAATCAATTATTTTCGGATTCTCTGGTTCAAAGTAAGCACGTTTGATGTGCGTACGATCTTTCTACGATGAATAGTGTGACTGCAACATGCGTTCAAAGATTATGTGTCCAGCAGGTCCTCCAAGGTTTATATTTATGATGAACAAATACTTTGGAGCGATTTCGATGACGATTTGATCATTTTAGTTGACCCTAATAGCGTGTGATTGGCGAATTTTGGCCAAATTTCACATGCAATGGACTCATATGGAGCTATATGGCCGCAGCCAACATGTTGTGGCGCCATTTTCCATGTTCCGATTGAGCAAAAACACTTTTACATCTAACCTCCATCAAAACTACATCGGGCGATACAATATTCGAAGTCAACGGAATTCCCTATCACCCTACTGTATACATAAAATTTACTCCGCTTGGAGTAATCCATACATTCACCCCCGAAGGGGCTCGCAACACCGATCGCAGTGCTGTTATTTCAGTTGGCAACTGCTGGTTATGTGCGTTGCTTGTGTTGCCCAGCTGTCAATCACAAGAATTTACTCCATCTTCTCATATTTTCAAGTAAATTCTTGCCATTTTGTATATGACAAATAAAAAATTTAAATCAAAGCGGAATAGATTTAGCTCAAATATTATTTTGTTTGTATTGTGTTACCTCATCAATATCTTCACAGAATGTTCGATTGCTGTTCATTTTGAAGCCCAATGGACACGATGCGCATCTATAATAAGGTGAAACGGATATCGGCGAACATTCGGCGTCTGTTTATGAAGAAGAATAAATTGAACAGTGTGTAATTTCAGATGAATGCATGTTTCGAATATTTTCCGATATTTCAATGAAATAATTGAATTACTACAATGGCAATTGGACATTAGAAATGAATTCCATCCAATTGAAAAACTATTCCGGCGACTCACAAGAAAACGCTAAATTTAATTCGCTGGTTTCGTTTTTCATTATATCAATTTTCTCCACTTAAAATCTAATTTTAAAAATTCAGTCGCACATTTAGTTGATTAGTCAAGAAGTTGTGTTTAAAACGTGTCCCACATCAGTATTTACAAGTTGAAAATCATGTTGATCCATTCAATTGAAGAAACACGGGATGTTAACCAATTTACATAAGTAAGTTTCTGCGATCAGTAAAACATTGGAACACAGTGCGATTACAAGGCTCACTTTAAAGGGTTTTTTTTCTGGCAGAGAATGTTGGAGAGAGACGGATAGATACAGATGTATATTTCCATCTCTTTTTGTTCTGTGTTCACATCTAAAAAAAACCCTACAAAGTGAGCCTTGTCATCGCAGTGTGCATTGGAATTAGTTTGATAGAGGGCGGGGGAATAAACAGTTCAAAATAAAAACAATAACACATTCTGATTTGTTATATCAAAAATTTATTTGTCTCAATTACGATCTCTGTATACAATTCAAGTAAGTACAATTTTAATCAAAGATATAATAAAATAAATGGAATGAGATTGTCATGATTCAATTCAAAGCTAATGCGATATTCGATTATATTCTAATAAATTTTTGATATTGATTTTTGATTCTATCTTCTATTGCCCGTAATTTGAATGATATTTTTATCGTTATGACAAAAAAATTAACGTTTTAGTGAATTTTTTTTTCAAACAGTTGTGTCATGCTTTTGAATTGTTCATTTTGGTTATACTACGTTTTGTTCTCTGTTTAGTTAAACACATTGGGCGCCACACCAAAAAAAAACAAATTACAAAAATTAAACAATCAGAGATTCGGTTAATTGAATGCGCAAATGTCCATGGTGCACTTAAATATTAGAGGAGAAATTTGAGCAAAATTTAAACCATATAGAAAAAAAACGCTGGACAATTCTAAAATCTATGAACTTTTCGTTGTGTCAGATATTTTTGAACATTCGAATTTGTAATATGTTCAAAGTGATCGAATGTAATCAGCCGAAATAATTTGGAAATTTGAGTTTGTTGTTTTTTTTTATTGCAAATAAATAATTTGGAATGTTAAATGGTTCGTTCAAAATGGTTTAAAATCAGACAGCATTTGACTGGAAAAATTCAAGGAATTTCAAAATTTTATTTAAATACTAATTAATAATAGCGGATGAAGTCATTTGACGAGATGAAGAATACTCGGATTTTCGGTGACTTTGATACATAGACTGCATATTATGTCCGGAAGTTACAATTTGGGAACCTGTTGAAAATAATGCCGAGAAGAAGAAAAATTGATATCGTGATTGTGATTCATCATTGTGTGTTTTTTTTGTTTGTTTGTCGATTTCGAACGAGTTTGAGCTATATGGTTACAGCAATGTGAATGGAAAATGTGTGAAATGTCCACTGGAACAACATTATATATACATGACATCCATTGTATGTGTGTGTGTATGTGTCATCGAGTTACGAATTCGTTAAAAACGAGTTTGATGGGATGATATAGTAATGGTCTTAGTACACCAGATTGGTTTTCGGCGATAAATGTATGGCTGACACCGTTACGAAAAAAAAAATTGGAGTAAAATCAGATTATTAAATGACATATCAGATTATTCGATTGGAAATGCAAGCATTATTATGAATAGTAATTGTGTTTTGGCCATTCAATGAGTTAGTATGATGTTATTGTTATTGAAATGTACTACAAAGTCCAAAAAATGTGATTTTATGCATAATGATTTTCGTTTCGTTTATCGAATATTTGGAATTTAGTTTTTCTTTTTCTCATCTAGAAAAAACATGTTGAAATATTGAATTTGGTACCTGTAGGGCATGGATCATTCTGGCAACCGTTCAAAGGTGCGCAAGATCGACCATCTCCAGAGAAACCAGATGGACATGGATCACATTGAGCTCCTTCCACGGTGTCATGGCAACGGACGTCTCTATAAAATGTTTGCAATCGAATTTAATATTAATAATTTACAAATGGATCGATATTTGCTAGAAAAAAGCCCTCTAGCTATTTTTCACAAAAGAAAATAAACTCACGTGAAACAGGGATTGTCATCGCAATTAACTCCAGGCCGGCATGATCTTCCATCTCCAATGTAGCCTAAAAAATATTAATTGTTAAGTGTTTTTTTTGGTACCGAATTCTCTTTAAAAGTAAAAAACACGTCTCAAATATTGTATGTACCTGATGGACATCGTCCACACCGTACTCCATGTGGTGAATCATAGCATTGAACTCCATCAAAGCATGGATTTAAATTATCGCAATTTTCTTTGACGATTGGTGCAGTTTCACGGCAACCGGCACAATTTTCAATCAATCGTCGTAAATGATTTATTTCATTGGTTTGGTGTGCAACTTCTTCACGTAATAGTTTAACTAGTGCTAGAAGATCTTGAATTGCCTTCGACATAATATCTGTATTTCATATTGTGAAATAAAATCAAATTATTGAAAAAAAAAACAATCAAATTAAATTCCAAACTATCAGTGAACTCACCGTCACAATCACCATGCAAAATGGGTATATCACCGCGTCGCAATGTGTCACGTGGTTTCTCTTCAATTGCATCATTGTAACGATCATTGGCTGATTGATACCAGTTTCGAATATCTCGTTTCTTATTTTTTTCTACGGTTAATTTTTAAAATATCAACATTTTTTTAATTAACGTCGCGTTTACACAATATAAATTGATGATCATTCAAATGAATCCAAATGAACTTTACCCTTATCAAGTTGTCGATTCCGATTGTAACGCTTTCCACTGTGTTTGTGTGCACCTTTTTGGCAATTCGAACGACTGAATGCCGCTTGAACGGATGTATCAAAATGCAATGGATATTTACGTTCACGGAATAGCTTCACAATTGGCTCATCCATTTGGAAATATAATTTACTGAGACCCACATCAATGTCTACTTTTGCTGATTCGCTGCAGTCAACATGCAGTGTGACAGTATTTTCGTGAAAATGAAACGCCAATGAACGAATTATTGACGTTTCATTTATGTTAGGAACAATAAAATGCTTTGAATGAATTATTGAATTTGATGCTACATCTAAAGTCACTCTCATTTGTTTCCGGTCCAGAAAGAAAGAGAATTTATGCTTCAGCAATGGAAAATCGATCATGAATAATGCTTCAACAGCAATTTGAAACTTGCGACGTGGTCTAAGAATGAGTAATTTTTTATTGGTATTTGTTATATAATTTCAATTCAATTGTGTGCATTTAAAAACCAACATTTTACCTGATGTGTCGCATCGATATTACGAAATCATCCTTTATAAATTGCTCCAATTCGGTAGATGAAGCTAAATAATGGAAATTATCTCAATTATTCTATTTTCCTCAAACCAATTTTTGTCATAAAATATAAGTTTCAACGATTCTAAATTATCGGAAATTAATCAATGAATATCGGGACTGTGATTTTCAGCATCTATTTTGGTTTATCAATCATAAAGTTTGATTTTAGTATACTGAATTTCACGGTGCCACTTCTTGGTTGCTTTTAAAGCTATCGACATACCAGCATCCAATGACAGGGCATTATTCAGTTGTATCGCTGACAACAGCAAAAATGCGCCATAAAAAATTCTCATCTTTATTTATTGTGAAGAATTGCATTCAGGATATTATCTGTAAATGTAGAAATAACGATATTTATTCAGTTAGATGGAAACATCCCAGAGAGTGGCGCAGTTTGTTTGTCAATTGAAATGAGAGAAAAAAAAAAAACAAAAACAACTGATCAGACTTTCCAACAGAAGTCAAATCAAGGTAATTTGAAAAATTTCAAACGGAAACAAAAACCAAATATCTGCCCTAGCTTCGTTCTCTCGATAACGGTCAAATTAAAGTAAAGTAAAATTGAATCCTTTTTGGGATTCGATTTGTTTGATTTAATCAACAGAATTCGATGGAGCAATTCTGACCACCCACCATTGCAAGTAAATATCCATCACCGTTGGCAGTGTATTCACGATGCCTTGAACGGTCAACGATTGTAAACTTTAGATTCAAAGACATTCTTTATTGAATGATGTTTATTAATAAAAAGCATAAATTGATTGACAGGTTCATGACCGTAGCACTTAATTCCATGTTTCGAACAAAATCGTTAACTCGTATTCGAATAGCACCACTTTAAATAAAATTAAAATCACCCAAAGATTTCAGATTCACAAAATTAAGTAACCATTTTTCGTGTTTCAAGTCACTTATATTCATATCGAATGTTAGTGTGGCGACAAATTTTAATTAACACAATTTTTATCATTGTCCATTTTAATTGCAACAATATTGCAGCCAATACACAGAGTTTATCCTAATGGGCCGACCTAATGATTATCTTCTATTTTTAGCATCACCGAAAAAAAAACAAACAGACAGTGAGAATTGGTTTTATATATTGGTTTCTTGATTCTATACTTCAAAATTTTGACAAAATTATGTCAAACTCGAATTTGTTTGCATTATTTTTCGTTGTTTGTTGAAAATAAGTTTTCGAAAATGATTTACTCAATGTTCATTTTGAATTTATCCAATTCCAGATTTCGAAACAATTCCGTGCGATTGGACACATAAGACATTGAACTCATAACGAGTATGGCGCTGAGTCATTAGAAGTAGAATGATTTTAAAATAAACGATCTTTATGAATGATGAATGTTTCATTAATAATACAGCTACGAACTAATCGAAGCTCTGCTTCTCTAGCATACTCAGAGCGTGCGAAAATAAAAATGATTGGATTTCGAAAGATAATGACAGCCGAATAATTGGAATGATCGATCAAATTCCACACGAAACGAACGAATGCATGGAATATTTGAATAAATGCTGTGTAAAATGAACACCATTTGAATTTATTATAAATATTCGATGGGTAAATTGTCATCTTTCATACGCATTAAAATGTTTATGATGGGACACATTCTGACACCATGCACAGCCCTTCTATTCTATCTTTGAATACATTTTCGATGTTCATTGCACACACACTCAAAATGGCATGAGAAGAGAAGCAAGCATAAAAAAAATTTAAGACATGTATGTAACACTTGTTTTGTGACCACTCCTTCGATCCAGAAACGCTGCTTTTTTTCGAAACACCAATTTTTTATTCATAGTTTATTTATGTGAGTAAAAATGAATGTTGTTTTGATTCATGAAGTTCAACCAAAATTAAAACGAATCGTAACGTCAAAACGTGCGATGCATTCCGGTGTATGTGGATATAAATTTTGTGACACGGGTTCATGAGTACCGCGTCCATTTCTTCTGTTCCATTTTATTTTGACATCATCGCTCCGGCATCGTGTTTGTCAGAGCATTTTTCTCTTTTTCATTTTTACTTTTCCACTGTCGTTGTCTATAATCATATTATCATTAACATAATGATAAACATAAATCTTACAGTTAAATGGAATTCAAAATATTTATCTCTGAGCTGCTAGAAGATTTTGGAATGACATTTTATTCGGGTAGTGCATAGTAACGCTTTTGCTTTTTCTTTTTCTTTTTTGAATGTTAATAAATTGTTTTTATCTAAAGTGTCTGAACGTCTTTTGCGCGTTGAAATGCTTTGATTGTAATTTATAAGTGGTTCGACTATAAATATCGGCCTTTTCATGTTGTTTAGCTGTTTCCTTCCCTTTGTGGTTTTTCTATTTAAGTTTACTTCTTAAGTGATTGCGGCTTAGTTTTCTTCTCCTCATTTTTTGTTCTTTTTTTGTGTGTTTGTCTATTGAAATTGTGCTCATGTTTTGGCCATTGAATGTGATTTTCTTTGATATTTATCTGTTATTCCTTTTCATGAGGATCGCTCCTTGTAGGCCACCATCGTTAGTTGGCATCATGTGATGTCAAAATATTGCTTTTGTTTCTGTCCACCATGATCATAAATGACGAAATTAGGCATGGCTCATAACAAAATTGAAATGGATTTGTGGTTTGTCATATAAAAAAAGAAGAGGCACCGACTCAAGTGGTATTAATGGAAATGAAGCATCATCGACATGTGTTGTGATAGTAAAATACATTTCATTTTATCTTGCCGCATTTTACAGCTTTTATCGATGATTCCAAACGTTTTTCTTTTTTATGATTGGACACATTTAATTATTGAGTTTATAGATATTTTTTCCGGAGCGATTACGACATGTTCATAAAATATATCAAACACTCTAAATGCCTGATGTCAATCATTGTTTTATCGCATCTTCATGAAATTCTCAAAGTCATCTTCATCGCTCATTTCAAATCAAAAATGCATTTGACACACAACTTACGAATTCAAAAAAAAAAATCAAGCAAATTAAAAGACACGAGGATAAAAAAAACACACACACACTCACTCACAACGAATTTGGGTGACCAAAGAGAACGATGGTGTTCGCAAGCATGTTGCATGATGTAATACATTCTTGTTTGGTGTTGGAGGTGGTATCATTGGGCCATTATGTGTCATGGCATTGTTTCGCACTAAACATTTCGGTCGCATTGTTTATGTAATTTATCGTTTTTGTATCGCATGGCTATGGGTCACAACAATAGCAACATGCTGTTTTATTCCATCTTTCGATAGCTACAAATATTCTCTATTTCTTCGAAATATATAGTGTCGAAGAGTCCACAATTTTTGTAGGTAAATTTAGACTAGAATTTAAAATTTCAAATTAAAACCAAAACATTATAAATCTTCAACATGACAATTTATTTTGGTGCTTGTCACACGTCTGCCTCATGCATCTATGTTGCTCGGCTGTGCAGTAAATGTGTGTGTGCCTTTTATTTTATTCTTAGGTAAGTTAGTTTAGTTCTATAATTGGTAAAACTAGATGAAAATCAGAACAAGGCCGACTTTGAAAATCAATTGAAAACTGGATTAAATCGAAGAATGACACTTCCTACACTTGGTTCGCTGCATTGTCACTTTAAATAATAATTAGCGTTGTGTAGGCTGTAGCCGTGTTTGATAGATATCGCCACCGTGCGCTTTGGTTTTGGTATTTTGCGATATTTGTAGTTTAGTTTATCGAAATCGTAATCTTTAAACGTCAACTGTATCAGTTTTCTGAAATCAAAACCATTAATGGAGATAAAATACCATTGTACGATAGATAATATTTATCTAAAGACTATTATTCTTTTAAGATATTTGAATTCACTGACCTGAAAGACCTTAGCAAAAGACAAACACATAATAACAATGAAATATGTGCTTTGTTGGGCAGAGAAAGTGCTAAGACCGTCTCAAAATGTCAATGTATAACATTTGAATAAATGAACAAATATTTGAACACATTTTAAAACAATTCTATATTGTTGCTTATGATTTTGCAATAACATTTGTATTTGAGAGTCAATATTGGTTAATTATTTTCACACCGCATCCATTTGAACCCGAATTTCAATGAATATAAATATGTTTGAATATTTAACGCTTTTTTCTACCGTTCTTTGTTTATGAGGAGTAACATTTTATTTGAATATTTGCTCACAATTAAGTTGATCGATTTCAATTTGATCATAGAAATGCTAAATATAACACCGTAAGCCGATTAACAAACAACTAATGTGTGTCTTTATGCCATAAACGTGCTATATTCAAAGAATATTAATGAATATTCAATTATGGAATAAATTGCGTATAATGATAATTATGATTGAAATAGCCGTAAGAATTATAAATGACATGCATCAAGCGCATACATGATTACACATTGCATATAACAAACGTTCTGTCATTGAGAGTGTGTCATTTGAATAATTCTGCAACGAAGATGGAACAAGTGTGGCCAATTTCGTTTTCCTTTTGCTACTTTTTTGTTCCATTTTTTTTACTTGTTGCATATTTTACGTTAAAGTCACATCACGGCGGCGGTAGCAGATATATTCTATACGCAAAATGATCATTATTTAGATGTGTACCATTATCAATGAATACTTGATGATTTTGGAATACAAAACATTTATATAAATACCAAATTTATGAACAATGAAATAAAAGCAAAACAACAAAAGCACACGAATATTCCATATCGATATGGATATTGAATTAATGAATCCCCATATAAACCGTTTAAAGCATTTAAACATTTATATTTCAATAGCGTCATTTGATAAAAATGTTGAATCTATGCAAAAATGTCCATTTCGAATTAAATATCATGATTGATAATTCGTCGTCGATTTTATTATGTAAATTTGTCTTTTTTGTTCACATTTAAGACGTATGTTTCGTGGACTTGTGTATATTGTTTATTTATCAATTTTAAATGTTATTGCTGGTTGTCACACGAAGATCTTATTTAAGATAAAAAATTTAAAAAAATATACGGTAGATTAAACAAGCCTAAGCTGGCTCGTATTTTATTGGCCATTGTACAGCATTCACATTACTCAATACCAAAATGAGTAACAGGTACTGTTGGCCGCCGATTGTTGGCCGTATAATCAATTCATTTTAGCAGTTTGTCACTATTGAATTTCATTTCTCGATTTTGGCACGGTGAATGATATTTAAGCCATTCCGATGATGATTTTGATTTTCAAATATGGCTGTTAAAAGGCATTTATAGTTTTTTTTTAAAACCATTCGTAGTGGATTGTGTGTCACACATACTATACATTTTATGTAGTAGCTAACAAAATGCTGTTGTTGATGACCGTATATGAACGCCTTCATCAGCGCAGTTGTATGTTTCGTTTTTGTTGTTGTTGTTGCATGATTATAAATTCAAAAACAACGGTGACTACAGCGTTTTACACATGTAAAGAGTCGCATGAAAGTTGAAAAATCGCTCATTTTTATGGAAATCCATCGAAATGCGTTGACAGCATCAAAAAATATTACGTTGGGGTGGCGCTACAACTCATTTTCGCCCCATATGGTCGTCCATCTGGAGTACCAAACAACACAAAAGAAGTAGAAAAAAAACAGCAATACTACTGATTTAAAAGCATGCAGTTAAGTCTTTTACTACTCAACTGCGATTTCTGTTGCGCATACACACCAAAGCGTATACGGCTGTCTTTCTCTCTTGCCGATCGAATGGGAAACATGGAAACAAGATTTTCAATTTGAAATAAAAATTAACGAGATTGTGCATATACAAGTCACAGAAAAAAACGGATTTAAGCTTTAGCTATGTCGCTCTCTTTAAGTGTTTGTGTGTGTGTGTATATATAAATATATATATATATATATATGTTAAATGCGTGTGCGAAAGGAACGGAAAAAAGGTTGAACGGTGAAGTTTTATGAACTGCACACGAAAAAAAACACAACCAATGCTAAATAAAAAAAAGCAGGTTTTTTTCCTACACAAATTCAAATTAAAAAAAACTTATTGTTGCTCATCAAAATCTGTACAAGCCGATTATTCCTTGGAATTTATTAAAAATTTGAATCATCTGTTTTGTATTTTTGACAAATCCCTCACGAATTCATCAGTTGAATTCCGTTCAAACGCTTTCTTTTCAAAATGCCCACAGTAATGAATTTCGATCGTAAAATCACTATTAAAAATATTTCATTAGATTCAATTGTACCTTTTGTTCAAAGCTTTATTTTGCTATTTTGTCTCGTTAAACCCGATTAATGATGATTTTTGTTTCTTCCGATCAAATTCACACTTCCACGATTTGACTCTAATCCTGTTTATGAATCATTTTTTCCACCAAAAATTCAACTGAATTTACTCTTTTTTATTTCGCATTTAAGCCGTTAAAACACTGAAAATTGCAAAACACCTCATAAATTCCGAATACTGAAAATCAATCGGATAGAATTAGATTATTTTTTTAAAATATCCGATTTTATTCGATTTTTCAACCGATAAAAGAAAACGCACGCGAAAGAAAAACGTTTTTTTTTGTTGTTGTTTCAATTTTATTAATGAATTTGAGCCCGTGCGTGATTTTGATCACTGTTAAAACGGTGTTAACGCTTTGAGTCGCGGTTTCACACTGAAAAATCATACTTGACTGTTGTTCGAATCTGTTTACATCTTAAACACAAAACACACAAAACGTGATGTTAATTTACTCTTGTTGTATGTTGTATGGCTTGGGACCGTTGGTAAAGTTACACCTTATAGTCAATAGTAAACTTCGCACACACAAACACAGATATATAAACACATATTTGTCTCTTCTCGCCCGTAGACATAACCAATTGTCGTGTATGCATTTTAACGCATTGCACGTTGTTAATATCGAATGATGCCTAATGAATGGTGTAGAGAGCAAAGAAACGAAAAACGAAAGAATGAAAAAGAGAAAGAGAGAGGCAGAGAGAGAGAGAGAGGCAGAGAGAGAGAGAGAGAGAGAGAGAGAGAGAAGGAGTGAAAGATACAGAATTAAGAATATTGCGTTCGAGAGCCGAAACGAAAAACCAAATTCACCAAGCATACGCTTTTCAATATAGAAAAAGAAGTGATAATTCTGCCGATCATATGCATCATGGTCTAGGTAAAAGACGAAACGAACAAAAAAAATATATATATATCAATGTGAATAAAAACATCCTACGCATCGCGAACGATCTTTTTTTCCTCTACTTCTTCTTTTCATTCGAAATTATTCGTTTCTCCATTCGCTTTTTTTAGTATTTTATTTTCTGCCGCTTTTGCTCGTTTCCTCTTGCGGTTGTTATATTCAAATGAATGTGTATGTGTTTTTTTTAAATTCTCTCAGTTTGTGAACAAAATGAGATGAAAAATGCCATTGTCGTTGACTTTTTCGCTCTTTTTTCGTTGAAAATGCTTAATTTTAACGAACTTAATTGAGATGAATCATGAAGATTGCTGCATCGTTGTATCAAACATTGGCATTGCCCTGCAGAATTCAGGACTCTTCAAAAGATATAATTTCCAACCAAAACAATGGGATGAAAATTATACACTTTGAAAAATCACATCAGAAACGATTAATATTAGCACTGTTTATGTGGATTCACAATTAAACTTTGACATGGTGTTGATATTGAAACCTACAATATTCAAATCAATGTTGTCGTAAATGAATGAAACAAAAATCAGTTAATTATGTTTGGACAAATTTAAAGGTCTTGGACATTATTTACATTCCAATTTATTTGTCGACAGTTCAAGCGTCGCCGAATTTATTCGTTTCGTAAAAAAGTGTTGATTGTACAATTTACAACATCAAACATAAGCCCTTCCCCTCTAAATGTACAACGTGAATGCTTTGATTTGGTTGACATACATGGGGCTTCACATTAATTTATTTTGCACTGAAAATGGAATTGATTGGCAAATCCTTGAGAAAAAAAAATTAAACAAATTTCACTTATAAGGATAAGAAATATGCAATTAAATCCAAATCATATGCTAGTTTGTTCAAGATTTTGTATTTGATTCAAATAATACAAAACTCGTATGGCGCCCCGCGTAATTAAGCACTGTGAAAAATATAAGCAATCGTGCTACACATGAGAGATTGTGTAAATTCTTTCGCCCACGTGCTTTACGTGTAGACTTGAGACGCACGAACAATTCAATGCATTGCCAAGACAAACATGATCTGGCGCGAATCTATATGCTTCACAATAATGATGCATTGAAAATTGTATGGGACTTTTGGGAGGCCTAGCATTACGGTTTTATGCGAAAAGAACGCCCAAATATTTTTTTTTCACCTAAACTTTTCTTGTTTTCTGTTGTCGTGTCTCGATGAACAGTCATTAAAGACAATTATGCAATGCAATGAACAACACAAAGTAATAGTTTATGGTATTCGAATATTGTGAACAAAGACTGTTTAATTTTACAAAGAAACTTGAAAAAAAAGATATATCAAATATAGAAACAAGCACATTTTCATGCTTTTTCTTGTTGTTGTTCGGAAATGGGATTTTTTTTATTTTTATCCAAAATTAATTCAATGCTCAACTCAAAAGAATCATTTCACTGAATTTCATCTTTTTTATATCTTTGATAAGGCTTTATAACCTTATAAGCGATGTGGTAAGCATCATATCCGTGGTATGCATCATTCCGTAACTGGATAAGCTACCCTATTACAGCTTTAACAAGTACTTTCATCACAAAGTTTTAATGGAACATGTACCATAAGGGATTCAATAATAATTCCAAAAACATACCCATCATACGAATCCACAATTCTAGTTAAATAATTTGTTTTGAAAATGATGATAAATTTCAACACACACCAGTGCCGAGTTAACAGTTGTTGATGCCCTGAGGCAAAAATTAATTTGGTGCCACCTTCGCTCAGCTCCAAAAAAAATTACATATATTCATTTTTTTTCACCTAGGTGAAAATTTCAGCTGAAATTCTGATATTGCGAACGAAAAAAGCGTATATATGGTCCTATCAAAACTCAGTAGCAGACATGGGCACGGTTTGAAAACTCAGTGAGGGGGGGGGGGGATGTTAAGCCTGAAAATCGGGATTTTGGAAAGGGGGCTGAAGAAAAAAAACTCTTTAACGTATTCCACATGTATCATTATTATTCTTCAAAATTCAATCGAAAATGTTTCGTTATAGAATAAAATACAATATATTATAAACTAATTTACGATTTGCGGGCGATAGCGAGCTAAAAAAACTGGGGCACTATACTTCTAAAGTATAATTTTTTAATATTTAAAATGTTCACATGTGGTTAGATTTTATGGTGGTATTTTTCGATGGCACCACAGAAGGGCCCCATTATGTATCCGGAGCCAATTTTACTCAATTAAAAAAAAAATCCAGTTTCTTCGTGGTGCCCCCTTGAGCGTGGGGCCCTGAGGCAACTGTCTCTTTTCGCTCTAGGTTAACTCGGCACTGGCACACACACAACAGAATGTAATACCAGTACATCCATGTCCTTCAGTTATAATCATCAATAGCATGAGTTGGCTGATGTTGGGGTAAATGTTGTGATTTTGTCTAAAACAAATTCCAAGACAGATTGTAAGACATCGAACTGAACAATAAAAATGTTATTTGTGAAATGAACAAATGTTGTTGTTTGCTGAACTGTGTTTTTTTGTTGTTTGTCTCTCTATTGCAGTGTTCCATCAGTTATCAATAAGTGACATATCACATCAATTAATCAAACGTATACGGTGGTATCACTGGCACTGGTAGCTCGTGGATGTGTTACCCAATGCACCAATTCCTACAACTCGGGTAAAGAAATTACGTTTTGTGTTCCATTACATGAAAGGAATCGAACACTTCAAATTACATTAATATTTTTGCATTATGATGAAATTCAATCAGAATAAATTTCCAACGATATCAATAAGAATGAATTGCGCATTTCAACTCGATATATTTCGAAAGTCTCTGGGGTATTTCAATGTAATTGTGACAAACGAACCACCAAAAACAATTTCAAACCCTTCATGAGAGTATTCAGTTTATTGAGTTAGCTTGAACTTGAATACATCGAAATTTCCCAAATGATGTTGAATAATGGATCGAAAATAGACAATGGGTGAGCACATGAGTTGGCACAGCCTTGTGGAAACAACAACAAACATTTGACACTCTCGCACAAAAGGTTAATTGTCAAACCAATTTGCAGAAAAGTGTAACAGCTTCGATATTTGATCATTTGATTCATGGCTAACATTATTTATGGCAAATTGATCCATGCGTTGAAGGCAATTGATAACATTTGTAATATTGATTGTGTTGTTTGATTCCATAATCCTTGTTACTGCTACTCCTCTTACAACTGTTATTGGTTAGTCATTTTAAGCATTCATATGCGTTTTGAATAATGCATCACACTGAGGATGAAAATCATTTTCTATCGATCCAACGCTTTTACTTGTATTCTAGATTTTCCTCAACCCCGGCTGATTCATCGTCTGTGCAGATGTAATTAGCCCAAATTGCCCTCTTCAACGCCATATTCACATTTAGACTCGTTTTTCGTTATCGCCGTCGTCATCGTCGTTGTCTCGTTGTCACTCTATGATATTCATGTTGAGATATTCTCTTGCACGCCGGTGGTCATTAGATTCGCTTGAATAAACTACGCAGAAGCGTCAACGGCTCATATATTTAACAATGAGCATGTAACCAAGCACTTTGCACCAGATGATTACATGGGTTATTTGCACACTTTGACTGTGTGCTATATGTTTGTTTTGTGGGTGCTCATGTATATTTTCCAATTCGGAAAAAACCAATATAAATTGGCGCTGAACCAAAGAAAATCATTTCTATACACAAACGACGATCTCTGGCTTCAAATGTTTATTGAAACGTGTGGCGTGTTTAAACCGAAACAGTGTTTTTTTCTTCACTTACTACATTTTATTCTGAATTTTATGTGCAAACGAATTTCGTATATTTAGATAACACACAAAATCGGATATTTTTTCTAATAAGATTCTTTTTCGAAAAAAAAAAAAAATTTAAAGCAAAAAATGATTGTTTTGATGCTTATGAATTTACCGCGATACGCGAGTGCAGAGCAAATGGATTTGGAAGGTAGACTGACATTTGTAATGAATGTGAAAAATATGCACTGAACACTAATTTTTCTTTTCACACTGATTTTATTTGCATTCCATTCGATTCCGGTCGATAATTGCATTTGGGTCACAATTCATTACAGATCATTTGTATAGTTTCTGTTTTGAAAAAATAAAAAAAAAATAATAAAAAAGATAATAAATCAAATAGAACAAAAGAAGCACTATGTTTCTCATTTTTTTGTGATGTTGATTTTGGGCGTTTGTTCGTTCATCGATTGTCGCAATAAGTGCAAGTAATTTGTTTACATTTTGTGTGTGGTGCGTGTATGTGTACTTGTAGAATTCTGCTCACATATATATGCATATAACATTAAGTGAGCCGTCAAGCTAAACTGGAATGAATGACAATTTAGGATTTTAATCAGCTACGGTAACAAAAATAAGTCAAGCATTCCGCACATTTTTTTTTATGTATTCGAAAGGAAGATGCGTCGACACATGTATGAAATGAGCTTCAGCTAAAATGTGTTGATTCTTTTTTTAGTGTAAATCGTATCAGTTTTTTACATATACAAATACCTAAATGATAATATAAACAGTGGAGATTTGCCGTATTATTACACAATGCAAAATTGAAAATCAAAGTTCAGTGGTTTTGGATCAGTTCGTTTCGATTTTCATTTAAATTAAAATAAAGACAAATTGACCAGAGCACCAGTGAATGTAGATGATGGTCGTGGTAATAATAAACAATTGTTCATCCAATTGTTGATTGCATCCCGAATCAAATTGGAAATGTACCGATATCAATTATTCAAGCACATGAATCACATGTCAAATGTGAATCTCTCAGCTCTAATTTTTTCGGTGCTGTCATCAACAGCTTTGTACTCTGTTTTGTTGTTTTTGGTCGCTCTCTCCCTTTGTCATCTCCATGTATGTGATACATCACTGTTCATTTCCCATTATCTAATGTTATTCATTTCCTCGTATCTTCAGCCAAAGTCACTTGTCTAGTATAACAACGTATTACGACATGCTGTGCCGATACATTTTTCGGATGAAAATCAATAAATGTTTACTTAACATGAGAGCTGTTTCCGTATATGTTTTTATTTTAGGGGCCAGTGAATACGACGAAAATTCATGGTTCACATCACAAGTGATTCAGCTCATGAAGTGTTACTAACCGACATTTTCATACAGATTATCTTATTGAATCGAATCTTTGGAATGTCTAGTAATTCATACCTAAGGAATTTATATCGATAATGTCCAGCAAAATACATTGCTGATGGTGTGAAGTTGAACGGTTAGTTTTGTTTGAAAACGCCATAGAACAAGAAGTAGAAATCGCGAAACGAAACAAAAAAATAATTTAAATTTGTTAGCAAAGTCCATCGTTTATGAGCCACACTGAAAAAAAAGACGAAACAATAAATTGCATTCGCAGCTGTATCACACATAAACATTATCATACCAGTGTACATACGAGCGTCTCGGGGCGATTGGGTTAGAGTTATAATTGATGTTTTTTTCCCTTCAAAGTTCTTATGCTGTGTGTATGTAAATGTGTAGATTTTACTTTGACAAAATATTTACGTTTCCTGTATGATGTGGTTACCTTTAACAAAATCCCTGCAATAAGGCTCATACTCATTCTAGTCGACTGTTTTTTGTCAGTTTCTTCATATGTTTGTTTTTTGCCTCTCGTGTTAAAATGCGGAGACAGTGATATGAACACACAAATAAGTCTTAACACATACAATAATTTCTGTTGCTGATAACCTCTCGCCACAACACATTCTTTTATTCAAAAGGGAAACAAAAAAAAAAAACAACAAACCCAATCTACGACTAAGCAAAATGCGTGTTCGGTGTGCTTCGTCAATCTGATCGAAGCTCGACGGTCAGTTAGTTGAATACGCGAGAATTGGTTGAAACATCGATTGAGTTGTGTATTTTGGTCAACCAGATTGAACATTACGTCCCGTACGTTGTACATTTTCACCGAATTTACACCAATTATTCCATCGGATTGTGTTTGTGTGTCTGTGTTTTTTATTTTCATTCTCGAAACAGAGCTATTTGAGTTACAAGTGCAAGTGAATTACGCAAAACAAATGGTTTTTAAATCAATTGGATGCAATTATTTCTAGCAAATCGATGTGGTTAGTGTTGAATGCGTTTAGCAAATAAAATCATTTTTGTTGTTGTTGTTGTTGTTGTTGTTGTTCAAAGTCCTTTGAAAAGGGCAAAACTCAAAATGCATTGCAAATGAGGTTACAAATTGCGACGTCGCAAGCATGTGAAAAACGTGTACATATCACGAGCTCACCGTTCATATGTAGATTTTGAATTTTTCTCATTTTCCACATGAACGCCTTATGCCGTGATACATCACAGCAACTGCGCTTCTACACACACGCTTTTGTACAGCCCGGCTATTTCATTATATATTTTCTTTTTTCTATTCAAACTGCTATTTGCTTTATATTTTGGCATTATCTTGTCATTAAATCAGATATCGAGGTAGCGTTCATACATGTTTAAATGAAAAAAAAAAATCATATCACAATGATGATGATGTTCATTGAATGTACTTGAAGTGGACAGCGACACAACAATAACAGCAAAATTTCCACACTGCGACACACAGACTGCGAAACGGTATTTTGTGAATCAGTAACAAAACAGTTTTAATTTGCATGTTCCACGAAAACAGTCCATTGGAATTAAATAGAGATTCGTATTATTGATAAATCACCAAAAGTACACACACGTCAACAGCTAGACATTTTCGGAAATTGTTTTGTTATCGTTTCAGCAAAACAAGACATATAAAAAATAAGAAGAAGAAGAAAAAAAAGTACAGGAAAAAAGAAACAACACAAACCCATTTCGGAACAATTCTAAAGGCCGAATATTGTTACCGATGATATAAAATCAGTCATAAAAAAGTGAATATTTACAAAGTAAAATCTATTTTTGAGCCTGCCGTGTGTTTACAACGATTATTTAACAACAACAACAACAACAACAACAACAACAACAACAACAACAACAACAAGAACAACAAAAATAATGTATGAACTTGTTAAATTGTACATGCAAATTTGTTTCCACTGTTCATGTGCTTAATTTATATTTTGAGGGAAATCAAAGTAATTTCTTGAATACATTTTGATGAATATGCTTTGCATGTGCGCGTGCTATCGATTGTTAAAGCTTAACCATGCAATGAATGTGTGCACACTGTAGCCAAATATCATATCTCGATAATTGATATCAATCGAATTTTGGACACATTTAATTAAAATCTAGCATTGTCTCCAGGTGCAAAATTGTTCGTATTAATATGTTTCTGTAAATAGTTTCACTAGCAATTGTAAACAAGATTCGATTTTTCTGTGTGTTATTTTCTTTTGCGTTTTCATAATTGCATGTTAAATTGAGTATTTTTCAAAATAAATTAAAAAAAAAAACAATTATTTCTAGACCTAGACACCTACAACGACACATACTATTATCCTGATAGCGCTGAAAACATCACTGATATCAATATGCCGAATAGTACATCACCACAAGATAATATTTTGTTAACTGCCACCGGATGGTCTGAAGCGGGCAGTAATTCGACAGACATGCCATTGGATATGGTATTCAACGATGGGCATCGCCTTTCTATAGCTGTTTACAGGTCTTGATTTAAAAACAAGCTGTTTGTTTCTCTTTTTTCGCACAATTTCCATTAATGAATATTTAATGAAAATCTAACGAATGCCAAACTCAAACATTCAAAAACATATGTTCACTTTTCAGCGTACTAATGGTTTTGTCATCGATTGGAAATATAACGGTGCTGGTTATTTTGTTGAAGCGACGATTTAAACGACCATCCAGAATTGATACAATGCTTACTCATTTGGCTATCGCCGATTTACTCGTGACCTTCATTATGATGCCATTGGAAATTGGCTGGGCATGGACTGTGTCATGGAAAGCTGGCGATTTTATGTGTCGTCTTATGTCATTTTTACGCACATTTGGATTGTATTTGTCAAGCTTTGTGCTTGTTTGCATATCAGTCGACAGGTAAACGATTGAGAGACGTCTCAGTCAGCAATTGTGTAGTTTGGGTTTTGAGGTTTGTGTAAATAAATGGTAAAAGGGTCCCTGGGCACTAAAGTGTATGAGAATATGATTCCATATGGACGCGCACAAATGAATATTTTCTTAGGATTCACCCTCCGCTCCTGTCCGCCATAAGATCGTCATTGGTCAATCAAAAACACTGCTCGTGTGCGGGAAGCAAAGCTACGAACCAGAGCCCTTAATTTCAAAAAAACCTAACCAATACATTTTGATGCAGGCAACATTTTTTCGGGTGAGTTTCGAACGGATTTCAGATTAGCCATACAAAATCATGCTTCTGTTTCAAATAAAACGTAAATTAGAATTTGAATAGGAACCATGATTTCCTGAATAATCAGTTTTGAAATTCCTCGAATAATGTTGGCGAGGTTTCGAAATCGAAAGTTCTGGACCCGATTCCATCAGAAATGCTCTAGTAATAACTTGCTCACTTGTTTCCAATATGTTTCAAATGCGATACGCAATTAATTTAAAGCAAAACAATTTGTGAGTCGATGCAGTTTGAAAGTATTCTCAACTGACCACAAAAAAAAATTTGGAAACAATTGAGCATACAAATTGGACGCTGCTACGAACTCATTGCAAAACATATCACATTGCTGTTCTGAGGATGGCTTCAAAAATGGATTCACAATCCCCTGAAACGTGGTTCTTATTTGTGTAAAACGTCTAGCTTAAAATTTGTAGATATTTTGCAGTGATTAAGCCCATGAAGTTGGCTGGAGTTGATAGACGTGGTAAAATAATGCTGTGCGCTGCATGGATCAGTTCATTTGTTTGCAGCACGCCACAGGCGATTATATTTCATGTGGAAACTCATCCAAATATTTCACACTATAAACAGTGTGTTACCTACAATTTCTTTCGCAACGAATTTCAAGAGTCACTCTACTCATTCATGGGAATGCTCTTGATGTATGCTTTACCACTAGTCATCATTGTATTTTGCTATGCATCCATTTACATTGAACTGTATAAAAAGAGTAAAAAATGTGTCACGGGTAAGTTTATTTAGTCGAACAGTTCAAATCGAATATTTTGAACTAAATTGATACTTTGAATTTCATCGATTAGACCGTTTTCGACGTTCAAACGACGACGTTTTGAGCAGAGCAAAGCGAAAAACTCTTCGTATGACCATCACAATTGTGATGGTGTTCATAGTATCATGGACACCGTTCTATGTAATGTCAGTCTGGTAAGTCAAATTCATAACAATTTTTATGAAATTATCTCATTTTTGTGGTTAGCCTCATTTTTGTTGAATAGGTTATGAAACTAGTTCGAAACGTTCATTAAACAAATGAGGCGAATAAAATGTTCGTATTCGATTACTAGTAAATCAAAATGTAAGTCCTTGTTGGGAGGAATTTTCTCTTGAGGTCAATTTTCGAAAATAATGTGAACAACTCCTTGTGCTTCATTTTAATCATTTTAGTTAGTGTAGTCATATATATCAAATTAATTCTTATGCATTTAAATCGATAAAGTCAGCGACTTTTACTATTTAAACATGTGTTATCTATAATTAGGTATTGGGTGGACAGAGAGACGGCACTAAAAGTGGATCAAAAAGTGCAAAAGGGTTTGTTTTTATTTGCATGCACCAATTCGTGCATGAATCCAATTGTCTATGGCCTGTACAATCTTCCGCGGCGAGCCGATAAAAATGATTTGGTAAGTAGGTAATTGACACATTGCAGATACATGAAATCAGTGTGTGGTTTATTAAATTGGTTTGCATTAAATTTAATTTTGTGTGGTTTAATTGCAGCGGAACTCAAATGTCCTTCATGCTTCAATGTCCAAGCCCTCCGATTCCATAGATTATAGTCGACGAAATAGTATAGCGAATAGCGTGCGGAAATCGGTTTGTGTAAAGTGAGTTTGCTCAATCAGGCAATTAACTGAATCAACGAAAGGCAATTTTCAGGCAATACTGCATTCGATTCGAATGCGTTCTTTCAAGTTGTTTTCGTTTGATTTTTTTATTTTTATGTTTAAATTTGAACAACACAAATAAATGCCGTTTTGACATGGTGCGTCTATTGCGAATGCAATTGCATGTCCTGAATTGACCTAAAAATAACTTTTCAAGCACAAATTATTCACCGTAGGCTCCCTAAATATCGTTTCAGTTGTGGCGAGTCTATTGAGCTTCCCAATTTGAGGGCCCATAAATCGTTGTACCATTAATTGACTATCCAGTTAAGATCGACTCCTTCGCCGTACTGTGGTCAATTTTTATAATTTTTTTTTGTTCTTAAGTAAATCAATACCAAATAATAAAGTGTCACAATTTTTGTGTGAATATTATCAAAATGTATGAATTTCACTGTTTTCACATCAAACATTTGCAAAATAAAAATTCTAGAGAGTTGATGCAGACAATAGAAAAACAACTGAATTAAATTTGTCCACAAATTTATTCAAAAAAAGAAATCATACAAAAATAAAATTTGATATAATGTGGATCATATTTTCGGAACATATTTTTTCAAATGTAAACTTTTTATTGGCCGAATGACTCTTTTGCGTTCTTCTCTGTGCTTTTTCAGATCAATGTCACGCTGTTTATTGTATTTTGACTTCTTTTCAATGGTAAATGACATTTGTGTGCTACCCAAACGGCTATTTATCGTTTGATCTGGATCACTAGAATTTTTCAAACGATCACCCAAACTTTTTCTGAAAATTAAAAAAGACACACACAAATATGAGTATCAATTTGATATACAGGTTCTGATAGGTTTAAATGAATACTTCAACTTACCGATTAGATTTAGTCGTAATATTCTTAACTTTAAATTCAAGACTCTTTCCGTTGGCCGTCGATGTTTTCGAATGATCAAATGTTTGCGTTGTCTCTGCATCACTCTCATTATCACCGCTATTCTCATCTTCTTCTAGTCTTTTAGCTTTTTGATCTTTACGAATTTGACGGTACGTTTGTTTCAGGTCTTTCTCCCATGTGCGATCATCATCATCGGAGCTCTGCATTTCCTCGTCTTCATCTTTTTCTGAGAACAAATCATCATCCGAACTCTTTGCTTTCTCATCTTCATCCATAAATGGCATGGCTGTGCTCTCCACTTTTCGTCTGAGCTCTTTCACTTTACCTAAGGGGAAGGTGACAAAAAGAAATGAAATCAATTAACATCACACATTCTTGAATCAATGAAATCAACGACTGAAGAAATCTGAAGAAAAAACTTGAAAAATACAGAAACCCCATCAATCAATTCATTGCATTTGATTTTTTGACGAATTCTCTCATTACTCAATGAATTTTCTAATGAAACTTTAAACACGCAATGAAAAATAGCGAGTGAATCAATCAGAATAATGAAATTGTAATGTAAAACTGTATTTTCTAAGTGATCCTCCTTGTGATTTGACATTACCCTTTTCTAATCGGCTCAATACCGGCGTTAACATTTTATATTCGGTGGCATTTTTATCAACCTCAAAGTCTGGATTGCTGAACAATGCCTTGAAACGATCATCTTTCAATAGATTCGTTGGTTTCTTTCGATTTTGATTCTCATTTTCATCCATGTATTTCAATGCCAACTCTTGATTAACAGCAGGTAAGTTTGATTTAATTTTAAGACGAGCCGGTCGAGAAGCTTCAATTTGTTGTCGAATCTTTTCTTTGCGATATTTTTCAAAGGCAAATGGTTCAATGGCAGCACGTGCTTTATTATATAGTCGAATATCGACGAAGAATCTGCAAAAACATTTAAATATATATTTTTCATGAGACATTTTCCAAAAAAAATAAAACAGCATTTGATTATTTCAATACAATACCCGTGCATGTAGGCCCTCAGCAAGTTTGTACCTTCCAAATGCTCGAGCCCAAGTTCGGCCAATTCTTGTTTCGTTACGAATTTATAGTCATCGTATATGTTTTGCACATTTTCGGATTCAATTTCTTCCGTTAAATTATCCAAAAATGAGCACCATCGTGGCGCTGGTCCCATCATTGGTATATAATAGGTCAACATTTTTACATCATCTTGTGCGAAAAATACCAATCCAGTGTTTGGTATCGTAGTAAAATCATTAAAACTCGTTTCTGATTCAATATAAGCGATTTGTTTGCCCGATGTTTCATTCCAAATTTTAAAAATGGCTGTATCCATTGAATAAATTGCATTTTGTGATGGATTGAATGCAATCTCTTTGATTGGAAATTGATTTAGATGATCCTTGACAATTGTTGGCTGATTTGCACGAATATCAAACACCAGAACATGGCCGGATTGTGTTCCAACGCCCAATTGTAAGCTGTCTTTGAATTTCATTGCCGATATCGATGGGAATGACTTGAATTTTGATACATGCATAGCCACATCAAGAACACCAATTCGATTTTTAACACGTGGATCCCAGGCTTCGATTGTACCTTCATGTGTTCCAACACAAATCAAATGATGCTCTGGATTCACTTGGATTCGATTCACTGAGCTTGTCGATTGCGTTTGCAGCGATTGCAAAAATTGTCCTCGTTCTAAGTTCAATCGATAGATTTCACTTGATGCTCCAACAACCACCAAATCACACGATGGTGCATGATATTTCATATCATAACCGAATCTTGGTATACGTAAACGATAGTGTCGGCCATGAGCAGCATGAAATTCAATGTAACGATCATTTTGCAAAAATACCATTTTACTGTAATCATCACTGAGAATTTCGGTGGCAACCACTTCGGAATCAAAACATCGTTCAAATTTCACCGACAAATTATTCACTTCGAAACATTTCACTCTGGGCTTGTACGTTCCCGTTGCAATGATAAATTGATTATCGGGTGACATACGAACCGTTTGACAAGCGTCTGGCATATCAAAGTCTTGAATCAATTCAATACGCTTCCTCAAATCCACCGATTTGTTCTGCAACTTTCGACGTCTTTGATCCGTTAACCACTGAAATAAAAATTAACAATTCTCTTTAAATGAAAATTCATACTTCTGATCATCAAAATATCGTTGGTCATCCCCATGTTTAATCAATTTAAACACTTTTTTTTTCAGCCAACACTTACTTCTGGAAGCGATTTTCCGGCACTTAAATTGTATATTTTAACATCATTCACATCGGTCATAAACATTTTTATACGTTTTTATTGTACACCTGAATAGCAGTTTAAAAAAAATGGGAAATTTTCGGTAATTTAATACATTTAATTCAATATTTTTTTAACTTTTTTTTCGCCACATTTAAATTGTTTACTATAAGCACATGTGTTTCTCTCGGTGACGGATAATGTCAATTTATATGTCAAATAGTATGGATGCTCACCGCACGAGGCGCTCATCATCATTGAAATGCTTTTATTCAAGTACAAGTAAAAATATAATTTCGGACTTAGACGAAACTCAATCCAAGACAAATATTATTTGAATTGTTTCTTCTTTTGAATGTCTATAGCATATTTCGAAATTTAACGAATATCAATCGAAAAGTTAAAAATCTCAAATGATTATACTCCAAATGTAAAACTTTGATGTTAGTAATAATCGATATATTTGATACAATTTTCAGCGGACATTTATACAAGACAAATAAAACTTATATTATATCAACAGTCGAAACAAATATTTCAAATGATCATAATTGAATCGTTTCATAAGAAAATCGCCAAATCGTGTTTTAAGTAACGAAAATCATTGCAAGCCCAACATTTCAATTAACAGCTCTACATAACAGCATTTCTCTTTTGTAGTTTCGATTAACAATATCGCTGTATAATTGTAATTCAGAGTAATCTGTAAAATGAATAGCTTTGGGAGTGCCTTGCTCTATTGATTGGTTGTTTGACTGCAAATTATTATGAGCTAGTTAATTTAAAAACTATTTGATTTCAGCAGATTAAAAATATTCATTAGCGCATGAATATTCACTAACGTAATAAGCCAGTCAAAATTAGAATTATTCGTTTTTCTCCCTTTAAAAATGTTACAATTTAAATGTAATACTGCATAAAATCAATATTATTTTGAATAAAAAAATTGAACTTGAGCAGTATTTTTTCCCATTCCGTTCCCGGGTAAATGTGATTAGCATCATTAAACCAAATTAATGTGTGTGTGTGTGTGTTTTTGTTCCATTTTCCTCTCTTCTCTCATCATCTACAGATACGTCTTGTTGTTCATTCCATGTCGAAATATTATTTGATTCACACATGTTAATTTAAAACACTTAATTGTTTTATGTCAATATAATCTGGGACGACTGTTTTTCTAAATTGCACTATGAATGCAAAACCGTTGTTACGGCAAATGTGTAGAAAAGAGCGTCAAGAAGTGTACAAGTGAAACTGTGAACAATGTCATCGTTAATTGATTTTTTTTTTGTTTTGGTTTTACTAATCATATGAGGACGCGCTAGATGCTTTTTATTCGATATGAGAATGTTTCATCTCTATGTTCCAAACGAAATGTGTGTGTGTGTGAGTATCATGTTTATTGTATTCACGGGCAACAAATTAAGGTATTTAACAGATGAAAAACTGTGATTTTGCTCATGGACAAATGGACAGGCATAATTTGATGGTTTTTTATGAATTTGGCCTGTTGTCAAAACATTAATGAGATGCGTAAAACTGTGGAAATTTGTAAATTTGCAACAATTTTCAGTTGAATTTATCTGATGTCAACGAATTGCTTGAACTGCCAATCTGAAATTGTAAAAACTGAAATCGAGCTGTATACAAATCATTTGATTTACTACTCAACTATAAACTGATGGCATGACGACCGTAACTCCTATCTTTGCATGCATTTGCAATTACACCAGTGTAAACATTTTTGTTGTTGCATTTAAGCTTTTATTGTCTCATAATTTCTTATTACGCGTAGTCTAACGTGAAGTACTTAAATAATTTTCCACTTTGAATCGATTTTCAGTTAAATTGCAACCATTAAAATGCCATCAGTCCATCACATTATCTTAAGCAGTGTAAGAATTTAGACTGAATCCCGGGCCCTGGTATTACAAATCTGTAAAAATTGCAATTGACTTGATACATATTTTTATTCAAAAGACGGGAAAAAAATGAATTTCAACAAATTTTTGACAAATATTCATTACATCTCACCGTTGCTAGCTGCCTTAGTTGTCTGCCCCAAAACTTCATTATCATTTGTATTGTTTTGAACTAATTTATTACATTTTTGATTCGGTAGAATATTAAACAGTTCTTTTTTTTTTTGTTTATTGTCAACCAATTTTATTTGCATCAAGTCACGAGGTTTTGCTATTCTGGGAAAAAAATGTTTAATTTTGCACGTTTCGAATAACTGGGCCCTGCAACGTATTAAAAAAAAGAGATGATAAAATGTGGTGAGAGACAGAGACACCCACATTCTTATGTCATATGACTAGCCAGATTCAGTACAATATAATTTTATTGTACGCATATTTATTATTTCAGCCAGGAATGCGATATAAAACGATTTGAATCCTCTTTTTTGTGAGTGAAAATTCACAAGTTTTTTTCTATTTGCATGATTGACATTTGTGGAGCAATTTGCTGCTGCTGCTGCTTCAACAAAAGGAACCAAAAAAAATAACAAATGGTTATTAATTCAATTTTGATTAGAACATTTTGTTTTCATTAGATATCTACCTGCATGAATGAGTTTGGACAAAAGCGTAATAAACACTTTAATACCAATGCCCAGTGTCCATGTCCATTCTTCATTTATCAATGGAAGCCAAAATTGGATGTAATATTTAAAAGAAAAAAACGTGACCATTATGAAGAGACATCTTATTTAACACCTAAGGACACGCTGATTGGTTGTTCATTTCGATGAATTTTTGATTTTACCTTGCTAAATTGCTTAACAAAAAAAAAATAAATAGGACGTCAATAAATGCGAATAAGGAACAATTATCGAGTAATATGAAGTAGTGCGACCCAATCACATCGTGAACACAAATATGGAATAGAAAAACCAAACTGAAAATGTCAGTCATAAAGTGATTGGTGCGAAAACACATTTTATGGCCCTTCAGAAGTAGCAAAATACTTAGCACCCTCAAAAAACCGTATGATTTCGATTGAGACTCACTTGAATCACGCTTTTAAATATTATTCAATTGAACGGAATTTTGTCACAAGAGTCGACAATAGAAAGCCAGAGTAAGCGAGAGGGCAAAAGAAGAGTGAGAGAACGATAATTCTGTTAAGCAGTGCGCGCAAATCAATATGCGATTTGATTGTGGTGTTGCGCCTCTTCGTTTTGTTTACTTCATTACATTTTGACAGTTGTATGTGTTGTGATATTTTATTGACGGTGAATTAAATAGCGATATCCACAAATCAAACACTACTGTTCGGTCACACACATCGAAAGCAACAACAACAACAACAACAACAACAACAACAAATGACATGACAAGCATTCGCAAAAGCAAAATTACGATTTTAAAACAAACTTGGACCGAGAGAACATGAGGCATTCAGGCAACGACTATCAACCGACACTGTTGTGCATTGAGTTGCGTGCGCAGTGCGTGTTCGGAATTAAAGGTTTTAGTTTTTTTTGTAGTGTGTTTTGGCCAATCAATTTATAGCCAATTTGAAAGTTTTTTTTTTTTATTTTATTTTATTTTCTGTGTGTTTTGAAAATTTTGGTTTGCGTGCAACATAAATAAATATTGTAAGTGTGGTTGAAGTGCAATTGAAAACGAAATTAATTTTTATAGAATTCGATATCGAGGCAGAGAGAGAGAGAGGGAGAAAATATGAAGTGAAAAATGAGCCGAATTTATTCAATTTTGCGAAACATTTAAATCATTTGATTAGAAGGAGAAAGAAATGTCAGGAAAATCAATGTCATGAAATCATATCGAAAAATTGACCTTACACCAAATAATGTAGTATCTCTTTTTTATTTATCGTGAGTGAAACGAAACTAGAGAAATTACTGTAAATAATTGCATTCGGTAGCCCTTTGATTATGAATCGTTTAAAATAATTTCTATTCAAATGAAGGTCGATAAATGTACATAACGTGTTACCTTTTTTTCGGTGTTCAGGTATCAAACACTTATCAATCCACTTGACAAATAAACAGTTTGTTCAATACATTTGAATCTTAATTAAATCGTCTGCTCCTCCATTAGTGTCATCACTGGTGTGTGTAATGACATACAAACAATTCAACATTATTTGGAAATAATTATTCGGCGCACATAAACAGAGCATAATCAATCACGATTTTTTTGAGCGCCGATTTGTGTAAATGGCCACATTCATATTGTTAGAAAAAAAGGGGGAACGAGATAGATAAAGAGAAAAAGAGCCGAGAATCTGAACTTGAAGTGAAACTATTGTAAAATGTTTTAATGAGACGATAGATATTGATAAATCAATAATAAGTGTGCGGGTTGTGCAATGTTTATTGTTTTCATTTTTATCGTTTAGCACCATTTCGTTTCATTACCGCATTGAACTTATAAAAGACATCGCATGACACCATTCGCAATGTGTTGTAAATGAAACAAGTAGCTTGAACACAAATCAAACAGCATATTCACTCATTTTGTCAATTAGTTTTGAAAAAAAAAGAAACATATTATAATCAGTGAGGGGATAGTTTGTTGAGACTTAAAACATGTACGAAAAATGCACAGTCCAAATATTGTTCTAATTGAAGAAACAGAACATATAATTGCTTGAACATTGATGACAAAATTATGGCTTCGGCCGATAACACTTCTCCGAATCTTTTGTGTAAATAAGCAATTTGTCAAAATTAAAGCCAATGCAAAGAGCAATACATGAAAATATTCAAAATATTTTCCAAACAATTACACAAATTAACGTTGCAAAGTTGATAGAAAAATCACGTTCCATAAGTTGAAAAAAAAAACAAAACAATAACAACATCAATGGTCAGTTGTGAAACCGATAAAAATGTATGTATTGCTTCCAAATTGAATTCATTTTTATAAACAACAATGAATTTATACGATACATCCAAAAATGCTATCGGAATCGGTAATTGTGATCAATCTAATTTCCAAGAACAAAATTTGAACATATTTTCTTTACTTAAATTGATGATATTAAAATGGTAATGGATGCTCAAGCTCATGCTCAACCATTATTGCATATTCTAACCAAAAATTTTCATCATCAATTTGGCCTTAGAATTGCATCAGTTGTTTACATTTTGATATGTCTATCATATCTATTTGATATGAGTCAATAATTGTTTTCAATCGGCAAATAGTGAAAGATACAGTAGTCCCGCGATTGTCTGAACATTCAATGACAACATTCGAACAACCAAAGGGACTATCACAGTCCTAATTTTCTTATTTTTTTTTATTTTATTTTACTATGTTTATTTGAAAAGTTACATGTAGTCCTGGAATCTAAAAATGTATTTTAGATTATATTCAGTTCAAACGATTAATACATACTCAAAATCGTAAATGTTTTTGTTATTATTCCAAGAGAAGGAAGAGGCAAGATAATTGATATTCCGGTGGGTTTAGCTAATTTTGAAACATTTTAGAGATCTTTTCTACTAAATTTTTAGTAGAAGATTGAAGATTTGAGTATTTTTAAACGATACTAACGCGTGATTCATAAGTCTTTTCAAATGTTCAATGTTTTAGTTCTGCCTTAATTCAAAGTAATTCCGCAAGTAATGAAACAAAGTCGGTTAGTGAATGTATAAATGGGACATCGAAAAATCCCGTACAACCTACAAAAAACCCTATTGAGACCACCGAACAAGCCAAGTAATAATGATTGGTTTAAAGTATACTTTACTATAGTCATAAGAGTATCTAATTGCCTAAAGCATAAAGCACTCGACGAACAAAGTTTGCTGAAAAAATTATGGTGATTTAGTCAACACAACTTCAAAAAAAAAACTCATTGCGTCTTTTCGAATGGGGAACATTTAAAAAAAAATCGCGGTATTTTCTCAATTTCGTTCAACAGTAAACATTATTTTAAGCAAGTCAACACACTCTCTCACTCAATGGATGAAAATGATAAATATGTTGAAATGACGTTAATTGACTTTTAGGATTTTGTATGGAATGAAATGATGTAAAAAAACCACCCGTCTTTATTGAATAAAATGACAAATTAAAAACCGGCAACAACAAAACTTAAAAGAATTTCTTATACTTCGAAGGGTGGAATTCAATTGAGAAGGTGCAAAGCTCTATGAATCACGCGTTAAATATGGGACCCATTAAAAAGGAACTAAAATACTAATATGTCTATTCAAAAAATGTAAATGTTCGCCGAAACGAGACAGTACTGTATTAAAATGGTTTGTGAAGCTTATAATTTTCACTGTCAAAGTCCCATGACATACATCAATAAAATCTTCCTATCGGAAGACACTCTAATAGATAATTATCTAAAATACAAACGATTTCGATCTCTTAGAGGAAATATTTGTATTTTGAGCCCCACAAAAAAGAGAAATTTAAATTGCCTGAAAAATAATCGAATGAAAAAACAAAATGAGCTTTGGTTTATTTTTGCTTAGTCAGACAAAGTGGGGAAAGAATACCACTTAACCTTTATTATCTGTGTGCATATTGGAATAGCACATGATCCTGTTTATCACCTTTAAGCCCATTGAGATATGTATATATAAACCATTTTTTTATCGAATGCCATTTTTTATACAGAATTTATAACAAGGCACGTGATTTCGCTTAAGTTGATTTATTTCATTATTGTTGTCAATTAAGAAAGCATATAATAAATATAGCAGGGACGCCACATCGTGCCATCGTTTCATCGTTCCCTTTATGATTGTGTTGTCTGTTTGAACAAAAGCGTGATTTTAATCATCTGACCAAGACTAATAAGTGACTGTACGCACTTCTAATTGATTGACTTGAAATTAATTCGAAATAAATTGACATCATAATACAGTCAATACACAATATGTTTATCGGCTTAATGAGAAATGTTTGATGTGATTGTGGAATTTGTAACAAACAAACAAAAAAAAAAGAGTAAAGAATAACCAGTCACGCGGTTCGATTTGATGGTTATCGTTGTAAAACTAGTCGCAAAACCCCAAGTGAAATTTATTTTATCAAGTAAACAATCTCGCAACAACAACAAAAATCACCAATAATTTCATTGACGGAATGATAAGAAATGGAACTCTTTGATCTAAGAAATACATTTATTGTTGACAATGCGCTCCTTATTTATTACCATTCAACAATTTTATCATGTGAGCCAATTCAATTGGGAATTTGTTTCCTCTTCTTTTTTCTATGAACTGAAATTCATTTTTATCGATGGTTGAAATGTTGTCAAATTCGTATTTGATTTATGCTATTTTAATCTTATATGTGGCAATTGTTCATAAACCGTCAATTTACTTTTGCTAATTTTTTTTATTTACGTTTACTTTGTTTTGTCGCATGCAGCTAATTTTTTATCAAAATATTGTACCTTCCCAAATTGCTGTTATCGACCATTTCAACGCATGTGTTTCTAGTTATTGTTTTAGTAAATTTTATTATGTGAATTTTGTCACTCAAACATGTTTTATAGTCGTTTATATTTATTTTATCCGATATTATTGGCTACTGTTGCTGGTTTTTTTTTGGGTTCCTGTAAATTACTCCGTAAATAGATGCTAATTCAGTTTGCTCATTTCATTTAGTAAATGGTAATTTATGATTCATTTTCACATTGTTTTTTTTTATCAAATTTAATTACTTGTAAATATTGTATTTTCGATTTGGCATACACAAAATGTGACAGCAACAGCAAAAAAAAGAAACCCAGAACAAAAACCATATACTATTTAACACGTACACAGCTGTGCATGACTTTAACAGCAATTTGTTACATTTGGTCGCGGTCAATTCATATACCAATAACAGCTGGATTTTCGGAATTTATTTACGATGATTCATTTTATATCACGAGCATTTGCATTTTGTTGTTGTTGTTGATGCTCATCTATCAATTTTGTCATTATTTAAATGTTTATGAAAAACAATGCTCGTTGAACGGGAAAAAAAGTAGATAATTTCACTGTTTCGATAAACAAAAATAATCGTGGGGAGGAAACGAAATGGAAGAAGAGAGATTTTGTGCTGGAAATCGGTTTCCATAGCACGTGCTAGTAATTAAGTGTAATGAGTGATTTTCTTCGAACCTTGGAATGTGTTGCCTACGTGTTATTTTCTATGCCGATTTTCTCATTTTCCTTCATCCATGTAGAAATATGTCACAGTCAACGGTTGACACCACAGAAAATACACAACCGGTTGTAACATCACAGCCAACATCAGCATCATCACCTCCACCAACACCAAAGCGAAAAGTTAGCATTGCCAATGATCCAGTAAGCGATAACCGCTACGATAACTTGGCATTTGAGCCGAACTCCAAGCGAAAAACTTCACAGGTAATGTTTCACGTTTCACTGATCGTGTTAAGATTAAATGAAGCTTAAAAATTGCTGAAGATTTTATCGCATAACGTTATGATAATGTGTTTTGTGTGTCTAGAGGGCGAGGAAGGTGGAGGCAAACAAACTTTTTCTCCAACTCTTTTAAAAGCGTTTTTTTGTTGTTGTTGTTTTTGTTTGGAATACTATCGCTCAGAATGTGCTTACATTTACAGTGAATATTATTGCAAAGTTTTGGCACAAGAATGCATATATTAACTCTATTTCAATGTTTATGGTTAATGCTTACACAAACAAATAGGTAGACCATCCAGATTTTCCTCGAACCAATTCCATACCAACGCGAAAACGAAGCATTCTTGTTAACGGTGGTCAAAATTCACATGGTGATGCCGAATCCATTTACAGCCATCAGTCTCATGGTAACAATTTATGCATACATTTGAAAGTGAGAACAATGTACTTTACTAAAAACAACAACAAACTTTTTAAAATTCAATTCCAGAAATTAAAACATTCAATGACTTCAAGCATAAGCAACCCGAATCACAACCAAATGGGGCTACACACATTGAAGAGTCATGGATTTATACGTTTTGTATAAGATGCCGTGGTGAAGACAGTTCACCGAGCTGGGAACCCCCAATGTGGCAGAGATTTTGCCCATTTCCATTGTGCCCTACATTCCGTCAATTTGCTAGATTTTGGTGCATTATTATAATAGGTAAAATACTTTCAAACACCAACATTCTTTATCATATTTATCATAAACAAATTGCTATACTGATTCTTTTTATTATTAGGAATTATTGCATGGTTGGTGCTATACGTAATAGTTGGAAAGCCAGCCGCTCCCGGTGGTTATTTGTTTGATTTGATTGTATTGATAGTTGCCGCAAATGTTGGCGGCTATTTAATGTCTTTAACAAGTTTGCCAAGATTAATTGGGATGCTTGCAACTGGAATTATCCTTCAGGTAGATTGATTTTTATTTAGATTCAAGATCATCACTAGCTCTGATTCACTGCTATTCTCCACCTAAGCTGACAAAAAATGAAAATAACAAAATATGTTTTATCCGTTTTGACTATAAAAGATGATTTTTTTTTTTATGCCAATTTTAGTATAAGATTTTGAATTTTTTATCAGCCGAGGTAGAGTCTAATGTAAAATACGTAACTGATTATACTCCATTCCCAAACAGAACGTTGGATTGGTCGACATTGATATAAAGCTAATCGGAGTGACTTCATATATTCGAAAATTTGCGTTGGTATTAATTCTTATTCGAGCTGGTCTTGAGATGGATCCAGCTGCTTTTAAAAATGTTTACATCACAATTTTAAAATTGGGTCTGGTTCCATGGACAGTGGAATTTGGTTTATGTGCAGTTTTAGCGAATTATTTTTTTGATATGCCATGGTTATGGTCATTTGCATTAGGTGCAATTGTTGCGGCCGTTTCACCAGCTGTTATAGTGCCATGCCTATTTCGACTTCGAACAAAAGGTTATGGTGTTGCCAAAGGCATACCAACATTAATCGTTGCCATATCAGGAATCGATGATGCAGCTTCGGTTGCAATTTTCGGAATACTTGCAAGTATCATATTCGGCACTGGTGGAATTACTTATCAAATTAGTCAAGCACCCGTATGCATTTTGGGTGGCTTATTGTTTGGCGCATGTTGGGGCACATTAATGAAATTTTTCCCAGAGAAAGGCGATAGCTATGTCATTCCAATCAGAACATTTATGTTGTTTGCGGGTGGACTGTTGGCCGTTTTAGGTAGTGAAGAGCTTGGATTTGAAGGAGCCGGTCCGCTTGGTGTCGTTTTCGCTGCGTTTATTGGGTATGAATATATTACTTATTTACATTCAGCAAAAGCAACATGAACAAATATTATTTCGAATTATCAATCTTAAAAAGCACGTGTACATTTTTTTTACTGCAGAAATTACTTTTGGTGTAAAGAAGGTTGGTCAGTTGAGGATAATCCCGTTGGTACCGCATTTGAAGTGCTTTGGATGTTCTTCGAACCGGCTTTATTTGGTGTAACGGGCGCAGCAGTAAAAATAAACGAGCTAGATGAGCATGTTGTAACGATTGGTGTTGGAATTTTAGTCACCACCGGATTGGTTCGAATTCTAACAACCGCATTAATCGCATTTGGTGATAATTTCAATTTGAAGGAAAAAGTATGAACTTTGTCACAGTGGAAACAAAAAACCCTTTTATTACTTTCATTATTCGATTGAATCGGTTTTGTAGATATTTTGTGCGTTGGCCTGTATGGCAAAAGCAACGGTTCAAGCAGCATTAGGCCCAGTCATGTTGAGACGATTAGAAAAACAACCTCAGTTAAACGGCGATAGCCCTGAAAAAAAATATGCCGAACTTATTCAAATGGTGTGCATTTTGAGTATTGTTGTAACGGCACCAATTGGAGCGATTCTGATATCGATTACAGGACCCCGATTACTAACCAAGACTAAACCATTTACACCAACTGAAGGTATGCAAAAGACATTTGAAAAAAAAGTTGCCAAGCAAAGCCTGGTAGTAGTGCTTATTGTATTGAATGTTTCTCTGTTTGTACTTGTTTATATGTCTGTTTGCGAAATTTCATGAATTTTCAGATACGCATATGTACTCGCAAAATTTTAAAACGCTAGATATATAGGTTTTAGAACAATGAATTGTACAAACATACAAACAATAATCGATTTTTGCGTTTGATGTAGTACATCAAGCAATTACAATTGTAAACGAGCAATTTAATAATTTTCTTTATTATTTGTTAGGTTGGCGTCGTAGTCATCGTCCATCTCTTTACGACATAAGCATTATTGATGAGAAAGAAGAACGTGAAGATCCTGAAATCCCAATAGATCATTTAACAGTCGGAAATACCCATTGCAACACAAATAAAACTGTTTTTACATTAACCAAATAACATTCAATCATCTCTAATTACATTTTACATAGCGTCAATTATTATAACAGATAGATTTTAGGTACTATTACAAGAATATTTCACATATGGAAAAAGAATTATAAAATTGTTATCGACATCAGAAAAGTTTAAATATTATTTTTATGTCCATTTTGTTTGTGTCGTTGGTATTTAAAATTTAAATCGCTTCTGTCTGTACAAAGTATGGCCAAATGGAAGAAGTTTTTAAGTTATAATAAGTTCTTCTAAGTAAGGAAGCTTCTTTTAGAAAAATAAATGCACACCATCGATTCGAAGCTCCGTTAAATTGGAGAAAATACTCTGTATACCGATATACATTTTATTTGGTTCCGTTTTTCGTTGTTGCTATTGTTGCTGTAAATACATCAAAATACATAAAATAGAAATTTATTGAAACGAATTCAAATGATGCTTTTTATTACCACTTTAGCCTATTTTCAGCAATGTGGCTGCTTCTATGTGTGTCCAAATGTATCGCACATTTGCAATGCATTAAAGCAAATTGAAACGGTTTACTTCGAAAATTCTGGATATTAGTCGATATTATTTTGGTGTGTATATTGCTCTCACATATTTGTTTGGTCCATACAGTTCTATGTTCTGTCTATTCCATCTATCGCCCCTGTGCGCGTATTATAACTGTGGCACATTCACAAATTCACATCATCGCGCGTGCGTTCCAAATCATAAAGAAGCTTTTCGAAAATGTTCAATGATAAAGGAATTCGTTCACACAACGACACACAGGACGCAATAATACGTGGGCTCCTGTGGAACATGGAACATGAAATAATACAAACGACACGCACACATCCACATCAACATCACCACCACCAACGCACTTATCTACATAATTGCAACTCGTAAAATATGCGATAATATCCACCATGTTAACGAAAGCATCAATACCATCTCCGTTCTCATACACAACATTTCATGGAGCATCTGCACATTTTTGCCACTCTCAATGGAAATTCATTACAACCGACTTTTTAGTATGGTCTAGATTGTATTGTGTGCCCAACATGCTAAGTGCTGAGTGTGTGTATTGGCTTTGAATTTGCAAGCAGAAAGTAAATCAAGCTGAATTTGCTGAGTGCGTGACAAATAAAAAAAAATAACACATACACAGCAGAAGTAGTAGTAGCAGCAGCAGCAGCAGCAGTAGTAGTAACAGTAACAAAGTGAAAAGGAAAAGGCGATAGCAAAGTGAACCCTGAGATTCTTGAAATAAAAGACAAAGAGTTATCATTACAGTTACGGTGTTATTTTCAATGTATCGCAAAAACCAATTGCATTCATAACACAAACACAAATACACTCAAACACATCAGATTCCCATAGAAATCTGTTTTCGTTTAAATATTTAATATCAATTAATTTGTGGCGGGTACATTGAGCTGAAAATGCTGCTGCCCATGTAAAAACGGCAAACGAACAATTTCTTCCCCATCCCACCGAACGATACAAAAACCGAGGGACTACAGACATTTTTCAATGTATGGCAAAAGATAGAGTGGTGTGTGCAAAAAAGGTAATAAGTGGATAGAGGCGAACGAGTTTATATATGAGAGAAAAAACCTCATCGTCGAGTAGCTTGTAATAGCAGTAGCAATAGCAAGATCAAGAGTTGAGTGAGTGAGTGAGTGAGAGAGAGAGAGTGAGAGCAAGCGAGAGAGAGAGAGAGAGAGAGAGAGAGAGAGAGAAAACGAGAAGCAAATTAAGTGTTGATATTGTGTATGTGCAATGAATATCGTAGCACTTTCACGAGTTCGCAGTCGATTTCAGTGGCTCGAAACTCAAACAAAAAGAGACCAAGTGATTAAGAAATGTTTACATATTTACTTTTGCGAGAAAGAAAACTGTCAGTTTCAGAATCACATCAAAAAGACTTTTAGCATGAGTCAAGAAGGCTCATTTTTTGTGTAATGAATTTCGCGATAGAAAAGTTGGAAAATTAATTGAAAAACGCATCAGATGGTTAAAAAGTTTTGAATTTTTCACATTTTAAATTGACTCATCACGACACTGGAAAAAGAAACGATTGAGTTGAAAGTTGAGTGAATTTCAAGACTCAATGTTACTTGTTTGGGCGCAAGTTTGGCATCTCAAATATTGCATCCTTATGGATTTTCTCTTTGTTTTGGTGTGGAATAAAAACATAGAAATGAAATATATAAAATTCAGTGAAAAAAATCCAATTGGTACAAAAAAAATTGAACAGTTCCAGGGTTTTTGGCATCAATAAATTTCTAGGTTGAGTGTATACTTTCTACCCAATTTTTTGCTAATCTTTTGCTATACAGAGAAAAAAAACAGATTCGCATCGAGACGAATTCTCTGTAAATTCACAGCTTATAATTTTGCGTTTTAAACCACCAGAAAGAGAAAGAGAGGCACGCTGCGTGTACAACATGGTACATGATTTACACTTGGCACAAGTGCGAATATGTACATCGCACCAAGTTACTAACCTTAACATCAGCAGTTTTTCAAGAGGTACTAGAGGATGAAACAGCTTAAATGGGATGCCTAATTAATTTCTGACTTGTTGAAGTATCTCAAGTGGTGTAACAAATTCGCGTCATACCGAAATTGGATTGTCGCATAAATGCTATTTAACCGCTTAACTCTGTTGGTGCTTCGTGCGTAAAAAATAAATGCTGTATACAAATTTTTGCACCACAAAATCCATATTTTCGTTCTGACGATATTCCGATGTTCCGTTGCCATTTCCCTTGTTATACAGATGTCGTCGTTCATTTTGTCAATCTGCAGATTTTTTTATTCACAACAATATTTCCATTTCTCATATTTCAAACTAAAATTTCTCTCGAAACTAAACTACGCGGAATGTATCTCATCAGAAACAAGACAACGAAGTCATTCAATTCAATTTTGCTCGACTTTCGACATAATCTTTAGCATTGTAACATATTACGATAGCCGGGAGCACACCCTTCGAGTGTGAATGTTACAATATTAAGCTGAATTCGAAAAGTTTTTGTATTCGGAAAAATGGTGGATGCCAAATCTGATAATGTACCCCGGTTTTACTTCGACTTCTTCTTCTTCTTCTTCTACTTTTTCTAGCTTGTTTTTCTGTACGTGTTTTTCTCGCATCCACCCTCATTTCCATGTAAAACCATTTTCTTCAGCACATTAGTAATATGCACTCAAAAATTCATCCATAGCCCCGTATATCATCGCATCAGTTGTTCAAAGCTCCGTTCTGTTTTTTTTTGTGAATTTATAAAACTGTAAAATCTTTCATCCTGCAAACAAATTACAACAACAACACTAACAACGGCGACAAGAAAAGCTATACCGACATGAAATCAGAGCATAAATCCAAAACCCAACAGCCCAACAAAAATACCACAAAACTCACAAAGCAAACGGAGAGAGCTTGGTTAAGCTCGGGCAAAAAAAGGAACGAAATAAATTGAAAACAAAATACGAATCACTGCGGCGTGAATGGGAAAGAATTAGAAGAGAACTCTTTTCAACCATCCACGCTCATGCACTTTTCCGCACAAGTGCCTCTACAATGTCTATCATTCGCATCGGCGATGTCTAAGCGTCTTCTTTTTGCATGACAAAGATGCATCGTTCCGCTTCAATGTGTGTGGGTGTGTGAGGATGTGTGTGGGTATATATGTGTGTGTCTGTGGTTATTTTGTTGTTGTTGTTTTTTTTTATGTCATTCTGTTCAGAAAATATGAAAATCGTGATAAACCATCGAATGTATTCGAAGTTCTTCGTTTAGCATGTTAAACCATTTGAAAGATAATTAAAATTTTTATTATTCATGAGTTGTTGAATGCGAGTGTGAATTTCATTTTTTTTTTGTTTCTCTTCCGTTCTCTGTCTATTTTGTTTTTACTGTGCATCCTTTTGGCAATACAAGATGATGGCCTTCAGCCAGTTTTCTCTTCAATCATTTTTATACATGGCATATGATTTAACTGCTGGCATTCGGGCGGTTTTTTGTTACATGCAGTTTCATTCACCGATGGCACATTTGGGCATCAAGTTGCACATTACTTGTTTTTTCTCTCTTCCTCCTTTTCTCTCTTTCTCTCAATCTATTCGCAATTTGTATCCATTCGTAACATATGAGCAAATACATAAAGAGCTACGATAAAGTTCAAAATGTAGGCTTTCATATTATTTTTTTTTCTGCTTTGTTTACAAATTGCAATATTTACGATGTATATGAGGTGGTATTCGCCTGATTACAATTCGAAAACTATTTAAATGGTGAAACGCATGCAAAGCAACTTAGTTGATATTTGAGAATCTTGACGATCGCACGCAAAAATTTCATTCGAAGCGGCCCAAAAAGTTCAAACGCCATCATTTATGGCTGCACCTGTTCCAGTATACTAAAAGTTGTTTCAAAACAATGTGGACCTTTTTCAAACTTTTCAAATACAACCCACATCTGGTATCAGTCAAGTTACTTCACCAAAACTACGTTAACTCGGTACCTTAAGTCAAGTTAAATTGACGCTGGAAACACATTTGGTCGCCTCTCGCCAACAGACATTTAAAACTCTTCTGTCTGTCTCTCTTTTTTTTTCTCTCTCTCTCTTCTCTATACTTTTGAAATTATTGACATCCGATAAATTTATTGCTTTATTGAAGTGAATTGGATTAATTAAAATCAATTAAAATTGAATATTTTTCAGTGTCTTTTTTGTTTTATTAATCGTCGATAACATGAAAAAAATACCATTGCTGCTTTAAATTCTGAAAAATTAAATGAAAATCAATGTGCAACTTGCATTTTAATTGGGGTATTTTAAACTTTTCAAATTGGATTTAATAAACCGAAAATTGAAATTGGTGCAAAACTTTCAAGTGGCAATAATACGTTAATAACAGTTCGGTGAAAATGTTTAACATAGTTGAATTATCTGTTAATTAATCAAATTTTCACTTGTAATTTCATTCGGCTATCTCTGAGATTGTCTGACAACCAATTTCTTGGTTTTCTCATCTCATTTTATGATAGTTATTAAGCATTTAACAACAACAACAACAACAACAACAACAACAACAACAACAACAACAACAACAACAAAAGAAAAATACACAAGTTTTTACCACCTCATTTTGAAAATCTATTAATATTTCAGATTCTGTGTGGAGGAGCCAAACCAAAGGAGCTTGTTGAACTTGCTGAGAACATATTTGGCTGCGAAAAGTTTTCAAAGAATGTAAGTTGATTCAAACATATTCGGCCAGGGAATGAAGAGAACATCAATGCATAACATCATATGGGCGTATCTTGAATGTGTGGTTTCATATTCAGTTTCGCATAGCTTTGGCTTTTTTTTGCTTCAAAAAACAAAAGAGATAGAAATACCAAACCGTTGGGGGGAGGGGAGAGGGTTGGTTTTAGTATACCTTTAATTCCGATTTTGTTGTGTTGAATTGCGTTCAATGTTGATTTTCACATGGTATCAACTTGATGGTGTACGTTTTATCAAAAGATTAGCCTTCTTTCATTTTAAACGAACGATTTCCATATGCCTTAGACCACTACCATGAAAATGTGAAATATGCTAAGCATTTTGAAACACTTGATCCATTTGCATCAGTAAAGGATTTCTATTCGGTCGTTCAGACGTTTGGTCGTTCGGTTTATTTTCCACTTTGATATAAAATTGAAAACGTCATGGCGAATATGAAATCAGATGAAAGATATGCCTACTGTTTGCTGTCTATGAAGTTATGAAGCATCGTTTTTTTTTTTTTTATTTTCTTCCATCCAAAAAAAGCAAACAAAATAAAATAAAATAAAACAATAACGGGGAATTGAAATGTTCTTACGTTTTTGAATAGATGAGAAAAAAAGAAAATGAATAACCCTATTCATATTATTTATGTATTATTTTTTTTTCATTTCGAAAATAAAGCTCACCGAAGATAAATGGCTGGACGACGGGCTCAACTCGTTTCATAAACATCCAAAATCAAACCATTTATCCATAAAAGTAAACATATTCAAGACAATAACAGCGATACATATACATTTCGAATGCTAAATGTGAAGCATACAAATGGCGAAATAGTTGCGCTTATCACTTGAACGCTTAATCATAAACTTATTCGTGCGATTCATACAGCCACAAGTTTTCCATTCGAAATCGGGCTGAAATATTTCGTGGGCGCGTCAAAAATGAAATCCGGATTGCTCATTCGTTGAACCTAATGAAAAAAAAAAGAAAACAGAAGATAGAAACAAGTAAAACTCGTTGAGCAAATGTTTTTCCCACATATTTTCCATATAGAAGCTACGAAATCGAAATAATTTTTATATTGATTGAGCACGCAGCCTGAGATGGCATTGAATGGCAAAAATACTGCAACGATGTAATCATCAATCACTGAACGTTGGCTGAGAAATTCTCGGCTCTATTTCGGAACTAAAAGACAACAACATGATATGCTTTCTCATCTCCGTTCAGTGAAAAAACTCAGCAAACAAATAATCAAAATCAAAATATACAAAGTTTGCGGAAAAGCTTGATTAAGAATTGTGCGCGTTCATGATAGCACTTGAGATTTGGCGGCGTGCGTTTTCATTTTATTACTTCTTCATGAATTTGATTCCTTCTTCTTCTTCATTATCATCGTTACGTATTGTATCACAATAAAAATGATACAAAAGTGATGTCTCAATGATTGGTCTTGAATATGAGCTTGTTCAATTTCTCAGCATAAAAATCATATAATCGAAGCGAAATAAAATTCTGTCGTCTGCTGTCTGAGAAAATACAGAAGAAAAAGGGAAAATAAAAAATATAGAAAAGCAAATAACGACGAACATGAATATGACCATTTCGACGTCTATGTGTAAAGCATATGTCAGTTGAGATCCTTTTACCAAATAAACGCCATGTCATCATCATTCAGTTGTGTGTGCTTGATGAGATGTATAATGAATTAATAAGATCAGACAAAACTGATTTACTTTCGGCGAAGCACTTTTGCAACTGACAAAAACTTGAAGAGAATGAAGAACGAACTAAATATTTTGACTTCAGTATATTGATGCCGACACATACACAGACCATATAACGGGGATATATTCCATATATTATACGATTTTCGGCATTCGAGTGAAATTTATTGCGAATTTTTTGATTTTATTTTTTGCTGACGAAACGAGAATCAATTAGACGCCCGCTGAAGTGTAGTCATGAAGACGAATGTTCAAGTGTTATTAGCACATAGTTAAATGCTTTAAGCATTTCAATCAATGACGATATTTCATCAAAATACCACAACAACAACAACAACAAAACGGATTGACGTGCCATTGATTACAAATGCTCAACGATCCACGGAATTGATCTCAAATGGCGCTGCGATTATTATTCAAATATCGCAATCGACCGAAACCATCCAAAGCGTTTATTCAATACATGACATTCTTATGAAAATGCGTTCAACAATTAGTAGAGAGTGGACGAAAGTAGACGGAAGTGATATCGTTCGAACATGTTGTCCCGCATCGTATAAAAAATCATCATCAATCATTTTGATGAAAATTCATCTATTTTTATTGATTATAACATTGCTGACTTGTGCCTCATTGTGCATAACAAGAGCCACAGCGCATACCATGAAATACAGTTCAAATGTCGTTAAGACTAAATATGGCGAATTACGCGGTATCGTTGTCCGTAACAATCCAACCGTTGAAGCTTATTTAGGTGTACCGTATGCAACGCCACCCGTTGGTAGTTTGAGGTAAGGTTATTTCCGGTGTTTTGAAGAAGAGAAAAGAAAAAAGAACAAAACAAAAAATCCTTCTCTGATCTGATTATATTACAACTTTTTCGTCCCCTTTAAGTTTATTTTGGCTACTCCAACACACACGTAGACACTATTTATTTGTTTCTTATATGTTCTTTTCTGTTGTTGTTGCTATTCTTGCCATTCAAATTGAACCCTTCACTTTTCAATCGATCTAATTTGTTGAAATTTCCCATGACAATTTTGTATGGCCCCCATTTGATATAGTATTTTGTTTGTTTGTGTTTGTGTATGATGTGTATATGTCCCGGACAACAACAACGACAAATAACTTAGATATATGCCACCTGTTACACCTTCCGCATGGAAAAGTACACGATTAGCCGATCGCTTTTCACCCGTGTGTCCACAGTTGCCTCCTGTATCTCCAACGGGCCGTGAAGCATTGCTTGAAGTTCCCAGAGAGAGATTAGCACAAATTCGTCGTCTCCTACCACTGTTATCAAATCAATCGGAAGATTGCCTCTACCTTAATTTATACGTACCGCGCACAGGTTAGCTGATATATTGACTATGCTTATGAACTTTAACCTTCTTCCCTTTTTTGTGTATGTTCATGTTTGTATTCGGTTCTTTGCTTGGTCGATTATTTACTTCAGTTTAATATTGAACCCAATGACCTTATATCGTTCGTAATTTGCTATGACAAGACCATTTATAGTATAGCTTTTAAGAGCAAATATCATGGTATTTGCACCGAAAAATGTAATATCATTTTGATTTTGAAAATGAAAATGTAACAGCATTCGGTTTGGTGACGATATCAATTCCGTAGTGCATGCAGTGTGATTGTGAATCACTGCAAGCACCGTGGGAGTGATATTGTTCCAAACACTGTCTTCAGAGTCAACGATTTAATCTGATTATGGTTCGTGTATAGACCTTAAAACAGGCACTTTATCGACATGCTCTCTTTATAATCTCTTTTGCACCATCTCAACTTTATCTCTTTTATCCACTGAACGAACGGAGCTTTTTCAACTGTAAGATAAAACAGTAATGAATTTTGATTAAACGTACAGTAAATACTGGCAGCAAAGTGACCTAAATAAATTTCCTTAAATAAATACGACATTACGGTTCGCCAGGAAATGAACGAGAGATGTTTGCTTTTTATTTTCAACTGTTCCAATATTCAATGTATATAAAATACCTTTAAATGTTCATAATATCCTTAATGATGTATGTGTATTTTTTGGCTTGGACACGTACACGTATTCTATACTCTGACAATGCACTCACTACCGATGGCAAGTATTATATGGAAAGTTCACAATTCACAATTTATTCAAATACTATCACACAAAACAGAAAAAAAAAACAAAAAAAAACTTTGGCGTTAGTCGAAATTGAAGTTTGTTAATGGTCGAATTGGTTTCATGCCAAAACATAGTTCGGGGGAAAATGCACTTTTAACTTTTCTAATCTTTATATTGACAATGGTTCGAAATGGACGTTCAAGATATACTTAACCCAGGCCAAATACTCAAAAAATAGAACTGAAATTTCAATAGAGCAAGAGGGGAGATCGATAGAGAGAAGGAGAGAGGGAGAAAGAGAGATTGAAAGAGCACTGTCATAATGTTTTATGCAAAATTTTACAATATAGTAAAGAAACTTGAACAATCGAGTTTTCAATGCTTTAAAGCTATTGAAATCGAAATTTATGAAAAACGTTCGTAACTTGTTCTTCTCTTTGTGTGCATTGTTTTCAGTGGAAGCATCGACAAAAAATAATAAAGCGTTAGCTGCCATTATGTATATACACGGTGAATCGTTTGAATGGAATAGGTATTTCAATGAATTTAGCTTACCATACCATACCATACCATACCATACCATATCATATCATATCATATCATATCACGGTATGCTATGGCATGCCATCACACTGAAATGAAATTTAAAAGAAGAAAAAAGAAAATAACACACACATCTATCTGTTTTTTATTCGTTTGAATGGCACAGTGGAAATCCGTATGATGGATCGATATTAGCCGCCCACGGAAACGTAATTGTAATAACAATAAATTTTAGATTAGGAGTGCTAGGTAAGAGAATGAAGGAGACAGAGAGAATTATTTGCTTTTGCTGATGGCATAACATGTCTGAAAATCATCGACAATGTTTGTAATTGAATCCTTTTTTTGTGCATTATTATTTTCGAAATGAAAATGTGTTTCGTAATCAAGGTTTCTTAAAGACTGGTTCAAAAGGTAGTGCACAGGGGAATTTTGGTTTAATGGATTTAGTTGCTGCCATACATTGGTTGCGTGAAAATTTGCCTGCATTTAACGGTGATCCAACCAAATTAACACTGATGGGACATGGCACCGGTGCTAGTTTAGCCAATATGCTTATCTCATCACCAACCGTTAGCGATCTCATTCAGAGAGCAATTCTATTTAGTGGATCCGCATTGTCTCCATGGGCCATTCAAAAAGATCCACTATATGTTAAACGAAAGGTAGCTGAACACACGGGTTGCCATGGTGATTTAGTTGAAGATGACTTGGCTCCATGTTTACGAACGAAACCGTTAGCTAATTTATTATCGGTACAACTTGAAACACCGAGGTAAATATTTATTTTTATCAAGACCTTTTTTTTCTTCTTCCCTTTTTTGTGTGTGCCATATCAATACAAACAAATATATAAAAACCGAATATTATTCGATGTACAGATTTTTGCCCGGTTTTGCTCCGTTTGTCGATGGTACTGTGATTGTTGGTGTGAGTGGAAATTCAAATGGCTCGGTGACTCTTCCGATAGGTTCAGCAATATCCAGGTAAATTGTGAAATTTTCGTTTTTCATTCGGTTCGATGGAAAATTTCAGCGGAAAAATCGATTTTTATTTCATTATTATTTTCATTTCAGTACGATTGGAATTGAAATGGCTGACTTTTCAAGAAGCGAAATAATATTTGGTGTTACAACATTGGAATCGTATTTGGATTTGAGTGCACAAGATCTAGAATTTGGTTTTAATGAAACCAGACGGGATCGCATTCTTCGAACGTATGTTCGAAATAACTTTAATTACCATCTAAATGAAATTTATGCTGCCTTAAAGGTGAATATTTGTTTTTTTTTATTCTTTTATGATAATTTTCCCTGGAATTAATAATGAAAAATATTTATATTTAATAGAATGAATATACGGATTGGGAAAGACCACCACGAAATCCGCTCGGCTCTAGAGATGCGGCTTTGGAGCTGTTGAGCGATGGTCACACCATTGCACCATTGATTAGAGTTGGTTATTTGCATAGTTTACGTGGTGGTAGATCGTACTTTATGCACTTTAATCATATGTCAAACGAACGCGATTTTCCACAGGTATAATATGCTTGTCATTCATTTGGAAGTATTTAATTTGAAAAAAATTGGAATTCATTTGCAGCGAAGTGGATCAGTACGCGGTGAGGATGTGCCTTTTACCTTGGGACTTCCAATTTCACCACTTTTTCCACATAACTACACTGTACAAGACATTAAAATAAGCCGAACACTCGTTCGTTATTTGTCAAACTTTGCTCATACTGGGTACGTTGATAACAAACAATTCTATTTCACGAAAAAAAAAACATGTTTTCAATCGGTTTCATTCATTTGTTTAGGAATCCAAATGAATCACCTTCATCATTGATGTACATATCCCAATCAAAACATAATCACATAGCCACATCGATGGATGGTATCAATCATTTATCGAAGTCAACAGTTGCGACGAGTGCTAAACAAAAACGGCAACTGTCTAGATCACCGCTTCGTCGGCGAAAAAAGCAAAGTCGCAGTTTTAATTATTATGACAACGAAGGGGACAGCGATGAAAGCGAAAGTGATGAGGAATCCGACCATGATGAACATTATACTCATAACAGAGATCGACTAGAGGATACAAATGATCAACCATATCCATTTTGGGATACATACGATACATTAAATCAATATTATCTGGAAGTTGGTGAGTTTTTGAAGCGTTTTGTGTGTGTTATTTTGGATATTGTGATGTTCATCTATTCTAATATTGATTGTTTATCAGGTAATCGACTTGATATGAAAAACCATTATCGAGGACACAAATTGTCCTTGTGGCTAAATTTAATACCACAACTACATATGCCCGGTGATTTGAATGAGTTGTCATTTAGGCATCATCATTTTTCGGAATCGGATGCAAAATTTTACGATGGAATTGTTCGTGTACAAAATATTGAGAAACCAGTATTCATCAAGCCCGTCATAATAAAAAGTGATATGAATATTACCCCAACAAAAGCCATGGTACCAACACCAGCCACAATAACAGGTGTGTAACATAATGAAATTTGTTGTTTTTGTTCGTTTTTTTTTAAATTCACTTCGAAAACTGAAAAAATTGCTTAATTTATTTTGTTCAACCAACAGATTGCCCGTCCAATTCAACGGTGTTACCAACATTGGCAGCAACAAAACCGCAACACACTAAACCAAATACTGACACAAAATTGGATGACAAGAGCTTTCACTTGGATGGTTTTTTGCGTCATTTAACAAACAGTCAATTTCACAGTTATTCAGCTGCGCTAGCAATAACCATTGGTGTTGGATGTTTTCTATTGCTGCTAAATATTTTAATATTTGCTGGAATTTATTATCAACGTGTCAAACGTACGCTTGACGCTAAGAAAAAGGAGGAATTTGTCGAATCATCGGATATAATGTTGCCGAATTTTATTGATCGTTGCATGGAAAAAGCGGGTGAAAAGAGTGCACTGAATATGTCACCATATTCATCAAATATGGGCTACGATGAGTACAATCGTTATATGAAAAAAACAATGGCGAAAGGTAGTGTATGCGGTATTGGACCACCGATTGAAAATCACAAATGTAAATCATATGGAAAAGAATCGAATGTTGAATTTGTGCAAATTCGAACGCCGGAAAAGAGTGCACACATTTCCATAAATAATTCGGCCGTACATCCACGTCTTTCAACATATCCATCGCCACAATTACATTCATCGCTTTCCGAGCCAGAGAGCAGTAATAGTAGCGAAATGGTAACATATCAGTGTCAACAAAGTAGCAGCAAAGGTGTAACGACGGAGCAGTGCAATCAATCGACACAGTCCGATTTTTTAGGTATGCATGATGTTGGCACAACCGTCACGGAAAGTGATGTTGACGAACGACATCCAACCAAATTGGATGATATTCGAAATGATAAAATCCTATCGACACCGTCATCATTGCGTTCAAGTATATCCACATCAAATTACCAGGGTGGTATATTGCGACAACAACAGTTTGGACCAACTACACCATCAACATCAAAAAAACGCGTTCAAATCCAAGAAATATCGGTTTAATTCCTAATCTACTTTCTACAATCTACATAACATACAATTCATTCCCCGGGGATTTTTTTTTTGTTATGTTTTTGTCTCTACAACAATTTTCACCAATTTAAAAACTCATTCATTGGAATGAGAGTATTTGTGTCCACTAACTGAATTAAAATGTTAAGAAACACTTTATATTCGACGAATATGCATCGATTGATATTTGTGGTTGGAATTTTGAATGTTAGGCCAGTTTAACTTGAACATTTGGAGTATACATTTGGAATAGAGTATACCGAACGTAATGCAAACAGTTTTGCTAAAAATGACAAATGAGAAAAATGTTTTCCACAAATTGCCAAATATAATATGATCCATAATGGAATTATGCTACCCAACGACTTGAACGAGTAGCCAATCACATTGCTATCGATAAATTTTCTATTTTGATCTTTTCAAATCTAATAAACAATCTGAATTAGGGAAAAACAAAATAAAACGTGTAAGGAACAACATAAGAGAACAGAAACAAAGACATATTTTTTGGTGTTGTTAGATCGTAATTAAAAAAAAACACACAACTGTAATTGATTAAGGTAAAACAAAATAATGGTGGTGTTCCTTTTCGTTTCGATGGAATTACGATTTCATATTTCTTATGATTTTTGAACTTAATTCAAATAATCGCAGTTGACGTTAAGTTATTTAGATGAATTTTTGTTTTGAATCTTAGAGCTGGACTTTGTTTTTTTTTTAGATTCTTTTAGTTCATCGATTTTTTTGGTTTTTATTGAACAAAATGTAGCTTCAAATAAAGTATATATACATTATACATATATATATATATATATATATATATATATATTTTAATTTCGAAAGCTTGTAAAGCATCTATATTGTGTTGATATTTTCATTAGTGTGAAATAGAATCAGTTATTTGACTCAACAGTTTATTCTTGTTTTGTAAACGTGTGTAATAGTATTTAAATAAATTTTTTGAGAAATGAGTTCATGTTTTATATAGATTCTCTATTTTCTTTATTATAATCAACGATTTGCTTCCATTTTAAAATAGTCTTCGTTTGTTATTTTGCATGAATGTAATTTAAATTACATGAGAAACGGAAGAAACAGCTTTTGTTTTGGTTCGATGCGTAATCGCAGATTGTTTGAACAAGTTTCAAAAATCCACCCAAAAAGTGTTACTAGTCAATGACTATAGTTTCAGCGTCGAAGGATAAAATACAATCAATTCATTACTGTTATATGTAATTGTTTATAGATCGTTTTTTTAGATATGTTGCCACAAAATAAATTAGTCAACGTATATCTTTTCTTGCTTATTAACAAATGTTGAAAAGTTTTTTGTAATAATCTAGCTGTAATGTAAGTCATTCATTGAATAAAGAACAATATTTTATGTAAATATATGAATAAAACTGTTATGATATGGTTTTAATGCCCTCATCTAAACGCTGGCACAGGAAAACTTTAGCACTAAAGGCCGTAAGCCAAATTATATAGATAACATGTGACATTGAAGCTGAACCAGTAATAGCAAATAATAAAGTTTATATCTTCTATGATACGGAAAAAATATAAAGCATATGCCACAAACGGTGTATATCGACAAATTCACCTCATTTCAACAGCAATAGTCAATGCTCATTACTAGATGGCGCCACACATAACGCTAGTTATATTATGACGAGTGGAACTATTTGCATCAATACACAATTTCACTGAATGGTGAAAATAAATAGAAAATATTATACTGTTCTGTCAGTCTGAACTTACACATCGTAGGGCATTGCAGCATTTCCAAATGTTTCGACTGAAATGATTCAATGAAATTTGAAGTGAGAGAAAAAAAAATTAAAGGAAAAAAAATATTTAATGGAAACAATTGTGTGTTTTGTCTGCAATTGATTGATGATAAGGAATTCAGTGTGTGTGTGTGTGTGTGTTGTGGAAGTGCTGTAAATCGGCTGATTGAGATAAAAGAGAATATACGGGGCGATCCAAATTGAGCCAATATGTATGAAACAGTGCAATAGAAATCTTTTTTTTTTTCAATGTACGCAATAAATGTTAAAAGATTTCCATGTAATTTTCAATTTGCTTTTTTCGTCTCTCATCCTCATAACGAATCGTCATTAAAGCATGCATTTCATTTGATTTTTATTCAATTCATTTACAGGATAACGACAGGACGTGGGAAATTTTAACATTCTTCCAAAACTAGTGTGAATTTACCAGTTAAACTAAAGCAACAACAACAAAATTATAGAGAAAATTTAATAAAAAGTGAAGAGCAAAATAAAAATTATCAGCAAAATCCATATAAAATCTATATAGAAAAAAAATGCTTCCGACATACACAAGGTTGGGACCATCTACCTCATCGGTACGACGTGCATTGCGTACACGTGAAAAATTTCTTATTCTACTTCTATTTGCCACATTGGCATTTGTATGTTTTGGTGGATTTTTTTATCTGCCTGATAATTTTGTGCCCACGGATCGTGTGAAACAAGTCTATAAAAAAATCCAAAGTGCTGGTCCGGAAATATTTATACCAGCACCGCCAGTTGCCCGGCCACATCATCAGCATGGCATCGACGGTATTAATACAGTTGATGAGCAATTCGATGGTGATAAACACATTTTAAATGATCGAAATCGATTGCATGCCAAAATCCAAGGTGATTGGGCTGCAATTGCTGCTGAAGGTGATCATTTGGAAAAACCACAAGATAAACAACAATTGGCTGAAAATGATGGGCCTTTGATGAGCCCAGAGAAGGCCACAGAAAAACGTCAAGTGGAAAATTCCAAGCCAAATGATGGGGCTGGTGTTGCTGAAGCACCTGAAATTCAATTTAATTTACCCAACGGAGAGGATCCAGATCCAGAAACACGAGAACGACGGAATAAAGTCCGTGAAGTAAGTTTTAAATGCTTATTTTTAGACTGTGAACCACACAGACCAATGAATATATATACCCATTTCCAATACACACGATTGTCAGCTTGATATTAATCGCTTTGATTTAAATCGCTGACTCAATATGCTTAATTCAATTCTCCAATAAAATATTCAATCATGTCTGATGTTTTTGTTTCTATTTTCGTTGCGAATAAAAATTGACCGATTTTTTTTAAAATGAAAACAACTGCCCAGATTCGATCAATATTTAGAGTATGTGGCTCATGTTCAGTTGATAAATAAATACACATTTTTTATATGGTGTTATTTTGCCAGAACTAATTGCTGAACGGACGCAAACGAGTCTAGTTTTCTAGCGAAAACACATTTTTGTTAAAATTAAACATACTTTTTCATTGTATTCATTAGACAGTGATATCAGTTGCTGAATGTTTGATATCAAATTAGACAGTTTTTAATCGCAACAATTTACAACGACATTATCACCCAAATACAATTCAACTCAAATCATTCGCAATTTTTGAAAGATTTCGTTTTTGTATTGACGCAATTTGATTAACAATTTCGTCAATATTTGAAATTCATTTCATTTAATGAATGTGGCCAAAACATTTTTTGAGGTCTTCACCTCAACAACAACAATATAAAAACATTTTGTGCAGCATATGTATGAATTGTGAAACAGAAACACAGACAAACAATGATTTTGAAACAATGTTCATTTCGATTTTAAATGCGTATTTTCTAATAATGTTTAGCTCATTTTACATGTTATTTTAAATACACCACGACAATATATTTATCGCTAACACACTTTATTCATCTACTGTTAATGCTTGTAGCATTGATAACAAATGTCATAAATATGAATCTATTTACATTTACTTCTTTTTACTTTGAAATTAGATGACAGTGCACGCTTGGGAGAATTACAAACTGTATTCATGGGGAAAAAATGAGTTGCGTCCATTAAGTAAGCGTGCTCATACGGGCAGCATATTTGGCGCTTATGATCTGGGTGCAACAATCATTGATGGTTTGGATACACTGTATATTATGGACTTGAAACAAGAATATCAAGAGGGACGTGAATGGGTTGAGCAAAAGTTTACATTCAAAAATTTGGTAAATTTATTTTTTGGATAACCTTGACCATTCTATTTTTCAACTGTTCAGCTAATTTACTTGAATTAAATTTTGAATTTGGTTTTAATTTAAATATTAGAGTGCCGAATTGTCTGTGTTCGAGACAAATATTCGATTTGTGGGTGGTTTGTTGACTTTGTATGCGTTCACCGGCGATGAAATGTACAAAACAAAGGCACAAGAAGTTGCCGATAAATTGCTTCCGGCCTTCCAAACACCAACAGGCATACCAAATGCTCTTGTCAATATTCGAACAGGCGTAAGTAGAATCGCATTTTTATTGTTTTCGACTGGTGACAAATCTTTACAATCATTCGTCTATTTTATTCACGTTTCTCAAAACAAAACCAAAACAGTACAGCAAAAACTATGGTTGGGCTAGCGGCGGCAGTAGCATTCTATCAGAGCTTGGTACTCTTCATCTGGAGTTTGCATATTTAAGTGATGTCACGGGAAATCCCGTTTATCGTGATCGTGTGATGAATGTTCGTCAATTGTTAAAGGATATACCAAAACCAAATGGATTGTATCCAAACTATTTGAATCCAAAAACTGGCAAATGGGGACAACGTAAGTGTCTATTTATTCAGCGCAATCGTTAAATAAATCGGTGGTTGATAAATATTTTGTGTTGATTCATATAGAACACATATCATTGGGCGCACTTGGCGATAGTTTCTATGAATATCTATTGAAAGCCTGGATTCAATCTGGACAATCTGATGCTGATGGTCGCCAAATGTATGATGATGCAATGGAAGCAATTGTTAACAATATCATTCAGACGTCCTCCGGTGGTTTGATTTATGCATCCGATATGAAATTCGAAAGACTCGAACACAAAATGGACCATTTGGCCTGCTTTTCGGGTTAGTTGGTTTGCGGAGTCATTTTTTTGTTTTTCCCGTAAAAAATCAATCAAAATACATTCAAATGCATTTAAATATTTGTATTTTATCTTCTTAAACAGGAGGGCTATTTGCATTAGGTGCTGCTACACAGCAAGATCAAAACTCTGAACGATATATGGAAATTGGTAAGGGCATAACCAATACGTGTCATGAGAGTTACATTCGAACAGCAACACGATTGGGACCAGAAGCATTCAGGTATGTAAAATATTTACAATCATTTACTTGATCCATCGATGTAATAATAAAACAATAAACAAAATCATCATAATTTCAGATTTAGCGAGGGTGTTGAAGCGAAAGCACTACGTTCGCAAGAAAAGTATTACATTTTACGACCCGAAACATTTGAAAGTTACTTTATTTTGTGGCGTTTAACACATGATCAAAAATATCGTGACTGGGGTTGGGATGCTGTACAAGCAATTGAAAAACATTGCCGATCGCCAGGCGGTTTTAGCGGCATTAAAAATGTTTACTTGGAAGATCCGCAGAGGGATGATGTTCAACAAAGCTTTTTCATTGCCGAAGTGTTGAAGGTAACAGAAGTGAAAATTGGAATTTGAAATCTTTTCAAATAGAATCAAATTTAAAACTGTTTATTTTGTTTCAATTTCAGTATTTGTATTTATTGTTTTCGGATGATTCATTGCTGCCACTAGACGAATGGGTTTTCAATACAGAAGCGCATCCGCTTCCAATAAAGGGCAATCCATTGTACAGACAAGCATTATCACAAACAAATAATCCTTAAGCAAAACAAAGAAAAAACACAAGACTTGATACATAAATACTCGTGGCTAAGATAATGCTGCGATATGTTCATTCTCTAGTAAATTCGATGTAAAATCGCGAATTTATTTAATTTACATTCAATTTAGCAAATCTTAGGGATTCTGTATGCAATGCATAATATTCAGTGTTTGGTGAAGATATTTGACATCTATATAGATAGTTTTTGAGCTTTTATCTAGATTTTTTTTTTTCAAGATAACTCTCCACCGTTGACACATAAGATAAGATAATGTCAAAATCTTTGTCTATTGTTGTTTCTCTCTTCAACGACTAAATAGATTCGTTTTCAATACGAACTAGAGCTCGTCAAGTATGAAGTTACTACAAAAATATCTGAAAAAATAACCAGATAGATGCAGAAAAATGACTTCGGAGTTGATAGAATTATTTGTTTTTGCTAATGGACGTTCTGACGTGGGATAAATGAAACTACTTTCTCTTAGAATTTAATACCAGCGTTTAGAGCATGTATTCAGTTCTCAATCAGATCAAAATAGATACTCCATAGTTCATGTCTCAATATTCCTTTAATTTTAAAGTCCATGTCAAATGATCATTAAAGAAAAAGGGAATTAGTTTTGGTTAATGGTCGGTCGGAAGCAATTTTAATTAACAGGTAGAGCTAAGATATTTAATAGTTTTTATCAAATCTCTGTAGAAAAGATAAGAGATTATATCTTATCTATATTACCTTGATATGTCAATCTAAGATAACATATCTTGACCAAACACTGATAAAATATTCACTTTACTCTAACAATTTAACACGGGAACACATAGCAAAAAATATCACATTATTTCTATCAAAGCGGCGAAGCGACCATACAAACTCGCTAGGGCGCGTAGTAAACTACGTCATGTGATTTGCATAGCGTAGTTAGGGCACATAGTTTCATCGTTGCACCGCTTTGATTTCTATTGAGCACTAAATTTGATTGAAGCAAAAGATTCACATCAAAATATGCTCAAATCGCAGTACTGGATATTATATAAGCACCCCTTAGTACGATTATTAGGCGAACATGTGAATAAAAAGTGAAATCAACCATTTGATTTGGATTCTATAGATTCCAAATATGTGTTCCCTGATATTTCAAACAAAACAAAACAAAAAATAGATTTTAGTCGAAACAAAATATCTAGTTTGTTGATTGCTAATCCTGGAAATGTTAATAAAAAACGTCTTTGATTTGTACAAATCGCTGCAGTGGCTGTGGAAAATTTGCGAAGAAAACAAATATGAAAATGAATATGAAATCGAGATCACGTTTTAATGAAAACGACGTTGTGTAATAATTTAGATATTATTGTAAATACTGTAATGCAATTTTCACCCTTGTCTCAATACACATTTATTGTTAATTAATTAGCGACTCGCCTGTGCATAGAGCGTTCCATAACACAAAACAAACTGACAAATGATTTACGGTTAAATGATATGGAACATAAACATAGATTATTTAGAGTAATAAATTGCAAATTGTGTAAAATTTATTTATTTGTAGAGAAAAAGAAAACACACACATACACACAAAATCAAATACGAAAATTGTTTCAGCTAACTATTGAAATGTTCACCAATTCACAAAGTAGTTAAATTGACGAATCACGTCCCAAAAATTGCAGCTTAACACACAGTTTTTTTTTCTTGTAAACTATTCAAATAAATTGCCTAAAATCGGAATTTTATTGAGACTCACATTATTCATTGATCTACGATTTACAGATATTTTAGCCCTCGCCCTATTATTTCCACTTAAAAATCAAAACATTCGTTGTCTTCACCGACATTTGGGTATTTGTTTCAAAGATGACAGAACGTGACAGAATGAACACTATTTCAAAGGTGACTACTTTTTTTATTGAATCTATTCTTCAACAAAATTCCATCTTCAAAACCATCAAAACTTTGCAATAGTGGTTGATTTTGAGTTTTTTTACGCATAATTCTGAAAATTAAGTTTCAATTGCCGAAGCAAAACATTTTTCGATCTTTGAAATAAACAAAACCAAACAAAAATATGGAATGAATCTGAATCAGCACTTTGGAATTCGCTGCACATTGGAATTGACTTTTCATGGAAAATATTAAATGTTTTATTCAAATTAAATTCAGCTATGCACAAGGTTCTTCACACAGGGGTATATTGCTTTCGAAGGTATATAGCTGACATGGCCATATTTTGCAGCTGGAAGGTAGTTCAATCTCCTGTTTACAGCCCATTTATAGCATATTTTGTATTTAAATGAAACTGTGTATGCCAAATGAGTTCAAATGATGTGTCAATTGTCGACGCATATATAAAGCCTGTCATGACAAACTATTGATCAGTTCATCCCTAGATGCACATAGACTTCGCAATATTTTCATATATTTTAAATACTACTTTAAAAAACTGGTAAGTATGAACTGATTTTCATATATTCAAAAATATATTTTCTTCAATTAAGTAAAAATGTGAAATTGCCATCTGATTTCACAAAATGTATCAGAAAATGTTTCTCAAATTACCATCAATCTGTTTTAAAAAAATATTATCTAGATTTGAATTTTATGAGATGTAAAAAAAAAATCATCCAATCGTAGATAAAAATCATCATCTATGTTCAAGTTTTGCAATCTACTTAAGAATATATCTTTCAAATCAAAACAAGAATATCATCAAAATTTATTCAAATAAAAAAGCAGAAATGTTAGTCACTACTAGTCGTTGAGATATAAAGTGATCAAGTATAGTATACAGTGGCTCCCGGACACGCTAATTCACATGTATGTAGTCTTCTAGACATAAAAGAAAATCAGCAAATGGAATCCGGCCACGAAACTAGATTCAAATTTTAGATTTAAAATATACAAAGACGTTGTCGCACATATTCTTCAAATAATTTGAATTTTCGCGTGTTCGAATCGTGGATCGTCACAAGGTCTTAATTACGAAATGTTTTTCATTGCACAATTAGTGAACATTAGTTTTTTATAAAATTCTGTTTCATGATATTCTTCAGCTTTTTTATTTGAATAAATTTGGTAGATTAATGATAATTTTTCTAAACAGATGGATTCAAAATTTGAATTTAGATTATATTTCTGCATTTTCTACTATTGTTTTCTAATAAATGACTTTGTCTTCTCTTTCCTCCGCTTATGATATGATATAATATTTCACGATTCGCTATTATTCAATCACTATACAGCTGAGCTCTTGAATTTTTCATTTTTGATTCAAATTTACGTGAATAAAACGTGCAGAATGGGTATTTATTTCCAACTACTTTTTTTGTGAAAATATTATTTTGATCGATTCATTTTATTTGCATACTTTTAGCAAAATTAATTTTTCTGTTGGTATTGACCGTCACCTTATACGCTACGATTGATGCATTAGGCAAGTACAGATTTCATCTTATTTAGTTTGACACTACATTCATTCAAACATTGAGTTTATTTATTCATGATTACATTCCAAGTTCTTCTAAACATAAATTATTCGGATAATGAAAAGGCAAAAATATCCGAATATAGTTGAGCATTAATTAATGAATACAATAAAAATGGCTAATAATCATGGGAATTTACACATTTTTTTCCAGGTGCTGGCCAATGTCCACCGACAAGCCAAGTAGCCTTTTGTACACCGACATGCACACAAGATAGCCAGTGTTCAATGTCGGGCAAAATTTGCTGTCCCAATACGTGCAACACGAGAACATGTGTAACGCCAAAGCCCGGCTCTTCAAAGTCCAGCTCCGGTTCTTCTTCAGGTAAGTAGCTTTGAAGCGTTTTTAGTGCAAATCGGGAAATTTGATCAGAGATGTTGAGAGCTGAAGCTTGCAAAGATTTTTTATTTTGATATGGGGTATTTTATCTGAAATATCTCAAAATTTAAATCATTTCCATACACAAAATTCGTGTTTGACAAATGTTAATAACAAACCAAGCAAAAAAGTTTAAGATTTTCACACATTTTACGAATAGAAAGCTGATCGACCTAGTATGATGCATTCTATTTTGTTCTATTTTCTTTTAATTATTTATTTTTTTTCATAATAAAGGCTTAACAGCAACTGGAACCTACTGTAACGGACAAAAATGTGGCGTAAATCAAAGTTGTAGGTACGACAAATCGTCCGGTAAGGACAAATGCATGAATTAACTGCTAAATCACATTATGATATTCAATCTTTATAAATTGAACTGTCTAATAAATGGAAGTCGATCCTGAATAAAATATTTGGCACATAAATAACAGCAATTCTAGTCATTTTCTTTCCATACAAATATTTTAATGAATGAAACTTTCGCTTTATCTTTAAAATATGAAAAAATGAATATGTTTTTTTGATTTTGAGATAGGCCAAAAAGCATTTCAAAATTTATTGCGTGAACGGTTTAAAAAAAAGTAACAAATTTAATAGTGTGACTGGCATTGATATTGGATTATATTTGCAAACCGAATCAATACTGTTGGTGGTAATCTCTTAAACCCATTATTCAACAAGATTCGTTCATTAAATTTATCAAAACAATGCGATATCCCCCGCTCGTGGTTAACGATAACTTTTCCACGCATAATTCTGACACTTGCCGAAGCGAAACCTTTTCGTTCAGCTTAAGAGCGAAATGTGATGACATGAAAATTTAAAACAACTTTCTGTATATCACATTGCTCATTCGAAGGCGTTCTTGTTCTGTTGATTGGTGACTTTTTAAAACTTTTTTTTTACGAACCAATTTCGAAATAACTTTATCTTAGACAGATCCATTCAGATTTTTGTATGAATCAGTCAGACTTCGAAAAGGTAAATATCAAATGATTTATATTGTGTATAAAATTTCTCCATTCTTTGCGACGTTTGAACTGCCGTACAAATTGCATGAAAAGTAACAAAGAAATTCGCCATTTTGTTCGCATCATTAATTGGTCGGTGTTCTTAATTGTGTCGGATTTTTTAATAGAAAAATTCATAAAAATCGTTTCGTTATTTTCATATTATATCTTCTGTAGCGTCCATATTCGATCGACATAATTAACACGAATCATCAAAATGAGTGGGGAGAGAAAATGTCAACGCTGCAAGTGATGGGGTAAACGAAGATATGCCAGCACGCATTTTCAAACTGAACGTTGATTTCTTCGAGAAATTGTTCGAATGGCTTTCACTGGAAGACATACGCACACTCCGCTGAACTTGCAAGCGGTTGAAAAATATCGTCGACTATATTATCAAATCAAATCAAATTATCCATTAGCATACGTGAAATGTGTCAAATTATCCCTTGTCCGTCATGAGAGTTATTTTGAGACTTTCCAGTTATCTGGTACCTTGAAGCACATCGACAAATTGGCGTTTCACTTGAGTCAAGTAGAGAAAAATAATTTGAACCCAGAAAAACTCAAACACCTGGAGAGCCTTCTAATAGCAGTAACTAGTGAAGAAGTAGAAAGTGATTTATATGAGATATTTCTCAAACATTGTACACGTGAAAACGCTTCAATTTTGCTTTAATATGTTTTTGTCAAAAAATTTGCAACGAAAATGAATGGATGCATCATCAGTATCCGAATCTTGAACACTCCCATTTATAGAATTCACAAGACATTAGACACCGCTAAGTCGTTAAAGATATTCTTGGAGTTGAACCCAAACATTCGGTCTTTTTCGACAAAGGGACATTTTTTTCAATCGAACGAGCAATGGATATTGGAATCCAACCTGAAACTCGATCTATTAACCGTTTATGATTTATTTGTTTCGAATTTCGATAATTTTTGTGAATTACTCAATAAAATGCATGATCGAGGACTATATAAACATTTATGTGTCAGAACATTTAGGGTGTCGCAAGAACATATAAATGGTGTCAGTGGATTGAAAGCACTTGAAAGGCTGGATTTAAGCGCACATATGGACGATGCTGAAATTGATTTAGCCCCATTTGCAGGACTGACACGTTTGAAGGAAGTTGAATTTCATAACACCGATAATTTTGAACGTGAAATGTCTGTGGCAATTTTAGGGGGCTATCTCATACATTTAGAAAAAATTGGATTGCATATGGCTTCATTCGACGATGTTTTTATTCGTCATTCACCGAAGATGAAAGAGATCACAGTCGATAAACTAAGAGAAAGTGCTCATTTCCAGAATGGCATCATCGATGTTCTGGCCAGGGGAGGGACGTGAAAAGCGGTGTACTATCGAACTAAATTTTTTCTATAGAAATCAAAGGCAATGTATTTCGTATTTCATATAAAAGTATCTTTGTTGGCAATACTGTGCTTTTGAAACCAACTATAGCGATGTTTGTATTCGTTTGTATACAAAGGAACAGCAAGCATAGTCGAAGCACAACTGCAAGGAGCTGAGTAGCGAGCTGTGTGTATTTATAAACACATAAATGTTCACCGCTGAGCTGTTGATGCTATAGCATTCTATAGTTTGTTAATACCATCTTACAGCGCACACATCTGCTTGTTGTAACATGCAAAACATTTAGTGGTGTGTACAAATATGCTCTTTTCGATCAACAGTGTGTTTTATTCATCTGTATTATTGCCAACTTGACGCAATGGAATGCTTTATTTTGTTTTCTTGCACGGATACTTTTATATGAAATATGAAATACATGGCGCTGGTGTCGTCATTTGAACATTTGCACGAGAACGTCTCTGCCATGGTTCTGGCATTGAACAAAGAGCGGGAAAAGTTGGAAATGGCACGCAAAATCACTATTTACATCGACGAAGAAACATTTTTGGTGAACAAGTGGAAGCAGAATGTAAATCTCAGCTTGATCGAACTCAAGCGAGTTGAAGAACGTGAATCGATATGTTTAGATTATTATCATTTAAAAGTTTAATAAAGATGAGAGTTGATGATGTATAATATTTTTGACTCATACATAACAATACTGCCAGTCGTTTCCTCTAGAATAATGAGAATGTTTGTTACTCGGGAAAAATCAAGTGACCAGAAATATTTAATTCGGTAAATTGAAAACCACCATTTTGTTCACATCATTACGCCGCAATTTCCATGTCGAATTTACTAACAGCAGAATTCACAGAAATCATTTCAGTAAAATAAGGACAATTAAATAGCATAAAGTACAGTCTAACCTCCCGTTAGTGGAATCGCAACGAGGTTTCATCTATTGGGAGTTTCCATTAATTAGAGGTAAAATGAATCAATTCAACAATTATTTTTACGATTTCCCATTATTTGAAGGTGAATTTAATTTTTGTTTAAGTGAATTAATCGATATTTCATTCAATTTTCAGCGTGAGAAAAATCTTCAAATTAAAGTTATTTGGAAATTCCACCTTCAAATTTTTTTTCCCATTATCTCGAGGTTTCCGCTATTGGGAGTTTCCACTATCGAGAGGTTCGACTGCAATATTTTTAAGAATGTCATGGATTTCGAGTCGTTGTTTGTCGAAATCGTTAATAAATCGTTAAAAAAATACATTTCTATATATTAAAAGACAACTAATTCACTGAAGATATTTTTCATAAGAATCGCAGATGGACCTCAGATTTGTTCCAAATCGGAAATAAAACGCAGTGCTTTTTGATTAGATTAATATTATATTTGGATAATGATATAGAATTTCATATGAATACATTCGTTGTTCATAGTCGATAATTTTAAAACAATAATACGAATCAAATCACAATTTAAATGAAACAAAAAAAAAAACGTACATTCATTTGCTGCAATGAAATGACTTTCATATGATAATAATATTGAGAACTGACGTTTAGAAAATGTTTATCTTCCTAAATCCTTAAAATAAAATGAAAAGAGCGAACAAAATGAACAAACCAAATAAAATAATATGAATGTAATAACATAATTCAAAAAATAAAATGCTCCATAAAAAAGGAAATATGAAAATGATAGCTTTATTGCCTGAGTTGAGCAAATGTTTGCTTATGACACACAATTTGTTTTTTTTTTCTCTTCTTTTTAATTGTTGTATATGTTTTTATCAAATGATTAGAATAGATATTGCCACTTCGTTCTGGATTCTTAAAAATTGACATAAAATATGTTTAAAAACAAAATTTGACTTGCATCTTTCATATGGTGTGAAATGCGTCACAAAATTGTACATTGTAGACATAAGACACAAGTCTTTAAAAATGTGCGCTTAATATTCTAATGGTTATTTGATATTTTTGGCATGCAGTAATCGTCAACTTTTGTTTCACCTCCGTTACTGATACTTTGGTCCAAACTGTCGTCCTTGAAAATGTCTGAATTGCTATGGTTTATGCCATAGCTCATGGAATTGGTCATTTTACGTGGAATGGGTGGCGGATTGATGGCTTCATCATCATTATCGTTAGCATTTAAATCTGGCTGCAATTTAACATTGCTTCCGTGTTGATTTCCAGCTGTTGCAATAGTTCGAACACCATCATTGTAAATGTATGCATAATTTAAATCGTGTGATGTTGTCGAAATGCCCGAATCACGAAATTCCACTTGAGCCGAACAGCCGCTATTTTCAAATTTAAAATGATCATGATCGGCTTCGACTTGATCTTCCAACGGAATATTCACAACTGAATATTTTTGATGTGGTGATTTCATCATGCTGGCTGAATGCAAATCGTTCTCTTGATAGTCGATGGTACAGTAGTTGAGGCTGTTGAGCATTGGATTGGAAATTCGTTTGTCTGGTGTGACACCACGTGGCGGCAACGGTGGTGCTGTACTCAATATTAATTCTTTTGTGGTTGATTTTGGTGGTATTTCCGGGCTATCATAGTTACCGTAGCCAGCCGATTTTGGTCGAATTGGAACCGGAGGTGCAGACGAACTGTCACATCGACTTAAAATATTTTGATCACGACTGGAAATGCATCGTTGTATTTGGGGCGGTTTTCCATCATAATTCCCATTCAATCGGGATGGTCGTGTGTAAATTTCTTCTTTTTCAAAATTCATCATGTGGTAATTGGAATGATCATCGATCAATTCGTCGGATGAATCATTATTATTTGCAGGTCGCTGGTGACTGAGACTCATTGAACGCTTTTCAATTGGCAGTGGTGGTAATGGTGTATTTACAATACTCTCTGAAAATTGACGCTTTATTTTATCCATACCATTTATGCTCTGTTTCATTTGTGTAAAACGTTCCAACAGACGTTTGTGCAACGGTTGAACACCATCCGGTGCTAAACAACCGTGTAATTCAAGTGCCGTCTCCAAAATTTGTACTTGCTTCAACATTAATTGTTTTAATCGTTGGACATTCACTTGTTGTGATTTACCCTCAGCTGATTGGCGGAAGTCTTCGGTAAAGAAAGCATCTTGGTATTTACTGATACCTCCTGTAGATGGAATGGATAATTTTATAAAATTTCAGTAAATTCAATTCATTTTGGAGTTTTTTGACTGAAAATCTCAAACGTACCCATAACATTAGCATCGATTATTCCTTGTAGACGCATTGAAAACGGATTAATATTGCGTTTTGAATCGGCTCGATATTGGTCGATAAGCTCATACAGCTCTTTGGCCACGTTCTCCATTGTTTCACAAGCGAATTCCACAGGTGTCAACTCTTGGAAAGATCTGAAATAATGAATAGATTATATTTGAATCAATGACAAATGTTTGGTTTCGCTAAGTAGTAAATTATACCACTAAAAATCACATTAAAATATGTTACCTGTCAACGATTTCGAACCAACGAAGAATATTGGGCAGTGGTTCTGAGGTGTCAAGTATTGTGCGTTCAATCCATAGTCGGCTGAATTCATTGTCCTTGTCTTTATCGGCTTGTCCCTTATAAACTGGACGATCGTGTTGGAAGCGCCTTACATCGTTTACATGATAAAATTTGGCCACTTTTTCTGGTACTGGAAACATGGTATTTTTGAATAATGGTTGATTTGGAATTGGACGAACGTTGCTAATTTGAATGTATTGGCCTTTTTCCGTGAAAATTGATGGTTCAGGTGGTGTGTTCCTTGTTAAAATTTGTGCTTGCGGAAATTCAATTTGCAATCGTTGAGTAAAAGCACCGATTCGCTCATACTCCAGCCCACGATAAATGAATTGCTTGTTCTGTTTGTACAGAAATCAAATCAATATAAATTAATATAATTATTCCATTACAACTGTGCAGTATATAAAATTCGTGTTGGATATCACTTACTCGAACAAATAATGGAAAACCAAGTCCAAAAAATCCAACACGAAAATATTCCGGTTCGGGGCGAATTTGGGTTAAAATATTTTGGAAAAATTTTGCTTGCAGAATTAAAATATCACTCAATGCATCAAAATCAAATCTCTTGGTTTCATAAAATTCAGCCAATTCTTTACACAGTGGAATTCCTTTCTCCCAACACTTGCCCTTGTCAAAGTTCTTCAAAATCTGTAAAAAGAATAAAATTGAATCCGGCCAGTTTTTAATTTACGATTAATCATATTCCGAGGTATAAATTTTATCCCGAGAGGTCATTGGATGATTCTTTTTTAAAGGGATCCTTCAATTTAGCATTGAAATTGCTCATTATCCCTCAGGGTAAAGTGTTACCCTCGGAACATAAATTGAACGTTAGAAACTACATCAACAAAATAGCTGTAGCTTAAATTATTGTGTAACAAACCTCTTTGTAGAGATTTTCTTTTCGCTCCCACTCTTGTTGTCCAACCGTATCATTCGGAGCAAATGTTAACGTTTCTTTGCTCCAGCTCAGCATATCGGCATATAGTTTCAGTGTGAAACCGGCTTCTGTGTAGTTTTCAGCTTGCAAGTGCAGATCATATAATTTGTAAATGTACCTGGAATAAGTTGTTTGTGTTAATCAATCCAAGAGGTCAAATCAACTAAAAAACGGATATAATATCAAAATATGACATTCGATGTATGTAAAATTACCTTAAATACATCTCCTTTCGATCAATTTCATTCTTGTAAAAATTCAATAAATTCACTGTACATGACATTCTCTTGTCACGATTTTCATCTCCCTGCATCACATTTCGGTAGTCGAGCAAGCGTTCCAACAGTTTTGTTACCGATGAAATGAACACTTTGCCAGCTTCACACCATGGCGGATTTTCGGCTTCCAAACGCTCAAGTATACTATAAAAGATGTGACATTTAAATTTAGTACATATGTAATAGTGTCATTGGCCATGACTTTACTAATGATTGTTGTTTTCTTTGAATAAATGACATGATAAACTTACACTAATGTTAGATGCTCCCTGCACGCAATGCAATGAAAAATGGGAAAAATGCAAAATATATATAGACATGAATACATGCTCGATGTGATTGAAAGAGATTAAGGAAAGTAGAATGCTTTCAGCTTTTCATACTTACATTGTACTGAATAGTTCTCTGTACTCATCATCGCCTTTATTTTCGTTGATCAAAGAATCCAATTTGTCAATGAGCTCACTTTCGATCAATCGGAACGAACCTCGTGCGGACTAAAGTTAAATTGATTTTTTTTTTTTTTTGTAATGTCAGTTCATTAAGGAATATTTGGCATTCAATTTCGAAATCTAACTCACCTGTTCACATTGAATCATATCATAGAAAACAGTTAATGTGGCTTTTCGCAATGCTGGCTCCGGAATTAATGTGATTTCCAAAAATGGTCCCACCATTGTCGGTATAAAATGCAATTTATTTTCATTGAGATGTGACCACATGCTTAAAATCTGAAATCCCATCAATACACGCATATCGCCAAATTCATTTAAAATTTTCCGTTGCTTTGTATCATGGTACTTTTCGATTTGTAGGCATGGTTGTGTTAAAAATGTAACCGCCAAACTGAAATATGCCCACCACAGCTGTGAATCGAATGTGTTATCATCCAAATAGCGATAAACCAATGGTTTTGCAAATTCTTCGAGTGATTTTCGTAGAATGTTATTTGCCACCAGTTTCATGACAATCCAATCAGTTGGAAATACTTGCCAATCATTAACCAGCAGCTCTTTCAGCACAAGCAAACATTTGTGTAAAAATCCTTTGAGTTCGCCGCTCACTTCGAGCTCTTCAAATAGATATGTATAATGAGATTCGTCCAATTGTTGCAGAAGCCCCAGCAATGCAGCAACAAGTGATGACAAAACGGGCGGTGATGCTTCGATTATAATTAAAATCGTTTGCATTAAAATATCCAAAATATTTCGGCACAATGAATTTAAATCGTGTGCCAAGTAATTGGTTGGTTTTCCATGTGTTTCGCTAGACAATTTGTATGTAAAGTTAAGCACTTCGGTTAAAATGTCTGCACACAGTTTTAATTCATCACGGCGTGCCAAATGAATACGAATGTGTTTGCATGCAACGGCTAAAATAACTGAACGTGATACTTCGTCTTGGAAGAGCCGACCGCTCACCAAATCTTTGATAGCTTGAAGTTTGGCCTGTATTAAACGTGGTGGTGCATCACGTCCAACCGCATCGAACATATTGCGCGCCAATCGTCCAATGTCTGGTGCTGGAAGTGTATCGTGTAATTGCTCTAAAACAACACCGGTTGTACGAATTAGAGCTTCTTGTGGGGCTAAAATTGCTTCATTTGTTGGTGCCGATAGCATTCGGCTGAGTGCTTCGAATAAACTATATAAATCACGTCGAAATGATTCTTCATATTGACCGCCGGTTGCCTGTGAAAACAACTTTCTCGATTGTATTATCAATTTGATGATGTACTCGAGTGAATCAAAGTATTTTGGAATCGGTTCCGTATGCTCGGCATTGGTCATACAATCGGCCAAATGCTGTACGGATGTTATCAGTCCTTTGTAAACAAGAGCAGCCGCAAAATGTTTGTCAATATATTCATCCATGACTGGTTTAAAGTGTTCAAATTTTGAGCTTTGAAGTAAACTAAAAATACTGACAAGAACTTGAAATACGGTTCCTGAGTGCTCTGTGCTGTTGCCGTCTTCATCCGAAAAGATCTGAAATAATGCGTCCAATACATCCTGCAAGAATTTTATAAGCTCCTCATCACGCAACTTCAATACACGTGTTAAAGACTCTTTGATGCGATCCGGATGTGTTTTCCATTGTAAAATCGATAAAATATCGCTATTTTGTGTCAATTTAGTCGATATCAATAGTGATCGAATGTTCATGCACTCTTTGGATGATCGTTGGAATACTGAAGTCTGATCCAAAAATGCCTGATCATCAAAAGCTGAACATCGCAATTTCAAATATGGCACTTTAACCAATTTTCCTGGATCTTCGCATTTGTACACGTACAACTCGTGGCAACCATCCGATATGGCTGCACCGCTTGGTTCCATTAAACGTGCAAAACTGAATGCAAACAATTTTGCTTCGGATTTTTCACGCGAACGATGCCGAAATTCGAAACGAACATGAGCCGTTGAAAAACGTTCGATGGGTAAATTTAATCGAATCGTTTCATTCCAGGCCGGTGTATTGTTGTGATATAAAATTATTGAACGATATTGATTTGTGGCAGCTTCAATGCCAGATGCAGCCCAAAAGCAATCGGGTATAAGGGCACCGTTTGAATCCACAATGCTCACAAGTATTTCAATATTTTTGGCTGTACTTTTTCCACCTTTTTCAAATTCACCTTTCTCCATCACCAAAAATAGATCATTGCGCACTTCACCAGGCATTATAATGTCTGGGAATCCCATTTTTCGAGTGATTACAGCACCTTGAAATAGCAATGGTTGCTCTTGACGTGCTTGCAACAATTCACCATGAATCATTTTCACCGATACACCAATTCCATATGAATTACTCACACCGTTCCCGTTGATCAGCGAACATTTTCCAAACATTTTCTTAATCAATATCTCGTGCAGTTGATAGAAATCCTTCTCTTCACTTTGATATAATCGAAAACTGTTCTCTTTTTCTTCGGTTTCAATGAGATTTTCAGCACTACCTGAATGGCTTAGCAAAAGTGATAATGGTAACACACCAACACCGAATGGACGACGATATATTTGACCAGAACTGGATTTTTCATTCTTTTTTACCGATTCCACCAACATTTTTCCAACTCGAACCACATTCGTCACCAAATACAGATCGGAATTAATTTCGGTCGCACCTTTACATAAAAATACAATTCAAATGATAAAGCATTTTCATTAGAGTTTAATTTTTATCGAGTAATGAATAGTGTATTTTATATATTGTATATTACACAAACTTCCTGTCCATTTGATAAGCAAATATATCATATTACGTATGTTTACATTGTTTACTTGAGTGTTCAAGGCTCAGATTTATTTATTTTATGAATGAATGGGAATTTGTTTGTCAAATTTATTTGTTTGGATTCATAATAATAACAATTAATCAATTACCTAGGTCAGTGAATACGCAGCAGTTAGTGTGCAAACGTTCATTAAAATGTGTATATCCTTCCTTTGGTATAAATACTGAAAAACGTTCAGACACTTGACGCATCGCACCCGGGCTACCATCGTATAGATAAAAATATACTTCGGCATCATCCCCGATTAAATAGCCAAAATCTCGCATACAAAAATACAAATGATGTGACAGCAATTTTTTACCAATTCTTCGACGTAACGTACCGCGACTCTGATTTATGTTAAAAACATATACAACAAAAAATGATTAAATGTTAAGAGACGTAACTTATTTACCTGGCTTAATCATTGGATGAGAAAAAAAAAATTCAGTAAAATTCATTTAATCAACTTACAGAGCTTGCTTTGGCATTTTCGGAGCTATTTACATGCACTTGATGTAACGATGAAATACTGATTTCTTGTGAATTCACAGCCAATGGACCGATTCGTGGCACCAAATCTAAGCCAAGTTTTCTGGAAACCAAATTCAATCAATTATCATATGTTCCCAAAGGACATCGGTGATAAATAATAAAAGTGCTCCAAATCAAGGTCAATGAACAATGCCTCATTCTATTCCTACTGTTTTTGATCGTTAAAAAATCATTATGATCGTTCATTCAAATTAGGGAGATAAAAAATTTAAAGTAGTTATGAGCTATAGTAAAATAAAATGTTCAATTTTTGCCGTTTTTTTTTTGTCTAAAAGTATTTTTCTTCTGATTATTTTCAAATCTAAAATTCTCAGCACCATACGAAAACCGAATAATTTAAGATAACATTGATTCATTGATTCATTTTCTTATTCGGTAATGATCAATGACTTCAAGTCGTGATTTGTGAGGAGAAATGACAAAACCATTACCGAAGCGAGTGTTAGACAGAGATATCAATAATACAGTCATTCGTGTTCACAATGCACGATTGGACGTAAGTATTTATGTGTGTGAGAGAGAGTAAAACCAGTAGTAAGAGGTGATGACGATGATGACTTTATGCATACAGTAAACCCAACAGCCCGTAACAGTAACGTAGGCATTGTACATTGAGAACAGCAACATGAAACAACGAACGCAACATAGATGAAATCGTCGTCGCTTTGTTCGTTTGCCGTATAACATTTTACTGTAGTTTCAACAATTCGTTCAAAATGTCGTGTTGGTGTGAATGTTGTGAATGTATGTGTGTTTAGCGTGTGTATGTGTGAGTGTTCTTGTTTCAACACAAATATGGGCATTTCATGTGCTGTGCCGTAGTATTTGTTGGTCGTTTACAGTCTTGTATCTCTGAATATCAACAGCAACCGAGCAAACCGATTACATACGACGTAAATGTTTATTGAAAATGTTTCATCGGATTGCATTTGTATTGGTGTTCATGTTGGTTTTGTTTGCGTTACTTCAATAAATAAACTAGGGTTTCTTGCTCTGGAAATCGTTTGGGCCCCCAGTGTTTGCATTCCTTTCTCGAACACACATTATATTCGAACATACTAGTGTTGTATTAGCAACGATTGAGACGTTGTGCCGAGCCAGTTAGTTCTGTTTGAAACTTTCTACCACAAAGAACGTTGAACGTCGAACGTCGTCACAACGTCGATCAACTGAAGCAATTTATTCTTGAACTGTGCATTTGTCGGATGCAAGTTTATACGACTGCATCTGAAAATTCAAATTGTTTGATATATTTGCAATAATATCAAAGCGTATAATTTGCAGCCTTTTTTTTATAGTGAAAAGGTAAAAAAAAAGAAATGAAAAATAGTTTGGCAAAATATTGTGTAAATTGATCGGTTTTTTGTGTGTGTGTGTGGCATTTACTCTCATCGGCAGCTGTGACTTTGATTTTTCATCGAACAAGTATTGCCAATTTTAGAATGCAATTGACTCGTTGCTGTTGTCGTCGTTGTCGTTCAAATGGAAAATGGTTCAAAATAAAGTTCACTTAAAATTGAACCTATGCTCATTTAGTTCAGGTTACTTTCGTATCGACACATGTCGCAACTGAAATGGCCGAAAATGGAATAAAAATATTCATTGTGTGTTGTTTGTGAGTGAATGAGCAAGCTCGCGTCTATATATGTGTGTGTGCGTGTATGTTGGTTTAGTACAGAATTTAATGTTGCCAACAAAACACTCATTCTATGGGAAGGTGATGCTGGTTCAAATGTTCGATTCACTGTATGAGTTTCGTTTTATACATGTTTCTTATCCACTTTTCGTCTTCTTAAAGAATGCGTGTGAAAGAAAGTCGACGATCAAGTCTTTGTGCTGACTGCTGAGTCAATAACGCATGAGTATTATTTGCTTTAACCAAATATCGGCACAGATATACAAGAAGAAACAAGAATTTCAAAAAAGAGAAGTATTTCGCTTTCATGAGATTTTATCAAACAATTTTTCTTGAAACTTTTGTGTGTGTGTGTGTGTTCAAACAAAAAATAATAGTAATTATTTTGACAATTTCATGACATGTTCCCCTTCACTCGATTAAATTGTGTAATTTATATGGCAAATTTTGTGGCCATTTTCACTGTAGAAATGCTCATTTGAATACCAAATTCTAAAAATCGTTTCACGACAGTTTCGTTTCGGTTCTTCGTGTTGCGCAGCCAATGTTAAAACCTGTTTTTGCGTGTAAATCATAAGAATTCTTCGAATGTTCCATGTTTGAACATTACTTTTTTTGTGGTTGATTTCTTTGGCGAATCTTAACATTTCGTTCGTCGCTACATTTTTTTAATGTTTTTTTTTGGCTCTTGAGTATGCTTCGGAAATACCTTAAAATGTGTGGTCGAAGAAGATCTTCTTTTTTTCATAAGAAATATGACGCATTTTACAAGAAATTTGATTCATTCATCAAGAAAGCGAATTCGTGTTGAAGCGTGACGAAAAACTAGCTAAGATGAGACTTGGCATGCGATAGGAATCGCCTCGAATTCTCATTGGCCAATCGTTCAATTGATCTCAATTGGTTTTGATAGCATCCAACATTGAATTGAGTTTGCATAATTATACACATTCTAAAGTATAATGCTCACATACACTCAAGTCACTGCTATACATATGCTGATGTTTTTCATCACTTATTGTAGAAAGAAAAAAAAAACAAATTTTAAAATTAACCTACGCTTCACAAAGATATTTGTGAGTGATAAGCGGATGTAAATATTTTTTCTTTCCAGATAAAATGCCTGATTCAGGCCGATTTGAGCTCAACAATTCATTGTTTCTCATACAATCGACACTTGTTGTGCTTCAGTGAACCTATTTTGTTGTTTAACTTTTCATAAAATTAAAACATGATTATCTATTTAAATTCCGAAATTTTAACAACGAGCCTTTTGGATGATGTTAAACTTCTGAAGCAACCGTTTTGTGCAAAATCAAGTTTTTTTCTTCACAATGACCTAAATTACACACGGCTTCGTTGAATGTGTGAGAATTGAAAAACGATTTTTCGAATGAAACGTGAACGACGATGACTGGTCACAGTGCACTGTGGTCGGCAAATTGTGTTAAAAGCAAACATCAAATACATATATGAATACGTACTTTCAATATACATCGGCTTTTGGTTTGCGAATAAATTCAATAAATGCACAAATTGAGACTTTGAACAAAACTTGCTAATAGAAAACGCGCTACAGCTTTATGATTCGCTAGGCGATTTATTTTATTGCATACAATTTACAGAGTGATTCGATAAGAAACACCTTTGTTTTTTTTTGTAAAACAATGGAAACCCATTTTATGATGACGACGACAACAAATATACACCAAATATAGTTTAAATCCATATCCAAGCCTGGGAGGGTTCCAGAAATTGAATTGAAAAAAAAGAGTTGAAATGTATGATCGTTTAGTTTATTTACAAATGTGTGAATAAACATCGTTTATTAAACAATCCCTCTCAGGTGAACACTTCACAAACGATTGTTGTCGTTTTAAGGTTAAATTGTGATTGATATTACATGACTGATTCATTCGACTGTTTCATTTTATTTATTGCCATCAACAACAGTTACCGTGCATTTCAGTTACGAAAGTTTGTCATCAGCAATCACAGTTCATTTAATCACATATCGCGCTGTTCCAAAGTATATTATTCATTTTGCTGAGAATACAATAAATTGCAGTTTTTTTTTCATTATTTATTGTTCACTGTATTCCAAAACACACAACAATAACAGTGATGTAGAATTAGTTGTATACCACTAGTATAGTGGCTTTAAAAAAGCGCCATAGCTCGGTTCGTACACGTTTTGAACGAACGTTTACCGAATAATAATTACTTCATTTCGTTTGAGAGAGTGAATTGCCTACAACAGAGCATGTATCCGGACGTCTGTTTTTAATGAGAAGCTACAAGTTATTGTACATTTATTCATAAATTCGACCAATTAAACTGGAGAGAATTTCGGCTGTATAGCAGTCACAGTTGCCATACCAAATTTAATATAAACTCATTTCATATGCTGTACTCAAATGATAAAAGAAGTCAAAAATATACGTAAAATGAAGTTTCTTCTGTTCGCTTAAAAAAAGATGATAAATTGAAGTCGATGCCTTGAGTTTATTTTTCGAGACATTTCATTTCTTTATCATATAATCGTATCTCGACTAGAAAAGTTACAACTGTTTTTAGACCATCGCCCTCTAGAGCCTCTAGATATGGCTTTGTTGTTGAAAATTTTGAATTTTATCAAAATTAAAACATAATAAAGATTATACAAAACCTCGAATATCACATCGAATTCGACACATTTTTTTTTATATTCCCCAAAAAAAAACACTTGATAATGAAACATTTTGTTGAACTTTTCCACTATAGGTGCGATCATCCATTTAAAAGATGTCGGTATTTGGATTATTATCCGGCGTTGCCGGTTTCGTTAAAGTTCGATATTTGATCGATAAAGCAATAATCGATAATATGATCTTTCGCTGTCACTATCGCATCACCAGCGCAATTTTATTTGTTTGCTGTATCGTTGTGACAGCCAATAATTTGATTGGTAAGTGATGCAAAACAATTTTCTTAACACGCAACCTCAACAAATGTGGCTTTGAATTGTATTTTCAATAATTCTAATGGAAAAATTGTAGTCTTGAAACCAATAAAATGATTTTCGATTTCAGGTGATCCAATTGCTTGTATCAATGATGGTGCAGTACCGAATCATGTCATAAATACGTATTGTTGGATAACGTACACGTTTACACTGCCCGGGCAACATGGTAATGAATCTTTAATTCTATGAATGAGACCATAAAATATTGGAATTTTTGTTGTTATTGTGACACTAACAGTCTTATTAATCAAAATGTACACTTTGACAATTCATAGGCAAACATGTTGGAACTGAAGTGGCTCAAAGTGGTTTAGGTAATGACAATCAGGAAAAAACATACCATAGCTACTACCAATGGGTACCGTTCGTGTTATTCTTCCAAGTAAGTTGCAATTCTTTTGGCTAAACAAATGTCTGACTGAAGTGAATTGAATTTGATTTTTCTCACTCGACAACCACAGGGTGTTCTCTTCTACGTGCCACATTACATTTGGAAAAATATCGAAGATAATAAAGTTGGTTTGATCTCACAAGGTATTCGTGGTATGTTTGCCTTGCCACCAAAAGAACGTGCAAGTCGTCAAAAGCGTCTTGTTAATTATATATTGGAAAGTTTACGTACACACAATGGCTACTCATTCGGTTATTTCTCGTGTGAAATATTGAATTTGGTCAACGTAATTGCCAACATCCTTTTCATTGATGTAAGTGAATTTTTATTGCCGTTGGCAGTTTGTTCACTACAATTTCAAAAAAACGAATCTAAAAAAATTGATTAACTGTTTCGATTTGCAGAGATTCTTGGGTGGAACCTTCTTGACCTATGGTACTGATGTCATCAATTTCTCAAATGTAAGTGTGAAATTTCAATTTTCGAATGCAATATCATATGATTTTTTAATATGAGAATTGATAACAATAATAAAATATCAACTGAATTCATAGATGAATCAAGAGAATCGAAGCGATCCAATGGTTGAGGTATTTCCCCGCATCACAAAATGTACATTCCATAAGTACGGAGCATCAGGCAGTATTCAAAAGCATGATGCATTGTGCGTTTTGGCTTTGAATATTCTTAATGAGAAAATCTACATTTTCTTATGGTTTTGGTTTATTATGTTGGCTGTGTTGTCGGCATGTGCCATTCTCTATTCGGCTTTGGTTGTTATGTTGCCAACAACACGTGAGGCCATCATTAAACGACGCTTCCGTAATGGAACAACAAATGAAGTTGAAGGACTCATCAGCAATATTCAGGTGAGTAAAAAAAATGCAAATTGTTGCAAACAAAATCAATAAAATTGTGTTCGATTTACTTTGGTTTGCAGGTTGGAGACTTTTTACTGCTTCATTTGCTTGGTCAGAACATAAGTGTGAATGCATTCTCTGAAATTTTACGTGAACTGTGCAATCGTTTGAGCTCATCAACACCATCGGCACCGTCACCAATGGAAATGGCACCATTCTATAGTTCTGCATTGGAAAACGAAAAGGAAACGATGACGTAAAATGGGTTACAACACAAACTCATCACTCAATTTCCGTTTGGATCCAGTTTTTTTTCTCAATTTTTCGATTGAGCCGTCAAAAAGCCGTCGATTTTCATTCATTTGACCGAACTTTCATCGCCAATCAAATAAACAAACATTCCGTTTGTACAATAACATTTACAATCATAAAAGACAATAAACATTTCTTTTTTTTCTTTTGGACGACGCAGTTTTTAACGTTTAAGTAGAGACGAAAGTCATCACGTGATAGTGCAAATATTAAGACAATCAAAGTGACGAGCAAATCACAAATAATTTTTTTTTTCAAAATATAATTTTTGATTCTCAAGCATAATTTTTTTTTTCACAATTTTCATGGTAAAATTATATATTTTTTTAGAATGATTAACGAATGAAAATATTGCCACTAGAAATTCATTGAACATACGGAACGAAATAATTGTTAACGACTGTTTTCGTGAACTATATTAAAAACAGCAAACAAAGTGAAGCGAACACATTCAAATCGCTATGTGTATTTTCAATATCCAATGACGTGTTCAATAATAGGTTCAATACGTGGAAAACAAATGGACGGATGTTAACATTTATTTCTTTTTATCAAAATAATTTCCATTTACTCATAATTACTGCAATTATACGCCATATAATCAACATTCAACATCATTTACTCAGAACAATTTTTTTTCTTTGCATCTTTGAACTTTTCAAACGAAACTACTTTTTACTTTTATTATCTCAATTTAATCACCGAAACACTTATTACATTTGCTTAGGGTATTCCAATAAAGAATTTATCAAAATTGTATTTTTAGACCTAACGATTTAGAATAATCAAAAAATGTCTTTTTTGTAGGAACTTTTTTTCTTCAAAAATTTAATAAAAAACAAAACACATTATACTATAGTTGAATTGTGTGTTTGATTCTTTTGTCCTTTTTTTGTGGGTGTGATTTTAAATCACTGTTTTAACAGAAAAATGGACTTACCGGTTGCCCCAATCGATTTTTGATGTAACTTTGAGCCGCAATTCATAAGTTTGATCCTGAGTTAGTGTGGCGCTCAATAATTCGCGACGAATCTCCAACAACGATAGCATCACCTTTCGTAAGTAGGAAAATTTGTACGAATCGCGATTCTAAAAGATGAAATCAGATAACGTTAGTCAGTTATATGTGTGTTGTCTGAGACAACTTGTCCCCCAGTAAGTCAAAATGTTCCAGGCTGTTAATCATTTTTCACTCACCACATATAATCTCTTCCATATCTCCGACCATTCTCTTAGAACTTGTGTGCATTCGACAACAACTGGATCGGTTTTCGATAGATCCTTTATATAAATATATGATTTTGGAAATATGCCAACTAAACGTGGTTTGCGTGAGCTTGTACCGCGAAACCATTGTGCGCATTCTTCAAGAATCTCCACCGAATCGCCAACATCCAATTCCAGACCGTGTTCAACATTTCCATGCCAATTATGTATTGCTAATATTGAAAACGAAAAATTTGCCATTAAAAATACAGTTCAAAGGTTCATAACATATCTATCAAATAAGGTACGGTGGTGACCATGAACACGTACAATTTTTAACGAAAAATCGTGTTAATTCTATTCATATTCATGATCTATTATTTGTGCGAACACAACGAACTTTAAGAATATTCAATTGACTTCATGTAAATTGTACGTGTGCGGCTTGAGTTGAGCTTCGTTAGAGTGAAAATCCGATGAATATGATTTTAGTTACGAAATGAATGAAGAAATAAAAATACAACGAAAAGAATCGTTAAAACAAATGTACCCCCAAGTAGTCGCGGAAGACATCCAAAAAAAGAGACATACAATTTTTATTTTCAGTCTTCCACATATGTAATGTGAATATTGTATGCATATGTTGTCGCTTCAGAAAAAAAATTGTATACACACATATCAAAAGAAAAAGGCATTCATTGGTTAAATATGCGACTTCCTGTTTTTGCATTCTCCGTCATTTACGAATTGAAGAGCATATTCATATTCATATTGAGCGTTTTACGTCGTTTTCCATACATTTTATGCGTTACATCGTTTAAAATTTAGCGAAAAGAAATTTCGTTCTCGATAAAACTACTAAATCCATCGATTGCAATGCAATTTGATGATTTGTTGTTTTTTTTTTGCACCGAGAAAGAATTCTCTCACCACGTAAATTTAATTTGTGGGAGCTGAATTGTCACACTGATTATCTTTAGTGACTTGTTAATTGAGCGAGAAAAAATTAGTTTACACTTTATAAATTAGCATTTGTTGTAGTTGCACGAATGCGAATGATTCATTCCAATTGACTTATGTACGGCTCAATAACAAAAGCAACAGTTTCAATTGAAACGTCGAATTACTTGAAATGTGCACCTTTGAACGTTGTCATATGTCTTTGTACATGTTTAAATAATGATCAGCTTGTGACCATATCACAGCAAAAAGCACAGTATTTCAGACACATTTGGTCATTGAGCAAACACTATAAATATGATCATCGTGTTTTCATTACACTGCTTCATACGTAGAAAATGTGTGGAATGAGTACACAATTTGTTTTTTGTTACTTTACAAAAACTGCGATGCAAGCACATAGTTTGAACAGCAATCATTTGGTCTGATATGCGATTATTTAGCAAAATTTGAATGGACAAAATGTAAACACATAATTGAATTGTGCTAGCGTAAAGAGTTTTTGTTATTCTATAATAATACTATCCGCTTTGAAGAAAATTCATAACAATATCACAAAAAGTTGTTGTCTGTTCGTCATTGGCTTATTTTTACTCTCAATTTGATGTGTATTTAATAATTTAAAAACCCATTTCGAATAGTGTGGCTTGGCTCGAAGCCAATGATTTTACGCAGAATTTTCATCAACACCCAAAAATGGCCATTTTACAAATTTAAACGATTTAACTCTTATCTTTGCCTTATCTTCGTGTTTTAGGTTATTTTGTTCGTTTTTCTTTGTTTTGGAAAACAATTCATAACACTTAATCACTTTACAGTATTTTGTACAGAAACATTTGATACTTTGACACATAGTCAAATAAGCACTTGGTATTTTCGATAAACATTATTTTTATGGTTAGAATGTTCATGATTGTTGACCATTCCATTTTAAGTAACATACAATTTGATAGGATACAACTTACCCACGCCGTATTTATTATTTACTGGTTGCCACATTCTTTTTGCCAAATACTATTTACACACATAAAACTGACGTTGGTTTATCGAAAATATTCATTTAAATTTTTTTTTTTTTGAACAAAAATATTCACTCAAAACACAAAATTGTTCAATTTTTGCGACCGAAATGAAGTTGGACGCTGAATTTTATTCACAATTCATTTGATAAAATTTCCATTGAAAGCATTGCAAAGATTTAAAGAAGCAAGAAGAAAAAAAACCAACGCAGAAACCTACGTCTTTTGGTTTCTTTTTCTCCACCGATTAATTTATATCTGCAACAAAAATGCAAATAAAGTTCCGTTTAGCACGAACAAATCACCTCACCCGAATGGCAAAAACTCACAAAATTCAATTCTCACTTTTGCTTTCACTAAATCTACATGAAACTCAATTATTTGTGTGTGTCTTTTTTCTTGAGTCGTTGCTGATAAATTAAATATGCCGAATAAAATTTTGTGCAACAAATAAAACAGTACCAATATTCACACCAGATAATACGGCAAATAAAATCCGAAACAAACGAGTATGATTTTCTTGGTCGCCGTACAGTAAAATTCACCAGAGTGAATCAACAATATAAGATTGTTTATGTGCTTTATATGACTGGTTAGGACGCTGCTGCCGTGGTCGCTTCTGTTTCAATTCACATACACAATACAAATCCACAATCAGAATTGATGTAGAGAGTACAACGGCAAAAATAAAAAAAATCGACCCGTGAATAAAGGAATTAAATGCGGGAGAGTAATACAAACAAAATGACGTTTATTATTGGATCGCGTTGATGTGTGCAAAAGCAACGATTATGAATGAAAACTGGCGTGCGTTGCGTTCACATTTGTTGAGATGTTTGTTGTGTTTGTACTACAAAGAATCTGACTCCGCTCAAAAACGGTACATTTTCTACATTACACGGATGGTGTTTAGTTTTCAATCCGATTTATCCATCGTTGTATTTTACTATACACAGCCTTGTTCACTTCCCTCATGAAACAAATCACATTATCACCACTCACTGATGTGGCTAGCTTACGGCCAACCAAATGTGTATTGAATACCGCACACAGTCACACACAGTCACACACAGTCAAACACGCACACATACACCAGCAAACTCGTTTGTGTGTGTTGTTTTGACATTTAAATGGGTGTTTTACGTGCCGCTTGTAATTGCTCACTCACACTACCACACAACAAGATACACAATAAGATACACACTAGATACCAAATGTATTTTGATAAAAGTAGGGTTCAATTTTATTTGTTTTTTTTTTCTTTTCAACTATAAACATCGATATTACAGCATTTGACAGTTGGTTGAGTCTTTCTCTCATTCGTTTATGGCATTTGAAGCTATGTTAATGTTGTCAAACAAATGCTCTCCATCTGAAATGTGGTTTCGGTTGGTTCGAATTTCAACTTAATTTTAATTTTGCTATTGGCTCATTGAAAATGATAAATTTGTATTTTCATCGGATTGCTGCTTCATATCATACGACATATTGCTGTCTTTAAAACTGAAACTGAAAATAACGTTTGAATTATTGTGAAGAATGTTAAAATTCAGCATCGAATGGAAAACGAAATTACCTTGATGCATCACTGTCGTTTGCATTTGAACTGGACGGCGACAGATTACTTTTCGACATATTGTTCATTATGTTCATATATTCCTCTTTCAGATTGCTAAAAATCATCAATTAACAATTGAATCAATGGGTGCCACCACCATGCCGAAAATTACTTGAACTTACAGCTTCTGAATTTGTTCACTTTCTTCAACCAATTTCTCGTAATCCAATTGTGTACTTTTGAATCGAATGATTTCGGTGCGGTTACGATTGACTATTTCATTTTTATAGTAATTGTGTAGATTCAATACCGATGTACTTGTCATTGCTGTGTAGGCCTTTTCGAGAGTATCGATGTCAATTTTTTTCTATAATTACATCATAAAGTGGCGCTTTAATTTTAGTCTGTGTCTTACCGTTTGGTACATGAACTGTGATTTACTTACATTAACATCTTTACCATCACTAGTCACCACATGATTAATTTTCTCCATGAAACTTCTATAGAATTCTTCAACAGCATCCTTAAACATCAGCATGGCGCCTTCTGTGCAATCTACGAATTCAATTTTCAATAGAAATGTTTTTATGTTGAATCATCAAAATTTCTCAAAAATCATCTTATATTTGCTTCTTTCAATCGTTTCTCATTTTCAATAACGGAAAACAATTTACTCACAATCAAATCCTTTGATTCGTAAGAGTCCTGTTAACGCTTTACCAATCACTTCCATCACAACCGGTTTATGGATTTGAAGAATCTCTTTTGGTTTTCCCCGTGTAAAATCAGTTGCTTCCCGAATCATTTCAAATGGTGGTATGATCGGTTGATCCAGTTCATCAAGGCATGCTTTTGTATCAGCCGACAAAGTTATTGTTGGTAAAACTTGACGTTGATTTGCCATATAGACCTGGTCAAAGATAAAAAAAATAACAAATTTACTGAAGATCAATAGATTGCCCAGCTCATCGGTCAATCGTTTGCTTACCATCTCTTCATTATACAATTCAATCATCGATTTGATGCGATTCGTATGATTCATCAGCTCCACAGTCTGTGTAACCAGGTGGTTCTCTATTTGAACGCTAAAATATTTGAAAGAAAATTAAAATTTGGAAACAAAAATCCGGGTTTCACATTTGGGTTTCAAAAGGAACCCGAATAAATTTGCTGAACTCACGTTTTTTCCGGTTGCACTTCTTCAACAGCACCCAGCATTTCGATTTTAAAACGTTTTTCCGGTGGATAAATGGTGAATACATCGTGTACTTCATATTTTGAATCATAAGTTTCTGGACATTCGCCCCAATGTGATTTAGTTAAGCTTCGTCTCATCGTAAAATGTATTTTGTTTACACGATTCTTTAGTATAAATCAAACAACATGAAACTACATTGACGGCTGAAACGTCAACTTTCTACGTTATTTGACAGTTGACAAAAAATACATTCAAACACCAAATTGTCTAACGATTGTCTAAAATTGTATTGTTTATTCAAATGTGAATATTAGCGTTATTCTTGCACATGAAAAATTCGCCCCGAAAATATTTTATATCAAATGCAGTAAAAAATAAATATATATTCTTTATTGTTCGGTGTGAAAAAAGAAAAATTGTTGTGGAATTACTCCGTTTAAACAAAAGGTTAGTCTTTAAATTTCCGTCGTATACAACTTGGAACGGGAATCAAGTATAGCAACATGTTAAACATGATAAAACCAACAGCAAATCCAATTGAAGCAGCCATATCAGCGTTTTGTGTACGCAAACCATCCGGTGTGCCAAGATGATCGTGAACATAGTCATTTGGTACTGGGCAAACGGTTCCGCTTATCTCGGTGCAATTCATTTTACGTACTAAAAATGTTGCACTGTGCAATAAAGAGCTTGCATATCGTGTATGTATTGCTCGTGTATTGTCCTGCAGCCACGGTTGAAGACCCTTAAATGATCGAACCGTACCACTGGCCAGCGCCAAACAAACACAAAATATATAGCTGACAATGATTGCAACATTGATTCTCGATTTGATGAATAAAAGAAGGGCAATGCATAATTGTTCGGAAAATATGTAGCAACTCCACAGAGCCACAAGCAAGAATGCAAAAGCACCACCATTTGGATCATCCGCGTTCAAAATTAATCTGAAACGAATGATTAATAATTAATTATGTTATTTTATGTGGAATTTCTTTTGAAATCAAAACTCAATACAAGTGAACTTACGGATAAAGGATGCAAGCTGATAACGCTGATGAGATTATTGAAAAGGGTAACGACACTGACTCATAAGCCAAAAGTAATGTCGTTCCAGTGTAAAGACCTTCATCATACTCTTTGCTAAATCGATTGCGCCATGGTGGAACTAATTGCAGATCGAAAGGTAATTGATCGAAATAAATAAATCATTGTGAAATTTAGATCTTCAAGCTATGGACAATGGACATAATATAGATAATTAGCTGAAACATCTTACATAAACTGATCGTAACCCAAGCACCAGCACCATAAGCAAAACCCAGTACATTCAAAATGAGTCCACTTTTACTGTAGAAACCCCGAACATCGTCGCCAACTTTATTATAAAATATCCACATTAAGCACATTGCCAACGGCAGCGCGAATAACCGTAGAAATAGAGCCTTCAAGCCAGCATGACCACAGGAAAATGTTTGAGCGAGTATTTTCCTATATTTTAAAGTATTTATTATGTATTTTGTTCATATGAATTTATCTATTTTGAATGTTGAAAGCGTTGAACGGTTGTGACTTACAAGTAAAGCATACCCCAAACTTTCACTTCACCCGGTTTCCCATAAGACAATGGTACTTTTCCAGAGCCCATTGGATTTATGGGAACATCTGGTAAAGGTGTTTCACGTGCAAATCGCTGAACTAATGCTTCAATTTGTTGACTTGATTCAACGAAACGATCACGACTTCTGTTATAAAAAACAAAAGAATAAACATCATTCAAATTATAACATAATTATTGTTACCGCTTTGGGAAATGTAATTAAAAACTAATTTATCATCTTTTATGATCATTGCTTACTTTTGAACAATTAAGCTAAGATTACTTTATATGTGTAATATCACCAAATCTCTATTATTTAAACCATATATAGAATATCACCTTTTAAAAAAAAAATAATTTCTTGTTTTTTTTAAGATAAAATAGTTATCATATTAGATAAAACATAAAGATGCATCTATAGCGTAATGCCAGCATAATTATCACAAATTACTTGCCTTCTGTCGACTGTACTGAGACAAAGATAATACATTAGCGGATTTTCCAATTGTGGACATGGAAAACCGATGCTATGGAAATACTCGAGCATTCCACGGGTGCTTCCTGAGTAGACAACTCCTCCAAGGCACAAGAATAGCGCACGATCTAAAAATGGGAAGACATCTGATCGTGGTTTTTCCATTGACAACAATATTCCGCATCCAGTTTTTTTGGCATAATTGGATAGAATCGACACTAGCAAGTATGCATCCAGTGGATCTAAGCCATGAGTTGGCTCATCCAAAAGCACCATTACCGATTCACGTACCAACTGTACACCAATTGCAAGCCGACGCTTCTCGCTTATATTGAGATATTCAACACGTTTATTTGCCACTTGTGACAGTGCCAAATCAGCCAAAATTTGGCGAACCTTTGATCCCTTCGAGTATCCATTGAACTGATGAAAGAATTGTAACGAAAATTTACAAAAACAAAGAGATTTCAACCATGATATTTCCATAAAAGTACTCGTCTAAACATTATTTGCTTGATTCACTGAAGCATTGTTATCTATTCAATAGATGGAATAAACTCTCACTCACCACCGTTGGTGTGTAATGCAATGTCTGAGAAACGGTTAGACCGTGAATAAAATCGACCGAATGTGTAACATAGCCACATTTTTGTTGGAATATCGATCTCGTCAGTGTTGATCCATTCAATAGTACTTGGCCACGTGTTGCATTTTCGGCACGGCATGCGATCACATCAAGCAGTGCTTTCTTACCACTTCCTTTTGACCCCAAAATTGCCATCACTTCGCCACTGTGCAGCGTCAAGCTAACACCTTTCAACACAAGAGCCGAGTTCTCTTCAACATTTAAACAGCCACCGCTATCAACCTTCAACACGAAAAAAAAAAAAAAAAAAACAAGAACAAAATATTAAATTGAGCAGACAAAAGTCGAACATGTTTAGCATAGTAAGATAAATATCTACCTCAGCCGTATGATAAATATTATGAGCCTCAAGAACATAATCACTCCCAATCATTGTGACGTTTAAATCGTAGCTTAGTTGATTATTCAAAAATATTTTGCAAATCCGTTTAGTTTATGCTGATAAAAGTGATAAAATTAAATAAAAATAGATATAAAATGAAATGAAATAAAAATTAGGAAAAATGAAATGGAAAGAGAGAGAGATCTCTATCGTGAAATTATAACAGTGATCAACACTCTCATATTTCAGAGAAATGTAAACGAGAACACAAAGACAATTCACGGTTTTTTTCGTTAGTCCACAATAAACTCACGTGTATTCACTGTAAAATGTAATCCAACAACAAAAAAAAAAAAAAAAAATAACAGTTCACATCAATAAAAAGCCATCATTGTTTACTGCTTGCTACTGTGGTTTACAAAACGAAAGAGTTTGTCTAGCAGAAAATTGTGTTCGTAGCACCTTCTCTGCCAAGAGCTAAAACACATACTAAGTGTGACTATGGCAAAGTTATTTGGTATTCGATATTGTAAAGAGTGAGTGTGGAACGTGCAAAGAGATCAACTAGATGTATGCGTTACGTTGGCTATCTCTTTCGATACGATGGTTTATTCGTTTTTTTTTTCAACAAACAAAAAATGACGCTACCTGTTGACTTCATTGAATGAACTGAAAAGATCAACCGCAAGAGGAAAGAACGTATACGCATCACACAGGTAAATATCCAATTGGGAACATTCCAATTGAGTTAGTAAATTCTCATTCAGAATAATGTTGTTTTAAGTGAAAACACACTCGCAACTGTGCATAGTTTCCATGGCACTGATGAATCCATTTTTATTTCGTGAATCGATTTCTGTAGTAGAGTAACAACAACATAAAAAATGTCTATACATTTGGTAAATACCGATGCAGTAATGACGCATCGTTCGTATACACAAGTGCACCTTCTATATGAAAATGCTAGGTAAATGTCAAAACCGCATTTCTATAATTTGCGGTGATGATCTAAGAACTGGTTCTTGTCCATCCAGATAGAATGTATACAATCGGCACGAAAACGGTAAATCATTTTGGTTTATTGCCAATTTAGCGTGATCAAGGCACACCTTAAGTTCTTTTTCATGAAGATAATTTAATCAAATTGCATTTTTTGATAAAACGAAATTTTAAAATTAAAATCCAACAATAATATTGACACATTTGCTAGATTTCAACAGAAGAAATATGGTTGTTGTACAGGGGGGACAGGTGAGTTCAATTGCTTTTACCGTCGGAAATGTATGCGGGTGAATGCGATATACGATTTTATTTTTTTCTCTTTACGCTCAAGTGCGCATCATGTTGTTTCACACATATGTTTTTGGTTTCAATCTTTCGTTTATGAATCATAAGCGGCTTTGCTAGATGTTATATATAGTTGTCTCATTTGCACGAGAAATTTTTAATACCGAATCGAATATACACACAACGCGGGTCTCTTGTAGAGACAAAGAATGAATCGCATACGATCGCACCAATATGCACAAGGTTGGAGAATTTAGTAATGCCTAGTCGCTTGTGACGGTAGTTAAACAAAAATTTTACCAGCGTACGTTGAACAATTTCGTTGTATTTTTTCAAGTGATTTTTCCAATTTGTGTTTTTTTTTTACATCTTATTTCTGATTTTGTGAGAGCATTTTTTTTTTCAAAAAGAACCGTATTATTTTCTAAACAATTTTAGTGAATTTTTTATGTTTTTTTCTTGTAAAAATGATTATTCAGTCAAAAATTCGCACCTCACGCGAAGTGGCCCTTTCAAAGGCGTCTTAAGCGTATGGATTGAAAGTAACAAACAATGATTGAAAGCCAAAATTGGACATTCATCAATCAAAATGGATTTGGCAAAATAATCATTTGGAGAAGCTTAAATGGAAATCAATAGACGTATTCATTGAATACTGTGTGGATCTCGTGTAATAAGACACTCAATGCAAAAGCGAAATGTTGGAGTTAAAATGCGTTATTCTTTAATGAAAGAGTTTTTTGTGTGTGTATGTGTATTGTTGCTGTTGAGTGACTTTGGTCCAGAGAATTAATTTAATCGAAGTTAGACACTTTGGCGGTCTCCAACATTCAATGATTTGGAATGCAAATCGAAAGTTGATTGATTCAGTGTCAAAATCAATTTTTATTACAAATGAATGTGAGATTTCCATATCGAATCAAATTTTAAAAACTATTTTTGAGAAAATAAATGTCCAACAGATTTAAAATGTTTTTTTTTTTTTGCTCGATGAGAAAGCGTTTCTAACCGCACCGCATTTTGATATGATCATAATGGATTTTCTTTAAACCAATTTCAATATTCATGTGAAGTGTGGCGAATTTCGTGCAGCGATGAATTGTCTGAATCAATTTGTTTTTCATTCTCTTCTTTTCAATCTTTTTCTTTGTTGTCCGAATCATAAAAATGTTGACAAGAACCGACTAAATAAAGTAAATAATTGCTTGATTTTTTTAATTTGGTGATGATGTTACTCTTCAAAGTATCATCAATCTATCATGCTCCATATATGCAGACACATTGACTATTTGACCAAAAATTGACCAACTTTACGTTTCATGGCGTTTGGCCACTTGATATTTAATACAGTAGTGTTGGGTGCCGATTGAACGTGCGTGCGCGCCCAAATCAGAGATACCTCAACATCTCATCCATCGATGTTTGAAAAAAAAAACATAAGAAAAAGAGAGAAGGAAATTGAAGAAATTATTTGAGAAAAATCCAATAAAAATATATGAACCGTTTTTCGTTCATTAAGTGGTAGCGTCCAAAAAACATCATCGTACGGCAAACGTGTTATATGGCTATGAATTTGTTTTAGTTTTAGTTTTTTTTCTCTTGTAGTTCTTGCTCTCTCGTGTTGTTGATATCTGTTTTTCTTTCATTGCTTTAACGTTCTTTCTTATTCTCTCCCATTTTTTGTTTCTCTTCTTCGGTGTGTCTTTTGTTTTTCATTTGAAGTAGTAGTTGGTTGGCGCGAACAACCAAACACTACAATGGATTGAATCACATACAAAAATAATGAATAAAAAAAGAAACCAGTTTTGTGGTTGATGACTATGTATCGCTCGGCCAACGACTAGATCTTATTATTGTTCTGTGTTTTTGGTGCTGATTTAACGACAACAACGACAAAATTTAAACACAACAGAAAAACAACGAAAAAAAAAAACAGTTGGAATAACAAGAAAATGAAATTACATATGACCATTGAAGCAAAGTTCTGCACATTCTGGGATTATTGCTTAATTTAAAGCATATAAAAGTGAACTATTGTAACGCAACGACAACGAACCCACAAAACTGTTGAAATAATATTTAGTGTTGAATAAAAGAAAGAAGTTTGGCAGAAGAATCCCAAAAAAGACATTGAACTGACACTGTAAATTGGTTATTGTATTTTTATTTTATTTTTCGAGTGTTTTCTATTGATGTTCGCACAATGGCTGATTTAGCTATATTATAATTGTGGATTATTTGATGAAATTCGCCCGATGACTCACTGTTTGAATTGGTAAGTCGATAGGTTTTCCAATAACCACTTTTATTCATCTTCATAATTTGTATTTTATTAAAACATTTGTATTTTGAATATGGAAATATCTCCGGAGGAAAAGAAAACCTGTCGGTTTGAATGCATGAAGTCACGTCCAAACCGACAACAGCATATTTTAAACAGCTCACTCAATTTGCTGGCATGCTGTTTCTTATCGTCATTTCTCTTTGTGATAACGGTTTTAAACGATTTGCATTTCTTTTACTTTCTTTCAACCGATGAATTAAAAAAGAAACGGTTCTATCAATTCAACAGTTTTGAGGAAATTCCACAGTACTCTCGGCGGACGATTGCCACAATTCGCATTCATTTTGGAGAGGAACAAAATAAGAGAGAGAAAGAGAGTGTAAGAGAGAAAGAAGATGCTCACAATTAGTTTCCATTTCTTTAACACCATCTGCGTCGTGAGCTGAAAAAGAAATGTGAACGATTGGATGAAACAAAAAAAAACAACAACAAAGAATTGATTTAACGCTTTCATATTTCGTGATAGTAGATTTTTTTTCTCATTTTTCAAATCCAACATGCTTGTTTTCCGTTCAGACTATTGCGGATATATTTGAAATTGTTAACACAAAAGTAAACAGTTTTATAACATTAACGTTGGAATGGATACAAATCAAATCGGAACATGGTGTTGAGCCTGCAGCAATTGTGCTGTTATACGGTCATTTCTTGGGCCTACATAGCATTTACTTGATTCATTAGGTAGACCGTTGTGCCAAAATCGCACCACAGTTTTAAAATTTACGGTTTGTCATGGACATCGAAACTGTCGAAGGCCCAATCGAAAACTGTGACTAACCGTACACAAATACCAAATTTTTCGATCTAAAACACAGATATGCTCAATTTGGACAAAGTTGACAAAGAATCTGTAAACGCTTTGTATCATCTAGCTTTGAACATGAAATGTGTGATAAAATGGCGGCGCCATTTCTATTTACACCATTGAGTGGAAGGCGGTATACTCATATTGAAAAAAGTTCAATGTTAACAATGAAGTGCTGATCACAGCGTCCCCACTGAATCCATATAATAGATTCAAAGCACAAATGATATTGAGAACTGATATAATCCTTACAGGTTCTTTTTCGAATCATTTAACGGAAACGAGACCGAATTCATTGGAATACGATCAACGTGTACACAATAGAATTGGCAATTTTGAAAGTGTTTGGGTTTTTTTTCTTGGTCAATAGTCAACAATTTCGTCGATATGCGTGCGAATTTGTCATAAGAACAGACCGTTTGGTGAACAATTTCCATTAATGCAACAATTGTTCACGGTTGTGCCAATTTTTTTTACGTAGTAAATGTAAATGGGCCATTTAAAAGCCCTTATTTACCCAATGACTAGTCATTTCATTTGATGTGACCAAATTCTAACGTTGCGTCATGCACCACATTTTTTTTTATCCCGCGCAAAACTTGTCTACATTGTCAAATGACATATTGTAGTTGCATGGAAAGAGAAACAACAATAACACAAACGCACAGTACAATTAATTTTTATTACAAATGTAATGAAGAGAGAAAAAAAACCACACACACACACACAAACCAAACATCTCTTGACACTTTTTCCCAAGCTTTTTCTTTACGCTTGCAAATAAAGAATGCGCATATGTGTAATCTTTCCTTATGCGGTCGTGAACTCGGAACAAATATAGGCATAATGATTCAGAAACATTTGTAATCAGATTCCGAGATATTGTAATTCATTTGAATATTTTTCATAAATCAGTAATGCCATAACATTTCATATCATTCAAATAAAAAAAACGTGTTTTCATGCAATGCAAGCGAACTGATTGTTGGAGCCTCACCGGAAATGAACCAAAGCTAAACGATTGTCCGGAATACATTAAAAAAAACACATATAAATTCAGTATACGTTTATAATTGCATTCGAAATAGTTGCAATTTTGGAGTGAAAACTGTTCCTGATTGGTCCAGCAAAGAGTCAAAACATTGGTAACCGCAACCTGCGGTCCACAAGTCACATGACATCGGCCCACCTCTGAATCATCGCATTCTATTTGCACTAGCATACAAAACGAGTCCATATCTATTCACACATTCTATTCAAGTAACAACCAAAGTAAAGTGAGCTGAGTGTGTGAGATCTTTTCGGATAAGGTAAAATTACATACATTCGGTTTCTGTTTGGCATATTCTGTGCTCTTTGCTCAGTAGTCATTTCCCATTGTTTGTTTGCTCTCATTTTTCTCTCGATTCTGTGGCTGGTGCCGTTTGTTTGATTTAAATGGCACGGGTGCGCACATTCAGTATATCGATTTGGTGTAGGTCACAAAAGAATTTCTTCAATACACACAACAAATACACATATATTTTGTTGGATTACTGTTAGACGATACCACCTATTCATTTTTTTTGTTTAACAAGAATCTCACGGCAACTTCATTGTACCACAACGACTGAGAACGATCGCTGCATACGAAAACGACCATAGATCGATGTGTTCAATCGTTACAACATCATTAACTCGTTTTTTCGTGGATTTTGTTTGATTCACGATTAAAACACGATTTTCACTGAAATATTCATTCAATCGACAAATCAATCGGGTGAATCTTTACGCGATCTCGTTATTGAAACGATTTTTGGCTGTATCAAATTCATTTACGTCATCGACAAATATTTTAAATTTAAGTGATTTGGTTGACGAACACCAAAACAAAACAAAAAAACGAACGTAATTGTCATTTTTTTTGTGTTCGGAGTGATTTGCAGCGAAAACACAAAACAAAAAATACCATGCCAACGCTCAACACAATGAGAAAATTATGCAAAATACTGCACAAATCAAATTTGCAAATATGCTGATGATGATTGTTCGAAGTCAACAATGTGTGAAGTAGGTGTTTTACCTACACGTTGGTGTTTGCGATTGAAATTTCACTTACATTTGACGTTGCAGTGTTAAAAAAAAAGTTGAGAAAAAACATACTCATGCACACACAGACACACACACATACAAACACTAACGCTCATCATTTTAAATGCTTGTAACAAATGCAATGTGTTTCAGATGTATGCCGATTCAATGCTTCCAACCATTTTCTTTGGCTAAAAAATTTGTTGGGCTCGAGACGAGAGAATCAGCCAGCTGGAAAGACTTACTGAAAGTAAGCAGAGAAATACACAAAAAAAAAAAACAAAAAAAAATCAACAACAACAACAACTGAACACAAAATATGTATAAAGAGATTTCAATCTTGGCTCTTCCATGCATGCGAGGGCCAACTCCATACGGGGCCCTATTTCGCACTAACCGTATTTTACTTTCAGTCAAGGAGCTAGCTCAAATTATTGCAATTATTTAAACCTTGTATTCCTGAGCTGTATGTTGACACCATTTTATGATTATCTTCATCGCTCACTAAAATGAATTATTGCTCATTTATTTCCAATTCACAACGATTAGACCTTCCATTGAAAGTGGCAATGCAAAAAAGAAAAAAAACGTTTGTGAGTTTTTGGTGAAGATTCAAAGTGAACAAAAAAAACGTATAAATGCGAAATAATACCGCTTACCTTCACTAAAAATCATTCAGAAAAAAAATCAGCAAAAAAATCACGGCAAAAATAAACTTGAAAAATTATCGGTTCTTCAAAACAAATTCGCTGTCAAAATTGAGCGTGATCTGAAAATATTTGTCTTTGAACAAAATGAAATAGAACACGAAAGTGAGAAAAGCGCTTTTTTTGAGATTGAAGAAAGGAACAATATAAGAAAAAAAGCACACCACAATAAGAGAAAATCTGAATCAACTCCAATGGTATATGATTATGATACAAATTCTGTTTTTGGTCTAATATACAAACACGTTCTCATGAAAACAATGATCTGAAATAATTTCATGTGAAAAAAAGAAACAAAATCAGCAAGCACAACAATCACGTTAACAATAACAAGAGAACAAGGTAGTGAACTAGAGAAACAAAAAAGAGATTTCGATAAATAGGTAAATTGTTGTATTAAAAAGAGTACATTCGGAGAGTTCTCGATGCGAATTGTTTTACAATGTCTTTTGCTTTGGTCGCATTTGTATTTATACAGTGTTCTTGAGCACCTGTAATACGATCTTGTCCACACACACACAAAAGATTTATCGGTATAACTGGAATCGTTGAAATAGACACACAGAAAAAGAGAAAAACAAGGAGAAATTTGTTTTTTTTTTCACCAACTGTAAAACTCATTATAAATGGTTAAATGGTTGATCTAATCCAACATGTTTGTGACAAATTTCGTAACGTACAACATGGCTCAAAGCAAACATAAAAAACAATCTGGTAACGGAAATCAGAGCGAGAAGTATAGAATGGTGTGTGGAGTTGTGTGCGAGTGTATGTGAATGAAAATGAAAACCAAGATTACCGTTAAAGTTTAAAGCCTAGACGACTTTCGTATGGTTGAAATACCGCAAGCATAGAGTCAGTGAACTTTTGAAAGTCATTAAGATTGAAGGTGCAGCGACAACAGCGATAACGAAAGAAATCGAAGATGCAATGAAATAAAATGCATCTGACAGCATTTAGAATGTGGAATAGAAAATATTCACCGACACATTCAAGAATCATGCACCACAGCATCACTGCACATAATTTTAATCAAAAAACTTGATTTACACTGGCACTGATGCTGTTTGTTAAAACCATACAATCACCTCTATCGCCACACCAACAAACATGTCTAATATTTATAGCATCTTTTGGTGCCTCCGATTCCCTATGTTACCGGTGATTTAACATATTTAAATGACAAAGAATGCAATCAAGTGCATAGAATCTAGGGCTTGGTTTTACATAAAACACTAAATTAATTTATTGTTGTTGTTTTTCCAAACCATTTTAATTGTTGGCAAATCTTTCACACTCAAAAAGGCATTGGCTGTAATTATTTCATGCACATCCGCTGCCATCAACGTCAATTGTTTATTTTTGTGACCATGAATAGTGATGCCATTGCTATGATATGCAATGTTGACCATCACGACAATTGCTGCACGGTTAAGTCAACAGGCACAAACAAGAGACGCACCTTTTCCCAATAAAGTGGTTATGACTTTAAAAACCGAATAGAAAAAAAAATCATCGTTAAAATAATCGTCATCAATTAAAATTGCGTTTTCGCCCACAGAATAAGTTCGTTTAGACATACATACACAAACACACACAAACACACACACAAAAATTGATGATTCACTTGAAAAATCAGCATAACAATGGAACGCACGCAAAATCCGTGAGACACATAATCATGAGTGTGATGCGGTGGAAAATCCATAAGTGACAATTCAGTCAAGCTAATCGAAACATTACACGGTAGACGAGGTGTGGTTTCGAAAGCCAAAGCTAAACGAAGTAAAAAAAAAACACATATGCGCTCACACATGCACAAGGTATGCATACACAGAGCGCAATCATTTGTTGTAGCTTACGCAGTAATGGGATTTAATCAAGATCTCCCGTTCTCTGTACAGGTAAATTCCACCTTGATGTAAAGGAAATTCGGATTTATGAGCATGGCAAAATGGTCGAATTACAAAGACTCAGCAACAGCAACCGCATTGAATTTGAACTTGCAAATGATATGCCCATAATAATGGTTAATCGTTTTCATTTTAGCATCAATTGCATCACAATTAATTCAAATAAATTGTAGGCAGGCATCTATTCTATTTTTAATGGCATCACATACCGGTTACACACAATGCAAAAAAAATGGAAATGCGCATATTATGCAATCTCGAAACGTTTTCGCAAGATCTTATTTCAATATTTACTCATTGAATATGGAATAGCGACAGAATTGGGAGTAGAGTGTGTTTTTTTTTCTCTCCATATTTCTCTGATGCGTGTGATCACTGAAAAACGCACACACAGCAAAAGTATTGTAGGCCAAATCAAAATTATATACTGGTTTATAGAAGAAAAAAACAATCTCGGCCTGATGATTTAAAATGTTCAAATGAACAAATTCTCATTGTGTGCAAAGGAAAAACATGCAAATCATGATATGGCACAATGAAAACAGTGTGGCATCGTTTATAGAATTACTATTGACGTATTGATGTTAAAATATATTTTTTTTTAACAAACTCCAATTTGAATTTTTTGTGATGGAATTAGATTCATTTTAACGGGACTCGAATGCAAAAGCCTTTTAATGCACAAGAAAAAGGTAAACGATACGCACTATGTTTGCGGGAAAAAACAACCGTATTGCAACTTAAAAGAAAAGCCTCGTTTCGATTAATTCATTACATTCCCTTCAAATGTACACCATTGCATAGAGATGATGAAGAAAATACTTCAATTTTCCAATCTAAAAGATACAAATTGTAAATCATACAATGTTTTCTATTGATTGTCCGCTATTTAGAACATGCATCCATCATTCAGTTGCCGTTGTAACAATTTACTGAACGGGATTTCAATTCAAAATTGAATGGAAAAAACTAAACATGCAGAATAAAATCGCATTCTATTGAAACAATATTGAGTACAAATCTATTGAAGACTCGGTAATCGGTAATGTGCCACACTGTTCCACATAGAATTGAGATAACTAGTTATTTGTACAGGTGGATTTATTCCTAGTTTGGTTAAATCACATCAATTCGAATGTGGTCCAATTTGATCAAAAATAAAATGTTTTTATCTTTCATTTCCAAATAATTGTATCTATTTTAATACTTTTCAGAAAAAAAACATGGAAATGAACAACATGGGTTATTCAGTATCACATCAGCGTGATCGAAGTGAGCGACGCTATTCTGTACCACAAGGTCCAAGTGTTCCGTTACCGGCCGCATCAGAGGACTTGCACGCATGGTCAATATATAGGTAAGAAAAAAAAAACATTTAAATGGCTTTTGTTCAACCATAAAATTGTTATGGAATTGTTATGCGTATTAAGAATTTAGACAGAATGGCTCCAAAATTTGATTCGATGAACATGATGAAGAAGAAGCGTAATCATAATAAAAACTGGCTAACACAAAACATGTAATGCATTTCAATCGATTCCAAATGAAATCAAATCACTATATCAAATAATTTCGCGCTTGATTTTCAGTAGCAGAAAATTAAAACAAAACGATTGAGCCGAGAAAACATAAAGAGAAAATCCAAAACCTCGGTTACCGACGATGAGAGCAATTCATTTGTAATACATGATGAGAGTCTGCGAAAATTAGTGCATAAAAGAATCCGACTCGTTGAATTGCTTTGAAGCGCCAATCCCAATCGAATAAAAGCCAAACCAATGCTTAAGAGTGAACAAGAGAGAGAGAGAGATTTTCGTTTTTTTCATCACCTGCGTAATTAAACCTTTTCCCTGTTTCATTTCTTTTTACGTTTAGTGTTTTTTTGTTGTTGTTTCTTTTACTTTCGCAACAAATATTGAAAACCATTCAATTTTCTCGCATCGCAAAAAACGCAATGGAAAAAAAACTCACTGAATTAATTACGATTAAATGGAGTTACATACGTACAACGGATTTTTCCCGTAACTAATCCACATGGCAAATTCTCTCGTTATGACGCTCAATCAAATTAAAAACCAATGAATTCGTAATTATTCCGATTAAAGAAGTGCTTTGTTCGAATTCGATTATGATTAAGTTTGTGCATGGTCGAATTCGATTTTCAACGGATGATGGACAATGGACACTACTAAACGAATGCAAGCCAATTCTTTCATTTTTTTTTTCTTCACCGTTTCAAGTTTTAAACATTTCGATGTGTAATGGTTTCTTTTACATTTGCACATTTATTGTGTCTATCGCTGAAAAGTAAAGTAAATAAATGCTATCCGATAATAAATTATATGTTTCGGAACAAAACAATATATCAGATGTAATTTGAGAATGTGCATTTCAAATGAATTGAGATTACATTATGGTCAATAGCATTTTTCAGATCATTACCGATTCGAAATTCCATTCAATTTCGATTTAAAAATGGTAAAACACACAATGAATGGAATGTGTGTCTGGCAGTTGTTTTTTTATTCTCTTTATTATGTTATTTGATGTGAAGAAGACACACCAACTGATGTTTGATTTTTTTTTCTTATTTTGCAGGCAAAATTTGAATTCCGATTTTACGGATTCAGCATTGGGTTCGTCGGATAAATCACCGTTGCCATATGGAAATTTCCAGCTTAGAGACACCACTGTGCAATCAATATTAAATCATCCTCGCTATGGTCCAAAGTAAGTTAAAGTTTTCTATAGATTTGCCAATATTTTGAAGCGTGCAAATAATTGATCAATTTCTCTCTTTAAATACCCAAAAGGTCACCGTTAGGCTCAAATATGTACACCTATTTGAAATTTGGTCTTCCTCGTGTATTTCCACCAAATATGGGATCACGTTCGCATCGAGCTGGCCCCGGGCCCGGCTATAAAGGTCAAATTAATAATGGATATCGAGATAGTTCTGGTGCGGGGTTGTCGTCTGGCTACGATAGTAGTGATAACGAAACAACAACGCGAGGTCGCATTGCAAACCATAAAATGCGCAAGTTTCGAAGTGAACAAGATTTTCGGGCCATTGGAATGGGTGCATCCGGGCCGGTGCATTCACGAGCCGGTTCACAGTTACACAATGGAAATTTACCACTGTCTGCACTACGCCAAGCACACAGCCGTGCGAGTATAGCTGGAATGCATTTGCATCATCAAATGAATGGCGGTGGCGGCGGCGGCGGTGGTGGAGGTGGAAAGCATTATGGGTATCGTTCGCATAGTGAAGCTGATTTATTGGGCGGAACCAGTGGTCATGAAACAATTGGCAGAGATTATCAGCGTCAACATCATCTTCGTCAATACACCTCCGATGCGCCAACATCCAATTTATCACCGTCACGTCGACAATCGGCTGCTCTGACATTAATCTATCCAAATATTCAAGTGCATTGTTTGGATATCGATCCAAGTTTGCGGGGTGTTTCGTTTCAAGCAAAAGCCGGTGATTTATTTGCGGTGATGGCAACATCGAGTCGTGAGGGAACACTCCTTCTTGAAACGTTAGCTGGTAATAGACGTAGCATTTCCGGGGAAATTTTAATCAATGGCCAACGAATTTCACGCCATGGACTAAAAAATTTATGCAGTTATGTGCCAGCACCGGATAAATGTGCATTGGATCCACGAATGAGCGTGAAAAGTATTCTCAATTTTTATTCAACACTTCGTGGACCAAGCGAAACGATCAATTCCAAGCAACAGGTAAACCTTTTTTTCAAAAAGAATAATCGTTTTAATGAGAGTCTCTCAAAAGAGTCAATTTATTAATGGAAATGTGTGCGATTTTTTTGTTACAGATAAATATTCTTATTGAAGATTTGGGATTGACAGCCGTACGTGATTCAAACATATCACGTCTTACGCAATCGGAAAAGCAACGACTTTGTGTAGCTTGTCAATTGCTGACAGACGCATCAGTGTTGCTCTTGGATCAAATTACGACAAATATGGATATATTTGATACGTTCTTTCTAGTCGAATATCTACGGCAATGGTGTAATAATGGTAAAATGGTGATCATGACACTGCAACCGCCAACTTTCGAAATATTATCAATGTGTTCTGGTGTTCTACTGCTGTCCAATGGCCGAACAATATTCTCGGGCAATCGTTCTGATTTACCGCGTTACATGGGCAGTGTCGGTTTTCCTTGTCCACCATTTAAAAATCCAGCTGACTACTATCGTATGTATACAAATCTAAATACCACAAGAATACTCGATTTTATTAACATTTGAAAATATATGTTATATATTTCAGTGGATTTGGTGACGTTGGATGATTTATCAGCGGCTGCAATGCTTGAATCGTCCGCTCGTATTGAAACACTGGCCAATGCATGGGACCAAATGAATTTGGAGCCACCGTTGGCCGCTCCACCAGCAGCGTTGCCATATTTTGTTCGTCGTGCCGGTGTTTGTGGTCAAATGTATGCGCTAGTTAAACGTTTTATATTTTATAAACAACCCGGTTCAATATTAACATGGATCAGTAAATTAATTGTGGCCGCCATTCTATCATTATTAATCGGTTGTATTTATTGGGATGTTCCAACGAGCGATCCAAATTTAAAGTATGGCGATCGATTTGGTTATCATCATTGCGTAATGATGCTTTGTGTATTTCCATTATTATTAATGACCATAAAAGACATTCACATCGATCGAAAGTATGCCGAAAAAGATATTGCGTTGAAATTTTACGGCTCAACAATTTATATTGTAACACAGGTAATTTGATAGATTCACGTGTAATAAATCATTAGTCATTTCATCTTTAACACGTTCAAATCACCTAAATAAAACAATTATCATCTATTAGATTCTGCTAAATCTATTGCCATCGCTCTGCATATGGTTGGCTTACTTGTTGCCAGCTCATAGTATGTCTGGCTTATATTCAAATACAGACGAGTACAGCATCTGGGAGTATACAGGTAATGTTTTAAACACATTTTTCCGTTGAACATACGATTAACCTTATTTTTTGGATGTAATGTTCGTTATAAAATGTCAATGTCGTGTTTTGTTTTTTTTTCGGTTTTAGGATACATGCTGCTATTTTTAACTGTACTGCAAATACTTACACATTTCTGTGCTCATCTGGTAAACACAGACACAGCCGCATCCATTTTACTGATGTTAATCATATTGATATGGTCATCAGTTGGTGGATATATTGTGCACATTGGTGAACTTCCATGGTATCTATGGAATGGCATGGAATATATTTCACCGCAACGATGGCTCTTCCCAGTTATAATTGCAAGCGAATTTTCACCAGAAACCTTGGCCAATTCGGCTAGTCAACAGCTGTGCCGCAGCAAACAAGTGAGTTTCAATTTATACAAATTTATTCACGACATATTGAATGCCGAGGTGTAAATCGAGTGATTTTAGCCTGTCAACAGGGTTAGCACACATACTGAGTTCAATTGATTGATTGCTAAATTTCAAATTTGCCCTAAAAAAGAAACCTTAAATAAGAATAAACTCATTTTCATTGTGGGTAAAATAATTCGAGCAGTGACATATGATCGAATGCAGTGATCTCATCTGTAAAATTGACTGACAGACAGAAACCAAATGTTTGAGTTGAAAGCTTAAAATCATTGCTTTTACTGAGATAAACATTTGTGATTTGCGTATTTACGAATATGGCAGAGTTCCATCGATTTTATATGCCATATTTGCGAGTATGCAAAGCACAGCTTGACATTCAACAAACAAAAATATTTTCTAAAATTTAAATTTGTAATCGGTCCATTTTCGGATTTTATTCAATTCAACAGGTTCAAAAGCAAGAAATTATTGTACAGCATCCATGTCCAGTACCAGATGGTGCAAAAGCTCTTAAAAGCCATTGGCTTCATCGAGATGATCATATTTTGAATAAAAATGATCCCGAATCATTTACGATAATCGCACTGATGATGGCATGGTTTGTCATATTTGTTCTAACCTGTTTGGTGTTTATCATCAATGTGCGAAAATTATTTCGAAAAAAGAGCAGTAAACTGAAAAATGCCTAAATTAGATTTATGCTCTGGTTTTGTAATGAAATCATGTGACATATTCTTGCACATCGGAGGAAGAATTTAAACAAACGAAATCACAAGACATAACATCAATTGAGTCAATTCATATGATTGATTGGATACTGTTTAATTCATAAGTTTTATTTGCAAATTATGAGTTTAAGAATTGTTCAAACACGTGTATTTATATGAACGAAATCGCAATCTCGGTTTTATTTTATTTCCCCGAATGTTAAAATATCTGTTTTTTTTTTTATAGATTTAAACGTAAGCATTTATTTCCATCTCTTTTTGTCAATTAAATGATCAGTCAAACATTATGATTATGAATTTCTTTTTTGTACGAACGTGTAAACGGTATTCGAAATTTGAATGCATCTTTTACACATGAGCAATAAATTTTTTTCTCAATTCAATTGGAGCTTTTTTTTATTCAATTTAGCCATTTTTTATTGAAATATTTTCAACAAACGTTATTTTGATTGTTAATCGAGGATTTTTATCGATGAATGGTGAAATGGTAACGTACTCCATGACAACGATCTTATTCACTGGGCAGCTGGGCACCAATAAAGTGTTGGAAATATCAATCATATAATTTGAGAAGTCAGTCTTTAAACTTTGTAAATCATATTATCAGTAAAAGACAAAAATAATCAAAAAAGTCATTATTTTATCAACACTGGTTATGAACAAATAATCAAACACAAAATAAAAATGTTAAATAACGAAAAAATTCATATCGAATCACCACGAATTCAAAGGAAATCCAATGAATCAACTTTGCTACCAAGTGTTGATAAAATATCCAGTTTGACAATTTCTGATCGAATGAATATATTTCTGTATTTTAATGACAATATGATTTACAAAGTATAGTTGATTGAATTCTCAAATTATATGATTGATATTTCCAATACAAAGATGTTTACAACGGCCTGAATTCAAATCTTATGAATTCTCCTTCATGGCTTACCATGTCTCGTGTTACATCTCTTTAAAAAGTTGTTCGTCTATATTCTATATGTATAATAAATGAAATATTGAAATACATTTCTACCAACCACTTTGATGCTGCTCATCCAAAAATATATTTAGAAAATCGTCTTCAAGGCATTTTAAATTTGTGTATATTTTTTCAAATAAAAACAATCATCGTGTTTTTTCATTCATTTTAATAGTTTTTTTTATTAAAAATTTGCAACTTAAAACATTTTTTGTATGTTTTTACACTGGTAATTCTTAATCTGGACAACGGTTAATTTAAATATTTATTATAATTTAGACTGACAAAATAATTTCCCCAATCAACGAAACATTCTTTTCAAACGTGTGAAAACGTTACACAAACTCGAATATTGTATTTACAGATAGGTAACCATGCTAACGGTCCTAAGTGCACACAAAGCCATGGCTTTTTTTCCTTAATGTAAAACAGAGAAAAGAAAAGTTACAATGAATTTTACGTTGACGTATTCATACCAACAATTTTATTGATCGCACCAAGTTTTTGACCAATTAAAAAAAAAAAGTTGAATAATCGAATCATATTCTGTCATTTTCATAAACTTATTTTGAACAACAATGAAAACAAATGAAAAATGAATACTGATTTTGAATTTTGATGGCGCTTAAATTTAGTCAAAATTGTATAAAATCTTAGAATATTAAATGCTTAAATGTGTTTTATTCGGTGCAGTGATCATGTGAGAGTTCAAGTTTTAACTAAAACCGTTTGTTTCATTGAATATGCCTAATATTAGTTGACTGCCTGAAAATGTGTGCTAATTTTAGTAATTTAGTCAATTAATTTGTTTGAACTGACAAAAGAATATGATCCGTTACTCGAAATTATGACCACTTTTGAAAAAAAACAACAAAATGCACGGCTTCAAAATAAACACCAAACTACATCGGAATGGCATAAATAGGTTTGATGGTGAACTTTGATGATTATTGGCAATTAGATTTGAGAATTTTTCTTTTGAAAAGGACACAATATTAAATAACAATTTGATTTGTCATGGTAAAGACACTACTCACAGCATCATCAATATGGTTGTTTTGAAACGAATCTTCGAATTTTCAAAAAGATTCATTTATACGCAATCCAATTTTATTCTAATCCCTCAATCAACATTTTATTGCTTTCGTGTTTTAGTAAAATCCAAATCCAAATCGGAATAATCATGCGGCGTATCATTCCCCGAATCATAATATGCATAATCATAACTGGCATCTTTATCGTCTTTGGGTGTGGACGGTGCTTTTGTGGTAACAATCGGTGGACTTGTTGTTGCTTTTTCTGGTGCCTTTGCAACAACATTTTGAGTTGGTTTCAATTTGGCCGCATGCTTTGCATTCCACAATTCATTACCGCTGGCCGCAATATTCTGTGAATGAGCTGTATTCAAGAATTCTTCTTCGATGCTTGTGCCAAAACTTTTTTGTGTGCCACGATTCGTAGTTGTTTGATACTTATTACCAATGCCAAAATCATTTTGTGCTTTCACAAAGTTTGGTTTTTGGAAATTTTGCAATTGTTGCTTCTTGCGATTTTTAATTTTATAACGTGCAAAATCTTTTTCATACAATTCCGGATGATATTGACCATCATTTTCATCAATTTCAGTGACATTCAATGATTTTGCCACTTGGAATTGAGCTTGTGGTTTATTTGCCGGAGATTCTCTCACGTTGAATTGCGCAAAGTCTGCACCGCGATTGTATATTGGGGTGATTGAAACCGTACGTGAGGTCGTACTTGTCGTTGACAATGCTATTGTGTCAGTGGCTGCTTTGAATTTAGCTGGTGTACTCAAATGATCATTGATTTGTTTAGCCACATTGAAATAAAATAGCGGCTTAAATGTGGTTGGAGCGTAATTTTCTTTTGGCACAAGTGTCGAAAATTTCTTCGTTGATGTTGATACAATGTTATTATTGAGATTATTATTGTTATTTAACGGTTGCTTGGGCACCGGCTGTGTCGTATTGATTTTGGAATTGTAATTAAACGGCGCATTCACAGCCTGTGATGGTCGATCTTGTTGTGTTTGATAATGATTATTCGACACCAATGGTTGCTTATTAATTTTCGGTGTGGTCGAAAAGACTGGATCATAATATTTTGTGGTGAAAAATTGGTTGGATGATGATGCTTGCGATGTTGAATATGTTTGAACCGATCGATATTGTTCGGATGTTGGTGAATAGCTTTGCGATGTATGTTTGTCGGTTGTTAGATAATCATTGATATCGTAATGCAATTGCACGCGATAATTTTGTGCTTGTTCAGGACGCCGCACGCTGGGTGGATTATTGATAGGGGCTGGGATGACGGCCGGAACGGATGCTGGTTTTTGTTGGTTTGATTTTCGTTGATCTGCATTAAATTGATTGAGAAGATCTTGTTGGCCGAAATTTGGCCGTTCCGGTGACAAAGAATTGCGTACAATCGGTGACAGTGTTGTTGCTGGTGGCCGTTGCGTTGTGATCACAATCGGTTGATAAAATGAGTTGTTTCTTTGTACGTTTGCTGCTGAATTCTGTGGAAAATAGTGATTGGCTTGCGTTGGAGCTAAACGAAGAACCGTATTATTTGGTGGTAAATGATTTTCAACAGTTCGTTGATTCGAAAATGGACTTGTCGTTTGATAATTATTTATAGTATTATGATTGTCAAATGTACGATGTCGACTGAAATTTGATGAATTCGAATTTTGTAAATTATTATTAAAATTATTGGTATTTGTAAATGGAGCGGTGTTTGTGATGGGTTTAGCGTTTGCATTATTTCCATTCAAATGATTACTATTGAAAGGTGTTGGAGATGACACGATCTGTCGCAGTGGGAGATTAAATGTGGGCTGTGTTGTTACCGAGCTAAAGCTATTGGCTCGGAAATTACTGCGTAACGTTGTTGGAACTGGTGCTGCGGTTGTCGTTGGAACTTTAAAATTGATGAAGTTATTATTATAATTTGGTTGCTGATATTGTTGTTGTAATGGTCCAAGTGGTGTCGAATTAATCTGGTTCACCACATTTGATAGCGCTGGATTCGATCGGATCGTTGAAGAAAATGTAAACTTAAATGGTGATGGAGTTGTTGGTCGTGTTGTGAACATACCAAAGTTTGTATAATTTTGAACGACAGGTGGTTTGAACGTGGTTGATGTTGTCGTAGCTGGAGTTCCACGGTATTGGGTTCGTCCACGTGAACGATGTCGACTTTTTACCGTATTCGCAAATGAACGACTTTTATAATCGTCATCATCATCATTACTATTTCGATTGCTGTAAAAATTTGAACTATGCGATCCTTTAAATATTTCATCATTATCTGAAAAAAACAAGATGTACAAACAGTTCAATGTGATCAATCAAACAAACAAACAAACAAAAAACAACTGAACAAATTGAACGTATGTACTGTACAATGGACAATTACACTTGGGCTGCAAGCAGTAAGTAAGTTTTTCCACAAAATATTAGAAACAAGTAGTTAACAATGACGGATTTAAACTCACTGTTGGAATTTGATGAAGCCAACACAATTGGTGTTGGTTTGACGGTCACATGTGGTGTTGCGGTCGATGTTGTGGACTTTCTGGTGATTAAGCTACTTCGTGATGTTGTTGTTGTCACCTTTTGTGGTTGATATTGATTAGCTGGCTTCAATGAAGTTAAATCATTTTGATGCTGTTGGTGTTGCTGTTGCTGCGGTTGATTGAACGATGATCCTAAATTGTAGAGAGTATTTTGAACGCCAATCGGTTGCTTGCTTCGTCGAATATCATCTATAATTATAGGTTTACCGTTAATGATAGCATACCAAAATGATAACTTAACATCCAAATAAATGGCATTTTGGTCGTTTTTTTCTATTCGAAGAAAGGTGGTTCAATCGAGTATCGTAATTGACGATACAATTTGTGTGAATAGAAGGTTAACATTGCTGAAATAGCGACATCAAACAAACGAGACGAAAAAATGGTTGCCATTTTTTATTTATTGTTGGCTTTTTGTGCATTGAAGAACTAGACTCGAAATTTAAAAACACATTTAACAAGGAGAAATTGTTGAAATGCTATGTTCATAGCGCAGACATTTGTGTTTGTCTTTAAAAATGTTCGTCTAAATGATGAAAAGTCATTACATTGTGTGACGATCAAGAGATATCAATCGTATTCTTCTTCGTACCCAAAACAACAACAACAAAAAAACTTCTTTACACATTGATTTTTGAATGTCAGCCATCCGACGGTGGTAATACAATACGTTGATCTCTGTGCCGTGTTGTTTGTTGTTGTTGTTGTTGTTGTTGTTGTTGTTGTTGTTGTTTATAACCAATTTATAAGATGTAACATTTAATTAATATTGTGCACCAATCGTTCCCTTCAGTCATCCAACCGTTCAATTAAATGCACGAACGATTCGTATGTGAGATTAAAATGAGTTATTTCATGGGGTCCTTATTGGTCAGATGCCAGCGAGTGATTGTTTTAATGGCTCTATTTTGACAAGTTGATGTGTTCGATGAAGGAAAATTAACGAATGACATCAACAAAATTTTAGTCGTTGAGTCGTTTTTTCTTTTTTTTCTTTTTGTTTTAAATCGAAAACAATACGAAAATAGCTGATCATTGCGCAACTACACTTCCGGCAACATTCGGTTCGTTGTTTTCTTAATTGGTCGTTGCTTGTCTTATTTTTTCCGTTTCTACAACGAAAAAGTACATTGATCTTGATGTATTTACATGCGTTACTGATGCTCATCACTTGATTTTTGATCAGAGCATCTTGAATTCATGAACCATGAAAATGAAGCAAACATTATCACCGTATACGAATAAATGAAATATCATTCAAAGTGTCTCACAGGTTTCACACTTTGTTTAGCTCAAATGATCGTCAAGGTATCGATGGTAGAACATAGCAAAGCGAAGCAAAGTATCGATTGCGATTGAAAATGTAAACGACTGACAATGTTTCGATACATCGAAATATATCGATGTATCGAAATGTCGTATCTTTATGTTAATTTCACACAGCATTTGTTCCGATGGTGCTTTTTGTCTAAACAAAAGAAAAACTCATAAGAAAAAACGTCGACAAATCGCATCTTGAAAATAAGCCACTTAGAAAAACCGTTTGATTTGAAATTGGCAATATTTGAAAAGGCGCTCAAAATATAGGCGCTTAGTTCATTTAATTTTGGTGTGATGTACAAAACGCTACTCAATTGATGTGTCTGTGTGAGAGCTTGAGAGTGTATTGTTGCTGCGGCATTTGTACTCGGTTCAATTGAGTCGACTCGTTGAATCGAACTGCTTCTATCTGTATTTCAATGGTATTTTTTTTCTTCAATTTCAACAGAAAACTGTGATGGATCAAAATACAATGATATTCACGCGAACTGAAACTGCCAAACGCTAAGTAAATAGCATCGCATTAATGGGCTGTGTGTACTAAGTACTCTGTACTTGAGAGGCAATTCATTGACTGAAACATAAAAATGAAAAATAAAACAAAAAAATACGACACACGATCGATCGAAATGGCATTGTGAGAAACGGACGGAATTTTGCGATTCTTTTTTTTCCACCTAAATGTTTAAAAATTGGATGAGTGATTGCACACACATGTATTCGTTTGTTGAAGTTACTTTTGTAAAAAGAAACCGGTATTTGAATGAAATAGATTTACTAAAAGCGATAGAAAATCATCAAAGTCTCTGGTACTTACTCGATTCAGCTCGCTGCAGATGGAATGTTGATTCATCTTCTGCGGCTGGCGTTGGACGTTTTGCACTATCAAAACCAGAACCAATGCGATACAGATCAAAATTGTCACTTCCATAGAATAGAGTAGCCTGTTCACAATCAACATCACCAAAGTCAGCACAGGTTTGTGCCTCTTGATCAAATGCCGTTCCATTTGGGCACAAAAATCGGAAGTCTTGCACCTGCAAAAACAATTCACAAATTAATGCTTAAAATGGCAATAAAAAAACCCTACAAAATAAATAAATCAATTAGACAAAATATTTCCATTGAAATGTAATGACATTTTCACAACGAGCCCAAGTGAACGATTATCGTCAAACATTTAATAAAATATTTTTCTGTGCCATGTCTGTGCTGTGGTCTGTTGCCATGTTAATCAGCATTCTGGCCAAACATGGGTTTGCGTGTACCATAAATATATATCCAATTGAAACAGAATCTTGATCGAAAAAGTCACACGATGCCGTTTTTGATGGTTTTGAATATTTGTGCGATGCGGAAAGTCCGCGTGCGCGTGCGCGCGCCATTCAACCATGTTGTTTTTTTCTCTTCTTTGCATTGCACCGGAGCTTATGCTTAGTTAATCAATATGAGGTATTTTCTCGGGGGATTTTTTTTATGCGATCATCTCGTGCATCAAATGTTGTTTCGGTAAATTGTTCGATTCTTGCACTATGATGTACCCACAATGTACATAGAGCACATATTAACAATGCAGAAGACGCGAACCTTGTCATATTTTTTCCACACATACACACACAAAATATAAAGTGCTTTGGAACAAAAAAAAAAGAGCAAAAAACACATTTTTCTCCATAATTCTATTGCCTTATGTGATTATGGTTTCATTTTATTGGTTCATCGGTGCACACATAAATCTAAAATGGCATATAAAACATATCTCATTTGATGCAAAGGTCACTGAAATCACTTGGGAATATGAAAGTACTGGATTTTGTTGTGCTGCTAAAACCTAAACCAAATAAATGAAAAACAGCATCAACAACAACAACAACAAAAAGTCAACCCATTCCGATCTCATGACTTTAAAGACGAAGGAATGATAGAAATAGAGATGAGAAACACCTCACTACAAAAGACGCTCATCGATTGCGCCATTGTGCAAGCGGGCGCGCGTGCGCGCATTCGCAATTTCATGCACACACACACACACACACACACACACACAGACTAAAGACCCACACAGCAAGAGCACAGGGCAAACGGCAAACGACATCCGACAATGAACAACCATGAACGACAGCCATTCATTTGAAGTTTTTTTTAGGCTTTTAATGTGCTCACACTCACGCTTTCGGCGGCCTTTCGTTTCAGCTTTCCTTCAGGTTGAATGAAAATAAAACAAAAACAAAGCACAAAATTCATCGAAAATTTCTTCCGAAATTGTTTTCACCGTGGAAATACAATTCTACTCGTCTATTCAAAACCATTTAAGATGATGGCAAACAAAAAAGAGACGAGAAAGTTTTTTCTTCACTTTATGGCAAATTAAAACATTGAACGTCATTATTTTAAGCAACCATTAATAGTTACCAGTTGTTTTTTTATTGTTTTTTTTTTTTTTTCATTTTTTAATGATTTGCGATTTTTAATGTGGCCTCTTCGCTCTTTAGTCTTTAAAAATGTTCTTTGACATCTTTTTGTTCCACAATAACATCGAATTCTCATTTCTATTTCGGATTGTACTCTTTTTTGCTATTCAAATCAAACGCCACTTTTACTTTCTATTGCTGCCAAAAGTCATTTTCGAAGGCTTTGTAATTGGCAATCTATGTTTTCTGTGTGATGTGAGCGCCGTATGTGTTGATCTGTAGATGTAGAGCTGCTCGCAATTGTTTCATTTACGTCAACCCTTTTTATCTGATCGTATTGATTGAATCGCTGAGATTTAAGTATTTACACTTTTCGTCTTTTGTGCTTTATTTGAATTGACTGCGTGACAAACTGAATGTCCCATTTAGCGGTAAGAAATAAAAAAAAACTACAATACCCGAGCAAAAAAAACGCGATGAAGCAAGCTGTGTGTATGTACACGCTACACGATTTTAAAGATTCCAACAATTCAACGGTTTCAATATTAAATTTATAAATCTATCTTGGAGTAGTTGGTGAATGTGAGCGAATTTTTTTCCCATAACAAAACAACCTTGAAAATGAATATACACACAAAAAATACAGACTTTATAAGATATATTACTTCATATTTGAAACTAAGAAGTATTTATTATTTCATCTTCATTGGCACTCTTAGATTTGGACGAATCATAATAAACTCCGATGTCCAAAAATCCAACCCAAAATCATTCAGCCCAAATGAAGTGAATAAATCGGTACGAAGAAGATGAGAGCAAGAAAAAAACTGTAATTAAAGTGCTTGCAAGGGGCTTATGATTGGCATATTGTTTGAATTTGTTTAACACACAACTAATAATGCATTACACGCTGATTTTCAAGTCATCGCTCGACACATTACATATTTCTTCTGGTATTTAGTAGATGTTATTGAAATTGAAAATAGAAAATTGAAATTTAGATGTGCATGCGCTCATTGTAATTTGCATATATTGCCAACGAATAATTTTATTAAGACATTGCACAAAAAAAAACCTAACCAAATTAAAATGGATAATTAAATCAGGGATTGCGAGAGATATGAAAATATATTTATAAATATAAATATATATTATATGTGAATGTGTGTGCGTGCGATGTACGCTTCGTTCTGCGTATATTGCACGCACACATTTTTACATATAATATATATTTATATTTATAAATATATTTTCATATTTCTCGCAATCCCTGAATTAAATCGTGATGACATACAAAACAATCTTGTGACTGTGATTCAATTTATTCTATCTGTTTAATCAATGCACAGCCGTTAATGTACAAGATCGAAGTGCTTAATTGAATTTTGCATTTCAAATAGTGTCTTCTTGTTTATGTGTTTTGTTTTTGGTTTTTGGTTCGCCCCAGATCGATTTCAATCTTAAGAGCATTAATTGGAATATGACACACGATACTTGCGTGTGCTTTATGGATTTTACACACTTTAATTATAGAGTGGATGGATAGCCTCGACAGACGATGATGGCTATGAATTTTGTACATTACTTTTAACTTTCGGTATTAAACGTTTAACGAGGATCACCGATGGACTTAACTATGTGACTATGATGGGCATTTATATTTAATGTCAATGAAAGTGGAACATCTTTGTCAAATAGGTAAAAGAGACTGATTATCATGTGATCATTGAGTGTTACATAAACATCATGAGAAGAAACGAAGGAAGAAAGAACAATCCTTGGAACAATCTATTCGACTGCAATTCGATAGCACACCTTTTGACTATATTTCAATACCTCAGATTTGAATGATAGATTCAATCAATCGCCGGTTTTTTTGGGTCCACACATTTTCGCCATTCTTAAGGTCTCACTTGTGACAGTTGAATGGATGAGGGTGGTCTTAGCGCGATTGCAATCGCAAATGTTGCATGTAAGGCCATTTTCATGCCCCACAAATATTTCTAAGCTCCATAAAAACATTTTCGCTATTTTTTTTTGTCGTCCAAAAACATAAAACATTTTTGTATTTTTGCCCTACATTTTTATAGAATTTTGTCTTTTTTATCATTTAAACCTAGATTAAGATTCATATTGAAAATATTACTATATGCAATAACCGCACTAAAAACGGTAAGAATAAGTTAAAACAAGCAAAAAATAAGTTTCCCATTGAAAAAATAGCATGCATTCATAACCTACCCCAACTCCGGCAATTTTCACGCAAATATGAAACATTTGGCATTGTGTATCAGCATCTGCATAGTAACCGCCTAGAATTTTGCCACGGCATGAAAAATCCGTTTTTGGCATATTTTGTAAACTGTACGATGGAAATCGGTTTCCATTTTTGTTGTTATTTGATGTTAATTGTTGCGTGTGATCGATGGAAATGAAAAAAATCCCAACTGTAAAAATAAGTAAATCAATGTGATTAATGATAAATTCCGGTGTGTATGTTTTTTTTAATTGTTTATGCCAATAGAAAAAAGAAACAGATAATCATATTTTTGATTAAAAAAATGATATGCAATTTTATTGTAAGATTCTGAAAAAAAGATTTATATTAAGCTGAGATCGATGCGCCATTCACGTTGCTTGGCAAATTTATCACCATTTGCAAACACGTGCTACGCTTTTCTATAGAATTACATAACCAAACGATATCGTGTCTGCACCGTCTACATAATAGCATCCATTCATTCCGGCATTCAAGATGATTCCGACAAAGTATTTTTCTTTTTTGGCTTTCTTCCTAATGTTTGACCATCAAAGTAATCATCTTTTCTTCACTGTCTTTTTTTAAAATTTAGTTTTGGTTGAGCTTGTCCCGTTTGCTTGCGCTTTTCACCGTTCGCTTTTTGTTGTTGTTGTGTGTTTAATTTGCTGTCGTGCCATTTTTCTTGAAGATGCTGCTGTTGCCTCTTGCAGAACTGAAAATCGTGTGTGTACACGCTGTGTGTGTGTCGATCTCGTTCAAATGTATGATTAAATGAGGTAAATATGCTGTTTATTAAGCAGTTTGTACGATGTTATAATAAAATCGGTGTTGGAATTGTACTTGATGCCTATAAAACTCTCGTAACATTTTATATAATCGACATCATCAAGTAAATCAAGCTAAGTAAAATCAAGCCGAGAAAAACCAAGAAATGGGAGAGAAAGCAGAAGAAGAAGAAAAAGAAGAAGAAGAAGAAGAAAAAAACCTAATTGAAGACACTGCGCTCTTTTGTGTAGACACTCACACACATCAGTGGAAATTATTCGCCTGACAATTTTGCATATTGTTCAATTAGGAGCCCATATATGAATCCAAACCCAAAACATATGCTTTAACATTGATGAAGCATCTTTTTCTCACAAAAATTCATGTAAAGTGATTGTAAATGTCTACCCACTATTTGAATAAATAAATGTGAAAGAGCTGAACAATTTCATTTAATTTGATACAATAAGTGTGGCACAATACACAAAAAGCGCAACGAAAAATCACCTGATTGATGAAGTGCTTGGATTTGGGTTTTTGTCATTTCATTAATCTGTTTGCTTGTCGATAATTACATTGAAATTTGTTTCATTTGTTTTTATCACTATAGATGTGGCCAACATATGGACTCTTTTGTGATAATTATAGGGTTTTTTTTTCGTCCAAAGAAAACAAAATTTAAAAAAAAACAACAATGACAATGAGCTACTGAAATACCCTCAATCCAATGAGGAAATCATCGGATTAATACCCAATTATTACGGTTATATGTTGATGACATTCAAATTCAACATTCGAAAGCAAATTAATAGAGTGAGATTAAGAGAGACTAATCCAAGTCAATTCGGGGAAATAATAAAAAACAAAATGCTTCAACTATTCATTAGATGATGCGTGTCCAGACCGAAACCTGCCATTAAAATAAAATCAATGTGAAATGCAATGAATTGATTGTGTTTATGCTTTTGTTTTTGTTTGTTTTTTTTTTTTTTTTTTTAATTTTGACAAAACAAAAACATTTTCCATTACGTATGTTTGCATGTTTATGGTTGCCCTTTCATGAGTATCGCCTTTTAACTTCTCAACTGTTCACGCAAACAAAAAGAAAAGCATTTCATTTTCAACGGAAATTAATTTCAAGTGAATGCCACTATTTGCAGTTCATCTTCATTTCATTGAATTCGCAAATAAATATTAATCCAGAGATTGCAATTTCTTTCACTTTTTCAATCACGGAACGAGTTCACATCGATAAAATAGGTAGCAATGAATTTGAGGCACACAAATGATCGTTACGTTGATTGATAAATGTAAGCAAAAAGAATCTTCGTTAGTTGGGAATTGCTGTTTGATTCGAAAGTACATTTTAAATTTTGTCGGTGTTTGTATGTGTGTGAGTATGAGTGTTTGTGGCTGTGTACAATTTTTGGGATTACAAAATTGTTATGATTATAAGCTCTAGTTAGAAATAACGAATCTTCAGCGATCACATTGATCGTGTCTTCATTTTCCAAATGTGATCACGCCTACACTTTACCATTCAAATCACCAACCACAGTTCATGTTGCATGCATGAATAAAAAGGAGTTACGCGGTACTCTAAGGCAATTCATGTAATATATATAGAGTGAGGGAGAGAGAGAGAGAGCAAAACAAAAATTCAAAATTTCTCAACAATAAAATGCTATCATAAAAAATTCATTCAACTCACCTCATGACACTCCTTTCGCGCGCGGGTTTTTTTTTGCATAAAAAGAATCGCGTTTTGATTGGAAGCAATAAATCAGCATTTTGATGCAAATCAGAGCGCTTTTTCCGTCGGAATTGTTTGTACTTTGAAATTTAAGGTGTTGAAACAATTTGTGGCGTTTAGGTTGGTGTTCAATTTGGGCGCTTATTTTAAGAAGCCACAGGTAAGACACAGTATTGCTTAAAAATTATTCATTTGGCATTGCAATTAGTTTAAATGCCATTCAGAACGTTGCTGAAGCATAACGCACACAAACAGACACACACACAAATATGAATTTTGCCGCGCTTCAAATTACATTGGGCGACAAATGATGCAAATTAATAACCGTAAACCATACAAAATACTTGTTAATGGTTCGAATGGATAAAAAAATGGCGACAAAAATATCAAAAGGCATTAACATAATGAATCGTGAAATACACGATGCGAAACAACATTCAAACGCATCTTCACTTTTCATTAGCGCCGTTTAATCCGTTAAACAAAATAAAAAAAAACGAAAATAAAATTCGCTAGATTTTGCTTATGCTTAAATACGGTTAATAATCGGTCGCTTATACAACTTGAGATGGGGAATTGTGTGGATGAGTGAATATCATGGGAAAAAAAGGTCTCTAGCAAACGAGCGATTAAGAGATGGTCATATGAATGAATGTTGTTTGTTTTAAGTGTGCCTAATTCATTTTGGTTATCGCATAACTGCTCCATTCAACAACTCAACAAAATCGACAACGAAAAGCGCTGCGCTGTGCTCGTGAAGTGCGGTGCGGTCTGGTACGAAACGGAACACGCTCTTCAAATGCTGCATCGCTGATGTGCTAAATAAAACGTGATCGAAGGCAAGTGGAATTTGTAAACATTCTAAAATTTTTATGCAATTGGCTTTTTTTTCTGGTTGGTGCACCGCCGATCAACCGATTTCGATGCAAGAGAATGGTGCTGCAGTGCATAAATGCACGAATCGATGCAAGCCCATCGCCATGGTTGGGATGCCGCTTTTTTTTACTTACATGCACATTAGGCACATTAGTCAAAATATCGTATGTCAGTAAATTGTATCCCCCCCTCTCTCACGCTTCAATTGTAACTGGTTTCAACACACAAAATTAAAAGAACATTTGGAATAAATAAATCAATTTTTGCCATTGATTGCGAATTGCAGTTTGCGAACAACAATTTATCTCGTTGGTTGAATGCGAAGAAAAATTGAATTTTTCTTAACGTGTGAATTCACAGATAATAGATTTTGTGCACAATTTTGACCAAACAAATTCGAATATAATATATTCTCGCATTGATCACGAAGTTAAGATTTACGAAATTGGTTCATTCTCTGATGTTATGAATGGTCGGCACTGTATGATGACTGTGTCGTCACCTTTTGTACTCTCACAACGAGGCAATCGCATCATTCAATTTCTTATCTAATTGCTCCAACGAGTAAAATAACGAGCACACGAAATATTGTTTGGTACGATACGGCGATTGTGTCTGTTTGTGTATTTTGCCATCAACGTTTGCAATTGTTTTACTGTTCAAAAGTGCACAGTGCGTATAGCGATTGCATCACATAAACACAGAGAGCATTTGCACAGGCGTGTGAAGAATTTGTTGGAACATAAGAAAAAAACCAGCTGCGATTTTTTTTTGTTTTCGCTATTTTACTATTCGGCAGGCTCTATGAATTAATTTATTCCGAAGTAATTTATCCGAAATATTTTATTTGAAATTAGTATGAAGAAATATATTAATTCGATTTTTAAACAAATAATTTATTTCGGATAAATTATTTCGGAAAAACTGAAATAATACATGAAATAAGTTGTTTCGATAACTTTTTTTCGCTCTTAACAGCAGTAAACAAACGTTTTTTGCTACATCATTTTTAACATTTATAACATTGATTTTGTGTGTTCTCTGACATTGTCGACTGATCCATCACACACGGAATATTCACCAGGCTCATGAAAGTTGATTTTGTTCTTGAATGGTTAATTTTTAAAGTATTAAGAAAAAGAAGTATTGGTTTAGCGAAAAAAAAGACTGAGTGTACTTGAGTGCATGTCAACCCGGAAGCGCTGCTGCAATTTGGCTAATTTTCAACAAAAAACACCCTGTGACATAATTAAACAAATTGGCCATCTTCACTTTGTGATTTGAGAGATAGTCATATTCATATCACAATTTGATTTTCGAAGAATTTCGTACAGTTTTACAATAGTCCTAGGTTCTGACGTTGGTGAGCCAAGGGAGGAGTAATTTCGAATATGTAAACACCAAAAAGACTAAAATATCTTTCAAATGACGAAAACTGCATTAATTTTCATAGAAAAATACGGTCAGGACAGTAAAAAATGTGGAAATCGATTTTTTTGTAAAATGTACTGGAGACCCAACTCATGTGCACTAAATGCATGCCGCTGCGGATGGCTCATTCAATTTTCAAGTAATATAAAGGCGCGCAAATTTCCAACAGCTTTTTGATTACTTCATTTAAAATATTGTTGATGCACGAAAAAAAAGTCATAACCAATTAATAACTTAGTTCGAATAAATACTTTCGGTTTTTTCAGAATTAATCTAATATTTTTACCTTATCACTTAACTAGAATTGAATTTCGAAATAATATATCGAAATAATTAATTAATAAGTTAATTCTAATAAATCATTTCATTTGATGATGAATTAACTTATTAATAATTTATTTCGATAAATTACTTCGAACTTTTACCGAAAAATATTATTTTTCGGAATAAATTAATTCATAGAGCCTATTCGGCACACAAACCGCCATAAAAATGCACAAATGTTGCCACTCTCCAAAATAATCAAGATGGAATTTTTGTTTTAGGACACAAAAAAACCAAATAATTATCGCGATTATGTGTTTGACTGTTTGGTAATGTTTTTGGACATATACTGGATCCTTAGTGGTTAAACTAAAACCATTTCGTTCCGTGAAAAAAAAACAACCATTTCACCGATTCGAAAAGCCACTTCACGCTTATTCGCATTTGATTTTGCGCTCTCACATTTCCATTCGATCAGACCATTATTTTTGGTGCACGAGAGTATTTCACTTTATCACGAAATTACATTTCATTATGTCAACGATTCCAATTTTATAATTCGTGACTGCCGTTTAGTAAATTCCAAAACAACCAACGAATCGACCATTAATTATTGTACGGTGTTCATTTTGATCAATTCGATGCTGAGCTTTTGATTGTTGTATGGTAAAGTATACATCTTCAAAAAAAACCATTGAATTCAATTGGTGAAAACGATGCAACAACAAGGTAAAATACAAAACACTTTCAATTTCGTTTTTTTCTCACAAGTTATCGAGAATTACCGTCGCAAAGAGCTCTTGTCTATAGCATTGAATTCGAAAATTGGTTTGGCAAATTCACCAGGAAATGAGGAAGGACACAAATCAGATTTGCAGAAATCTATTTATTTCAACGCAATGCGATTTTGAGCGTTAAATTCTCACGGGTTGGCTAATTAATTTTCGTCTGTGCGTAAATATGTTTCATCTTTTAATTAATATAATTAAATATCAGCTTGAGCTTAAGACAATGGCAACTTCCCACTTGCAAATCACAGACCTACTGTGTATGTTAGTTGACGAAATTCAAAGCGAACAAAAAAGAAGTAAATGTGTTTGACTTTTGCCTGGTTATTGTTATATTCACATAAATAATGGGAAATGGCATGAATTCAAGTGACACGGCATCGGGATCGACGTTGCACGCATGAATTTTAAGCAGTTACTGCTGTAGATCTTAGTAAATAGCCACAGATCGTAATTTCGGTCGTGATGAAGGTAGACGTTTTAATTGTGCTCGAGCATTTGTATCAATTGATTTGACAATTGAATTGAATTCGTGCGTTTCAGGCCGATCAATAACCATCCATTGGCCATTTCTATTGAATCGTACATAAGCCGTTCAATTGAATCGTCTCAATGGACTAGTCCTTGTGCTGAAAATCACTTCGTTTTCACATCAAAGGACTTCATGGTCAAATCGTGACGTTGAGATTGCACGTGGAGTTTGGTGGACGCATAAAGATGTGCCATTCATTTAACTCATTTGAAGAAATAAGGAACCAAAAAAAAAATCTGCTGTTTGTATTCAATAAAGCAACTTGATGCATTGTGAGTGATTTGCGTGCAATTTGCAATGCATGGTGTACGTGCATTTGGTATTACAATGTGTTTATTTGCCCGCCCTTCTCAGCTTATGCATTAATAATATGCCTTTGTTTCATGTGAATATGCAGAAAGAAATCAGTGAATAGCAACCATAAGCACCTTGGTTGTATGTTTTTTTTTCTCTTCTTGTAGGTGCTGCTGCTGCTACTTTTTTATAGCTCGTGAGCTCGTGTATTTCTTCATCATGTTCTTCACTCTTTCTGCTTTATTTTCAGTTTTATGTTGGTTTTGTGCATATTTTTTTCTGCATTGTTTATTTGGTCAAATGCAAAGAAATATGCATTTTCGCTTTTCATTCATATTTAATAAAAAAAAAATATCCATAAGTATTTGCGTTTGCCTACGAGATGAGCATTAATTACAGAGTCTACTTGAGCTATTGCGATGTTTGCCTTGACTAGCGTTGATACTCAATTTTGGACTCTCGAGATAATGAAGACTTGAAGCAATGCGTATGCTATTAATTCCAATTTAAAAAGAATACCTTCATGAAAATGGAAAACGCAAAGAAAAAACAAAAAACAAAATGACGGATGACGTGAAACGTTAAAACAACATATCTTATTTGGGCCAGCCGCAATTGATCATTTAATCAAAATTGTAATTTTTCATGCGAAATTTGATATGGCGCGTGATACATGCATTGCCTGCGCAATTAACCAATCCAATTAACAGATGAGATAAACGTAATGTTTTTTTACAGTCGCTTAAGAGACAAAGTGTTCTATTTCGTCTAGAGTTTTCTGTTGTTGTTTTGTTTCATTTTGTTTTTTTTTGTTGCTTTATTAAAGAGCCTTAAGCCAAATTTTATAAAACTGATTTCAATACCAACAAAAGAAATAACAAAATTAATCACATAAATTTTAGCATGACTAAACAATAGCGCATGGATTGCACTCGATTCACTCAATATGATTATATTCGTGGTGTTTGCTTCGGTTTTCATTTGGGCATGTTCATTATAAAGCCGCATTTTCACACACTTTGTGAATTAGCAATTGTTTCATGTTTTATAATCTCGAGACGTATTCATAATAATATCTGTCAAATATTTGTACACATGGGATTTCAGTTTGACTCCATGACATTAACTGAATAACAGCGTGCATTCAAATACGCGCATATGTATTGTTCAAAATTTGAAAGAAAAAAATAGTTGTGAAAATAACGCGTAAGATGAAGAGAAATAAAAAAAAACAAACGAAACTGTAGTCAAAGGTTCTGTGCAGTGTTTACGTATAGACATGTTACTTCACTGGCATGGTAGAGCAATAGACTTGCATTGTTGTTCAGGTTACACACTTTTTATTCGCCAGCAATTGCATTTGTTATGTATGATAGTCATAAATTTGATGCAATCGATAGAAGATATCAATAGAAGTTCTGGGCCAACGAAATTTGCCAATATTCATGAACACTCGAACATATTTTTTAACCGAACTTGCAAACGTTATTTTCAGTTTGAATTTGAATTTGAAGTTTTTTTATAGTTTTAGATTTATTTCATTTATTTTACACATTTTTTTTTTAAATCTGAAATAATTTTTTTATTATGGTCAATTGCCAATTTCCTAATTCGGAATAATATATAGTAGAAGTCCAAAAATCTTAAGCCAGATATACTTCGGATTTTTTAATGTCAATTTACATGGATTAAAATGTGTACCGTTTTTAATCAAGTTTTAGGGGTCTTAAAATTGTTGGACGTTCACTGTACTTTGAAAAAATACTAATTAGAAAAATGAAAAGTGAGTTTGTACTAACCGAATAGCAGATAGGCAATTGAGTCTGTGATTTTCATTTTTCGTCTTTTGGCAAGTATCCAATGGTCCACATAAAAGTTCTTGATATGATGACTAATCACGTAATCCAAAAATCGATAGATCCAACAGTAACAAAAAAAAAATTAGAATGTTCACCGAAAGAACCACAATCAATGATTTTTCAGAGATTTCAACAAAATTAAAAAAAAAAAAATAAAAATTCACGATCCAGTATGATGTCGACACAATATATTTATCTCCATTAAAATGCGTCACTCACAAAACAATGCTCACTCACAGTTCATAGTTTGAAATTTTGCTTTCAGGAAAAAGCCATAAAATTAATTAAAATAGAAACGTTGTGACGAATGAATGAATTGCCAATTTCTAGTTTTTTTTTAAGTCTAAATGTCTTTTCTTTCACACTTTTTTCGCTTTATTCTTTCTTCTATAAAAAAAATGAGCATAATTTTCTTTTTAAATCACAAAAAAATCGGTGTTAATGTTTATTTAGCAGCTTCAAAGCGCGCGAAATCAAGCCTCAAAAAATGCCGTAATTATTATTCCGGCAGCACGGAACAACGATGAAAAAGCACTGCTTACTTGTCCGTATCCAAAGATGAAATGAAAATGAAAGGAAGAGTTGCAAAATGTAAAGCCGTTAAACGTCGTTGAGTTGCTGAGAGTGTTCGAGTTGCTAAGAGAAGTGAGTGAATATGATTGTGTATTATTTGACTTGCATCTCCAGCAAACAGGTAATAAGCGGCTGGCTCGTTGGCTGCTTGGTTGGCGAATATCGGCTGCTGCTGATGCTTGGCACGCTGAACCGATCGATTATACGAAGAAAAAAGCAACAGCAATTACAACAACAACAACAACAACAACAACAACAATAACAACAGCACACGAATAAGAAATAATAGCGGCAAAATCAATTTGAGAAGCGCGACGAACGCGACGACCGCAACAAACAGCCGCATCACAGCATCCAGTATGAGAAACTCTAATTGCATTTGGTGGAAGAGAGTGAGAGATTTACCTCCATAGATCACGGGTATAAATGGAAGAATACAAATGAACATAATTGCCACAGCCGTATAATACAGAATCAGGTTATTATTTTAATTTAAATGCATGCTGTTTGGTTGGATTTTGTTATTCTCTTTTGCATTGCAGATGATTCACACACAAGAAGACTTGTGTAGTTTTGTGTATTACAAAATAGTTGTGTTTCATAGCATTGGCGAACTGAATTGAATGTGTTCAGTTATTTTTAAAGCCATTCTGTTAAATATGGGCTGAACTAACACGCATAGATAAGGTCAACATTGTATTTAAATTAACCGCTTTTTTTCCCTCTGATTATATTCATTATTTATACGTGGATTTTTTCATTTAATCAAATAACAATCTGGTGGTTATCGCATGGGTCAACGAAAATAAATGGGCGTTCGCAATTTTTTCTCTTGCCTCTTTATCGTACACGATTAAAAGGTATTTAAAAAAAATTAATTGGATGCCTTTTATTTTTGGAATTTCGCGATGATCTTAAACACTTTTAGATTGTGTTATTTTATTAATTGCATTTCTCACGATATGACCGAAACATATTATCAAAAGCAAGCAATAAAAATGACACATATATGGCTTTTTATGGTGAAAAGAAGAAGAAAAATTGAAATAGAAAATGATAAATGATCATGTCGTCCTTTTGAATAAATCTGTCTTTTTCAAATAAATTTTTATTTTCCATTTAACAAGCCAAAAATAACAACCTTCTCCGGCTCTATGCATAGAATCGAAACGACACGGTCCATTAGTTAATAGATTGAATATCATATTATCTCATCGTTACGATTTGAAAGCAACTTTCAGTTTCTTCTTCTGTTGCTTCTTTATATTTATTTTTTTTTTTTTTGTAGAAAATTTGTCGGTTAGATTAGTGAAGTGAATACTTAAATTGAGAGATTGCATGTATGTTTTGCAAAAATGTTGTGCGCCGCTGCATATACCTTATAAGACACAGTGGCAATTTTTTCGGGGCAAACGATGAAGATAGAGAAGTGGTGAAGAACATGAACTGAATGATATATTAAATAGCATTCAACAAACTAGCAAAAGAAGAAGAAAACAAGAAATGATCAAAATAATGCCAGAAACGAGTCAACTGACACAGAGAGTAGAAGATGCACGAAAACGTCAACAATAAAATAACAAACACCACCACCACCACCACCATCAACACACAAAGAGATTTATTCGGTTTGCACATTTTTGTGCGCGCGCAAGAGATTCGTCTAACCTTATGCAGTCGAGAGCTCATCTTCATATTATCGTCTTCTTTTCAATTGTTATGCAATTCTCTCACGATTTCATAAGATCGTTTCGGGTTGCTGTTGAATCATCTAGCCCATACACAAAAATAATATAAAGGCACACCACGTATATATACATATATATATATATATATATATACATATCTATCGAAATCCCGAACAAAGCGCGCCAATCTCTATTGGAACAGTGGAAAAAGTCTTATTTGTTCAAGCTAATATCTGTTTTTTTTTTGTTGTGTTTCGATACACAAAATGTATGTTCGTACATAACATTCGATCGAAAAATGTTACTTCATTGCGATTTATCGTTTCTTCTAGCGCCCTCCATGTGCCGTCTGCATAGTACCAGTTTTGTCGTTTCGGTTTGAATTTTTCATTTTGAGATGCAAACGGCTAGGCTAAACTATTTGTTTCGTACATTGTGAAAGTATTTGGATGCAATTCACAATTCACATCTGGCTGGAATTGATGCGAATACATGCACAGATGCACACGATGTCGATGTATTTGTTATAACTGGTACAGGTACAATCCCATCGAATTACCCATGTAACACAAAATAGAAGCTGCATCAATTGAATAAGCGAATAAAGCGAGTCAGTATGTTAATAAGTTTTTCTAAATGGAATCGCACGAATAAACTCTGAAAATCAACTAGAAACGAATGTGTTAAGATCATGGTGTAAATTCTTCACCATCATCATCATCATCATCATCATCATCGTTGTGTGTTGTGCACCCACCAGACACCCAATGCGGCGCGATGTGATTGTGACGATCTATGCGGTGTATGTTGCTGGTGTGGTTACTGTGCAGTGTATCGGATCCTGTGTCTTTTCATGCCATTCCATTGGCTTAAAACCAATTGCCAACTTGGACAAAATGCAACTAGATTGTGTTGTACCGATAATGAAATGTACGAACGGCAGATACTGCAACCGAAGCCGAAGACATTCTTCTTTTTCAATCGTTGGATCACAAATGATATTTAATGAACAAAGATCGAGATTAATAGATTCCAATAATGCAGACTTGCTTATGCAATGAGTATACACTTCCACCGCTGTTACTCAGTCGAGAATTGAAGATTCAACGTAAACCATAAATTCAAACATGAACTACCGAAGACTCTTCACCGAAACAGATACTAAATTTATGCATAGTGCACTGCTATTGCTTGACTCGTCATTAGAAAGTGAACATGAAGAATTTCGATGTTGAAATTTATTTATGAAAATCCATAATTCTTTTTACATAGCGCAATTGTCATTTGTCTTTGAACAACAACAACAAAAATATATGTTTATTATCTTCAACGTAAAATATTACGTCTCCTTTTGAACATTTGTTAAAATAAATTAACTAGAGATTCATTCAATTTGTAATTCATCCCTTTTTTGTGTGGCGATAAATGAATAAAAAAAAGAGACTTGCAAAATTCAAACGATGACAAATGAGATTTTGAAATGTAAATATTTCTATTCAATTTTGAAGACTACACATATTGTGTTTGAGCCCACAATACCAAAATGACCTTCATTCCTCAAAGTGAATCGAAATGGGTTTTCTACCAAATTAAAAAGAAGAGTTTTTAAACATTTCGTTTGCATCGAACTCGCGGCCAAATTAAAGTACTCGCCAAAAGATCTCCGATGAAGATAGTCTCCGGAAGATTTTTTTATTTGATTAATTGCATGACCTACAGCACAGTGTATTACATGTTCGAATGTTTGAATGGAAATATGAACAGCTTCATATATGAATCTATTGGTTTAAATGGAGTGCTTCGTTATAAGCTATATCGGTATTACATCTGGATTCATGACCTTTTTTGAGAAGTTAGTTGCGCTCGAGAGCATTCGGATTGACACCATCAACACCATCCCGGAATTTACCTTGCTTAAATTGGTCAGATATGTTTTTTTGTACATTTTTATGTTAAAAAATAAAAGTTATTCAAACGATTGTTTTTTTGTCATTTAAAACCATATTTTAGTTTCTATTTATGGTTCAACTACATGCGTGGCTGATTTTGAAATAATCTACGTTAAACATTGTTTTTTCTATCAAAATGTTGGTTTTAAAAGGAGTTAAATTGATGTTTTAGCAGGCATTTTAATATACCGAACATTAGCTGAATTGCCGTAAACCACTTTTTGAGATCATAAAGTTGACTGATCTTTTTCTAATCTTAATGTTGCTAAATGATTAATATCATTGATAACACCAAATTAAAACCCGCCTAATCGATTGAACAAGCTCTTAATCTTAGATACTGGTGTAACACCGGTTTCAAGTGCTCCGGCTAAATTACTCAACATTCTCGAATTTTATCGAATTTCATAAGATAACAGTTAAATCGCAGTAAATTAACCACTGGAAATGGTATGTTTGTAGCGAAAATTTGACTGATATTAACGGTAATGTATTCAAAATACGGGAAAAACTGTATTTAACCGAGCAAATACAATTAGTCAGTGAGTCAAATTTAACTCGTTTAAAGAAATTGTTTGAACACCAACCGTTAATTTTAGTTAATTTTAGCTCGAAACTTTTCAGTTGTTGATTGAAATCTTAGGAAATACGATGAAATTTCAGAGTTTTGTCAGATTAAATTTTTACTTTGCCGAGGCACTTGGAACCGGGGTTAAAGATAATTTTTGGTTCGTGTAATAACATGTTTAACACTCACAGTGGCAATTTAATGAACATCTTCTGAATTAAAGAAAAAAACATCTACTTTATACTTGACATACATCATTTCCTTGACTTCGGAGTATTACTTTTGAATGCTCTTTTTGAGTCTCTTTGTGTTTTCAACCAATATTTTCTATGAGCTCATGCGTCTATAAACTCTTACCTTTTCCCAAGAAAACCAATTCTCCACTTGCTACAGCTCAGTAAAACTATTCAAAGAAGACAAATTGTTTCTTTTCCAGTAATACTTTATTTCGGTTAATCTAAGTGGTAATGGTAAACGATAAATGCGTAAATTACGAACGATGATCTCAAACATTTTTATGGATTTTTATTTTAATGCTCAGGTGTATTTAAATTGATGTTAATTAGTCAGCCTTGACTTTGTTTCGTTTCTTTTGGAAATGTTTGAAGATGCTTCCAAATGACAGTACAATAGGCAACATGACTGGCAAAAATAGCGGAATATATATGGCATATCTAAAAAAAAGTGTGAAAATTGTTTAAAAAAAATTGCGTTCAAATTATCGAAAATCGGCACTATATTGCTCGAACAAATTCAAATCGATCCGAAAATATCTTACTTTTGATCATCAGGAAAATATAAAAGTGCCAACAGACTTGGATCGAAAAATGCTCGTTCCGATGATTCAAATGCTTTCCTTGCGTAAGCGACCGCTTCAATTAAATTATTTTGCTTCAAGTGAATCTTGGCTTGAATAATGTTGACATAAGCTTCATTGATCGCAAGACCAACATCATCATTGATCACGATATTTCGGATGCCGTCTGAAAAATAAAAACAAACAATTTGCAGCACATTTTACATATTTTACTATGTTTCATTCAACGATTATGATTTTGTGTGTGGGTGAGATCAAAAGAAGAGTTCATTTGAAAATGTAAAGCAATGAATATATTTGACATGAAACTCTCTTCAATTTACGCTAATAAATATGGACTAACTCAAAAGCTATAACTCACAATACTTGTGTTCAACTATGAGCCGTATGATTTATAATAAAATATAACATTGATGTTACTATGACAATAAATCAATTTTTCCTTTAAGCCAACCATAACGATTTCGATTAAGTCATGCATAACGAACACAGCTTCAAGGGTTATAATCGATATATCGATTTGATATGCGGAAACATTCGTATAAAATTTGAAAAAAAAAGAAACAAATCAAATTATTACCGAGCAATTGAATGAGTGATTGCAGTGTTGATGTTGCCGAACTAATCAAATGCACCGCACTAATTCGCAGATGACTATCAACTTCCCAAGCTCGCGGTGTGATCGCTTCCCATGGAACGATATTTGCACTGGGAATTGGAGCCTGCTATATCGGAAAAATGGTTACCAGTGAATTTTCTTTCGTTTTCCTCCTCAAAACATTCCAAATTTGGAATTTAAAAAAAAAAAACGTAACTCACATCAACATGAATGTCAATAATTCGTCGAAGTAAAAACAATGCCGTGTGCATTATATTATGTGAATTAACAGTAACATCAACTTTCTCTTGGTTTGACATCCAATTGGAACATTCATCAGCTGTCGGATTTGATATAATGATACCGCCCCATTTTGATGACAAAAATGAATCCACGGAATTGTTGTTGGCACGTTGAACTTTCGAATTGTATATATGCAGAGGGCTATTGTCACAGGGCGGAATATAAACGATCAAGTGAATGGTTGGGCTCTCATCAATTGATATTCCTAGTTTGCCTTCGATGGATGTTATTATATGCGGTAAATTCTCTTCCGTTACTGCATAATGAACATCGGATTTATTTGCAGCATTTGAAATCTATATTCAGACAGTATTTATGTAATTCATTGATGAACATTCCAAAATTCCGTAAAATTATAATGCAATTCGATTAAATAGAATAAAAATATCATTTGCACCTGTTTTTTCGCAAATTCAAATGGCACTTGATACTTCCACTGTGATTTCAATACAAACTTTGAAACTGATTCAATTTCGTTGACAAATGGCTGAAGGTATGCTACAAGATGATACAGACATAAGATAAACCAAATGTAAGCTGACACTATTTCGACACTTACCGTCGATGGCCGCACGAACATTCCAATGAACCTTTTGTTGATCGGGTCTTGGATGGAATACAGACACTAATATATCATATTTTGAGCTTGATGGCGCACTCATATCCATGTTTTTCTTCACGTTGCCGCCCTTGTTAAGTAATGCCGTTGTTGTTTTGCTTACCAATCGAAGTTTTGGCACACGATGTATCCATGATTTTAGCACACGATGAATTTGTGTTGCGGCTATTTCAGTGTAAAAATAATGCAAAATTCAAACCATAATAAAACAGTTTATTTCGATAATTTTTTCTTTGAATAGTAATCAAAACTTTCTGAAAATGGTATAATATCAATGAGATACGTACTTGTCTGGCTCGAGATGAGCGCACTTCGATCTGAGGTAACTAAAATGTCTTCCGTAAATTTGGTCCATTCTAAAAACATAAATTCACCACGTTTGAGTGGATAATGCTTGAGAACAAGTGATTCAAGCAATGCTGGCGTTTTGGCTGTTGTAACAAGACTGCTATCGATGCGAATCGCTTCATATTTTATATCGATAATATCTGCGAATGCGTTAATGAAGTTGTTTAGTTTATGTCATTTCCATTTATTTACAACAAAGTAGTTGAGTTATTTTCTCTCATTTTTGGAGTCATCCTCCACTTAGCATTGGAATTGCATCAGTGGGCGTTCGTGCTTTATCGTCGCCACTGTAATGGAAACTTAATGCGAGTGGGGACGCCTTGAAAAATAATGACGCCAAGCTAACTCAGCTACTTTATACCTTTTTCGGTCGTTATTCGATTTAGTTCATTTATCAGCAGCTCAGTTCTATCATTTGAATGTGTGAATATTCCGATCTTAGTAAACACTTTTATTGCATCATCATTGAGAAGGTTGATTTTTGAGTATGGCAATGGAACTCTGAAGCAAGTACATAAAAATGATAGAAAATGAAATTGTGTAAAATCAATTTTCGATGTTAATGGTGTTGAGTACAGATAATGCCATTCAATCCAAACCTGTAAACTTCAGTAGTCTTCCACCACATCGGGAAACCGATCACAATAATGATGAAGGCAAAAGCCAATGAAGCCAAAATTCGTTGATTGTCTGCAAAATGCAAAATAAAGTGCATGTTAAAATATAAACCGTTGAAAATTAATAAAAGATTGTTCAAAGCCATCTGAAGTATAATTAGATGTGATTCTGTCTATTTTGTGGACTACATCTTCCGACAGACTCTGTATACAGATAGGTACTTATGCGATGGATATTTACATCTGTCAATTTATTGTTTTCGGATAGTGCACAGTGGTTATAGCGGGCCATGAACACATGCATATTGAATGTCAACTTATAGTTTGTCTTAACATATATCGCATCGAGTATCTATCTGCATACAGTTTCAGCGAATCCCTGATCCAAATGAATAAATAAAAAGTCATGTATTTTCCTCTGTTTTTCATTGAAATAACTTTATTAAATAAATGCAGAGCATGAATGCCAATCAATTCCGTTCGTTTGTTCGCTCTATTTTCTTCATCACTCTTTTTTTTTCATTTGTAAAATTGACGGTACAAATATCTCTTCCATTGGGATACAATCAACACTTTAACATGATAATTTTGATATATTTGGTTATGGTTTACAAATCTATTTGAACATGATTTTATTTGGGGAAGAAAAAAAACCAACATTGAATTGCATTTAGTTTGGCGGGAGTTTATGTTTTTGTGTATTATTCCTTGTACGATGCAAACAGAACGTAAACATATTCGTCAGATTTGAGACTATTTTTGGAAATGTATTTCACAAATTTGGTTTGACCGCTCAGTCGATAGACCAAATTGAGTGAGTTATTTTTTGGATGAATGGTCAACAAAGCATCTTCTTGTGCTAGCTCATCAAAATCATCATCATCGCTGGCTGCACCACTGTTAACACTCTCAACATCATAATTGTCACTGTCGTTGCCTTCATGAACATTACCGCGAACCGCTTTTTTTGCTGTTGGACACGCTGAATTTGTGGTTAAATTGGATTTTGTGCCCAGTGAATTATTGCTTGTCGATAAATCATCGATGCTCGCATCTTCTTCGGACATGTCCATACTTTTACTCGTATTGCTTGTACCGCATGCATTTTTCGATTGTTCAATGTGTGCTGTTGATTTGGGTTTCATATGTTTTGGTAATTTCGTTGAATTATCGCTTGTGCCAAGGCCACTGATATCCATGCTGCTGCAGGTCGCATCCGTATCGGCCGTTGTATTGTACTCATTCACATCATTCATATCATTCAAATCTTGTGATGGGCTTAAGTAGGTGACCTTTCCAACGCCATCACGTACATTAAAGAATAGAACAACATCCAGTGCACTATCAGAAAATGTCGATGAATCACCAAGAAGTGTGTAACAGCCTTGTGTAAATCGGCACAATTGAACCGAGCACGTTGGATGCTGTGCGTCTATCCCAGAAAAGTCCAGTTCGGTGTATTCATGCAGCAGCCCAAACATCGATTCTGATGTGAACAATGTGTAAAGGTCTTTGAGTGGGCCCGTTTGTTGCGGTGTAAAATGTAGACTTTCATATTTTCGTTGATTGGCCGGTCCTTCAAGTACCCAATTGAGTTCCGTATTTTCTTTAAATTCTGATACAAGCAAATCAAAAAATTCCGATATCAAAAACATTTCCAGCGATGCTTCTGATTTATCTTCAATGTGCTGTTGAATGCCATTTTTCACCCGTTTTCTCAAATAACACGAATTAATCCATTCATTTAAGTCCAAATCATCGGCCACTGGCCGTTGAAATTGCTCTAAATTGCTTGATTCTACACAGCTGTCCATCTCTTCAATTGAATTGGCTGTGCTCATTATTGATTCTGATTGAATTGTCGATGGACCATGAAACCAACCGTTTATTGTTAATCGGGGATAAACTAAATTCGTTACTTCACCAACCTGATGAAATGATTGCTTGCATACGCGAAAAAATACAAATTGATTGTTGCGTGGCACAAATTTTTTTACAATTGGATATTTTGGTTGACCATTCGACGAATCGGTATCGAATAGCTCAAGTGCACCACCCATTTGTTCGGTCCAATTTTCACACCACGGCGATAAATAAAAAACAAATGCAATTTGACGATCGGACAATAAATCATCATGTACCAATAAATAATCACCATAATTGTACATTGAACATGAGGCTGAAATGCGTGTCAATGGAAGACCAGTGATTTGTTTCATCCATGGCAGCATATCGCTCACAAGCATTTGATAAAATCGTTTTAACGTTGGCTTTGCATTCGGTGGTAAATTGGCTAAATCAGTCGTTTGATGAAACTCATAGAGATCCATTTGCTTTCGATGCCATTCCATTTGACACATTTCATCGACCATTTGCTGGGTGAAGGTGCGATTTTCCAAAAATTCCGAAATCACACAAATTTTAAATGGTTTATTATACAATTTAACGCTATCATTGTTGAACTGTTTTCTGTCATCGGATGATTTATTGCTTGTGCTATCCGATTCAAACCATTCCGTGTGAAAATTATCCATAAATTCATTTTCCATTAGATTTGAATTTATGCACATTTGTGTAACATTTAATGATGGTGCTTTCATTAAATTTGAGTTATTCGCATGTACTGGCTCGGGTAGTTTGTGATTGTTTTCAATTTCATCGATTTGACTGCAACTGGCTGAACTTTGATCGAATGTTTTTTCATTGGCCGGTAAACTATCATCGGTAATTGATTTGTGCGCTGTATCATTCCCATGACGTTCATCGATCTCCTGATTTTCAATAACTGATTCATTGTTTCCGTCAATTGGACGTGGCCGCAATGTGTTTAAGCGTTTCGATGTTAATTGATGGTCATTGGAGTTTGGTGACGGTCGTTTTTGTGGTGTTGATGTTGACGGTTTTTCGCTACCAACATCTGCAATTGGTAATAAAACCATGAATGTTTAAAAAAAAAAATAAAATCGAGCAAATTCAATCGGCACTGAATCCAATGTAAGTTCTATTTCATATTTCAGCATTTTTGTTTTTGATTAATTTCTTGTTTATTTCTAATGCATTGTGTGTGAAGAGTTGAATTGTTTCTGTATTTTTTTTTTTCGTTTTAAACTCACCTAATCACAGCCTCATTCGCAAACTGAATGGTTCATTTGCAAGTGAAAACTATTAATAAATCGCGAAATTTTAACAACGTTCACACTTATTCAAATGAATAATCAAGTTTATTTTTACTATTTAAGGTTATGTTTTGCGCTGAAAATCGCGTATCAAAATAAACTCCATCAAATTTCAAGCATAAAAGAAATGTAACTGATTGAATTTGATGCATTTATGTTTTGGGATTGATGTTAAAAATCCATCCTCAAAGCTCAACCACTAATCAAAATTGACGGAGATTGAGTCGCTTTGGTTGACAGTTTCACGCAAATAAACCTGAATCAATCAGTATTTATATTTTGTGAAAAATAGCATCAAACATATCGATATGTTGACTCATTCGAAGTGAGTCTATTTAAATTAACTTAATCAATGATTTTCTACAAGGGAATCCAAGTTGCTTGTAAACTTCGTTTACCATTTTTTCGTTCGGCCAGCTCATTTATAGCACTATCGATCGCTGTCGTCTGCTGATCGGTTTCTCTGGAATCATCAGCCATTTCTTTGCTTTCTTTTATTTTTCTTTATTTCAACCACACTTTCGATTTCGGGAGGGGACGAAGCGCTATTCTACTGCAATTAATAAGGTCTAAGATGATTTACATTGGAATTATTAAAATGAAAATAAATCAAATAAAAAACTATGAAACAAGCTTACAATGGGACAAATTCAAGCACGACTTGTAAAGAGGTATTTCATTTATTATTTGATGGTTGGAAATGTCAAACTGATGACTGAAATGAAATGGACAATGAAACGCTACGTTAGCTCATGTATGCACACAGTTCAGTGGATATGAGCAATGAGCAAATCGTGAGTGAGTCATATATTCAAAATTTCAAATTTACAACAAGTGTCTTGAATCTATTGAGGCTTTGATTATAACACTTGGCGTTTGACATGAAAAATGAACAAAAAATTTCATATGACAATTTAACAATATTTTTTTGGTGATTTCTAAAATACTGAAGTCCATCAATTTAATTATTTTTTCCATTATTTTTCGAATTTCTAAATTCAATGCTTCTTAAACTAACAATCCTAAAATATGTTCCCATCATTTAATTAATAAACTTTAAATAAATTGCAGATTGCTAAAACCTCATTTGGCTGAAAACAAAAATAAAATTTCAGTTAAAAATTTCAACGTCATCATTTTGACCAAACAAACAACAACAAAAATAATCGTGTGCAAATTATCGTTTAAAAAAAAAAAATGTGAAACTGAAAAGAGATGCGAGAGTGATATCATGGCACAAACGCGTCCGTTAAGTATGCATTAACTGCAACGTAACGCATACACATACCATGGGAACTAAACGATTTTTTCCCACGCTGAAGGTAATTTTCTCATTGAATGTTCATTTTGTTTGTGTGAAACCGTCTGGTGTCCGTTGTTTGTTGCATCAAAAATATACGAAGTAGTGCTGCGCGGCCGTCTCTCTCTCGCTTCTTCTCGCTCTTTTTATCTTGTTCATACGCTTGCTAGCCACATACTTATGTGCATGTGAGCGTATGCTCAAGCCAGTTGAGCTTGTGTTGGTGATATTTATGTGGCGTTTCATAAAATCGTCATCTATGCTATGCATCGAGACTGCTTCATACAAATAACCGTCACATATCTGCATTTATTTCGAATGCACATACAAAACACACACACACATTCATAAATGCGTCTAAACACATTCTGTATACTTTTTTTCCGATTCCATACATAAATGTGTGAAATAAGCGTATTGTAAGAGCAACTACTACTGCGGCATTTAAGGGAACCATTGTATTTTTTGCTTTTAATTATATGTAATTTTAAATCCATCACAAACGTTAAAATCTCATTTTGTAACGAACATTTTTTTTTTTATCTGAATATTGAATACATCTTTCAAAATCAATGGACATAAAAAATGACTGAAAAATATCCATGAAAAAAAAAATCAATCCAATCGCATACTTTTAATAGCTCATGTTCATGCTCAACATTTGAATATATGATTCGTTTTTATTCATTTCGATAATGCCAAATATTGTGTGGTTCATTCATTCATGTAGCTCCACATGCTGTCACGTATGTACTATTGGAGTGCAACTCTTACGATTCGGCATGATTGTATGAACGCATTGAAAAACGAGTGCAAACAAACCAAAACCGAATCGAAATGAGTGCCAAGCACACAAATAAAACGCAACTCAGCTTAACCGAAAAAAAAGAATTATGTATAGTATATATATATATATATATATATATATATATATATATATATATATGGAGTGAAGCAAGCGACATTAAGGTATAACCAGCAATAATAACGACGGATAAAATGGTGAATCGATGGCCGTTGAATTGATTCTGTCACAACGACATTCATACCGATTTGTAGTCACAGTATACGTGACCAATATATACATACACACACATTCCAGTTTAACGAATCTGTGGTTCAGCTAACAGCGTATGCATTAGGGTGTCATGTTTTTGTCCAATATTTCTGTTTTCGGGTTGATGATTAATCGAAACATGTCTAACATCGATCGGATTGAATTTTTGTGGAAGATGAGAAATTGTTTAATTAAAATCAGCTGGCAACATTTTCGACTGGCTGCAAACGACAATGATTAGCATAAATTTCATATGTTTGTTCGCAAGCGAATTCGGTGTAACCGTTTTCAATGTACACATGGAATCGCATACACCCTAAACGCAATCATTTACAAAAATACGACCACATAACGCATCAAATGAATGTGTGCACGTTATAGTATGATATTTATTTAGGGTTTTGCCTGCTGGTGTGCATGTATTGATGAGCACTCATGAACGTTTTCACGCCAGAAAGGAAACAAAAACAACGAAAAACGTTGAACACACGCTGAAAGAAATAATATTTCAGAAAAGAAAACACACACACACACACAAACACAGGCACAACGCACGGCCTGGATGAGAAAGCAGGCCGACAATACGACATATTCGAATGTGTATGGGTGTTCAATATTTCGTTCGTTTCGTTCGTTTCGTTCTCTCCGTTCATTGTATGTGAGAGGTCTGGTTTCGTGTATTTGTGGGTAGAAAATGTACGAAGTTTAATAATTCCGGTGTCAAATACAATTCCACATAAAGTTTTTTTCGCTCTTAAGTTTCAGTATTCTGTGCATTTTTTTCCGTTCGTTTAAATTACATTTTAGTTATTGAATATTTAAATCTATCGAATCGAATCAACAACACACGAATAAAAACAAACAATGCATCCGAATTTCAATCGAAATAAATATCAGCAAATGCATCGAATCGGTTGATTGTTCGGTCAGCCTTTTGGATTGAGATTTTTTTTTCCCTTCTTTCGACGAGTTTTTTTTCGCAGCATTTTTGCTTGTTCTTTCTCTTGATAATTTTTTTGGTGTGTGATGTGAGTGAATCCATTGAAAGCGAAAGAAAGAGAGAAAATCGAACGACAGAAGAATATATAAAAAAAAAATTCAACCAAAACCAACACATATAGTAAAGATGTGAAATGGTCGACGATTTTTTAGTTTAGTATACATACGAAAAAAAATTTCCTCCATCGTCTCTTTGATTGTACTTGGAATTTTTAACAAATGTTGTCAGCAGGTGGACAGTGCGAATGGTAAAGAGACACAGAATATCAAAGATAAAATATATATATATATATATATACTCACATGCATATAATATGAACATACGTCGAACGGCGAAACAAAAACAAGATAAAGCATCGAAACAAATAATTCAAATTAAGAAGATTAACGCAGCTACACAAATAAATATTTAATTACTCGTCGATATTGTGATCTTTGTGCCATTTTCAATTTCAATTTGTGAAATTTTGTTCACTCGTGTGTCTACTCATACAATAAGAACAACAACAACAAAACACAAGAAAAATACATTATTTTTTTTGAAACCGAAAGAACGACGACGACGACAACAACAACAACCAATTTGTAGTTGCTCGGAAGCTCAAGTGCTAAACAATGTGATTCAGGCCAACAAATATCGTGATGATGTTACATTTTGTGTGCTTTGACAAAACAAATTAATGCTGATTTACAAATTGCATTCAGTTTGAAAACAGTTAATTGACAAATTTGCTGATCAAAAGTAGGTGAAATACGAACAATTGATGGTGAACAACATTTTTATCATAATCAACGACATTCGTATCACAACATATCATTCTTGTGTGTGTGAATCCATCTTGATACAATAATTTTGGATCATCCGGTTAATATTCGCTTTGATTACTGTGATTTCAAGTGACGGTGTGGATTTGGCATTAAAAGAAAAGAAAAATAAAAACGTACACGAAAGAAAATCCATCGAAAATTCGATTTTCCATCAAACCGCATGACGAAGGGGAGTGTTGCAGATTTTAGGCGGTGCATGCAACAGCAGACGCACATACGAATGAAACAAATTGCGGCCCGACAATTTCATCCGAACGGAAATTAAATGCATTATCACCAACAAAATGTGCAAAAATGACCGATGAACATGGGATGTTAAGAAACGGTAGCATAGATAGTGTTGGTACAGTTGGACGTGAATTGAATATTGATTCAACGACACCATCAAGTTCAGCCATTGCATCGTCAACAACGACTACATCGTCGTCAGCCGCAGCAACGACAACAACAACAACCACGGCCGCAACACTAGCAACCAATTCACTAAATACCAATCCAGCAAATAATGATAGTAACAATAATGAAAATGCAACAACCACACAAAATAATAGCACCAACCAGAATGATCGACAATCGCAATCAGAGTCACATTCACCCATTGATACGGAAAATGGCAACAATGCGGACCATTTTGTGAGTGGCGGTTGCGCAAGTAACGGCAACTATAGCACGGCCACTGGAAACGGAAGCAATGCCAATAGTAAACAACCAAATCATAGCGCAAACTATTCAAACAGCAATAATGGAAGCCCATTGCATAATCCGTGCGGAGGACGATTACAATTCTTCAAAGGTAAAATGATTTTTGTGTGTTGCAATGAATGCAATTGTTTTTTTTTGGTTTGGTTTGGTTTGGTTTGACTATGTTTGCAATGAGCACTCGTTCAAATACTCGTCGAACGAAGAAAATAGCCATATTTTTTGGTTCAAACATTTCCAGAACGTCAACTTTTCTGCAATCTCTTATGTTTTTTGCCCCCACATAATTCTAAATAAGTGGAATAAATGTTTTAGTATTTTGTAACTGCTTTAAAAATTCATCAATGCCAAAAATAAAATAGCATTTAGCTGGGCAGGCCATTTGGATGTTGTCGTGTTTTTTTGATGCTATGCAGCAACATCATCACCGAATGGCATATTTGAGTCAATCAACAAATATATGCACTAATGTGACAAATGTTTTATTATTATGTTGTGCAAGAAGTGTGCAACGACAACATTTTTTCCATATGCTGATGCCATGAAGCTCTCTGCATTTTATTCGACGGATTCATCGTGAATTTTAGCTTTGGAAACGCAAACGCGTGGGCGTGTGCATATAGAGTACATTTTAAAACAGCATACGTGTGGCGTATATTTAAGTGTTTGTGTCTGGTTAGTAATTGACTAAGTATTCTAATCCGTCTCATGCCATTGTGCCACGGTGTTTGGATCTCAGTTCCATAGCACTTTTGATTTGAATCGAAATAGAAGAGTAAAATAAAAAGCAACAACTTACACATCACTTACCGTTCTAACTTAAATCAAGCTATTCATTCAACACGATTCTTCGTGTTCGAATAGATCTCGTTGTTGGTTTGTATGTGGTTCTCTCTCTCTCTCTCTTTTTCTCGCATTGTAAATTCCATTTCTGTAACTTATTTTTTCAATACAATGCCCTTCATGCTGTCATTGCGTTTGTTTTGGTTTAAAACTGAAGACGAAACAAGTCAATTTGAATAATTATGTTCATAGAAAAACGCAGGGAAAAAAGAATGGATGTTTGGTGTATGTTTTTTTCTTTCTTCTTCTTCTTCTACTATTTTTTTTTTGCTAAGCACACAGTGTGAAGGCATAGCACCGACGTTATAATACAATTCAACGTTAGACGAACGTAATTATATGATTATACGAAAGCACGACGTAGCACAAGCCAAAGTCAAGATACCATAACGCATTCAATGCAATAACAATAAATAATAAAGAGCTGAAAAATCGAAAAGATTGCCTCGCCAAACACCATCAAGATATGTATGTATGGGCTGTTGTTCGCGCTCGTTCGCTTACTCGCTCGCTCTCTCTCTTTCTATCCTGCCGCCTATTCGCACCTCTTGCTTCTTACATTGGCTCATGCTTTGGCTCCCTTGTTTTCTTTCTTTGTGCTTTTCCTCTGCATCACCGTCATCAGTTTTGTCGTTTCCTTTTTTTCTCTTTGGCGCAATATGTAGATCCGCGATCTAGCGTGCAGTTAAAAAGTCGAAACCTTAAATCGTCGCCTATGTGGAAATACTTTGATCGTTGCTCGTATTTGTATATAGAATTCACTTGAATAATGAACCAAAGCAATGGCCAACATATTCAAAGTGTCGAAATGGAATGAGAGAGCAAGAGAGCATATGGTTAACAAACAGTAACAACAACAACAACAACAGATAGGAGGAGAAAAAAAATTATCATATTTGTAATGGGATAGTTCATGCAAACGGAATGAAGCACAATCATTTGAAATAAAAGTAATATTGTTTTTGCTCGCTCACTTGATTCAAAAAGTTGTTTGGAATAATTTGGATAGAAGAAAAAAACACACAAAGAAATAATATTGAAAGAAGAAAAAGAAGAAGAAGCAAAAGAAGAAAAAAACAAATGGTAATAACGATTGCAGTCGATCGATAGAATTGTTGGCTTACAATAAAATCAGAGGAAATAAATGATGAGCATTTTTCAATACTGCGTCTGTAAGCGAATTGTTTTCAATTACTATTGTCTTCGAACATGTGCTCTAGACCAATAACGTACAAATAGTACGTACGACGTTTTATTAATCAAAATTATCTTAAAGTTCGTTTTTGACATTAAACATTCATTCGTTTTTTTTAAATATTCATTTTTGATACAATTTAGATGGTAAATTTATTCTCGAGCTGGCTAGATCAAAGGAAGGAGACCGAGGATGGATTTCTGTACCAAGAAAAACATATTGGCCACCAGCTGCACTCTCACAGAACAACTTGAACAATCATAAGAATGAAAGTTCAACATCGCTAAGCTGTAAGTTTTGACCAGTCTTTATGCCATTTAAGGTTTAAATCGCATGTATTCGGACCACTTTTCATTAAACTAATCGTTAGCAGTTCATTGAGACGATTTGAACCAAATTTTCATGGTGAAACAGTCCCAAAAACGCACGGATTTTTTTTCTATAAACCATTTTTGATTCACGCAAGACAATTACGCTATTTCAGTACGCAATTTTTGAAAACAAGAAAAATTCTGCACAAAGCGATGTTTTAACATCTGTTCCATTTTTACGGAAATTTCTTCAATTTTTCTACCTGTTATTGGAGTTTTATTCAAAAACGATGAATTGGTCATGAATTCGTAATGACGATAATTTCTCAAACATTTCACAGTTGGTAGAATAAAAGTTGAATTGACTTACGCCAAAAAGTATAAAAAATTAATAAATTTTCAAATTAATGAAAATTATTGAGCGAAAACCGCACAAATTTCCGAAAAAGAAGGTTTTTTTTTTAACTAAAAAATCGCTTGCAAAATATGTTAACAATAACAGCGCATGAAATGAAAATCTAATTAATATTACGTCGATTGTAAATATAATGGCATTTTTTCTTAATTATCTTTATACAGTTTCTGATGACAACAGTTCGATTCAATCTTCCCCATGGCAACGTGATCATTGTTGGAAGCAGCCATCACCGCGTAAAAACATTTCAAAAGATTTGAACCTGTTTTACTATCGGCCGATGGCAATTGTTTTGAGTGTACCATCAAAACTAGTATCAAAACATTTAAGACGTCAACCACATGGCAAGAAAAATCACTTGCAGCCGGTACAATATGCGAAGCGTAACGGACCGAAAATGCATTTACCCAAAGTCAAGGAGGAGGCCATCGATTTTGACAGCGATAAATTAAAATTAGGCAAAACAATGAGTGAGAAAATCAAAGATCGTGACATGGTTGATAGTCCAAGTGTTAAGATTGACACCAAATCAAATGATGATGACGATGAAAAGATGGACTATAAAGTCGGTGATCAAAATAGTTGTAAATTGGATAATGCGATAGCAAAAGATGATGATAATGTGGAAAATTGTGCGATGAATAATCGCAAACGTCAAGTGCGACGATCGTCAAAAATAAGCAACGTCATCGAGAAGTTGATTGCACGTGTGCCGGAAAAGCCAATGAATGTGACATCAACACAGACTGGACTTGGCATCAATTTTTCAGCAACACCAAGACCAAATGATTTATTCTTTCCGCATCAGCACGTTTCACCGCGAAAGCGAATACTGCGCGAATTTGAAAAGGTCTCATTGGAAGATCGAAACTCATCAACGCAAAAGCGATCTCGTTCGAAAAGCAATGCATCCAGCGATTTTGCAAATACCAGTAATTCAAAACCGGGAACCGGTGCAAACTATTCAATTGTAGTGGCCCAGCATACGGCCAGCATTGCGTGCAACAATAAAGATGAAAATAATCGCATTGCAAATGGAAGTCCGCCACGAAATGCGAACGCAATGGATGTGACGGAAAAACCACCAAAAACATCGAGATCATTGATGTCAACGTCAAATGTCACAAAAAATAGTCATACTCATGCATCGAATGAAACAACCGCGCAGCCCGTATCAAAGCCAATAAGTAACTACAGTATTATATCACTATTGGGACACAATAATTCCAGCAATAACAACGATAGCCGAAACGATGCACAAGGTCACAGTGACGACAAAACACACAGCGAGAGTAGAGGGTCCCCACGATCGCCAATGTCATACCAGCATCAAATATTATCAAATAATCGTTCGACATTTGGATCAAAGAAAAAATCACCAACAAATACGGCAAACGCATTGGTTAATTCGCCAACAAATTATCGAAATGCACGTTCACCAGATATCAATAGTCCAAGTCCTGGTTTGCAACCAAATTCACATCATAATCGTTATCATCCAGCATCACTGTCATCGCCAACATCTAGTTTTCATCCATATTTATCGTCATCACGCGCCTCACCGCTCAGCTCGGGTACATTATCACCGACCGATTTGTATCGCCATCGATCATATCGTACGGCCGGTTCGCCGAGCACAATGAGCAACAGTAGCGTTAGTGGTTTGCCACATCAATATGCATCATTAAATGGTTCACCAACCGCTTTTGCTGCATCAAATCGATATTCACCGTCAACATACAGCAGTAGCACGAAAACATCGCCCGGCTCCGATCGTCAATCATCACAATCGCATAATTTGTCATCGGCTTACAATGTCAGTAATTTGTTACCGCATCCGTACGATGTGAATATGCCGAATGTTGGCGATAATCATCGATATTCACCGACATCAAAACATCGATCGAACGATTGGTCACCAGCACGAAATTCCACATCGTCTGGCCGTGGTAGTCCGACCAATTACACGAACAGTAATAATAGTTTGTCAACAACAACGATTCCAAAAAAGACTGCATCAATTCGTCAAAAGTATGGATCTCCAAGTCCGAATGGGTTTGCGTGTGGTAATAATAGTGAAAATGCATCATCATCATCATCATCGATCGCCACCACATTGACAAAATGCGATTCAAATGCGAGTAAAAAATTTACAAATGATCCCAATGCAGACGCAAAGCATTTGGCAAAACGATCAAAATCACCAGAACTTCATAAAAAACCAACACAATCACATGAACTATATGACAAAGATTTACAAGCTCGATACAATGCTGAGGTGGCAATGCATCAACAAACATTGATTGCATCGGCGCTACAACAACAAGCGGCCAATCCATTCTATCATATGTATGGCGGTGGTAATATGCATGGCGCAAATCTACCACCAACAATGGCTGCGGCTGCAGCCTATATGAATCCATTGTATTATCATCATCCGGGTAGTGAATTATTTCGAAAGACCCATCCAACAGCTGCAATGGATTTGCTGCATAAGAATTTAGTACCATCGTGGGTGGATCCATACAGTGCATCAATGATGCATTATCCATCGATGCCGGGCTCAGCAGCACACGCCGATAAAGCAACATTAGCGGCAAAAAGTCAAAATGAAGCTCATTCAATGTTAATGTCGCCGTATAGTCTGGGCCGTTCGGTTGCGGCACGTGATCAACCGACCGCCGCCGATATTGAAATGTGGAATGCAACCGATGTTAAAAAGTCACCCATCACATCCGCATCATCAGCAGCAGTCGCACCATCGGCATTTCGGCGACAATCACAGCAATTCAGTGATTGTGAACCAATCTCACTTATTAAAGATGAACCAAGTTCAGGTAAATACCGACGTCCTGCTACCGTGGCTCGTGATTGTTAAATGAATTTTAACTCAAATTACCATCTTTTACTTTTTCATTGGCTGTTCATTTGATCTAATGTTGAAATTCTACATTCTCTTTTCAGACGTTCCATTAAATTTATCGAAGCATTAACAACATTTATCATGGAATAAGAGTAATTATAATTCTAATTTTTATTTCCGTATCCTCACGATTTGTAAGTCAAAAAAAAAACAACAACAACAACAATGCTAAGATGTCGAGAGAGTAATTTCAAGTTTTATTTTTAAGTGACACGATAGGCGCAAAGCATATATCTCTATGATTTTAATTTATCGATGCATTACTCGAACAATTTATCGGTTGTGCATTGTTGAATGCCGCACACATCCCGATTAAAAATAACAACAACAACAACAAAACATTTAAAACAACAAACCATTTATTTAAACGCACAAAAAATGTTTTTTTCAAATGCATCAAATGTGTTTGAACCGAGATAGCTTGAGATTCAAGTTTTGAAGTGTGCTAATGGAACAATAGAAATTGCAACAGTTTTCGAACAAATTCATGAAAAAATTGTTTTGTATATAAAACCACACACATACACTCGAAATGAACCGAAATGAAAGATGAAACACTCCAATTTATCGGTTTTATCACAACAGAACTTGTACACAATTTTGAAGACAACAAAAAAAACCGGTACAATGAATTCAAAAGACTTTCCCCTCGAAATAAGTATTTTAATGTTGAACAAAACAACAATCAAGTGATTGATCGAATGAATCAAACCACTTTTAAAACACACTTGATTTGTTATTATGTCAAGTCGAATGATATTTATACGATTTTAAATTCAATCGTCTCCTAAAAAAGTTTATGATAAAGACTGGAACAATTTTCATTATTAGTAAGCATAAATAGGTAAAAACAACAACAACAACAACAAAATATTGTCTCAAGCATATCGCTAACGAGACCTCAATCAGAGGTTACTGATTTTATTCACATCCAATTGGACATTCGAATGAACACACATGCATTCATTTAAATTGCATTTCGAAAATCAACAAAATCTGAGATTTTGTTGTAAGAAAACCAATACAAATCTGAAATTTTAACACGTCTCCCGGACAGAGCGTGACAAATTATGTAGCCAACAAATTGTGTTTTTTTTTTAAACAACAAACCAACAAAAAATACTCATTCCGTAAACCCAAACAAAATGGTGCCTTTTTGAAACAACAAATACAATCGCAAGAACAATTAGAATTTGAACCTTTTCTTTACCTTCTTTTTTCCTATTTTTTTTTTTTTTTTTTTTCATGGAACATTTTACAAACGAACAAAACGCACACTCACAATTTATCATCCATGTTTAAAAGCGCAACTGTAGGCAAACATTTTAATTGCACGACAAAGAGAGAAGAATGCATGCTGCATGAAAATATAATCATATTGAGAAAATTGAGGGTCATGTGTGATGCTGCATTGGCACATTGTTCACATTGCTTGATTTCATTGATTTGAAATTCAGCACAAATCCATCGAAATGATTTTTAAGTTGGCATTTAACAGAAAAGAAACCGAGCAATAGTAATCGAATTTTTTGGCGTTGCTATCGCTTCACGATCTCTTCATATGCTTTTCAGTATAAACAGTTCAAGGAGACAAAAAAAATGTCGCCCTAGTGAAATTTGTTCACGAGAAAGTACCAAAAAGTTCTTTGACTCTTTTATACTGAGTATTTGGACAGATATTAAGCCAATTAAATCCTTTCGTATTCCAACTTGTAAATCATTTTACTTTGATTTACCAGAAAAGACCCTCAATGCTAACAAAAATTGAAGATGAAAAAAAGCCCTTGAACTAATTGTAAGCAAAATAACCCGAAATTGTTTCGCGTTAAAAACCACACCTTCAATTAGTTTGACGACTATAAATATTAAAATAAATGGAATACAATGAAAGAGATTAGCGTTCGGTGTTACCAATGTGAGCTCATTTGAGTGAATATTGAAAAAAAAACAATGCAATGGTTTAAAATGTTGAATATGAAATTGACAATGCGAAACGAACCGGCAGCAAATTTTAAAAAAAATGGAACAACGTGTGCAATTCTCATAGAAAACAATACTTTTTAAGATTGACTGTCAAATAGATGTCTTTATTTTCACGTTCGTTTTCACATATTTTTTTTTCTTTTTCATTCAATCAAACACATTTTGTTTATACGTTTGCAAGAGCTCAACACCATTCATCTTCAAGTACAGATAAAATAGATAAATAAAAAACGGTCTAATGAAATTCAACGATTCAATTAAAATAACAAAATCAAAATGAGCTTTCTTAAAATTCAATAGTTGCAAGTGATTCATGTTCAATTGAAACTTACACGGTACCCATTTATGGAAAACGATCATGTTAAAATCTATTCGACACAAAAATAATTTTTGAAAAATTATTTCTTCAGTAAATGCTGAACGCTTTTTTCGGATATACATCAACCGTTATTTGATGGTGACTAAAAAAAATTGCGATTTTTTTTTTGCAATTGCAAATAAGTAGATGACAATTGCTGCAGCAAATGTCGAAATGAATCAAACAGACTTTACTGTAAATGAATATATGGACCAAACTCATCAAATCAATCGAATAGTGAAAATGTGGTCATTGTTTTTTATTCTCTCGCGGTTTTTTTCAAATGGGAAATCTTATGAAAAATTATCCGAATTCAGCCTTATTTCACACGATGGCAATTTCATATCCAGAAAATGAATGTTTTTTGAAGTATACATTTGTGTGATTTTCGTTATTTTTGCGCTTTACACACATAGGAAATGTGTGAAAGGTGAAATGTCGAAAACAATGATGACATTTTCGCTTGAATTTCGATGTTTATTTTGAAGGAAAAAAGGAATTTGCTGAGATTGGCCCATATTGGAACAATGAAACGAATCGAAAAAAAAAAAATGAAAATTTATTGTCATTTGGTAAAGCATGTAAAAAACAAACAGACATAAATGCTTATGGAAAATAGATAGATATAAGAAGAGTGGATGCATTTTGAATATACATATACACACAACATATTTTATATACGAAAAATAAATTTAAACAAATAAAAAAAAACATAACACACAAACACACAATTATAAATATATTTTTCATAGAAATCTAAAGAGAAGAGATGAAACAACAACAACAACAACAACAAAAAAACAAAAAAAAAATGAATCAACAACATTGTATTATTTTGAGAAAAATAGAATAAGAAAATGTGGGCTAGAATTGAAAAAATTGCGCATATTTTCTAAGAACGTATTTTTATAATGACTATATTTTACAAAATTTAGCGATTTATATATACAATCATAGAGAGAAAATGAAATTAAGGTATGCCGAAAACCGAGCAAAAAAAAACATTGATTGTTAAAATAAATGAAAAAAGTGGATCAAATCAGCATTCGGGGAAAAAAATGTATACATTTACACATTCTTATTTTAAACTTCGACAAATAAAGCAGTAAATTGAAGAAAAAAAAAAGAGAAAAAAATGCGACAACAAAGCATGTGTTTTTATTTTATCAATGAATTTGGTATGTCATTTATCAAATCCATTTAAAAATGTGACTGAATCAGCGATTCAGAGTGAAAATTCAGAGTCATTGAGTATATGAGCATCAAAACCGGGTGAGTAAACGAAACAATAATATTGACATTGACAGAAGCGATAATGTTCGCAACTGGCGTTGTACTTGCTGTGAATTCGCCGCATATTTGAGTAGCGTAAACAACATCCATTGATGATTCTTGATTAGACAAATCAATGTTGCAACAACAAAAAATTCAAGAATAAAAAATGTCCATGAATAAATTTGCCGGCTTTAAACATTTCATCGTAATTCCATAACAAAATCGATGATTGAAATGATTTTTAGTGAAGGATTCGATTGATCTTTACCAACGCCAAGAAAAATGCAATGAATTATCTTAAATACATCGAAAGGAAACCATGAGCTGTGTGCATGAAAGACAAGAATAAGACTGCTTAAGTACGTGTTGATGGTATGCCGAATGTACTCAACAATATTCAATATGAATTGTCCGATGCAAGCGTTGCACTATTGACGATTGAAGTGTAATAAGTGATGGCGAAGACACGAACACTCATCTGTATAGGTAAGGAGCGAAAGCGTTTCGCCGTCAAAAACTCTACTCAAACGTACACACACAAGCCCACAAGCACACACACTCACACACAGCGACATTCGTTACGTACCTAAAATCAACACACGGATATATTGCCACTTACACGATATAAGGAAAAAACCTTTTTCTGCATGTGGCCAGCAAATATTTAGAAAATGGCGACTAATATATCGCGTCTTGTTTGCTTGTGTTAAATGAAAACATTAACTTAAATGAGAGAAGAAAAAAAACTCAAACGCGGCTCTCTGTATTACTTGCAAAGTGAAATTTCCGTGCGTATTGTCAGCACAAGAAATTGTTGTAATAAAAGAAAAAAATATTAAACAATTTTGAAAAACGTAAAATTCAAACAAATTAGCAGTGATTTTTCGAATTCTCGAAGAGGTGAAAGAAATTTGTGTATTTGGAAAGCCGCAAAGGGAAAGATACCGATGAACCATAGCACTTTTTTTTCATTCATTTGTGTCTTTCGTATAAGATGAAGTGAGTGTGTGAGGTCTTGCAATAGTCGAATATATATATATAAAAAAAACGTATATCAAGTGATTGTGGAGAAAAAAAAGATTGATACATGTGTTTTGGTAATTTTACTTAATGAAACTCTATTTAAATTAGACAAAACGATAGCAACAAAAAAACGAACGAATAAGTTTGGTGGAAAAAAAGTGGATGAAAAAAAAGTGACGAAAACGTCAAGCGAGCGGCGAACAGAACCAATAAATACAACGAACTATTCTGCAACCACACAAAATAAACCCTGACATTTTATTTTTCGTCTATTTTTTTTTTCTTTTTCTTTTCTACTTTATATAATTATAAAAGGAAGTATAGTGATTGATGCATTTCAATTGGATCGCGTGCAAATGAAATTGAGAAGAAAGCGTTTGCCAATCTTCAAAAAAGTGTCGTAATATTGAAATTGTGGATTGTTAGCGTAAAAAACAAATTGTTTGTTTTATTTTAACGTTTTTTTTTTGTTCTGGTTTTATCGGTGTGAGTTATTTTTTTTTTAATTGGGAAAAATTCCTTTATATACGCACCGCTTCGGACTTGCTTTTGGTTTTTATTGTTTTTTAAAAATTGAAACAACAACAAAAATTAACGATTGCTGCAAATTGAACTCAAGCAAGCCATCAAAATGACGTCGAATATGTACCGCGTTGGAGGTAAGCACCATTCACTTACATTTTCATTGAATATTTTTTTTATCTATTGAGTGTCTATAACTGGTCAGTTTCAATCATCTCAACCAAACTTTAAATTCGTGAATGCAAACAAAAAACATTGTCAAGTGATATTTGGTCATTTTTTCAGTGCTAAAAATAATTCAAACCAACATATAATAATTTGAATATGATTGGACATTTTTGGAATATTGATAAAAGCGTAATTATGCGAGACATTTTGTATGTCAGCGTGAAATTTGAGACGCAATGACACCAACAAAAATGAGCCATTAGGAGAAAACAAAAACAGACAAGAAAATAGAAGATCCAAATTATAAATAGTCATTTTAGTTTTCATTATACGATCGGATGCTTGTGTTTGATGGCATGATTGAGGAAATTAAGTAAAATTAGACAGCACACCGAAAGAAAAACCACACACAATCAATATCATATGATAAACTCGTTTCGTTCGTAACAATTAAAGCCGTATCGCAATATTTCACGCTCAATAATTGTGATTGATTTGAATAGAGGTTCATTTCATTCTAGAAGTACTCTCTTTCAAATTTTCCGTGGAGAATATACATTTTGTATTGAATTAGATCTTTTCATAAAGAAAAAAAAAAATAAATTAGATAGAAGTTTTTACTTAAAGAGCATACATGGCTTATGTACTGAGAATTTGTGAAGCGCAAATGCGTGTGTACGTGTATGTGGCAATATAATATGTTGCGACGACGACAACGACAACAAAATTAAAAAAAAGAAAAATTTAATCTACGACTACCTCAAAATAGTAGTGAAGTGGGGCAGCAAGTGAGTTCAATGAAACGCATAAATGTTATTTGTCGATTTTTATTTTGTGTATTTCGCTGTTTCCAAATTCAAAATAATCATGCCTGAACACTTTAAGCGCTCGCAAATAATGAAGTACAGAGTTTTTTTTTATAAAGAAACCTATGCAACGTGAGAAATGATGCAATGTGACAAGGAAAACAAAAGAAAAACATATTTTTATCATTCAATCGAAAATGTGGTACTTTTTCTTCGAAATTTGTCCAAAATTTACCTACCAAATACATTTACATACAGGATAGTCTTCAAAGTGTGCTTATATCATTAATTCTATTGAAACAACAACAACAATCTTTCGAAATCCATCGAAGTAAACGAATAAGCAAATTGAATATGGCGAACCGCTTTCTTTTTGTCCACATGCAATTACAAATTCAGTTCAATGGATATTTTAAATCTTGTCTCAAATTTCACCAATTTCTCACCGCATTCGGGCCTGTTGGCATCTATGGGTCTATGAATACACTGAATAATGCTCATATTCAGTTGATATTTGCGCACCAATAGTAACAGATTCTTTTATGAATATATATATATATATATATATATACCATTCCATGAATTATATATATCAGTTTTTGTGATATCAGTATTTCGCGATTTCGTTTCATCCATTCGTTTCAACTAGTACCTGCAACAATGGTAAAACACAGGGAGATGAATGGAAAAAATGGCAACAACAACAACAACAAATATAAATGTTGTACATGTTTAAAACACACAACAACCGAAACAATAACCAAGTGAACATCTTTTGAACCTAAGCTCGTCGAAATCACATTTATAGACATTTGGAGTGTGTTTCATGTATACCTATACTAACTATCCATACAGTTGTAATACACGTTGAATATGTGTCGATAGCATAGCTGCGCTGCTTCGACAGACATCGTGCTGCTTCTCGTGCATTTTCGGATCTAATTACACTTAGCATTATTTTTGCGTTCATTGTTTTTTTTTTCTCTTTGCGTATTTTATTATACCGCACACTATATGGGATGTACAGATCATACGTGCGTACTGCACATTAAATCGTTTTTCCATAATTTTTTTTTCGTCTTCCTGTGACATTTTATGGAAATGAAGAAACATTTAAAACATGTAGAAGCATTTGATTATTTATGCATTATAATATGTATATAGTCGGTTTACTTCCATAAAATCGTTAAATTGAATGAAATGAATTTGGTTACGTTGTAAAAAAAAAAATTAATCAATCGAATTATTACATGAAAAAATACGGTTGAAGTATTTTCTCTGAATAGTCACAGGAAGCCAATTTTCTTTCGACGTACATTTATTGACCACGTAAACAAGTGTTCTTGGCTAGAAAAATTGATTAAATTCATATAGCATGAGCATTCAACGCAACATCAATGGCAAAGTCTCGCGAACTGTACCACAGCCGACATTGAATTCGAGTTAACTCATTTTATCCAGTTTGAACAAAGTCTCTCTGTACATGGATAGCAGCGGAAATACATAGTGGTCGGTTTGAAATGTAAGCCATTTGTATGGATGATGCCATCGTTGCAATTAAAAATCGATGTATTTGTAAACGAATTAGAATTCATTTTTCGGACTTTGTTCAATGTTATGCTAAAATATTTTGTATGATGAAGCGTTTCAAAAATATTTTAAAATATTTTTAATGATAATGAACATTTGATATGAAATTGGTCATCATATTGATATCAGCTTACGTTATATGGTCAAACGCGGGTAAAACCTAACCACAATGTATTCAAAACTAATTTCATTTTTTCAATTGTTTCAGATTATGTCTACTTTGAGACATCATCAACAGCACCGTACCAAATTCGTAGGATAGAAGAACTGAATAAAACGCCATCGGGAAATGTAGAGGCTAAAGTTATGTGCTTTTATCGAAGGAGAGATTTACCGAATCCTCTAGTTCAGCTAGCCGACAAACATCAAAGTAAGTACATAATGCATTTCAATTCAACGCCGGTCACATATGTTTTATCGAACTATGGGTTAAAAATAAATATAGACGTCACCCTGGGTGATTGTCGGATAGTAAACTAGGGCAAAAACAGAGCAGCCCATTGAAAACTGTTGGTGTCGAAACAGCTAGTTATCGAGCAAAAATCAGAACGCCCACACTATCATAGTTTACTTTAAATCGAATCAACAACTCTCTGCTGTAGTCTCTGCTTCTCTAGTAGTGCAGCAATATCAGTTCTATAAATGATTATTAGAAACACTTTCTTCGCATATAAGACGCTTGCGGATGTTCCGAAACTTATTTTGATTTCTATTTGATTTTCAGTGGCCTCAACAGAGGACTCACCGATAGCGAACAAGTTAAAGCGAATTTGGTTCAAAACACCGATTGGTGAAGAGCAAGCAACACAAGCAGTTTTAGATCCAGTCGTTGGTAAGTCCTTTAAATGACAAACTCAATTTAATAAAAAGTAAAAACAAAATTGATCGCCGATCGATTTGTGTACGCATCATCAAATATATTCGATTCTAAAACGATAACCAAATTAAAATTTCAGCTTCATTGGAAGAAGAGCGTAACAGTCCAAGTGGTGGTAATGGATCGGGAAATGGTTCCGAAAAAGAGCCATTAACACCAAAGCAACGGCATCAAATGAAACATCGTGAACTGTTTTTATCGCGTCAAGTTGAAACCCTTCCAGCAACACACATTCGTGGCAAATGTTCCGTCACTTTGCTAAATGAAACTGAATCCATTTTGAGCTACTTAAACAAAGACGTGAGTAGTATGACGAGTCGATTTCCAATGATATTCACTCTTCTTATGCAAAATTTATTTGTTTCACTTTTGTTGCACACAATTGTTCAATTCAACATCGACAATATCGTGAATCTAATTCAAACAACAATTTATCACACTCAAATATTTAGGATTCATTCTTCTATTGTCTGGTCTTCGATCCAACTCAAAAAACCTTATTAGCCGACAAAGGTGAGATTCGAGTTGGTAGCCGATACCAAACCGATGTAACACCATTGCTTCGTGAAGGCGACAACGATACTCGAAATGTGGAAGAATTGGAATCATTGGTGTGGACACCGAATCACACATTGAGCGATAGAAAAATAGATCAATTTTTGGTCGTTTCGAGGTCAATTGGTACATTTGCACGGGCGTTAGATTGCAGTAGTTCAGTTAAGCAACCGTCCTTACACATGTCTGCAGCGGCTGCTAGCCGTGACATAACACTGGTAAGGCGATATTCTGGATCAAAGTATTCATTCCATAACACCCTCTAATGCTAATTTCCTGTCAAAAATCTACAGTTTCATGCAATGGACACACTTCACAAGCACAGCTATTCAATAGAATCGGCAATGTGTTCGTTTGTTCCATCGAGTGGCCCGGTTTTATGTCGAGACGAAATGGAAGAATGGAGTGCATCCGAAGCAAATCTATTCGAAGAAGCTCTGGATAAATATGGCAAAGATTTCACTGACATACGACAAGATTTTGTGAGTACATATCAAAAACCAGTTGGTGATGTTTATCATCACACAAACAAACACAATCGAAACAATTTTCCATAATTTATTTCACCACTAACAAACAAACGGAAACAATCAAATCTCATAATCATTTTGAATTCCATTTTCAATAGCTTCCTTGGAAAACACTTAAAAACATCGTCGAATACTATTACATGTGGAAAACAACCGATCGTTATGTGCAACAGAAGCGATTGAAAGCGGTCGAAGCTGAATCGAAATTGAAACAAGTGTACATTCCCAACTACACCAAACCCAATTCGGCACTTCTAAATAATACAGCGATTACAGCAACAACAAAAAGTGGTTTAAGCATACTAAATGGAAGCTCCAATGGCAATTCAAATAATGATGTTATTGCTTATAATTGTGGAAAACCGTGCGAATCTTGCTCAAGTGTTCAATCAGCACAGGTATTCAGTGGTTTGGTCAACAATTGCCATATTAAACTTGTATTTGCGAAATTGTGATGCTAAAATTTGGATTTTTGTTCTCTTAATTCTAGTGGTATGCGTGGGGTCCATCGCATTTGGGCTGCCGATTGTGTCAAAATTGCTGGAATTATTGGAAGAAGTATGGTGGCCTTAAAATAGCTTCACGCTTAACTGATAATGATGTTGATGCGAAGAAGAAATCAGCGTTAGCAAATGCTGGTAATATTACCAATACCAATGTTACTCCCAATGTTAATGTTAATGCTAATGCTAATGTTAATGCTAATGCTAATGCTAATGCCAATGCAAATGCCAATGATGTTGATGGAATTTCAGCTGTTGCAAATGCTGCAAACGATCTATCGAATCGATTATCGCACAAATGTTCAATCGCCAATTGCGATAAAGAGTTTAAATTGAAAGCACATTTGGCTAGACATTATGCGCAAGCTCATGGTATTGCCATACGATCGGGATCGCCACGTCCAATTATGAAAACGCGAACCGCATTTTATTTGCATACAACTGGTGTAACCAAATTGTCACGACGTCTTTGCCGTCACATTATTCGATCAAAGAAGGCAGCCCGACAGCCATCCTATGCGATCAATTTACAAGCCGTTAAACTGGAATGTAAGTGAATTTGTGAACATCGATCGAAATTATGAGAAAACATTTTTAACATCTTTCAATCATCATTTTACAGATGCAAATGCAATTATTGATAAATCCTTCAATGAGGTTCGCAAATATTTGATTTACACCAAGAAAAATCGCGGAAGTGTTACGAAAATTGCCAATCGCTTGGGTAATCCTGAGCCAAGTGAAAGTGATTGGTTAAAATTAACACCGAAAGATAAAATGCCACAACCAGAAACTGTGGCTTTTCCAAAGCCACCAAAAGCGGCCGATGGCAGTTTAATTTATGAACGTATACCGAGCAAAGGTGAAGTTGAAAGTAGCAAAAATTCAACAGGAGCAACGTCACCAGTGTCATTGAAACGGCGACATCAAAGTGACGATTTGAATGGTGTAGTCGATAAAGGTAAGTGGATTCAAAATTCTCTTTCAATTGAACTAAAATGAACAAGAGCAATGACAATGGTTTTTAAATGGAAATTGTTTGGTTTCTTTTACAGATGCTTCGAGTGCAACACCTCCAGCAAAACGGCCAAACAAAGATCCAATGCCATCACATCGGCCAACTCCCGAACAATATGCAGCTATGATTTCAGCTGCAGCTGCTGCTGGCCAACCATTGCCCAAACATCACGTATGTATTTCATTCGGTTGCCCTGCCGCACGTGACATTGAGATAAATGATTATTTATTGAATATTGTATGCTCCATTTCAGATGAATGGTAAGCCAAAAATTGCTCAAATGACAAGAACCGGTTCAGGTCGCAAACAAGTGATTAGCTGGATGGATGCTCCAGATGATGTATATTTCCGTGCAACTGAAGGAAGCAAGTAAGTGATCAATCGATTTGGCGTATGCATTTTCACTTGGACAATTATTTTAATCGATTGAAATTTTGTTTTAGGCGAGCTAGACGAACCCTTTCAGTTCTTGAGCTGCGTCGATCGGCCCGTAAACCATATCGTCAACTGAATTCATCGTATTATGTGGCTCTATCTAAAACATTAACGGTACCGTTTGCATCACTGCCAGCCGCACTCCAAATTCAACCAGTACCATTAACAGCACCCACCGCATCTTCAACCAAAGCAGCATCAGGTGAGTGTGGAAATGCTTCATTGAAATGATTTGATGCATTACTTAATATGAATTGTTTTGATTTGAATTTATGTTTAGGTCTTGGGCCTGCAAATACAACGCCAACACAAAATTCACCAACCACAACAGAGTCATCGACATCGGTGCCAGCAACAGCAGCCGCATCGCCACCATCCCCGCCAACAACAGCCGCCAGCAACAATGCTGTTTCATCAACAGGTAAATAAATGCTGCCTACTTTATATACACCGACAATATACTTATTCAGGGGCCTGTTTGTACGACACCCGTTCAATGTCATCAGACATTTTTATCTAGCAGATCTTTTCAAATTCAAGTGAAAATAAAGGTATACCACGGACAAGGTGTTGAGAAGAAGGACGGACGAACAAAATTTGTCCGTCCGTTCTGAACATTTGTCCGTCCGTCCTATTGAAACTCACGGACGGACTATCCCCATGTTGTTTATGTACATTTATATGCGGCTCTTTAAATACGTTCGACAACGACGCCATCTCAATGCAAATATCTCACTGCTATTGAAATGCACAGTGAAAAAAATCTAAGATGGCGTCTTGAATTTCATTCACTGTGTATTTCAATGATACTGAACAATTGGCAGTGAGATGTCGCTTCTGTCCAGTGTTCAAAGATATAACATAGTGACGGGACGGACGGATGGACAACACCCTGTTCGTTGTAAACCTTTAAGTGAAAGGGTATACATTATAATCGTAAAGGAATTCGGAAACTTTTCCAAACACAAAATCATTTTGAATGAAAGAGACATTGAACAACAGACCCCAAGGGCTAATTTTTCGAAAATCTTTTCAAGTTTCGAAAAATCTGAAAATCTTCGGTTTTGTGTAGTCTTTTCAACCAAATTCGGTGAATTGTTCAACAAATTTTTGCAAATCAAAATTTGATAACAGATTCACATATTTCGGTTGAAACGTAATCACAAAACCTGAAATGTTCTTATTACACTGTTGTAGTTTTTGGTACCGATTTTTTTAATAAAGTATGGTAAACCATTTCCGATTGGAATTGGCCTTCTGAATCCAACGGTGGCATCAAAAATGCTCTAAGACGTCAAATTTTTGAGATAATCGATTTTTATCGATTTGGACTTTAATGTCATTTTGACCCCTTGGGAGTAGATTTTTGGGGTCAACCCCTTCGGAGAAATTTTTTATCAAGTCAAGATCTATAACTTTGCTGAGACAGTAAAGTCGAATTCCTTGGCATTTACGAGATATAGACATGTGAAGTACACAATGTTTCATTCACAGTGTATATGTAAATATGTATGCTTTATATGGAAATGTAATATTATATGGAATGAAACATTGTGTAGTTCACATAGCTATATCCCGTAAACGGTAGGGAATTCAACTTTACTGTCTTCAGCAAAGTCATAGATGACTTGATAAAAAATTTCTCCGAGAGGGGTCACCCCGAAAATCTACTCCTAAGGGGTCAAAAATGACCCCAAATATCAAAATCGAATATTTCAAAAATTTGACGTTCTGAGCATTTTGGACGCCACCATTGGATTCAGAAGGCCACTTCCAATCGGAATTGGTTTACCATACTTTATTAAAATTTTCCGGCTTGAACAGTGTTATTATACATTAAGGACATTCGAAAAGATTTTCGATCAATAAACCCCAAGATATTCAATCTACAGAGCAGTTAGCTAAAACGCATTCTATTTTAGATGCATCATCGCCGGATGCACCACAAAGTGAAGCCAATGAAGCCACAGGCACAGCTGCATCAAGCGAAAACGATGCCAACAGTAGCACCAGTGGTACTGGTGAAACCCAAGTTGTGATATTAGATTGACCTAAAGCATCCCAATCACATCATCCATACAATATGGATGCAATCCTCAATTAAACGAAAGAGAAAAAACAAGAAATCTTTGAATCCCGTAAAGGAAACTATCGAACGAAGTAAAACACACACACACACACAGATTTTCAAAAACACAGCAAAAAAATACAATTTAAATAGATCTATTAAAATAATAATAATGATATAAAAATATGCATATTCGGATGGGATTAGAAGCAAGAACACGCATAAAGAAAAAAAAATTAATTATTATGTAAACGTATAAATAATTTGTAAGACATTTATATTTTGTAGCCAGTAAAAATGAAAATCAAGAAAGAGAGAGATAAATGAGGAGTGAAGAACAATTGTCACGAAAACTGCTGATTCAAGAAATACGTAAGCCTTTTCCATTTCAAACGTAAAATATTTGGAGAATTCATCTCTGAAACATGAACACGATACAATCTAATCGTAATAAATTAGCACCATACCTAAATGTTCAAAAGTCAAACCAACATTTTCTTTAATTTTTTGGATCAACAAAAAGAATAACAAAACAAAAACCAAACAAATCCACTTTAAATATTTGATAATATCGCAGTTAGATTTGCATGATGTCTACCGACAACAAGAGCATTGAAAGATTTCTTCTTTTTTTCTGGCTAAAAAAAACGTTTTAATTTTATAAATTGAAACATGTTGCGCAATACAAGACAAAATGAAAAAAACAACTGTTTTTAAGGAGAAAAATAATAAACACAAAAAAACATATGATCGAAAAATTTTCACTATATTTCTCAAATCAACAAAATGAAGCGTAAATATTTAAATAATTCACTTTTATAAAACTATCATTCATGTACTCGTTAAGTAATAGCAACAATAGAGCTAGAGAATAAAATAATTAAAGAAAACATGGGAAAACTGCAGATTTTTTTTTCTATTGAAAGGAAAACAAACAACTGACTTCTCTTCAGTTTCTTGTGTTCTCTTTTCCATTCTCAATTAATTCGTTCATTTTCTTTTCATTCATAATTTCAATGTTCACTGAATTCATTTCAAAATGAATGTTGCACGACGAATAAGTGACATTTTATTCAAAGCTTATTTCAACTCAAGTTTCAATGATTTCACTAAATTGAAATCAAAATCGGTCAAAACTATCTAACATAATGAAATGTTCTTCTATGTCGCTATAATTGTTCAATGTGTTGGTGGAAAATTACATGAGAAACACAAAAAACGAACTTTTTATGGTCAAGGTGAGGCTGAACAAATTGAAAACATTCACAATGGGCAATTGATGTGGTCTGCTTAAGATCAGTACATTGTGTGACACTAAACAATTTGCTTATACAATCTTTGATACACACTTTAAAAACAAACCAACCCAATCTCTTTTTATGAACTGAATGACAACGTAATTAAAATATCATGTAAGCAAATTTAAATGAAACATATGCATTGTGTAACTTTATATTTATAATATCGGTGTATCAATGAGAATGGCATGCAAAGAGCAAAGCAAAACGGAATATGTTAGAATAAAATGATGCTGGTATCAATGGAATTCCGGCTAAAAATTAGGTCAAATGTACTAAAATTGATTACAAATGTAATGTCAATTTTTTTTATAGTTTCTCTCTCTCTTGCGATTGCATTCTGTTTTAAAAAGATGGATTATGGAAATGTAGCTATTGAAATTTTAGATGGATTAACTCTTTTGGCAAGTTGACAAACGTAAGCAAAACAAATTTTAAACAAACATTTAATGAATTGTATAAAAAGTAAAGGACGCATCGGAAATTGAGACGAGAATAATCTCCATGGTTTTTTTTCACGAATAAAATAAACATTTTGTTGAGGTGAATACATTTCACCTCACTGATATATTAATATTTATGTTTGTATAAAGCGAATTAATTTTCAATTTTTGGGCTCAAGTTCTTTCAACTTCAGGCTTTCCTAACAAATAAACCATATGAGATTTTCTTTAAAAGTGTATGTGTTTTTCTTCATTGTGATTTGATCACGTTTTTAAAGGAAAAGGAACGGAATCAGAAGTGTAACGGAAAATGGTATAAGTAATTATACTTATAAGTAAAGCTGCCCAAAACCCCGTGATTCACACTTTTTTGTGGTCACCCCGAAAAGTAGAGCTGAAAATACATCCTTTATGACATTTGTATTTATTTTTATTTTGGACACTCTATTTTTCATTTTGTTACTCAAGAGAGTTGTGTCTGAACACATCAAATACTGAAGTGGTGTTACTTTAAAAGACTCATAATTGAATTAAAAATCATCACAAAGTATTGCTATGAAGAAAAATATAAACGCAATAGCAATCTCCCCTTTGAGTTTGATACTAGACATCTATTCATCAAATGTGGTTGTTTTCTTTATTTCTCTTCTCAACGGCAAACTATGAACTATTCAAATTGGAGCTAGAGCTATAAAACGGATATATTCTTCAATTGACAACACAGGGCGCGCTCGGTTCCATAAGAGACTGTGTAAATGACGTCACATTTTGCATAAGTGGCGCCATCCAAGGTTTGATGGGAAACCACTTATGTTTGCAATGCAGTGATTCTGTACACGAACCGTGGTTGGTGCATTAGAAATCAATGCTTCATATTCATTCATAGCTAGTTTCCCACTAAACCTAAGATGGCGTTTTTGCATGGCTTTGACAGTCCTTACTGGCCTGTGATTGACAAATGCGGATGAAAAGTAATACATTCATTCTTCTAATTTTTTTTTCGTTATGGATTAAAATTTGCAATAAACTAAAAAAAAAACTTTGACGTTTTTGTTATTTTTAAAATATTATGAAATTCACTCAGAAACAATTTTATTGCAAAGATTTGATCAAATGATTTTCTCAGAGGATTCTTTGAAGTATTTTAGCGTTCGCAACCATTTGTGGGTTAATTCAGTAGTAATACTTGGAGAATTGTCAATTGTTTGGCCATTCATTCGCTCAAAGGTTCACATTCATAATAATAATAAAACGATTTTTTGAAAAAACATAATAATATTGTAGTCTTCATAATATTCATAGAATCATAATAGTAATATGACACTCTCAAGAAAATCATAATAATAATAATATGACTTCACATTCGGTGAATTATTGGTCTTGATGCAATAAGAATAATAATAATAATATTGGATTTTTTGTAACGATTTTGCATTACGTTAAGTGTAGTTCGAACGTATTCGAGGAGAGGGGTTGAAAAGTTGCGTTAATTGATTATTAGGGGTGCGAGAATCCAATACAAGCACATCTATTGATTGGTTTAGAGAAATTGATATTCTGCAGCATCATTGCTTAAGAGTGGTCAATTCTAATAATGTTGTGGTGCCCAACCCACTTTTTAGGAATTTGTCACGAGCTTTGGTATAGGAAAACAATGTAAACCAAAACAATTTATGAGGAGTGACTGGACTTGTCAAAAGATTACTATTGCAATCCATGGATTGTTTTAAGTTTTTACATTTACGTTCAAGGATCATATTGATTCTTACACTTGTCGCGATCACATATAAGGGCTAACGTTTCTAGTTAGGTCGTTCAATCGTGTAATCACAATATAACAAGTGACCTAATTTTATCGCTAGTGAGAAAGTTATCTCAAAAGTACAAAAATAATATTCAATTGCGGAAGTGAATCAACATAAGTGCAAAATCAATCGAATCAAATATATATTCAAAATATCTCATTATATGTGCGAAACGGGTTTTTCGTGTGAAATAAAATAGAATATTCTTTTTCCATCATGGACAAAAATCATAACTCACAATCGGATTGAATATGGATTCAACTAAGGTTAAAGCAATGAACGTTTGTCGGCCTTTTTATTCATATTCGATCAAACTGAAAGTTACCATTCACCAGTTGAATAAGTTGTTCTTCTGTTATTCACAGATCTGCCGAACATTCAGCTTTATTCAGAACAACAGCGTAAGCAATACATTTTCGTAAAATAAATAAACTCGAATCGAATCCTATGAATTTCTCCTGAAAGATGCTCAGAGGCATCCGCAGAACTTCGTTCAGGGGGGGGGGCAAAGCAGATTTTTGGTTACGAATCGAGGACAATTGTCGTCAAAATCGAGGACACCGGAAAATTCATTCAAAATACAATATTTTCTAGTGTCATTATTTAGTCGAATTTATTACAGATATGTATTCTAACCGTTTTCTAACCTTGAGCATATTGCAAGGATGAAGACTTAAGAGTACGAAAGCAGGAAGATTGTCTTCTGAAAATCTCTCTTTTAAGCTCACAACCAGTGAATCTAGATATGGTATAATTAGAGATTTTTTCCAATAATCAGCAAAGTCTAATAAAGGTTGATTTGATCGTTGTGTTTGTCGAGATGTTACTCTGGGTAAACAGAGCTCCACACCGATAATTTCAGCGAATTCTTCAGCATATTTCAAAATAACTTCGGTAACGCTAACAACTTTTTCGCGATGCTCATTAAAAATACTCGAAATTTTATTTATATGCTTCGAACATGAAAATAAATTCAAACTTTTTGACTGTAGCGCATTTACAACGGGTAAATTCTGCCAGAATGTAGCTGAAACTTTCATTTTGCTTACGAAAACGAGGACGAAAATGGTCGTTTTTTCAAGATCTTATCCATTTTTTCAGTTTGTGTTAGATGAGTGGACGGAATACTCATTTTGTTAGATAATATTCCTTTCAGAACTGGTTTATCTTAAAAAACGAGGACAAATCCTCGAAAACGAGAACAATTTTGATATTTTGAGCTCAGGGGGGGCTACAAGCATTGGAGGCGGTTTATCACATCAGTGAATTGTATCTTAAACGGAATGCACTCGAGTAGATCTGCGAGTTAAAAAAGCGGCTCTTGAAAAAATTGAAATTAATTTTAAATTTATTCCGTTAAATCATTTGAAATGTAATTTGACATATTCGGTTCTGTAGAGGGCGACACCTATTTGACAAGTTAAGTGTCAAAGACAGCAGATAGCATGTTGTTGTCTGTTTACATGCGGTTAAATTAAATATCGTTCGAACTCACACAGTTTACCATGCAACCGATGAATAAAACGCCTTTTTTCGAAATTCAAACGCAGTTTTTGTGTTGTGTTCCAATAAAAAAGATTCAGTGGAAGGTATTTTATGACAATTCTTGCTATTTATTTGTTCGCTTGGTTCGATGTTACAATACGAAGAAATTGGTCAATTTCAATGTCTTAAAAGTCGTTTTTCTGAAAATATTGGATTTAAATTGCATATGTTCAAATTTCAGAATACTTTAAACAATTTGTCGTGGGATGAGCAGCAACGGTTGCTTGACGAGACTGTTAATTTACCTAGGCTTCAACAGTATCCTCTGGATATAAACTACGTCATTCGATTTTTACGACACATAATCGATGCGCTCGAAGCTCAAAATCTAGGAGTGTACGACGATTTTTATATCATTCTTTGCGATTTACAGTCTAAATCGAATGATTGCAGCGAATATTCATACAAACACTATCAAATTTTGATTGATGAAGGCAGTGGGTGCTTCGAGACTGTCCTTTTGAAAGAAAATCGTAACAAAATATCTCAAGGCACAACTGGTTTAAATGTATGGGAATCTGCGTTGGCGATTAGCGAATGGGCAATTCAAAATCAGCACTTATTCCGTGATAAGCATGTTTTGGAGTTAGGCGCTGGTACGGGGCTTAGCAGTTTGATCATTAGCAAATGCTGTGCACCCAAATCGATTCACATAACGGACGGAAATGATAAAGTTATAGAAAATCTTCGGGACAATGTTTCAAACAACTTTAGAAAAATTGCAGACGATCGATATTTTCACCGTAATGGCGAAACTTGTATAAGTAAGAAGACGAGCATCTATTTCACAGAAGTATCAATTGAGCGTAATATTATGTGGTTCATTTAAAAGATTTGTGATCTATTTCAGATGTGTTGAACCTGGATTGGTCACAGACCAGCAAAGAATTTCTCCAGACGCATCTGAAAGAAACCGATATCATCATAGCGGCGGATGTTATTTACGATAATACCTTATTCGATTCACTGCTGTCAACACTTCGAATGCTATTCGATCACTGTGATAAATGCAAGAATTTTATGCTAGTGAATGCTGTACGAAATCCCCAAACTGAACTTGAATTTCTTATCAAACTCAGTAAGCATGACATTTGAGTCACTGTTTGTTGGCTTATAGTTACAGTTCGATTATCTATTTTTGCAGGTACATTCGGTTTTCAATATCAAGAAGAACCTACCATTCAATCTAAGCTGCTCTATTGGGAACCAAATAAATTTTCACCAATCAAATTGTATTCAATTTTCAGTTGTAATTAGAGTTTTGTTTATATTTCAACAATATTCAACGATAAGAATTCCAGATTTTTAATAAATTATCTACGTTCATCATTATTTGAGTGGTTCTTTTGAACGAGATAGAATTGATTTGTTTTCGTTTCCTTCTATAGAAGGCATCTAATAATATCATTATGATGAATATGTCCCAGGAGTTCCATTACACATCCCTGTGCTGTGAACATCCCCACGAATCAATGAAACCCGTGTCACTTTTGGAAGTGAGAGGCGGTTTTTGGGGTCCTAAACATTTTCCGGAGACAAATTGGCACTGATAGAATGGACTTTTCAAATTACTCCTCTTGAAGTTCATGACCTATTTGTTTATAAGTTACGAGTAGCTGGAGTTGGAAGAAGATTCACTCGTATACTGTGCCACTGTGCTCGCGGGCCGTCTGGTTGCCCGTACAGTAATTGGTTTGAAAAGACATAATATTTCCATTTTTTCGTTTGTTAAGTCTATGAATTCATTATTTGAGAGCAAAATAAAGCTTCAACTCCACATATTGTAATATGTACTTCATGTTTTTTTTTCAATTAAACTAAGTACCGTTCAAATTTCAAAGGAAACAACTCTTTATTTGTTTAAAATAGTTATTTATTGATTGATTTGAAATGTTGATATATATTTTCATGTGTCTTACTTGCATCGTACACTGGATGAATCTCTGATGATGGATACTAAAAGGGAAAATAAACAGAAAGAAAGAAACATGTCATATTAATTCGATACGTTTTACGAAAAGAATTTCAAATATATCAAAGTTCCTTTTGATCGATTCAGTAGTTTATTTTTTTTGCGTTGGATTAGGAACAAGTTTTCTTCATTGTTTAATCAAAGCGAGCTGAGGTTTGTGGTCATCATTGAATCAAAAGTGAGATACAATCAAAATAAGATCTAAGAAATGCTTACCTTGAGCCCAATGGAATCCATGTCTAGTTGATTTCCTGAAATCGTAAATAGTCCATCGACCAGACGTCAATGCCGTCAAAATAGCCAAATTTTTATTGATTCTTTAAAGAAACAAGAAACGAAAAAAAAAATTGATGTTAAAGTTCTATTTTGTGTACTCAAAAATTAAAATCTAAATTCAATCGATTCAGTAGTTTAATTATTTTGCGTTGGATTAGGAACAAGTTTTCTTCACTGATAAATCAAAGCGAGCTGAGGTTTGTGATCATCATTGAGGTAAAAATTACATATAATCGAAAAAAAACTGAATAATTCTCACCTCTGGCCAATCTAACGAATAACTCAAATGAATCCGGCACATCCTAGAAACAAAGGACAAGAGATCTTTATTAAAAATATATTTTGTGTTCACCAGAATAACATTTTCAAATTTATCAATTCAGTAGTTTAATTATTTTGCGTTGGATTAGGAACAAGTTTTCTTCATTGTTTAATCAAAGCGAGCTGAGGTTTGTAGTCATCATTAAATCAAAAATTAACGAAAATTTCAAAAAAAATAGTTATTATTCTTACCTTCAGCGTTGAATGTGTTGAAGCGAGAGAACAAAGACGTTCTATATTCGTCCATGGATTACCATGTGAAATGTCGATGTTTGATGATTTCTTCAGAAAAAAGAAAAAGGAAGGAAGAGAAAGCTCCATTGAAATACTAGTTTGTTTATTCAAATTTTAGAATTTAAATTCAATTGAATCAGTAGTTTAATTATTTTGCGTTGGATTAGGAACAAGTTCTCTTCACTGTTCAATCAAAGCGAGCTGAGGTTTGTGGTCATCATTGAAGTAAAAATAATTGATAATAAAAAAAACTAATGTTAATGCTTACCTCATGAGTCCTGAAAATCCATCCAATTTATCAAAAGACCAGAAAATCACCTATTGAAAGAGGAGAGAAATCTTTTTTAAAATTTTATTTTGTCTGCTCAAAAATTAAAATCTGAATTCAATCGATTCAGTAGTTTAATTATTTTGCGTTGGATTAGGAACAAGTTTTCTTCATTGATAAATCAAAGCGAGCTGAGGTTTGTGGTCATCATTAAAGTGAAAATAAAAGATAATTTAAAAAAAATGTTTTTATATACTTACACTCAATGTCTATTTTCAACAAAGAAGCTTTATCCTCAGCCTGCGTTTATAAAAGAAAAATGAATCATTTAAAATGTGTTCGAAAACATTAATTGTTTAATTAACATTAAAATGATAATAAATTTGCTCAGATCTCATAATCTTGCAATCACAAGGACATCTACTAAGTTCAAGCACCGATTCGGTAGGTTGATTTCTCACCCACTCTACAAGTGTAGAAAAATCAATGCTCGATCTGTTCACTTGACCCTCAAGCGCTAAATTTTAATCATTGCAAATAAAATTGTATGAATAAACATTTGGTTTCAAATTTTAAATAAAATACTTACGGCAACAATGATTTTAGTTTAAGTCTCAAGATTCGTTCAATTTGAACATCGAACCAATCAACTGAATTTGGCTATTCAATCTGAAAGAAATCGAGAAAAGTCTAAGTTTTAGTTAAATTTTAACACTTTATTCGAAAGAAAATGAAATTGATTTTTGAAAGAAATCAGAAATTAATTTGTCTACATTTATGCATTGGCACAAACCATTGCCTAATAATCAGAGACGAAAAATAAATGTACTACATCATTGAAAAGTCCAAAGATTAATTGCAAATAAATGCAAAAAATACCTACTGTTTTGAAATTGATTGAGCTCGTGATACATCCACTGCGAGTAAAGAATCAAAAGTCTATAAATAGAAAAAAAACACACAATTTTTATTAATTTATCATTTAAATGTGTTTTTATAACTAAAGGAGCTAAACAATACTATTTCAGGATATTATTTTCATTCAAAACGTTTATGAACAGGTCTGTAATATTTAAATCATCATTTGAAATGATTCATTTCAACCGAATAAAGAGTAATGGAAGTATATTTGGAATTTCTAATTACCTGAATTAAAGTGGAGCTTCACTTAACTGCATCTGAATATAGGAAAAAGAGTTTAGTTTGAAATTAGAAAATTATCAAAATACCAAATTCAATACAAATGTTGGAAAATTGTTGAATCAGGGCGCTAATTCATCAATAATAATTATGAACAGGTCTGTGTAAAAGTTATCATCACAAGAGATTATGAGAATGAATGAATAAAACAAAAAAAATTTGATAAATACTCACGGTTGAAGCTAAAAATTGGTCAGGTCAATAGGATTGTGAGGTAATTTTATCTGAAATTAAACAAAAAGAACTTCATTAAACACACTTTGAAATAAGGAGTAGTCCCAACAAATTTGGGTTATTTAATTTGAATAAAGTCAGACATTGCGGGTTAACCACATGGTTTTTGATTGGGTTCATTTCAGTTGAGGGAGCTTGATAATAGTCATCACTTGAAATCATTCAAAAGTATTGGCAAAGAGTTGAGAGTCTTTTTATGGAATAGATAGTAAAATTGCGTGGGTTTTGCTTACCTCAAATATATTTGTCAATGAAATGACTTGTAATTTATTGGTCATTGATCATAAGCGCAGGTCCAAGGTCAGCCTAGAAGAGACAACATTAAAGTTTTAATGATGCGAATTTAATGGCAGATAATAGCTTCGAGTTCTTTGAATATCATCAGACATTGCGGGTTAACCACATGGTTTTTTATTGGGTTCAATTCAGTTGAGGGAGCTTGATAATGGTCATCATTTAACTGACATTTTTTTAGACATTTATTTCGATCAACTTACCTAGCGATCTTAGTTGGCATATCAGTATTCAAGCGAGCAACTATCGAAAATAACCTGTGAAATTAAGATAACATTAGCATTAGAAATTTAAAGGCTCAAATGGAATTTCGCTTTTGTTTTCTCTCATTTTTATCAGTGATGGTGAGGTTGGTTTCATTGAATATCAATTGAACTATACATTAACGTCATCATTTAAGTTTAACAATAAAATAACAAATGAAATGGACAATTACCTATTGGCAACAGCACTAGTGCTATCTTTGGCTAATGGTATTTTCTCCTTCAACATCGCTCTTTCTCTTTGAATGTATCATTTGTTCTCGCTTATTTTCGTACCTAAGTAGAAAAAAATGGAAAATATCGTTAGGAGATAATAAAATTGTCTTCAACTTCCATTTGAATTTGGGCTGAACATGTCAGAATTATGTAGATGGAAGAGGTTGTTTTCATTAAAATATCAATTGAACTATACTGTTGGTTCATTAATTCTATGCATTTTTATTGAATCAGGTAAAATTTAGTTTAGACAAAGCAAAAAATGCTCACCTTCATTAAATGGTAGAAGATTCATTTCATAAATCATTTGTTTAAATAAAAAAAAGTGTACTTTTGTGTGTCATGGATTGGATCTATAATTGAGAAATAAGACAAATAAAATCATTAATACACTGAATTTCATATTTATTTTAACACTTAAAAGTTTGTAATTTAAATATCAGAATCCTTTTGGTTTAAATTTGAATGTGTAATCGTCAAAGCTCTTCCGATTAACTTTTTCATCATTAAAACATAAATGCCAAAGAATTTTTATGAATGCCAGAATATCGATTTACCTTTTATTTCAACGCTAAACTCTAGGCGATGATGATATTTGAATCACCGAAGTCGTGTTAAAATCAACCTGATCCATTTTAAGTCTAAGTGACAAATTGGAAGGAAAAAAAGAACAAAATTCCATTAGACTACAATTTACAGAAAAGCACATCCTCAAATGTGTGTGGTTTATAAATTTCAGAATCCTTTTGGTTTAAATTTGAATGTGTAATCGTCAAAGGTTCTTCGGATTAAGTTTATCATCACTTGAAAAAATTGAAGAACTTCATGAATGCATCAATATAAAATTACCTATAACATGGTTGCTGCTCCATAGCCAACCTCTCACTTCAAAGCTAGATCACAATCTGAAGAGGAAAAACAAAACAGTCACATTAGTTAACGAGTTATAGCAGGTACGCATTAATGTGTGTGTGTGTCGTTTGTAAAGTTCAGAATCCTTTTGGTTTAAATTGGAGTGTGTAATCGTCATTGCTCGTCGGATTAAGTTTATCATCATTTGGGAAAGGTGAATAACAGGAACATTGTTAAAATAAAAGTATAATTACCTGAAAAGTATTTTAGTCTGAGCTCAAACGATGCTAAATGCCCCAAAATTTATATGAATCTGCAATAGAGAAAAAGAAGCAAACAATGATTACCACCGCGTCTACAGACAAATGCTATAAATAGAATGTTTGATGAAAGATTCAGATAGGAGCGAAAAGACCTTATATTTTGCTAATATTTTCATATGATATCAAATGACTTTTTATCCTCATTAGAATTGAAAATGTGAAATAAGCAGTCAAACGAATAATTACCTGTATTTCCAGGGGAGAGGTCGAGCGCACCGAATCCAAATATTTCTGAAATCGATAAAATGAATAATTTTTAGTAATTCTGAAGTAAAATCGGTAGGAAAACGATTTTCAATCGATAAAATATCAGATAGGAGCGAAAAGACCATATATTTTGCTAGTTTTATCATTGATAAATCAAATAAATTTGTATCCTCATTGAAATGAAAAATGCACTAAAAACTTATATTGAACTCACCTTTGCACCGATTTGAAAGACTGATTGCAGTCTTGGTCTGCTTCAGTAGTTTACTCCTCCAATGAATTGTCCTGAAAAGAATCGAATCAAACATCATCATAGAGATTTATTCACTGTGTTTGTTTTTTTCAATTGCAGTAAATAAAAGTCCATGGTTTGATGTTTTAACCGTTAATGTCTGGGCAATGAATATATTTATTAAAAGATATTTCAGTCCATTCACAACGAATTTTGTTCCATCAGATTGTTTGTATATAAAATGATGGTGGAATTTGAAAAAAAAATAACTGATTGAATTTAGACTGCTTGTTGCACTGGTGGTTCGTAGCCTTCTGGACGTTCGACAACAACACCTTCGGCATTGGTGACACCTTCAGCTGATTTACCGCTGCCATCACCATGAAGTTCCAACAAACGTGACAAGTCAAAGCGTGGCTTCTTCAACACTTTCACCTATTTCAATGGGAATTCAGTTTAAATTAGCAAAAATGTTAATATTTAATTCTAATTCAATAAATTCTGGTAATAAATTTCACTCACTTTGCGAATGTGGACATCGTGCAATGGATAGATGCCATGGCATGCCTTTTCAATATCCTTGGCAATTGAATCTGGCACCAATTTGTTGACGACTTCTTTCAAATCGGAACCGGCCACATCACGTGTGATAATTTCACACATCTTCTTACGGATGGCACGCACTTGTGAATGCTGGGCGTAACAAGTTTTGCGTTGCGACAATTGATCCTTGGTGGTGAAACCGATGGCGAATACACGAAGTAAATATCCATCAGTTGTACGAACATCAAGGTTGGCTTCGATGAGTGTTTGCCATTTCTTCACCATGGACCTGTAATCGCACCAAAAATTTCAATCAATCAATCAATTTGAATGTTCAAGTACACGAGATGTTTTATATGATTTTTTTTAATAAAAAAAATGATTTTAGCTAAAGCACTGATTTGCAAAAAAAATTATATGCAAAAATTCCATCATTCATTTATCGTTCGATATTCTCACGTAAAACATGCTGATTTCTATCACTTTGAGGTTATGTTCACTATTCACGTTTCCGTAGAAAATTCAAGATTTTTTTTCATTCACAAAATCAACATTATCACAATATTTTCTCTTGTTTTCACTTACCGCAATTTATCGGTGGTCAAGTTCATTCCATGGAAATTGGTCAAACAGTGAGTTCCTTGAACATCTTCGCACACCAACTTGAATTTACGGTATGAACGTTCAGCATCATTTTCTTTTTGTAAATCAGCCAATGATACTTCGTACACGCGGTGTTTCAAACCTTCGGATGCAATTTTTGTTCCTTGCGTACGATTAACCAATGTTTTTCCAACTTGACGTTGGGCAAACATGTTTGGTGCTTTGATATCATACCAATCTTTGCGGGAAAATGGATCAATCACCTTCTTTTTTGAACCTTTTTTGCCTCCTTTAGAGAGGCCCTTATTTTTTCCGACTGCCATGCTGGTCGATCGAAAGCGAAAAAGACAGATTCCGTCGACACATGGCTAGACGTACAGCACGAACAGCCATGAAGTTGGCTACAGTTGCGACATTCACCACTGTTGTCAGCACGAATGTTCGATACATTCAACAACCGATTTGTAATGCTGAAACAACAATTCCTATGCATTGGCAATGGTGATACTAAGAAATCGTTTCACATTTATGGTTTACATTATCGAAACACTTGCGTATTAGAATGATTACGTTCAACTTTTTGGTGAAATCTAGTACAAAATGTGAAATAATTCTATTTTATTTCAATGAAATAAACAAGGAAATATTTTGTAGAAAACAAATGTGAAATTATATTTCTGAAAATAGAATGTTTGATGCCAATGTATAAATTAATGCCAACATTTTAATTGCAATGAAATTGCAAACAATTTTCTCTGCGTAGTTTTTTTGTTTCCCTTTCTCTTAGGAAACAAGTCCATTGCGAAACGAATGCTTTCGTTGAATTTGCCTTATGAATGATGAAAATTCATTATTTTGCTTTGTTTTGGCATGAAATTATCTGTCTATAATTGTATGGCAAACAATTGCAGATCGAAAAGCAAGAAACTTGAACAAAGCCAAGCAAAAATGGATACAATTAACGTAACTTTTGTCGCACAAACACTAATTACAAATTAGATCTGTGCCAGTAAAAAACTGATTTTTCTCAAACACATAAACGCAGCTGAATATTAATACCCAAGCAAAATAGTAATCACATTTATTTTATTTTTTCAAATCAGGAAGAATTCAAATGCCATAGATATGTGATCACGTTTGTATTTTTGTTTGTTGTGGTTTCTATAGAAAATATATTTTTTTTTCTTCAAACCTTTTGATGCTTATAAATCAAAGCAAGTACAAAAGACCGAATAAAAAATAGAATGATATTTTCATTAGAACATTTTGAACGGTGCCCATTATTCGTTCGAGCCATATAATTTTCTGCATAAAACATTTTAAAAGGATTTTATAGATCGAATTTTATTATATACGATTTCAGAAGTAAAAAAAAAGAACCGAAACCCATAGAAATAAAAATGAATTACGAATTTGAATAAAGAATTTGGTCATTCATTTTACGATGTGCGGCAAACGACATTTATTTTAAAGATTCTCCAAAAACGTATTCTCTGGCATATGAATTCTAGTTTCATTCACACTGTGTCAGCCGCATCGGGTCTATTGAACAAGTTCGTTGGCTTCACCAATCCCATGCACACTAGAACGAATTTTACAAAATAGACAATTTTATCACGCCAATAAATATTCTTTTCGGATATTTATAGATGGGCTTTAACAGTCATCAATTGTGTTAAAAATGAACATCGATAAAACACAAGATGCATAAAAAACGATGATGGTTCCTTGCATAGAAAGTACGTATTCTTGTGTTTAGTTTGTCTCTTTAAATGCATTCGGATCGGCTAATGAAAAGCTGATTAGAACATCCAAAAAAAATTCGATTCTTTTTTCGAGCTATAAAATTGTGATAAGACGTGGCTTTTTAACATGGAACGGGAAACTAGAGAAAAAAAAACAAGGCAACTAAAATGTATTGGAAGCAGACAACAACCAAAATGCGTTGAGTGAGTATTAAAATGGAGAGACGAAAACAGAAACTAAAAAAATGGTATAATCAAGCAGTTTTTTTTTAAAGCATCTTTTGATTGAAGAAGAAGTAGCTGCAGAACGAATTCCGCTTTTAATCCACTGTTTAACGTGCATATGAAATTGACCGATGTGCAACCGAAATGCGTGTGCATCGTTTTTATGTGGCATCAGTAACACAACAAACGAAACAATGAGAAAAAAGAAGGTGAATGCTTGTGCTTGTGCGCTCGTGAGCATGTATGCGTGGTTTTTTTTGTGTGTCTTCAGCCAAATGAAGTGAAGTGAAGACTGAACAACCACAAACGTATGCGTTGATCATCGAAGCAGTGAGACCGAAAACACTCAAATGAATACAACAAACAATGAACATCAATTTTGTCGGCCCGTTTCGTCTTTGAATTTCGTCCAGAGAGTCTGTGATTGTGTTTTGCATGTCGCGCTATCATTGTTGTTTGGCTCGTCTTCAATTTATTCCATATCAAATAATATAAGAAAAAAAAGCATATATTGAGATCGGCTTGTATTATTTAGATTATTTCTGGGATTTGAATAGATGAACACGTTCAATTGTGTTCATTCAGCTACGAATTAATGCTGATGTCTACACACAGTGGGGCATCGATTGAGGTTGAGGTTTTATTTTTTTCATTCAACGTTCCCATGCATTTATGCGAAAGTTTTGTATTTGAAGAAGCAATGCTCAAGAAGTTGTTGAGAAGTAAGATCGGTCGAAAAAGGATTAAAAGAGGAAAAGTATAGATTTATTGGCATCAAATTTCCACCTCGATTTCAATGAAATTTCTTAAGATTATCCATATTTCTGCTATCGTGTGAACTGATCTCGGTAGTGGATTTATATCATGTGAATGATTTTTTTCCTTAACATTTATATTCATTGTATTTCAATTCATTTTGTTTAACAAGTTTTGTATTGTCAATAATAATAATCGAATCCTGTTTGATCTTACATTCGATTCATCAACAAATTGTTGGCGTCAAAGTGCTGCATAGAATTGATTTACACGAACGTGATGCATTTTCTCAATCTATTTTGTCCATATTTGAGTGACAGAATAAAGTTATTTCATATAAGTTGTTGTTTTATTGAGCTGTTTCACTTCTATTGGGGTCTAGAACGAGTCTGTCGATAGTAAATGCAAACGAATTTGATTTCACTTCTTCGACTAAAGTGTAAACTCTTAAATCTTTTAAAGAGAATACATTTATTCTAATCAATTCGGCTATCGTTGTCTTTCGAACTCGACCATTCGACCGGGTAAACGACAGAATTATAACACCGGGATCAATTGGTTTGGAAATTGCAACTTAAACGCTCAGTGTCTCTGCACGTCCCCTGAGGTTAGTCAACATCCGTGAACCCTTCGTACAGGTTTAATGGATTATCTAACTGAAATCATGGCAATGAGCATTAACAATATCTGAATACAATTGCGTTTTGAAAATGAAACATTCGGACAAACAAAATCTTGATGGAAATTGGAGAAATCGTTTCAACATGACAAACAAGTGTTTACCGGCTACAGTCGCACAATATGGGACTTTTACTTCAAATCTGTCTACAGATTTACATTTTCGATATTTTATTAATATGTTAATAACCAACATATTGTAAAAAAAAACGTCTTATTAACATACTTGTTTACTAACGTTAATAAAACATATTTTTTTAATACCATATTTGGTTATTAACGTTAATAAATTATTTTTTTATTAATGTGGTAACATATCGGGGAATTATTTTTTATTAATTAATAAATGAATATTTTTTATTAACTTCAAACATATTAGTAAGATGAAAATCTTATTATTAATAAAAAAAAAACTTAATACCTTTGTTTTTTTTGTTTTTTTCAACAAAAAAAGCGTTATGTTATTAACATAATAATAACATAATGTGTTATTAATAATATTTTTTTTTATTAATTAATAAAAAAATGTTGACATGTTAATAAAATTTTCCAAAAATATTGACCTTAAAGTTTAAATATGGAATCAATTGCACCAGTTGTGGATCTGAAAATCACGGATCTCAATGTTAATTGCTTGGAAAAAATATTAAAATATTTGAGCATTCTGGATCCTTTAAACAAAGTGATGTCAGTTGTAAAAATTGACCGTTGGCGCCATGAACTTTGCCTTTGAATTATAATAATTATTATTATTTTTTTTTATTATCTGGTATTATTAAGTACAATGTAATGATGATTTACTAAACTCCCATACGGTTCCTATATATATACAAATTCGTAACCCAAATTTTTGTAAATTTTTCGGTAAAATAGGCATTTTCAATAAGATAATTGAGCATTATTAATTGATATTTAAAGAATTGTATTAGTTCGTCAGTTCGCCGTTTTTCACAACAACAATTCGTACAGGGAAGACATCACCTTGCCTTTAAATGTATCTGATGCAAAAAAGAGTCTCAATTCGGACAATTTGGACTGACTGATTTTACAAATATTATTGGCCATTTTCAGCATTTGGAGCACATTAAGTTCATATACAATTCACGAACAGATTTCAACTGTATATATTTTTACGTTCCTACTCGCAACAAAAAAGCATAGAAATGACATTGATTCCAGATGAGAGTTTATATCAGTGCATTCAGGACCACTTGCCACTGAAGTGCTTAAGGTTCTGAGTTTGGAGGAATATTTTTACAGCACCGTTTTCAAAAATAATTTGGGGACATCTCGGTTCACACGGACAAAAAAAATTCACCTTGAAAGATGGTTCATTTGAATATGAAAACTCGCTGGCTTACGCATTTGTTAGCCAGTATACACCACTGTGGCAAATTAGCCAGCTAATTTGCTCATCACTGCTTCCTGGTTGATATTTGAACATTTCCTTTTGCCGTTCAAATTACTTAGTTGGCTTCAATGAAGTTAGTTCATTCTGATTCTGATGATTATGCAAAATTATAAAGCACACTTCAAGCGGTATCTCAGACAAATCTAGACGATAACCCTCATCATTTTATCGTCCCAAATCAAACGACTATATTCGTCTATCGGTCGACTGTCTGGCAGTCATTTTTTGTTTCAAGGAAAGGTGCAGTATCTGGTCTCAATATATGCTACAAGATGTTGTAGTTTTACATGCTTAAACTGTGAGATCAAGTCACTCGGAACAAATAAACAACTAGAGTAGCCTGTAAAAGATTCTTTTGAATATATTTCATAGTTTTTTTGAAGTGCATTTTAGCGAAATCTATTTTGTTTTCAGACATTTCTTCGTTTAATTTTTGTTGATGGATCAGAAACGAAATGAAGTTAGACGTCAGCGATATATTTTAACACCTGTGAATCAACAATTCAGGAGCTATTAATATGTACCAAATGAAATCGTCATTCGATTTCTAAAATTACACTGGCTGACAGGTGGTGACTTTGAAAATTCTTATTTCGTCATGGACCCATGAAAATGTCCTATTACATACAGATTTACGTTCACATAATTGAACTGTACGTAATTTGTCGTTTCAAAATTTGGAAAAATATCTAGAGCATTCACGTCAAATCCAATGGACTTTTGTAAAATCAAGAGTATAAATAGCGTGTACAACTCTTTGGTAATTCAGTAAGTCATTTTCTTCTCCAAGAAGACTGTTAAGATTGAATAAATCGGTTCTTAAAAGATTGTTAGTAATATCTACGTAAAAATGAAGCTGTTCCTTGTTGCAACTGTCATTTCGTGTGCACTTGTCTTCGTATTTTCATCACCAACTCCAGGTAAAGAAGTTGATGTCCCAGAGCCAGAATGCAGTATTGGAACGGACCCGTGTGCAATTGAACCCCCCTGTACTGAAACTAAGGGAGATGGATCTAAGGGCAAATGTACCGTGGGCACAGGCACCGAAGGCAAAGGTACCGTAGGCAAAGGCACCGAGGGCAAAGGTACCGTGGGCAAAGGATCTGCAGTTGGTTTTTTCAAATCCGTTCAAAATCAAAAATCAGCTCAGATCGATTAAAGACCAAACTGAAAAGATGGATAAACCAGGAGTGTATCAAATTACATGCAGCAAATGTAAGCTGAAATACTACGGCCAAACAAAACGATCTGTGAGAAAGAGATTTGATGAACACAAAAAATACATCAAAAACAATGAACCAAGGAAGTCGGCGTTCGCTTCACACGCATTAGAGCAACTACATTTGCAAATATCAGCAGATAACGTTCAGCTACTAAAGAGCGTAAACAACGAACAGAAGCTAGATGCATACGAAAGTATGTATATACACAGAGACGCAAAAGCGATGAATCTGGACAAAGGAAACATCGAGTCCGATTTATTCAATTTGTTTTGATTTTCTTTTTGTGACATTGTTCGCGTATCGACACTTGTCGTGCACGCTACATAATATTGCCATTTCAATGTAATGATACACTTTTTCTTCCCGTGCGGTTGTATTAGTTAGAATTGACACAATTTTTCGTTCACACACCTTGGTGTTAGTATTTCAATATCTCACTAGCTCTAAACAATAAAATCACATTTGAATTTTTAGTCGTGTTGCTGATGATGGGCAGTAAACTGCTTGAAATGCATTCAATATCTTGACTCAATAAATTGTCCAATACTGCAAACTCAATATAATGGTTTATTATGTTTTAAATAAAAATTGTTTTTTTTTATTTTTATTGTGATGTTTAAGAGTTTGCGCAAAATCGTTTCTATTTAAACTGTTTCAGTATTTTACACTTTCACAGTCCCTACAAATAAATACATCATTTTTCCACATCAATTGCTCTGTATTTTCTTAATACTAAGCTAACTCATAAGATTCTCGACAAAAAACCATAGCAAATTCGTGAAATTCAGAAAAAATGGCTCTCATCACCCGTTTCCCCTGGAAGTTGATTTTGGCCTTATTTGAAGAATTTTCCAACATTTAAAAGCATTTTGCACCGAAAATCACATAAATTTGTAAGAATTCGTACATTCGATTACACATTTTAGAATTTTTCACACATTAGAATGTCTTTACATTCAACCATCTGCGTCAGCGGTATTCTGTATTATCTGAAAACAACATGTTCCCAAATCGGAATTTTGAATCAATATTTGTGATTGCTTTTGGGATTTCTCGTGCTACGACCATCGTTGGGACATTCCCATACAAATATACAGTGATGATAGATAGTCAATGACAGACAGCGCCACAACTATAATGAACTAAATTTTCACTATAGTATAGTTATTCTTATTGACATTTTTCAATATGGCGCCGGCATGCGGTACAAAATGTATGGAGCAGTTTCGAAAAAGAAGAAGCAGTATAGGGTACACTTGTGTCCTCACGATGGCTACGACTGTGAAAATTCATTTGGCTTTTCTTGAATTGCGGAAGATAGCACTCCTTCACAATTTGACATTTTGACCATTAATTATTTCCAGGGCAACCAGAAAAAAATACAAATCTCTACGCAAATGAAAAATATTTAACAAATTAATTTTTTCGATTATTGGCGAATATCAGTTACAGTTTTGTCTCAAATGTTTACGAAATTGTGGAATTTTTTATTTAAGAATTTGTTTTCGAAAATATTTTTTATATAAATAATTGTTTTTTCATCAAAAACTGGCAACATGAAACCTTTGTTGTTCTTTTTACATTTGTAATTTTTAGTTAAATTACTGTACTTAAATTACTTACTATTTTGGATTTTGGAATTAATTTCAAATGAATCACATCAGCGCCATCTCTTATTACTTCTCAGCACAACTAAGAACTGCAAACATCTTCATTTCGCAACTCCTTCAATGGTCTTTAATCGATAATATTTGTCAGAGTAAATAACAGATATTCTTCGCCTTGAAAATGTCTGAGTTTGTGCCAAAGTAACGCATTTTGCAAAGTGTCTTTTTCAATTACTCGGAGTTTATTTGTGTCATTGTCACGGAAAGGGTGCCGCCACCAGAGTAAAGCGTAAAGCGGAAAACAACAAAATCTTTGATATGTTAATCTGTTATTCTTTTGAAAAACCCAATGCGGGTATGCAACATATGATGATACATGTAAACAAATTCAGTCCAATTTCGTGATAGACAGCGCCATTCATCATACAAAAATATTAGCAGAAAAAATATGAACTGACAGGCAGTAATGCCAGTTGCTTTGTTTCATTTATTTCATCCGCCAGAGCCGTACGCAACGTAATCTGACAGTTTAGCCGTTTGTATACTCTCATTGGAAAAACCCAATCACAGCTTAAAATATTGCTAGTTCGTATGCCTTACACTTTGCTCTGGTGGCGGTACCTTTCCCATTGATTTTTTGTACATAGGTTTCAATGTATTTAATGTTCAAATAAGTGACCTGTGTATATTTCAAAGCACCAAAGTTGTCAAAACGTAAAGTAAATGTCTGGTCCATATATCTTGGACTTGTAATTTTTAATACTGTTTTCATAACTAAAATATATGAAATATTAATTTCAAATAAAACAATATTTGTTATGTCAAAAAAACTAAGTTACAGCGAAGACCTGAGAATTCAGTTTATTTTAGTTTTGGCTTTGTGGTGGTAATTTCAAAGTAGTATCAGTGCAGAAAGTAAATGTTGTTTTTTTCTATTGGAAATGTCATTTTTATTTTGAATATTGCAGCAAAAATAATTTTAAAAAGCTTTAATTGGGTGTAGTCTGATTTGGGTATAATATTTTGGTTGGACATCCACTAAAATTACCCAATTGAGCTAAAATTCATAGAAAATGTTTAGAACCTTTTGATATAAAAATGTACTGTAGTCAATTAGCTCGTGTTTCGTGTTATATGTATGTTCCATCTATCTGCATCTGATCCAATACTAATGACATCCATCTTTGCCCTTGGGAATTTTTTCCTTGGGACATTGTTCCTTGGGAATTTTTTCCTTGGGACATTGTTCCTTGGGACCTTTGCCCTTGGATCCATCCCCTTTAGTTTCGGGGCAGGTGGGTTCAATTAAACATGGGTCAATGTTACATGTGTCCTCGCATACGTCTACAGGCGTTCCAATACTGCATTCTGGCTCTGGGACATCAACTGCTTTACCTGGAGTTGGTGATGAAAATACGAAGACAAGTGTACACGAAATGACAGTTGCAACAAGGAACAGCTTCATTTTTACGTAGATATTATTAACAATCTTTTAAGAACCGATTTATTCAATCTTAACAGTCTTCTTGGAGAAGAAAATGACTTACTGAATTATCAAGAGTTGTACACGCTATTTATACTCTTGATTTTACAAAAGTCCATTGGATTTGACGTGAATGCTCTAGATATTTTTCCGAATTGTGAAACGGCAAATTACGTACAATTCAATTATGTGAACGTAAATCTGTATGTAATGACGAAATAAGAACAGATTTTTAAAGTCACCACCTGTTACCAAGTATAATTTTAGAAGCCGAATGTCGATTTCATATGATACCTGTTGATAGCTCCTGAATTGTTGATTCACAGGTGTTAAAATATTTCGCTGACGTCTAACTTCGTCTCGTTTCGGATCCATCAACAAAAATTAAACGAAGAAATGTCTGAAAATAAAATAGATTTCGCTAGAATGTACTTAAAAAAAACTATGAAATATATTCAAAAGAATCTGTTACAGCCTATTACAGTTAGTTCTAATGGTTTATTTGTTCCAAAACGAGTTTTCCAATTGATTGCCGGTTATTTGCCAGTCGATTTCAACGCACGTTGAGTCGTTTTCTCTGACCAAATTTACCGTTTGGTAGTCATTTGCATGTGGACTAAGACCGTCTAATGTACATGAAAATTGGTTGAAAAACGATTCCACTTTTAATTCCCTTAATTTTTATAGTCCTAAATCAAACGACAATAGTTGTCTATCGGTCGGTTGTTTGGCAATTATTTTTTTTCAAGGTAAGGTGCAGCATCGAGTCTCAATATATGCAACTAAATATTACTTTTCACTAGATAATAGTATTTATTGTTGTAGTTTTACATACTTCAACTTCGAGATTTAAGTCATTCGGAACAAAAAAACCAATGGGTTTTAAACTATTTGAATAGCCTGTAATAGCACAGCGGTGAAGCGACTATACAAAATTGCTAGGGCACGTAGTAGGCTACGTCATGTGATTTGCATAGCGTAGTTAGGGCACGTAGTTTTGTCATTGCACCACTCAGTGTAATAGGCTGTACAGATTTTGAATATATTTCATAGTTCTTTTAAAGTACATTTTAGCGAAATCTATTTTGTTTTCAGACATTTGGTCATAGGGTTATTCACGGATGCTAGTTTCGCTAGTTTTTGCTAGTTTTTCTAGTTATATTTTTATATTAACTTTGATTAAAACAGGACAAAAACGCATTTTTATTTGATCGTTCTTCTTGAGGGTGTTATTTGGGCGATACTAATTATTTCTGTTTATATTCTCAGTTAAATACATTGATAAAACTGGTAAAATAACTATAATAATGTATTGAATCGATGGACCGCTATTTTCTGCTAGTTTTTTCTAGTTTTACTAGCGTGAATAACCCTATTCATTTTGTTCTTTAATTTTTGTTGATGGATCCGAAACGAGACGAAGTTAGACGTCAGCGAAATATTTTAACACCTGTGAATCAACAATTCAGGAGCTATCAACAGGTATCATATGAAATCGACATTCGGCTTCTAAAATTATACTTGGTAACAGGTGGTGACTTTAAAAATCTGTTCTTATTTCGTCATTACATACAGATTTACGTTCACATAATTGAATTGTACGTAATTTGCCGTTTCACAATTCGGAAAAATATCTAGAGCATTCACGTCAAATCCAATGGACTTTTGTAAAATCAAGAGTATAAATAGCGTGTACAACTCTTGATAATTCAGTAAGTCATTTTCTTCTCCAAGAAGACTGTTAAGATTGAATAAATCGGTTCTTAAAAGATTGTTAGTAATATCTACGTAAAAATGAAGCTGTTCCTTGTTGCAACTGTCATTTCGTGTACACTTGTCTTCGTATTTTCATCACCAACTCCAGGTAAAGCAGTTGATGTCCCAGAGCCAGAATGCAGTATTGGAACGCCTGTAGACGTATGCGAGGACACATGTAACATTGACCCATGTTTAATTGAACCCACCTGCCCCGAAACTAAAGGGGATGGATCCAAGGGCAAAGGTCCCAAGGAACAATGTCCCAAGGAAAAAATTCCCAAGGAACAATGTCCCAAGGAAAAAATTCCCAAGGGCAAAGATGGATGTCATTAGTATTGGATCAGATGCAGATAGATGGAACATACATATAACACGAAACACGAGCTAATTGACTACAGTACATTTTTATATCAAAAGGTTCTAAACATTTTCTATGAATTTTAGCTCAATTGGGTAATTTTAGTGGATGTCCAACCAAAATATTATACCCAAATCAGACTACACCCAATTCAAGCTTTTTAAAATTATTTTTGCTGCAATATTCAAAATAAAAATGACATTTCCAATAGAAAAAAACAACATTTACTTTCTGCACTGATACTACTTTGAAATTACCACCACAAAGCCAAAACTAAAATAAACTGAATTCTCAGGTCTTCGCTGTAACTTAGTTTTTTTGACATAACAAATATTGTTTTATTTGAAATTAATATTTCATATATTTTAGTTATGAAAACAGTATTAAAAATTACAAGTCCAAGATATATGGACCAGACATTTACTTTACGTTTTGACAACTTTGGTGCTTTGAAATATACATAGGTCACTTATTTGAACATTAAATACATTGAAACCTATGTACAAAAAATCAATGGGAAAGGTACCGCCACCAGAGCAAAGTGTAAGGCATACGAACTAGCAATATTTTAAGCTGTGATTGGGTTTTTCAAAAGAATAACAGATTAACATATCAAAGATTTTGTTGTTTTCCGCTTTACGCTTTACTCTGGTGGCGGCACCCTTTCCGTGACAATGACACAAATAAACTCCGAGTAATTGAAAAAGACACTCTGCAAAATGCGTTACTTTGGCACAAACTCAGACATTTTCAAGGCGAAGAATATCTGTTATTTACTCTGACAAATATTATCGATTAAAGACCATTGAAGGAGTTGCGAAATGAAGATGTTTGCAGTTCTTAGTTGTGCTGAGAAGTAATAAGAGATGGCGCTGATGTGATTCATTTGAAATTAATTCCAAAATCCAATATAGTAAGTAATTTAAGTACAGTAATTTAACTAAAAATTACAAATGTAAAAAGAACAACAAAGGTTTCATGTTGCCAGTTTTTGATGAAAAAACAATTATTGATATAAAAAATATTATCGAAAACAAATTCATAAATAAAAAAATTCCACAATTTCTTAAAAATTTGAGACAAAATTGTAACTGATAGTCGCATATGTTTTGATTTGGTCGATATACGATAACACATCAGAATGAGAGATTTCAGTTTTAGTTGCATCTTTTTCACTATCGTCATAATTTTCGATCGTGTCTAAATCAATTCAAATTTGAAGAATATATTTATCGTTTATTCGTGTTTGAATGAGATGAGATCAGCTGACAAATGAAATGAATAAGCTGATTTCGAGAGAAAGAGACAAAGAAAATCTACATTTGTGGTTTTGGAAAAAAAAAATTGAATCGGCCAGATGTTCAACTATTTGGAGGTGAATTATCCATTTTACACTAATGACCGTCCGTGCCAATTTTTTTCCCTTATCTGAGCGTTTCTCTTTTTCAGGGGTTCTCTTATTCGGAGGTTTTTCTGTACACTGCCAAGTTTTACTTTAGTTTTTTTTTTGCTTGACGTTTACGGTGATATGATTTCATTGATGTTTTGTATTGTTAACAATTTTGAAATTACGATTTTGGGATTTGATTTAATCCAATTTAATAAAAAAATCGTATACTTTGTTTTCGACTTTTGGTTAGAAATGTGCGAAATTTTATGAAAAACGTCAAAAGTTGAAAATCCTTTGTACTGGACGTACCATTCACAAGTTCTAACGGGCATTCCCACTATATTTATCTTGTAGAAGATTAAAAAATATACAAACTGGGTGAATTCGATCAAAATCGTAGGATTCTTTACGATTTTTGGTCGAAAATGTGCGATTTTTCATGAAAAATGTCAAAAGTTGAAATCCCTTGTACTGGATTGTACTGGAGGTACCTCAAAATGATCGAATTTCGAAAAAATAAAAATATATATTTCAGATTTTCCAGTCTAGAATATACTCCCAAAATTTCAAGACATTAGCTATAACGGTTTTTGAGCTATGAATGGTACAAACATTCATACAAACATACAAAAAACCCCGTATCTGGTATAGATATGTTGATGATACTTTTACTGTTGTAAAAATATCAGAAATAGACCAGATATTGGATGTTATTAATAACCGATATCCGAGTATCAAATTCACTTTTGAAAAAGAAGATGAGATCGACCACACACTCCCTTACTTTGATTTAAAAATCAAAAGAAATGGAGTAAAAATCGAATTTGGAGTGTATCGCAAGTCAATTTCGACCGATCGGTACATAACGAGCGATTCATATTGCTGTTATCAACAAAAAAACGCTTCCTTTCAATCAATGGTCTACAGACTTTGCCGTCTCCCATTGTCCAATAATAGTTACATGTGTGAATATAAACAAATCAAACACATCGCTGATGTCAACGGGTTCCCAACATCACTAATTGACCGTTTAATCAAAAAACATTCTACCAAAATTCAACGTGAAATCAATAGCACTTCGTTCAGCCAAAATCGAACAATACATTCAACTCAAACACACCGAGTGGCATTACCGTTCGCCCCAAGTATAACCAACTACCTTGCACCGACTTTCAATAAATTGAACATGCAAATTGTAAACACCAACAACAACAAGGTAAGGTTCTCATTGGGCTCAACGAAAGACGCAGTTCCGAATAAACAACGAAGTGGCATTTACGAAATAAAATGCTCGGATTGTGAGTTCAAATACATCGGACAAACGTGAAGAGCATTGCACACACGCATTGAAGAACACCTTCGTTCAGTGCGCAAGAAAGAGATAGACAAGGCTGTCGCTGAACACGTCTACGATCTCAACAATTCGCATCCACACCGTATCACATCATTCGAAGAGAATGTTCGTTTGCTTAAATCAGTTAAAAAGAACCAACAACTTGATGCTTTTGAATCACTTTACATTTCTATTAACGAACCGCTTATGAATTTAGAACAAGGTCCAATACAGTCTCCTCTTTTCAACTTTTTAAATTAATCAAACTCTCACATTCACACACATTATTGATTTTCATAGACATAACAATTTGTATTTTGTGTATTATCATGTTGTTTTTGCATTTTTACATTATGTTTTGACTTTTTATTTAGAGTACAATTGACGCTCACTGAAGATGGTTCCTCAGTTGTGAACCGAAATGCATTCGATATACAACAAAATCAAAATTTAAATTGTTTCATACAGATTAGTTTTTTTTTATTTCCGATTTTTGCGGTCCATAAGGTTAAACTAACAAAACATTGAAATCATAAGACCACAAACCTACTGGCATTTTAGTAATTGAATTACTAAAAAACAACTGGATACAAAAAACGATTTTAGAGCAATATTTTTCATTTGCGTAGAGATTTGTATTTTTTTCTGGTTGCCCTGGAAATAATTAATGGTCAAAATGTCAAATTGTGAGGGAGATTCGCTATCTTCCGAAATTCAAGAAAAGCCAAATGAATTATCACAGTCGTAGTACGAGAAATCCCAAAAGCAATCATAAAAATTGATTCAAAATTCCGATTTGGGAACATGTTGTTTTCAGATAATACAGAATACCGCTGACGCAGATGGTAGAATGTAAAGACATTCTAATGTGTGAAAAATTCTAAAAATGTGTAATCGAATGCACGAATTCTTACAAGTTTATGTGATTTTCGGTGCAAAATGCTTTTAAATGTTGGAAAATTCTTCAAATAAGGCCAAAATCAACTTCCAGGGGAAACGGGTGATGAGAGCCATTTTTTCTGAATTTCATGAATTTGCTATGGTTTTTTGTCGAGAATCTCATGAGTTAGCTTAGTATTAAGAAAATACAGAGCAATTGATGTGGAAAAATGATGTATTTATTTGTAGGGATTGTGAAAGTGTAAAATACTGGTTTTCAGAATTGGAAATTTCATTTTAATTGTTCATGATTTTGTATTTTGCGGCACAAATAATTTTAAAAGTTTGAATTGTGTGTAATTAGTTTGGACATCCACTCAAATTAGCCAACTGAGCTAAAATTCATACTGTAGTAAAATAGCTCATGTTTCATGTTGTATGTATGTTCGACCTAACTCCATCCGATCCAATACTAAGGACATCCACCTTTCTTAGATCCTTTGCCCTCGGTACCTTTGCCCTCGGTGCCTTTGCCCACGGTACCTTTGCCCTTAGATCCATCTCCCTTAGTTTCAGTACAGGGGGGTTCAATTGCACACGGGTCCGTTCCAATACTGCATTCTGGCTCTGGGACATCAACTTCTTTACCTGGAGTTGGTGATGAAAATACGAAGACAAGTGCACACGAAATGACAGTTGCAACAAGGAACAGCTTCATTTTTACGTAGATATTACTAACAATCTTTTAAGAACCGATTTATTCAATCTTAACAGTCTTCTTGGAGAAGAAAATGACTTACTGAATTACCAAAGAGTTTTACACGCTATTTATACTCTTGATTTTACAAAGTCCATCGGATTTGACGTGAATGCTCTAGATATTTTTCCAAATTGTGAAACGACAAATTACGTACAGTTCAATTATGTAAACGTAAACCTGTATGTAATAGGACATTTTCATGGGTCCATGACGAAATAAGAACAGATTTTCAAAGTCACCACCTGTTACCAAGTATAATTTTAGAAGCCGAATGTCGATTTCATATGATACATATTAATAGCTCCTGAAGTGTTGATTCACAGGTGTTAAAATATATCGCTGACGTCTAACTTCATTTCGTTTCTGATCCATCAACAAAAATTAAACGAAGAAATGTCTGGAAACAAAATAGATTTCGCTAAATGCACTTTAAAGAAACTATGAAATATATTCAAAATCTGTACAGCCTATTACAGTTAATTCTAATGGTTTCTCTGACCAAATTTGCCGTTTGGTAGTCGTTTGCATGTGGACTTAGACCGTCTAATGCACATGAAAATCGGTTAAGAAACAATTCCACTTTTAATTCACTTAATTTGTATAGTCCTAAATCAAACGACAATAGTCGTCTGTTCGGCAATTAATTTTTTTCAAGGAAAGATGCAGTATCTGGTCTCAATATATGCTACTGAATATTGCTTGTCACTAAACAATAGTGTTCCTTTTATTGTTGTAGTTTTACATGCTTCAACTTTGAGATTTTAGTCACTCGGAACAAAAAAACCAATGGGTTTTTAGAATTAGAATAGCCTATAACGGTTTTTGAGCACAGCGGTTGTAACCGTATCGGCCTTACATTCTACGCTTACACATAAACATGTAAATTGCATATTAGTATTGCATGCCGAACCTGATAATATTTCATATCTATTAGGCAACGCATTCATCTATGCGCATTGCTTAACACTATCATGTATATGCTCTACCCATGGGAGGGACGTGAAAAGCGGTGTACTCTCGAACTAAATTTTTTCTGTAGAAATCAAAGGCAATGTACATGGCGCTGGTGTCGTCATTTGAACATTTGTACGAGAACGTCTCTGCCATGGCTCTACCTCCACTACTTTCAAATATGTTAGGAGATAAGATGATCGAACCCAATAGGCCAGACTTTGTAATCTTAATTGATATAATAAGGGGAAACATTGTTAGAATCAAAGGACATCATTGCAGCGATGCATTCGAGTCAGTCGTTTTCCAGCCTGTAACTCATTCAGTAATAAAATTAATAGAGAATAAATAAAATGTTTTAATATTCTCCTAACCACTTGGAAAACCCAAACAAAAACCCTTATACGGTGAAGCGACTATACAAACTTGCTAGGGCACGTAGTAGGCTACGTCATGTGATTTGCATAGCGTAGTTGGGGCACGTTCTTTCGTCATTGCACCACTCAGTGTAATAATAGTGGCTGTACAGATTTTGAATATATTTCATAGTTTTTTTAAAGTGTATTTTAGCGAAATCTATTTTGTTTTCAGACATTTCTTCGTTTAATTTTTGTTGATGGATCAGAAACGAAATGAAGTTAGACGTCAGTGATATATTTTAACACCTGTGAATCAACAATTCAGGAGCTATTAATATGTACCAAATGAAATTGTCATTCGATTTCTAAAATTACACTGGCTGACAGGTGGTGACTTTGAAAATCTGTTCTTATTTCGTCATGGACCCATGAAAATGTCCTATTACATACAGATTTACGTTCACATAATTGAACTGTACGTAATTTGTTATTTCATAATTTAAAAAAATATTTAGAGCACGTCAAATCCAATGGACTTTTGTAAAATCAAGAGTATAAATAGCGTGTAAAACTCTTGATAACTCAGTAAGTCATTTTCTTCTCCAAGAAGACTGTTAAGATTGAATAAATCGGTTCTTAAAAGATTGTTAATAATACTCAGTAACTACGAAGAGTACGATTTTATTCTCCCAGAGGGCGAATTTTTGCATATATTCTTCATGGGAGAATATTCTACTCCTTTTTTCCCCCATGGAGGAATATTTTTGAAATGTCAATATATTTTGACTGATGTCAAACCGATTCAGCAACAATGTTTAGAAAGTGCATTATTCTCCCAAGAGGAATATATTCTCCCGATATTCCTCCAAGGAGAAAAAATGCAGAAATGAGCCCTCTGGGAGAATAAAATTATACCCTTTGTATTTACTGAGTATCTACGTTAAAATGAAGCTGTTCCTTGTTGTAACTGTCATTTCGTGTACACTTGTCTTCGTATTTTCATCACCAACTCCAGGTAAAGCAGTTGATGTCCCAGAGCCAGAATGCAGTATTGGAACGCCTGTAGACGTATGCGAGGACACATGTAACATTGACCCATGTTTAATTGAACCCACCTGCCCCGAAACTAAGGGAGATGGATCCAAGGGCAAAGGATCTAAGCGCAAAGGATCTAAGGGCAAAGGATCTAAAAAAAATTAATGTCATTAGTATTGGATCAGATGCAGTTAGAACGAACATACATACAACATCAAACATGAGCTTTTTTACTACAGTATGAATTTAAGCTCAATTGGGTAATTTGAGTGGACGTCCAAACTAATTACACACAATTCAAGCTTTTGAAATTATTTTTGCTGCAAAATACAAAATCATGAACAATTAAAATGAAATTTCAAATTCTAAATCCAGTATTTTACACTTTCAAAATCCCTACAAATAAATACATCATTTTTCCACATCAATTGCTCTGTATTTTGTTCATCCTAGGCTAATTCATGAGATTCTCGACAAAAACCCTAGCAAATTGAAAGAAGTTTCCAAAAGTCCATTCTATCTAGTGTAAATTTCGCTTCACAAAAATTTGAGGACACCAAAATCCTCACCTCAAAAACCACGCGTGAGCCTCCTAGATTTTGAATATATGTTACGAAGTGGAACCACACGGAATGAAAACATGTTCCGCGGATTTGGAAGTACATATCATTGACCAAATATTCGTATTACAATGAGGTTCCGTTCCGTTCCGTTCCGGGCGGTTCCATTCTAGGGGGTACTCTGTCAAAATATTTTTGTATTTAGAACCAGGGTGTTAATACGATTATGTATGTGTATATAATAACGTCATTGAATTATGAAAATATTAGTGCTGAGGTTCTAGCGCTCAGAACGGTGGTACTTTTTGCAGCGTGTAGAATCGTTATTATGTGTACCAGTGTGTGAGTTTCGACATAGTAGGCACGAATTTTAGTAGGGCTAGTTTCATTTAATATGCCTCTGGTTTCTTTTAGTTTCGTCTAGATTTTCTAATATTTCTAGTAACTCATTCCATAAGCATTGTATTGTCAATGTGTTTCTTATGTCCAATTTTTTCCATAAGAATTACATTGCCAATGCATTCTTTATGGAAGGATTAACGGTACTTTATGTGAACAAACTCCATAAGATATACATTGGTAATGCTATCTTATGGAAGATGTATCACGCAGTTTTTTATCTAATATTCTTTTAATAGCTTCTAGTAGGCTCTAGTTTTTCTAGTTTTCTGCTAGTTTCTGATTCGTGTCTACACTCTAGGTTCCGTTCCGCGGTTTCGTGACACCAGTCAAGATCCATTATCATTATCATCACTTTTATATTCATGGATTTTCCGTACCGTGAAATTTTCTATGGATACGCACGGAACTTCCGCAGAACGGAACTAAAAAATTCTTCAGAACCTATGTCATCTACACTAACTTAACATTGCTGTCCACTCTACCCCGTTCTGATCGTTTCAAAGGCGAAGTCGAAACACGAAGGTTGCAAGCTCAAAATCTATGACGTATCACTTCGATCGCTTACGGATACGTTTTTCTGGTCGGTGTATAGGACTCGCGTCTGAACTAATGTGTTGCTTTTTGAGTATCGTCTTGGCTTTAGTACATCTAGTGCCCGGAATAATGATTAATCCATATCAATTTCTTCAGTTAAAGGAGATGAATCAAGCCCAGACGAGATCCTCTCCTAAACTATTTTTGAGGACCAGTCATAGATTAATTCTACACTAGATAGAATGGGTAGATGGAGCTAGAACCAGGGTGGTTTCAGGCGAAATTTTACGTGGAAAAAATTGAAATAAATGAGTGGCTGAGAATAGAAATGAGAGTACAGGATCACCCAAGCAGAAGTGCAACATGAAAAATATTTCGAAAAAATGCAACATGAATTATGTTTAAGCGAAGACGCAACATAAAATTCAGTTTTTGCCATGTAAACTGTGCGACAAGAAAAAGGTATTAGTAAAAATGCAACACAATTCCAAAATCATGATGTTTTTTTTCCAAAACAATTCTTATGTTGCACTTTTGCTTGAGTGATCTCGTATTCGCATTTCTATTCCCAGCCACTCAAATGTTCTTGGCAATGAATTTTGAAAAATCGATGACAAAGCTGCTCACAAAAGAAATAAACCATTTGCGTAGCTACTGAACACATACTAGCGATGCATGACCACAACCACAGGTTCTCATCCAGGGGATTTGGGGGTTTTTTAACCATCCCCCCCTCACTGAGCATTGCTTCAACCAGATTTAGTCTTACCGCTTCAGAAATGTTGGTATTAATTAATTTTTCTCGATTACAAAAATGATTGACCAATAGCTGGTGCACAAATAGTTCGTTGCGACAATAATGTCAAATATTCTCGTCAATTGGGCATAAACTATTTATTGGGAATTGTTGTTGGATTGAAAATGTTTTTGGTTGAAAAATGTTACATTTTTATACCGAAATTTCGAATGCCCAAAAAAACATATGAAATTTCTCTCTCTCTTGTGTATTACAGAGTACAGCAAATCATTTAAACAATCAAATATTCATTTGACTATTCCAACTTTCATATATAAAGTACATTGATCGACACATATCTTGATCTAGTCTTTGGGCACACATTTGTACTATATATCTGATATGTTCGAAATTCAGTTTATATAACTTCCTCATTTTGATTTGATATCACTTGAGCGCCTCAATTTAAATTTCTTCGATGGCATCGTAAAATGTAAATAAATGTGAATTTGTGTGTACATCAACTTTCTCGAGACAATTGTTAAAGAATTAAGTGAACGACATCTAGCTGAAATGAATTCCAAACTAAGTGAATGCGCGTATGTGGTGTCTCATTGACAATGCAGTTGATGTAACCGCCCGCAATTCAAAAATTAGAAATTCGAGGTGCGCTCGATGAAAAAAAAATAAACAAATATCACAAAGGAAACACGAAGAGAAAACAAAACACAGAACAAAATGGTTAATACATATGACTGAAGAAGCGCACACACCTAAGATCAAACATACAATTATTCATTGGGTTAACGTTTCTTTTTTTGTGTGTCGATTGCCAGCTTCGACAACAATTCAACAAATCAAACGCATGGAATGATATTTTAAATCATTCCATCGTTAAATTCAACTTCATCTTTGTTAATACACTAAAATCTAAAATTTAATGTGTCATAATTTGTTTGATTCTTTTCTAGTACATTGATTCGAAGCAAATCGAATTCGAAAATTTGATGGGTATTTCATCAATTTCAAATTGTTTTCTATAAACTAAAGTACTTTAATCTATTCAAATTCAAATAATTTTACTCTTTTTTTTTGATAAAAAATTCTCATTCAAAGATGAACGAATACATAATGATCGAAACATTAAAGACACGTTCATTAGACATTCATGAAACGACACCTTCAACGAACCAATTCAAATGAAATGATGTTTCGTGTCAAATAAGAATCACGAGTGATGTTGATATGAATATTTGCATAACAAACGGAAAAAAAATGGACAAAGACGAAACAGATTGCTCAAACAGCCGCTAACATTGGTTGGCCAAATCTGAAGGAAAAAACCACACTACTGAAACTGTTTTCACAGTGTTGTGATTTTTATCGTTGCTTTTCAAAGCTATTGTCACTTTTAAATGATATCGGCGTTTGCTTCAGACACTAACCAATCGACAAATACAATTCTCCGAATCTTCCGCCATCGAACCTTTTGAACAAAAATCGCTACCTTAATTTATGGCATCAAAATATTTGAATGTGTTTGAAAAATTGAGACGTATTCGAAAATTTATTGGCTACGTGCCATCAATAATTGCATGGATTTGGATGTTTACCTCTTCATAATTTAACTCGACACAAAATGCTGCTATACTTGGAAATGTAGCAAGATTCATAATCCTCATCGGATCGTTCGAGTTTATCGTTTAAACAACGAATACAAATATATACCAACTGACAACGAAACTAAAACCCCCAGAGGAGCATATTTAAATTCATTAGAATATCTTTTTATGGCTTCCGAAACGAATTCAAGCGACTGTCGATTGTCTTTAATTAAAAATATTTATTCGTTCACATATTTTTATTTTGCTTGAATTTGGCCTAATTAGCTGAAAAATGGTAAAATATCAAAGCAATTTCACGGCAAGCTAGAAAAAATTCCACCATTTACGAATAAATTTCATCATTTTGTCTGTGTAATTCCTTCGAGAATTTTGATTCAAATTTTTTATGCATCAATAGCGCCTTTGGAATAGTGCAAACAATGAATAAAATATAATCTACCAGACCACAGTACCATGTTACCGTCGACTCTGGTCAATTTTATTGTCACTGTAAATTCTTTCGAAATGGTATATTTTGTGTATCTCTTCTCCACATCATTTATACAGAGTGGCACCTTTTGCATAAAAATTCTCTAATTATGCCGTTTTGTTGCTTACACAAATCTACCGAATATAGAAAACTCTGCGGGTAAAATTAAGTTGTTGACACAAAACCAAATAAATCACATATTCAACGGACACAAAGTGGCCAGAATTGAATCTGTGAACAACGTTTATTAAAATCTATTTTGGTTCAATCATAGCACTTCTAACTGATTGAGCTTAATCGATATAGATAAATGTAATGCTCATAAACGACAACCCAATAAATAATTTTTAAGCTATATATTTTCAACGGAGTTGGGACGCTTGTGTCGTAACCACCTTATGTTTAACGAGACTGAGCCAAACCTTTCTCCTTTTTAAGTAAACGGAAAACATTTTGCAAACTTAGAATGACGTCTTCGCGCTCATCAGCCAAAAATATGTGACAAATTGTATGCCACCCAAAATCATATGAAATTTGTTGTTGTTATTCTCTTGTTCGTTTACTTTTTGCACCTTCAGTGTGAACACTGGACAATGGGAGAAGGAGAGAGAGAGCGAGAGAAATAGCGTCAAAACTGATTATGACAGATTTCGAAGAAAAAGTGCGGCTTCAAACAACATGCTCACTTTGAGCTTCTGATAACATCATTGAAACTTGTTTCTTCTTTTTTTAAAGACGAATAAAACCAAAACAAGATTGCGTATTGCGTTCGTACGCACACCAAATGCTCAGCATCATTCTCTCGTCAATTCGCTGTAATTTATTTTATCGGCTTGATTGATGTGCAAAATGGATGATTTGTTGTTGTTGTTGTTGTTTTTTTTTCGGGGCGAAAACAATTTAGCGACATCAGGTCAACAACATTTTTTATCGGCTTGTTAGGTAGGCGCATTGTAGGTCGGCACCCATTCGATGTCATGTATTTGTAAATTTATATGAAGAAAAAAAAAAAACGATAATTACAGGAAAACTCAAAAGTGCCACACGAAATACACGCGATCAGGGAAATGATGACGTACTCACGGCAAGTATGCATGGCCGATTTATTTATTTGTCAATAGAAAAATGTGGCCAAGCGCAAATTTTCTTTTTGTAAGATGAACACCGAAATCGAGCCAACGTAAGCAATTAGCAAGCAGCTGCAGGTGATGTGTACGTGTTTTCTCTTGTATTCCATACTTTTTACGTAACTCGATTTTCATTTTTCGGTAAATGTAAAAACATTTGGTGGGTTGGTTTCGATGCAATTTCAGCCGGTTTGTTCGCCGTCTGTGACGAATATTTTGGACTGTGAGCCGGTGGCGATTACATTTTTTTTCCTCTTTAATGTAATAAATATTTATTAAGATGATTTTGACGAGTGCACGCGGTCACTTCAATCGACATTTTTGACATTTTTCCATACAATGGAATTTCCAAAACGATTGTTCATTAAAAAACCGTGGCGATATTCGCAATCTGTTTTTTAGTATGATCATGGTGTAAGTTTACTTAGTCGAGTGATCACATGCCACGGTTGATCTGATTGGTCAGAGAGTGATTTTGGCATACGGTCATGGGGACGTTCATTCATCTAGCCTTTGCTAGCCTCAGCTAGCCTTTGCTAGCCTCAGCTAGCCTTTGCTAGCCTATATATGTATTTTACAACAGGAACGAAGAACATCCGAACAAAAGAGAATACAAAAACTGTGAAAAATCATATAGCAGTGTACTGAAATTTTTGCTAGCCTTTGCTAGCTTCTGCTAGCTTTCATAGTATGACTGTCCCCATGCATACGGTCGGCAAAATAACGCTTATCTATGGCATTATCACGCATGAAATACGTTAAAACATCATAATTTTCAATAATCGAGACCATTTTTTTATTGGTAATTATAAATCTCATATTAAACATATTCTTTCGCTCAAAGTAGAAACTTCAGTGACTTCAGTGAAGTCGATGGTTCAAAGTTTCATTTGATTACAATCGTAATTCGTTATATTCCAACTATGGCATCATACGTGACCAAATCGAGTAAAATTGTGATGCGAAGCTAAGAGGATTTTGTTCGTATAAAAACGGCTTCTTTCACTCTCTAAAACCACATATTCATCCAATACTATGAACATTTTTAGCTGAGCCCCGGTTTATGATTATCTCAATAAAAGCTCAAATCTCATCCAATTTTCTTATCTATTTATATGAGTTTTAGTACTTTAGGAAGTTTGAACGAAGAAACAAAAATAAAATAACTTTATTTTTTATTGCTGTAGTTCTGCGCCTTTTAATGGCGCTGCCACAGGTAGAAAGTACTAAACTGGTGATATCGTTGTGTGTATTTTTTGACGAATAATTACCACATCGGAATAAATTACATATATGTTCTTGTTTGCATTAAGTTAATTTTACACATTCTTATCAAAGTGTTTTATCGAAAGAAAGAAAAATTATATGCACCGATTGAGCCAATGTGACCTCGTTTTCCGTTCATATTATTAGAATATATTAATTCTAGCGATGTGAAAGCCTGCTAGATTGAAATGCAATTCACCTATCACACACCTAAAAATAAAATATTTCTAGATTGTTTTTTTTTTCTCTTCTTTTTCTCCTGTTTGTTCCTACAAATAGATAATTAGCACTACGTTGAGATTGGATCAACATTATCTGTTTGTATATTTAAAAAACAACAACTGAACATTCGATTGTGGACACGGTAAAATCATTTGATACTTAAGATATACTTGAAAACTGGTGTGTTGAAACCCAATTATTTGGTAGTTTATAAAAAATCTCATGTTAAATGCACTTTCCAGCACATGTAAAGCGGACATGCATGTAAAATTGCTGGCAGAACAGTACAACTTGTTGTTATGACTGAAATGGTTTTTTTTTGGTTTTGTTTTCTGTTCGGTTTAATGGCCAGATACATCGTGTTTGTCCATACATCTTTTATTGCTTGCATCGCTTGCTAGAAAGCATTTATATGAACAACCACATATAGAGCTTCTTTAATCATTATCAAAACAATACGCTGAGCTGAATCCATGGAAGCCATTGGAGAGAGACACACAATACACATACACACCACACACAATTTATATTTATACACATTGAAATCGACTGAAACGACTGTGCGCTTGGTTCAAAGTGTTGCGATCAATGTAAACACCAGCTCTGCCTGTATGTGTGTATGTCGGTGGCTCAGTGCTCACGGTGTGCGCTCTCGTTTCAAATCGTATACCGAAAGTGTTCAGTGTTCGTTCATAAGTTCAACAATCAACAACGTTATTTTTGTTTGTCCGAAAAATTTAGATTTTTCCTTTGAAATCCATTTTACGTAGCGCAAATTTTAAGTTTTTACACTTAACAAATACCGGGTTGGTAGACAATTTATTAGATTTGAACTAAAATTTGAGCAAATAATAATTAAATGTGGTCAATATAATTGCGTTCTGTTTTGATTTGTATTTTATTTGATTGTTTCCTGTGCGAGTGTGACTTTTTTTTGTTTGTTTGAAAATGACCATACAATTAAAAAAAAAAAACGTGTGATGTGCGATGAGTGTGCTTTTGTTATCTGGTCAATGTGATTTATCCACGTTGTTTACGTGATCATGATCGTTCAACCTTCGATTTGATTTGTTTTTTTTTTTTTTTTAATTTAAAATAACTTCAAATTTACCGTAAAAAGGCAACACAAATATTTTTTTTATTGTTGACAAAAAAAACATGTGAACATGTTGAATCGTCATAACATTGAATTTTCATTTTGTCTAAAATGGAAACATTTTTGTATTATATTGCAAATATGGTTATGAATGCACGCACAATTTTTTCCGCTGTTGTGTTTGATTATTAATTTTTGTTTTGTGAACATTTTCAGTCGAATTTTTGTTTGTTTGTTGTGTTCAAAGTGCGCAAATGAGTAACTCCAACTATTTCACGCAATTTCATTCCTTTCTGACAATTTCCATCTATATCAAATTGTCTCGTGCTCGCTGCAAATTAGCTCAAGAAAGAAAAAATTTCAGTTGATAACAATTATTCAATTATTGTGTCTACAACGCGTACCAACATTTATTATTTTGTTATATTTATTCTCGCAAAACAAAACAAGAGAAATAAAAACACAACAAATTGCATTCCATTGTGCACTCGGCACAAGTGGTTGGCATCGAATATGCCAGCAATGTAAATGCTGTCAGTTTATCTGTTATTATTGTTATGAGATTGGCATTCAAAACTTTTTAAACCAAACAAAATGTGCTCGATTTAATTCTTCCATGCGGAATTTTACCCATTTGTGTCCGTTCATTTCCAAGCGGAATTATTTATGTTTTTCCTTTTGAAACTGTTTATTTCATTAATCAAACAATTCAAATGACAAAATAAAAGTAAATTGCTTAATTGCGGAATGAGAATCAATATCATGACAGTTTGACCAGTGACTACACTTCACATCAAATCGTAGCAGGAAATGATCATGATCAATTGCACACGAAGTATTTTCATACAAAAAAAATAACAACAACAACAACAATTTCAACCCATAAACAAATTTCAATTGTTGTGTTTCATTTTCAGCAATTTGATTAAACAAACACTTTTTAAAAACGCCACTTTTGATTTGGATCAGTGCATAAACATTTGAAAACTACAAAAACATAATTAATCGGTTCGTTTCTGGTTTTTTTGTTTGTTATCAACTGAAGAGAAGAATTCTTTTTGTGTGAAAATACAAAATTAAAACAAATTACAACAAACAAAAAATTGATTCAGTTTGATCAACGTTTGTGAAAGGCGTTACACGTTGGTAGAACAAAAGCCAAGCCAAAAACAGCACAACGAAAAAATTCATATCGAGACATTTTTAGTGAACGACACAACCACACAGATATTCAGCACAGCAACAACAGCAACAGCAACAACAATATTCAAGGTGAGTGAGTGCCGTTGTAGGTTTTTTTTTCTCTTTCTGAATCCCATTCGCATCGAAAACCAGACGATCGATGTATTCAGTTAATAATTGAAATTGTATGCTTAAGTCATGAAAAGGAATAAACAACGCCCGGTTTAATAGCAGGCAACGGTTCCGATATGCATCGTTTGCGACGAAAACGTATTCTCTCTCTCTATGACAACGACAACGATGACGACAACAAATAAGAAACAAAACAACAGCCTTTTGTGCTTAATCCATACTGTAAAACACTATCAAAGTCTGTATAAATTCGTTATCCGTTCAATAAATATTGAAAATGGTTCTTTACACATTGAACGAAAGGGAGCTCATCACCATTGGACTTGGTCACACACATTTCATATGGTTGGTTTTTTGTTTCGTTATCAATTTAATGAATTTAAATTGATTCAAACAGAACAGCAATTACTGCCGCCAACTTGCTGTTGTTCATTCTAAATGACTAATCACATTTTATTTTGGTTTATATAAATAAAATTTTGCATAAAACACGTAGAATGTGCTAAAAAATTGGTTAACGAAATTAATAGACGAACTCAAATTTGCAAACTCATTGAAACATTTTGGAATGTGTATACAAAGAACTGTCGAGTTCTCTAATTGCTAGAGAACTACCTACCATCAATTTGTCATATTTATTTTGGCAAATAAACTCACGAGACGTGTTTATTGGTCGAGTGCTTTGTTTATTGAATGTGATTTCATTATTCAGTTTAATGCTTTTATTGTATTTTTTTTTCGTCGAATTCAATTATCAGTTGAACCGATCTTCAATCGCCCTTTTTGCAATTTTTTGTCTCATTTTTTTTTATTCCGTCATAAAATCGACTGGGTCGGTTTTTTTAAATGTGTTTAAAATATATCTAAAAAAAGAACTCTACATCCTGAATGGTGACTTGACACAAACTGCGTTATTCTCTAGTTACTATGATGGTGTATTACTGCGCACAAGGAACAAATAAAAAAAGGCAATCTATGGTCAAAGTGACCTAAAGATCCACAAAGGCTTGAATAACATCGCATATAATTCCTTTAGAATCCATCTTTTTGTGCGATAAACAACCGACCAATAAAATAAAACATACAAGAAAAGAGCCTCTTTCAAGCTCAGCAAGAAGCGTATTTTGTTCATTTCATTCATTACCTTTTCGCTGCACGCGCACTTTTTTCCACTGTGTAATTCTCTCTCTATACTTTACTGAAATTAAAATATCAATGGAAAAAAAATGACGCTTCACAAGTTGCAAATAGTGATACTTTATTGTCATAAGCTAATTGCTGTTGCTGGTAAAGCAGGTGAACCTGTTTTTGAACCTCAAACAATCAACTTAAATGGGAACTGAATAAACATTCATTTCAATAAATGTATTCGAATGCAGCAAATCAACTCTTCTCAGCCACTCATAGCTGCTTTGAATTAGTTTCATTTTTTTGTTGTTGTTGCCATTGACGAGAAAAACTACAATTGCAATCGAGAGAAAGAGCAAAGAAAATGTAGACAAGTTAAATAAGTTGATTCAATACATTGTTGCAGCGATGAGAGTAGAGGATTTTATAATCATGCACTTGCACATCGCGCGCACTTATCGTATAGCAAGTTCTATTTTGTTGCATTCATTTCAGAAAAGACAGTAACAACAACAACAACAACAACAACAACAACAAAAATGCGTTCATAATTTTATTTCAAAGACATAATTCCAAGTTCGTTTTGTGTTCATTCGCTCTAATGTTTTCCTCTCCACATTGCACTTCTGCACATTTTTTTTGTGAACTCAAATAAATGAGCGCTTCGTTTTAGTTTTGTGTGTTGTTTTTTTTTTTGGTTAACACCATTCCTTGCGCAGTGTATCATTGTAAAACGATGAAACTCAACTTGAGAATGAAAAGTCAAAGAATAATTCTGTCGAATTCTCAGTATTTTCCATGTGTGTTGTTTTTGGCTCGAGCAATTGTAAAACAATATATAAAATTACTTTCTGACACCGGCTACGGTAGAACTGGTTTCCTAAGGGCTCAGTTTAGCAGCAAACCAATGATTAATACCTTTTCAAGTTACTTGGTGTGTTTTTTTTCAGTTACTTTTTATGTGATTTTTTTTTTAGAGTGAGACTCTTTCATCTAATGTAATACTGGTCGATCTCATATATCTTCTCTTGAATCTGTCAAATTGCGATTCGAATTTTATTTTTAACACAAGATGCTCAATATTTTGAATCGTCACGGGATATCAAATTACTTCATCACTCAACGGAAACTTAACACAATCGAAATAAAGCAAATAATGGTCAAAATTAATCTCATCGATCACTTTCAACGATGTTCAAAGTGACAATATCGATATGGTTGCTGTATTTAATTTATTATTTTTGATGAATTGCCCAATTGGTGGCCTCTTGCTATATCAATTTATATTTCTGTGAGCATGGATTTTAAACAGAAATGCCCTGTAACCTAATTCATCTTCATTTTAAGGCTTAGAATTTGAACCTGAACCGTTTATAAATTATTTACTTTTTTATCTGAACCCTGGCCTCTTCAACTAAATGAAGATGTTCCATCGAAAAGAGAGAGAGAGGGAGAGAGAGAGAGAGAGAGAGAGAGAGAGAGAGAGAGAGAGAGAGAGAGAGAGAGAGAGAGAGAGAGAGAGAGAGAGAGAGAGAGAGAGAGAGAGAGAGAGAGAGAGAGAGCGAGCGAGAAATTGAGACTTTGGACAAACAAAGGCTATGCACGAGAGCAGAGGCAAATTATTATTTGCGTGATCTAATATTGTTCGCCTGAAAACGTTGAGTTCTTACTTTATGCCAGTCCAAAAGGTCGAGAACCTTTTTCTTATTTTGCAAATGACAATGAAAACTTATTCAACCATACTCAGAACAAGAAGCCGCTCCAACCGTTTAAAATGGGTAATTTTCGTCATTAAATTGGCTGACGGCAAAATCGTAAAATAGTTAGTGGCGTTGACTTTACCGGATTTTTGAATTTAATGTGAAAACCCATTTGATGTTCGTTGTTTTGCTCATCATACAGTTGTTTGCTGTACGAAGTTTTTTTTATTTTATTTGAAAAATTTCCATACATTTTAAAATTTTATCACAAAAACAAAAAAATCCTGAATTTGTGGCGTCATTCTTTGATCGAAGATTTTACAAGATTGACGAAAGATAGAAATCTTTCAGAGCTCAACAAAAGTGTTTCCGAACAATTTATCATAAAGGCGACAAAAACATTTTTCAAAAACAAAAATGAACATTTCCTTTGAAAAATTGGGCTTATTTACAAAAATAAGTAATTTATTAAAATAACACAATGTTCTCCCACTTAGAATTCGACGTTGAGTCGAAACAAATGGACTTGAAATGAATTGCATTCGGATGATGTGTGGGTTGTGTTTGAATAGGCCAGAAATATGCATGTGGTGACGACAATGACGTCATTGTACCTGCTTGTCTTTATTCTTTCAAACCAATTTACATCTTTCATTTGAATCATTTGGTGTCATAAAGTGACTACTCACATTCAGGCTGAATGATTTTACTCATTAACTATTCTACCCTGATTCATTTAGCCTCATTCGTTAAACAAAGCATTAAATAAACAAAATTACATATTAAAACTTTCAATATTGCGATTTAATGTCGGAAAAATAAGAACAGATGGATTTCAAGCGAATTTTTCAAAAACAAATATCGCTCTCTGGTATGGAACAAAAGGCAATGCAAAAATACAGAAAAAAAATTATTTGAAATTCAGTACAATTTCAGACATCAAAAGTCAAGTAAACAGCTTTTCTTCGTCATTACTAATGCGTAATTATCATTTACTGGAGCAAACAGAAAACATCAAGCGTATTGAGTCAACGAATGAAACTTCATTACTCATCCACGATATTGGTATCTGCTCGTTCTATGACAGATTATTTCGCCACAATTTCACTTACTCTTGTTCTTCGTGATGAAATAACTACATTTCTGAGTACAACACAAATCAACGATGTTTCATGGTTTTCGACAGGTTCCATGGACTTCTAAGAACCGAAAGTTGTATTTTAATGAGTGATTCACATGGCTTTTGTTCAGCATTTTAGAATGAAACTTGTTAAATTTATGCCTATTTTAATGAAAATCGAAAAACTTACTGATTCAAAAACAATCAAACACTAACACTTGATTGGCTTACAAAAAAAATAATTGCGCCTTGTATTGGAGCTACGGTTAATTCATTGCAATGTGCAAATTGTACAAAAATTTGTAAAATTTTACGGTTGAATCAATCATTAAATTGCAGACTTCACTTTAATTAACGGAAAACCAACTTGTTTGGTTTTAATTGATTTTTTTTTTGCTCTGAAAAATGGTTTTGTTTTCTATTCGTTTGCTGCACAATCAACATATTTCATGTGCACTGACTATGTTTCGTTTTAGTACGCCTCGTGCTTATGTAAAAATGCTGTTTATGTCAAATTCGCAAGTAAACAAAGCAATATTGATTTCAAGCGATCGTTCCTAACGATTTTGCACATTGTTTTTTTTTCGTTTATGCAGTTCAATGTCCTGCCCAGATGATCAGCTTTGTTTATGGTTTGCAAACGGTAAACGCAAACAACCTCTTGGCAAAACAAAGTTGGAGATTGTACTCTTGAACGGAAATTATGGTGTAGGTAATTGCTAATGGTGTACCTTGACCTTTGTGATGGTTTGGTGTACGGTGGTCGAAGCAATCTAATGCCCTCTTGTTTTGAAAATTTATGACGAGTGCTGTTTCATTAAAAAACCAAATGCAATTGAGATGTTCGTGAAGTGTCCACTGTACCGCAGCTTGAACTTTGAGTAAATTGTTTATTCGTTTTGTGGCTGGGTGGTCGATCCATCGGTCATGATGTTTTTCGTTTCCGTTTGTGTGTGTTTTTTTTTCTTTCTTTCTCTTTCTCTTTCACTCATTTCGTTCATTGATGGGTTGAGATTCTAAACGTCAGCAATACGTTCTCAAATCGATTGAGCATAAGACATGCCACCATCGATTTTCTTATTTGCCACACAGACGCTTAATCTCTTATTATGAAAATAAACACAAGGAAAATAGCCAACACAAAGCCATACCACGAGGAGACCAACGATCGTCTTTATTTTTACCGATGTTTAAATTGAAGCTAATGTTTTTATCAAACAAGCGCTATAATTTCGAGTGCACGCGTGATTAACTGAAACTTGAAGTCGAATATGAAATTTATTTAAAGTGAATCTGAATGATCTTCATCAAAATGAGGAGAAAATATGGTCGTCGAGGAGGTTTCAATATGCACTTTGGTTCGGCTGTTTATTCTCCTGAATTATTTATTCCACACCGTTATTCGAATGGAGAGATTCACAGCGAAAGAGAGAGAGAGAGAAAAAAACCTCAATGTGTCAAGTGAAAATCAAAAAGGAAATCACATTCGATGAAATCAATAAATTCTGAATACAATGCTAAAAATATGTATCCGTTAACGGTAACGTAGCGCAATTGTGTGCGCTTTTAAACGAAGACTTATTCGATGTAAAACAAAAATTATGGGACAAGTAAAACGTTTGATCGATACGACATACGATTTTATTTAACGCGCGAGCGCACTGAATTCCAGCCCAAGACTTCATTGCATTTTAAATAAAAACCGTTACAAAACTGAATTCAAATTTTATCGAATGATCGCATAGAACTTTCTGTTCAAATATCCGCAGCATTATACAGCACAACACTACGTAGTCGGAGTTAAATCTGTGCCAGTTGAATGTTACCAAATTCGGTAGCATCGCAACAAATGTCACAGCGTATCGAATTTGATGTCAAGAAAATTGCGCGCATTGTTCAATCAAGCCCAAAAATAAACACACACACAGCGTACACATTGAAATACTTTGCGTGCAAATTTGCATTAAATTCCTTTTCCCCCGCGCGCACCTCCGTTCATCTATTTTGATTGAATGCATAGAATCACGATGTGTGCAAAATCGAATAGAACTTAGAACCGGGAGCATTAAAAAACCAAACAATAAATTGCTTCTGATTACATGCGTTTTATACATTTTACAAATAACACACATGCAACACAATTTGAAATCATTTCACTTACATCTCACAAAATAAATACACTACGCATTGGGATTGGCCGACGAAGAATTGATGCGATAGCTTATAAAATAATTGCACGACCAAGAAACACACACACTCACACACACACACACACACACACACAGAGAGAGAGAGAGAGAGAGAGAGAGAGAGAAAGAGATCGTTTCAATGGAAATACACTTCTGGTGCGGCCATACCTCATTTAGAGACTGGTGTGTGCGCTTTGGCGAAAAATTCAATGCACATCATTGTGAATAAAATGTTGTTTATTCTTGATTCGTTTTAATTTAATTACATATAATCCATAGCATAAGTGAATAGGTTGTTGTGAGTGTGTTGGTTTTTGTTTTGTTGTGCCGCACACACACAACCTTAGACTTTCCCATCACAACTTTTGCCAGCCAAATGCAAAAAACAACAAACTTATATGCAAGCAGTTGAGATGCGTTCTACGTACAGAAGCACAAATGTTCTCTTCTCTCTCTCTGTGTAAACCGTTGTCCAGGCAATTTGCTTTGAATATGCAAATTTCCGAGTTCGCTTTATTTATGGTTGGTTTGCGATGATGCGAGAAGCGAACACAACGAGACAATTATCATAAACATGCTGTGTGCATGGTATCGATGTCAGTTTGCCCATTTTCGTAAAATCGCAGCTGATTTTCATGCACTCGGTTTGATGTTGATCCACAGTCACAATGCGCCGCCGTTGAAGTCACTTCACGAAACCACAATAAACAACTGATTTCAATTGCTGATTAGAAAATTCAACTCAATCATTCGCAAGCAATTCGCAACAATTAAACGTAATTTCATTTCGTTTCTGAGCAATTGAAATATCGCCAGCCAATAATTATGCAATTGTAAAAATCATTTGAAATTGACAATATTTGTTTGAGATGTCATTTCCATGAGCTCAATTTAATATTGAAATTACTGTCATAATATAAAGAAAACGAATAATCAAATTCTCACATGATCACCACGCGCGCAGCGGAAACTAGTTTCAATCTATAATTTTCCCATGCATTAATGTGGGTATGATTTTGCTCAGAAACAATCATCGATTTTTCTTTCGTCGAAGCCATTCATTATATTTGTGTGCGTTCAATTTGGACGTCAAGCCGAGCACCAATTTCATTGTCCATCAATTGTAACCTATTGATTTTAACCAAATGATGATAATTTATTAGAACCTTGTGTCGACCCATTTGAAAGAAGGAGAAAAAAAAACACACACACACACACTGACAAACTATGCTCACTTGTGCTTGCGATGGCATTCAATCAGGGCCATGACCGAGAGCTAAATTGCATTCAATTTTTCCATCCAATCAATGATCTGTGAAGAAATATACTTCAAAGCCGTTCGAAAAATATAAATACTGAAATAACAACAAACACCGAAACCAATCGAATACAAACCAAAAAATATATGTACAACGACATTTTCTCTACATCAATGTCAAGTTGACACTTTTCAACTCTTATTCAATATTATGCAGATAAAACTTGTTTTTGACACTCTTTTTTTATATTCTTCTCTTCCATCCCGTGCTTTCAACGTTTTCGACCTCTCTCATTTCATTTCTATCCAATTCTCCATGGACAACAGGCGAATTATTCATGTAAATGCTTATTTTTTTTCTTTCTTCACTCTGCTCTGTTCATAACATCACAAAAACTGAACCGCATTTGTAGTGTGTATGGTATCGATTTTATGTAGAGCCGTGTAGAGAAAAAAAACGCCATCTACGCGTTTTGCGTTTCGTTTGATGAAATTTTACTATATAAGTCAAATAATGATGTGTAGTACTTTTTAAATGGCCCATAACAATTTAAATGCAAATGATTTTAAAATACATTACAATCGACACTAAAAATAGACGACAGAAAGTCAACGGTGATAAATGTGTTTTTTGGTTAAAGTTCTTTGAATTTGGCCGCAGAGCAAATCCATGGTATCATATGGGCCATTGGCTCGCAGCTTAAATGATGATCAACGTAGTCAAGTTTTTTGTGTGTTCACGATCGATATTCAAATTCGGTTTTAAAATCCGATTGATAGAAATAAAACTGAAATGGTTTTTTTCCACTTTTATTGCATTGGTCGCACAGGAAACGGTAAATTCAATTTACATCCAGACATAACAAAGCCATTCTGTTCAGCGACTAAATGGTGCAATTAACGTAAACATTGTTGTTCAGTCGATATTCAATAACAACATTTGTATTTGCGTTGCACATATCATTTACTTCAATCATTTACACTGGCAACTGGCAACATGTGAAGCACATAGACAGTCGCCTGAGTTGTGTTTGCATTTTGTGTTAGCACAATGGATGTGACAATTTTGAAACGACTTCCCAGTTGCATTACACATGAACTCGTGCACATTAGCTAATTATAGAGCCATTTCCCATATGGAGTCTCGACCTTTTATGGTCGGTTATCAATTATGATAACGACTTTGGTTTGCGTGTCAGTAAATATTAAAACCGTGTCTGTTTTCATGTGTGATTATTTCAATTAACTATACAATGCGTGTGTTAGCCATCGAAATGGTGATAAAAAATTGTGCGGTTTTTGTCAACTAAACATTTTGATTATTCCTTGGTGTTTTTTTCATTTAAATTTTATTTGCTCAATTCGTACTTCTTGAAATGATTTATTTCATGTTGTTCCTTGGCGAATTCATTCCACTGAATAGAATTATTGTGGGCAACATCCATACAAATTGTAAGACGCCATTAATCTGGCGAATGCGCCGACACTAACAATCACTTTTACCTGAAATGCAATGATGACGTTCATGCCCGGACAACTTGAATTCTCTAATGCACACATATACATTCAATAATGAAGCCATAGACAATGGCAATGGTGTTGTGAGTACAGGCTGCGCGCCCCTGTACAATTTCGCATTACTTCACCCATCAGCAATAAGTTCAATGTTCGCATCATCGATCTTTCATAACATTTCTTCGCGATATCACTTTGTTTGCCATTGTCGGCCAGTGATAAGTGGATATTCCAATGTATTGCAATTGATTGCGCTAAAATTCTCGCCTACAATTACCTTTTCAATGTCTGAAAATGAGGAAAACACAAACACACACAAAAATTGATAATATACAGGGTGTCCCTCAATTACATGTCAATATTTCTACCGCATATTCCTCAGACCATGAGGCAAAAAAAAGTCTATGGGCAAAAATTTCTAGGACTCGTTCTTAGTGGGATTACAGCAGTCGGCCCCCTTTGGGTCAATATTTCATATGCTAAAATGGCCATCATTCAAATGCGTGTAGTGGTTGCATTTTTCAACATAAATACATATTTCATAGCTTATTCGAAAGATATTGACGTCTACTAGATTACACGAAAAGAAAAAATTAAAAAAGTTCAGTGGAGGCGGTAAATTTTTGGTTGGTCTGAAAGTACAAAAAAATCGGAGAAAAAAGTGTCGTAGAAGACCCCCCTTTTTTATTTCAGATATCGAAAGTGCATGAAATTCTGAGCCGGAAAACAAACTTCAAAACATCAAAATTTGCGTATATTGGCCAAAATCGCTAAATGTTATAGATGGAGCGACCAAACTTTTTTTGCGTCACATTCCAACGGCTGCTATGATCGTGTCTATCAACAAAAATTCATGTTTTATGTCTCATTGGAAAGCTGTTGAGCTCTACTAGGATCTCCAATGGTGAAAAAATCGAAAAAACGTGTTTTTTTTTGTTGTAATTGTGCTACATAGTCGCTCATGCTTTGTGATAGAAATTCAAGATAAATTGTTACTTTTTACCGTGAAATATTGACATGTAATTGAGGGACACCCTGTATAGCATTCGGTATAATAAAGAAAACCAGAAATAGAATCGATGGAAAATTGCCACAGCGAAGCATGTCTAAGAAAGTGTAATGAATGATAGAACGATTCACATGTAAATGCTGAGTGCTTTTTTCCCTGTTGTTGTTTGCATTACAATTTCTTTATTACGTACCTATTACCTATCGAACGATAGCGTCATTGAAATGAGTGACACATCGCTTGGGTGAAGGTTTCTCTTTTTTTTACTCTCTTTCTCTCTCTTTCTCTCAGTCTTCAGTTTTACGCCAGTGAATGTAAATCAGCATTAAGTATTTTGAAGGCGGCTGACAGTTGAGAGCAGCCTAGAATCAAATCACTTTCTGAGACATAAATGATCAGTGATCATACTGTACCCACAGCAACACCACATCAACCAAGGATGTGTATGCCATTTGAATTTCAAGTAAAAACAAATGGTTTCTTTGGCAGTGCAACTTTTAGCACCACACAATCACTTAATACTTCATTTATTTGTTGGGCAATAAATATTTTATACCATATTATTTGTGCGCTCTTTTTGCGATCCAATAATATTCTCTCTATTCATGGCTGTAAACCCATTGAAAAATTCATTAAACTAACGGTAATAGAGCTAAGGTGTTAAACGTAATCCATGCTATTTTGATGTATTGTTTGTCGAAATGTATTATTATTTCATAAATAATATTCAATGTGCTTGTTTTGTGTGTGCGAGGAAATGAGGCGATAATCTTGGTCTTATGATGACGATTATGCCACAAATCACAAAAAACACGTATGAAATGGTTAAATATTGAAATGGTTTTGAAGAAGAAGACAAAAAAACAATTGCCGTTTTGCCATTTAAAATAGCGCAGAATTTTTATACTCCGACCAATCACAAAGAAAAACTCACCCAAAAACATTGCGTGTTTGATGATCTAAGCCGTGTTTTTCCTGATTTAATTTCAACTTGAATCTTTCAACACACAACGCACATGAGCGAGAGAGAGAGAGAGAGAGAAAGAGAGAGAAGCAACAAGAAAAAAGTCCGATGATAATTGCACTTCCTCTGAAGATCTCTTCGGTTTCTGTATATGTGTTATAATTAGCGTTGCGTGTTCGCGATCAGTTTTAACTTGATTTAACGTTTAACATTTATTTGTTCCTTTCAGCAATTTACCTACTGTGAAGATTTTGTTTTTGTTTCGTTCTGTGTTGCCCCATCCTCAACCGATAGTGCAAATCTTTTCGTAATGATAATTACATTAATGCGCTAGTTCTGTCCCGTTCTTGCTCTCTGTGGATAAATTGGCAAATAAATCGCACGGTACGATGTAAACGAACAATTTGCATTGTGCATGGTAATCATTCCCCCGGTATCGAGTTTTGCATGTAAATAAGTTTTAACAGAGAACAAAAAAACACCCAACGCTACAGCAACAACAACAACAAAAAAAACACCGAGAATAAAGAATAGAATGTTCTTCTGTACTCATCATTATTACACCGAGTGTATTATTGGTAGTACGCTAAAGCACATCATCACTATCCCTTGATTAGAATGCAACGCAATGCTTCAGGCGGTGCCATCACTTCACATCAAGTCAAAGCCAAATGCATTTTGCAGTGCAATCCAGAGTTGTTGCCATAGCCATAGCCATAGTCACTGTCACTGTCATAGTCATAGTCATAGTCAATCCATGCCAAAGACACGTGTATTTGGCTTATATTGCCATTATGCATTTATGGTCGTCTCCTACATGCATTTGTCTATGCAATATGTGGTGCTGTGGTTCGCAGCTTGCTGTACAAAACCGAATCAGTTTCGTATTGATATGGATGTGCATCACTTGCGCACAAACAATATGAGCAATGTAAATTGACTGTATGCAGCCACTCCTCAGAATCAATATGTGACAAGCAAAAGAAGCTTCAAAACTGACTGAATAAGAAATTATTACATATTACTTGAATGCATTGTTCGTATTGTCCGTCGCTCTATTTTATGTATTCATATTACCAATGCGATGCGATACGATGTGATGCGATGTGTGTTTGAAGTTGGCTTATGCATCAGCATTCATCGTGCCATGCACAGAAGAAAAATGGCATGAAATCAAACAAATGAAGACACACCATCCAATCAGAGCGCAAACGCCGTTGTACAAATGTAACAGCAGCAACAACAGCAACGATTTCAACATTTTCAACAGCAAATGCATTCTATTGAACACAGCGGCAAAAGAAACGGGGCCCCGTAATCTTGTTCAATGTGCACTGTGCAGTGTGTAGCAACATACATCAAATGCCTATTCACACAGCACTGAATGAAAGATAGTCATAATCTGCATCAAGATAGCTGTAATAGCGCATTTTATTTCGCCATACAATCATTTCGATATAATCGAGATGTTAATTGTTTTCGCAGTGTTATTGGCCATTTCTCGATGTTGTTTGTTTATTTCGTGTGTTTTTCTTTGTCTTTCACATTTCAAAACGAATGCTTTGCATTTTCATAAATAAAGTCTTTGCGCACAATTCGTTTGCCGGTGAATTGTTTAGTGTGCGTCTGTCTTTCATATTTTATAGTTCTCCTTTTCTTTGTCCTTGTCCCTTTTCAAATTATCACATTTGTAATGTGTACAGGCCAAACAATGCAATGGCATTAAGCAGAAAAATTTGCGGTTCATTATCGCTTTATAATTTTTATGCTACAGTTGCTGTTTCTGGTATTTTTATTTTTTGATTCACATAAGACATTACACTTTAACATTAACGGTTTTCAATCACACACACAGCAAGCAAACAGTCAGTTAATGTTCAATTGTGTTTTTTTGGCGTCATCATTTGCTGGTTTAATTGAGGATATGATTGTTATGTTTTTCGGTCTGGAATTGAATGTTATGAGAAAATTGTTGGGTATAAAGGAGATATTATGTAATTATGATATGTGCTTTGGTTTTGTGTGTTTGTGTGTATTTTATGTCGTTATTATCTCGCTTCTTCTATGCATGACACTGTACCGCACTCTAGTTCTCTGTCGATCGCGTTATATTTATGCACACTCACTATATTTCTGTTCAACGTTTTGTTGCGACAGTAAGCCCCATACGAGAGCCAACGATTATATTCATTATCTCACATTTTCAACAAAAATTCACCTGGCTGGATTCGCGAAGTGTTTTTTTTTCATTCATTCCACTTTTGTCTGGTTAGTGCATGCATTCACATCCATTGATTTTGACATTTAAATGGTACTGTTTTTTTTTGTTGGTGTCTATAGCAGTGGAGTGTTGACGCGTTTGTTTCATCCAATGTGAATAATGGTGCTGGGCTGCCATACCTGGTGGCTATGAGCTGTTGTGCTGTTTTGGATTAATTTCTGCGATATTCCATTACAATGAACCTTTTTACGGTTGGAATGATTGTTTTTTCTTGCATGCATAATTAAAATTGAAAACAACAGCAACCAACAGCAGCCCAGAAAGAAAAGAAAAAAAAAACAGATTACGATAGTCAACCAGCGGAACTCCATTGAATGTTGCAATAGCAATAACACACAAAGAATTTTGTATGTGTATTTTGATAAGCGAGATGGAACGATCAAGCGATTTCTGGTTGATTCATGAGAACGTGCAAATTTTGTGCGTTTTATGTGTATTTGTTTTGGTTTTGGTTTTTTGTTAGGGCGGTGGGAGGGGAAGCAATCCATCTTCTTGCGAGTTGATGGTAGCCAATTTAACTACAGTTAAATAGATGCCACACTTGAAGCAACTCAAGCAGATGACTATTTAATTTACATCGTTTTGGTTATGCAACACAAAAATAAACACCAATTCAAATTCAATTCCATACAATTGGCCAACACTTGTTTTATTTTTGTTATTCAGTCTTTCTTTTTCTTTATTTTGCGCACCACATTGCAAAATTTGGCTACTAAATTTATCGGCTTTTCATCGTTCGGGCAATAGTAATTAAATTGATTATGTACCAGTTCAACGATATAAATATCCCGTGGCCAAAAACCGTTCAAATTACATAATTAAACGTACACTAATCTAAAAGATCCCAATCATACCGAGACCACAAAAATGATATTGTAAAAATGGCAAATTTTCCGCATTCAATCGTTTTTTTTTTTTTTTCGTTAGTCGATGCGATGCGATGCAATTGAGTTTGACCATATTGACGTGCAAATGCTCAACCAAACACCCGTAAACACAAACACACAGAGAATGCCGCTAATGCAAACGTTGTATTTTCTCCGGAGCTATAATTTGTGCGCAGTTTTTGTTTGGAATAGCTCAACGCTGGAGAACGAATGAAACAACAACAACATATAAGAAACGAATTAGAATTCCAAACATTGAACTGTTCCAAAAGGCTTTCAATATCCCCGCTAACAGTTATTCACATTAAATAAATCAATAAATCATTTCAACCGAACAAGTTATTGGGCATTAGGCATTTATGCGCCATTTGATTTGTGATTCTAACAGTCAAACAGAAAATTTCATTTTTTTTTGTTTTATTTCGTATTATATACACTGCTTGTGGCTTAATGACACATCCCATTCGGAGATTGAATTTTATTTTGTGCAAAACTAATAATCATTTTCTTTTTATGCTGGCATGCAATCGAGTTATACCATCCATATATACACAAAAGCCGTCTTTGATCTTTACGATTTGATTGTTAACTAAAATTGAATTAAACAGTTAAATTGAAAATAAAGCAGTTTAATGGATTTTGATCATTCAATTGGCTTGATGAATCTATTCATGCCATAGATCGATCTGTCCATAGATGAATTGATGGTTGTTTTTTTTATGTCTGGCCATAGAAAAATGTCGCTGAAACTGACAAACAAAGAAACATGTTTGTGTAGTGCCAATTCATGTCCTCCGCCCAGTGTATGAAAATGATATTTCTTTTCACTTTTTGTTATGCCATGGCACGTCTTTCGGCAATGTTATATGCAATCGTCATACAATGATGCTGAACGTTCTCTTCGATCTTTCTCACATAATATCAACATTGCGTGTTAAAATTTGTTTGCTCAGCCCGCAAACAGAGAGAGAGATAGAGATGATGTAATTTACAATGTGTATCTAGCGTGATTTGGTTAAGTTGAATAAATCATTTGCAGGAATAATCCAATTCAATAAACACAAACGACCCATGTGTATGGTTCGCCGTGTTAACGTGTGCTGTTTTTTTTCGGGGCCGACTTCGTTTATGAAATTCATTTCTTTTCATTTTTGCAACAACAACAACACCATCCGCATTTAGTATATGCGGTGGGCAATTTCATACGTAACATTTAACACAGAATCATTTTCGTTCGTATATTTAAAAAGAAACAAAAAAACGCCGGCCAATTCGATGTATGAAAAGAGATGCTTCGTTCCCACTTTATTCTTCTGAGAGTGATCACAAACGCGCAACCGATTCAAAAACAACGATCGCAACAACGAAAAAATTGCATATGATGTGTTTGAATGCCGCCAGTCATTATTAGCAGTGTTTTCCATGTTTCTTTTTCTCTCTCTGTATTTTCGAGCGAGTTTTCACATCACTTTGTTCTTTTGCGATGTTATTAATCCCGTTCGTCGTTGTTATTTTAAATGTTGAATGTTGTTGTTGGGTGCGGTGCATTGCGTGCCCATATGTATCATCTGACTTGAAGCGATTTAAATCGATCGAACAAAGTTCGGTATTTTTTGTGTGTATGCATTTTCAAGAATCACAACATGATCGTTTTCGTTCATTTGCACTTCTTTTTTGTTGGTTCGTAAACACATTCCCAGTGTATCCAGACAAATCTTTCTTTCACTTGCTCACTCACAACACACAAAAATAGTCAATGTTTTGGGTTTTGTTCGTGTTCAAGGTTTTTATCTGAAACATGAAAACCATTCGCGAAACATCGCAAAAATAAATCGTTTCGATAATCGATCTGTAAATGATAATAACTACTTCTTTTTGGCGTCAGTACTCAGTTGTGGCTCCATCATTTTTGTTACATCCCGAAACTGAATACGACAAAATAAATTGGTTCGTGCTCGTTTTTGGGTGATTTTCATTTATTTATCGCATTCGGCACAATATTTCAAAACCCGAAATAGGAAGAGAACATATCAATTTTTTGACGATGTTACGCCTTATCGCATATTTGCTTCGCCTCAATGGATATTACAGAAAATGAATCAGAAAATCAAAACGTTAAGCCAAAAGGCGATCATTTGTTTTGACCTAAAAATACAGCCGACATAAAATATTGAAAAGTGGCGTTCAACACGATCGTATTTTTCAACTGATTATGTTTAGACAATTTTCTATGCTTGTTTATTCGTTTGGCCAATTGATTTTTGAATTTATCAAGACACCGAATCGGTTAGCAGAAGTTAAACTAAAATCTGCAATTTTTGATTTTACATCTTATAAGCAACAAAAAAAGTAGACTTTTTAGAATAACAAATAAAATTTGAATCGATTGCAAAAATAAATTTGCTGCTTAAGTTCAGGCGTGCATTATAGACGAAAGCGAATTGATGGCGAACGAGCAAACCAAATCAGAAAGTAGAAAATGTTGACCAGTTCGACCAGATGCGATCGCAACATCGTAGATTACATGCGTGTATTTATAGAATTCCGAGACGTAAAACAAGTGTGCCAGTGACTGCTTCTTCCTTAATGCTTTTTCAAATAAATCTCGTTCTCAGAATGAACGCACGTCATCGCATTCGAAATAAATAAAGGAAAAGAACAGGAGAAAAAACATACAAAAACAGAAGGCGATTGTGGAAAAAAAACAACAACGAAAAACAGCAATAACGTTTAAATACGCAAATATTGTGAGGAAAAGCGGCAAGAAAAGGCGCGGCAAAATGTGAGCATTTCAGAAAAAGTACGTCAGCTCTAAATAGATTCATTTCGCTCCGTTTTTGGCCGATCGTGCGCATTTATTATTGTTCGTATGCTCCGCATGAGACTGATTGTATGGTCGCTTTGAAATCATGTTCAAGCGAGGATTTCAACCTATCGTCTCACATTGAGTAACACATCACCATGTTTATGTGACGATAAAAATAATATTCATCTGATTTTTCCGTTCGTTGTCTTCGTTTTTGTATGAGTTTTGTTGCATGTAAACAGATCTAGCGAAAATAGTATAGACTCATTGCAAAAAGAAAAAAATCGAGAAAAAACAAATACAAACAGAAAATCTTTGAGTGCGTTTGTGATGGAGCTAAAGCGTCGGTGAAATTAGCCGATTTTTCATCGAATTACGCCAACTGTTTCTTCTCATCTCGATGCACGCGATCTCATTATGTACTTCATCTGTAGCCCACATTTTCATTGCAGACACCACCAATTGTAGATCGTGATTTGTTTTTTTTCACTTCTCGAATGAATAAACCCGCATGATTTTTGTAGCCTTTTTACAAAAATTGTGTTGTTTTTCTTTTCAATAACACCTCTTATTGTGGCTTTACAGTGGAATTAGAACAAAAATCAATCTTTCACTCAAACAAAAGACTAATTTTTCATCTCTATTTTTTATGAGTATGGCAGCTAAATATAGCTCGAGTCTAATCCACATAATACCACTTCTGGGTCGTTTTGTTCACACCATACAAACATTCGGCTGACCAAAAATGATAATGACAAATTAGAACACAACAACCGATTTAGTCGCGCATTGAACGAAAATGGTTTGCTTGAAGTGTTGCCGGAGCCGTAACCACCCATATCAAATTTCGAGCCTAATTAGTAGGCACCCAAATACCGCAGTTGAGCTAGAAACTTTATCTATTTTACTCTCACAAAATAGAATAGAATATTGATAATTGTGGTTTTCAATTTACGTTTTCCATTTAGTTTCACTTCTAGGCTCAAGATTCAATTTAGCATTGTATTAACTACGTGAGTTGTGTGGCTTTGCGTTGCAACATTGAATGAGCCGAAAGACAAGACCGACGTTGAAATGAAATAGAGTAAAAGTATAAGTAAACATCCGAGCATATTGAAATCAATTGACGTCATTTAACAAAAACCGCACATTCAAAATGATTTCCTCATAATTCCTATAGGAAAGTGATTGTTTGAAGAAGCGAGAGTGGAGGAATTGAAAGAGATTGTGGTGAAGATTTGAGAGTTTTTGCAGATTTTTTTTCATACCACAAATAATAATGGTTAATTTTTGGTTGATAAAATTCAAGATATTGGCATTTCAATGAAATAGTATGGGCTTTAATCGACGAAGGGAAAAATCACCAGTCGCTAAAAACACTCGCAACATCCACAACCACTGTATCATAATATCTCACAATATGTTTTCACAAGTTCTAAGAATTGTGTTCATTTTATGAGAAACACACAGCAACAACAACAACAAAAACACATGCTATTTTTCTGATTGACCAACATGAAACGGATTTGTTTGTTCTGGCATCGAGTGCACACGGTGTTTCACTGTACACACCATATTATTTCTATGTATGGTTTGCGCTTGTTGATTTAGTTTTTTTTTCTTTCATTCAGTTCAACGGTTTCGCATTGCTCGTCGCATTTTTGTCTAAGTCGGCTCTTACCGACTGGAACGATTTGCGAACCGCTTGAATAATATGTTGTACGTTGATTTTCTGCATCTGATGATTGACAAAAACAACGACCAAGTCAGCAACAACAAACATTTTAGAAATAACAAACGCAAGAAAAGCATTAGCCATGTTGAGATGTGTTGACCGTGTATTACATGGAATATTAGTTTGAACCATAGTTCTGATGACTACAAGCATAAACGGTGATTGCTTTTTACTTTGGATGTTATTTTTTATCATCATCACTTTTTTCTCTCTCTCTCTATCTCTTTCTCTCTTCTCCTGTAATGTGCTGACGAACGAAATTCCAATGAATGCGTCCATACCAAACCTCACTGCACCCGGTGCATCAATTCGATTCTATTTAGACATAGCAAAAAAAATGAAAATAATTCACTGTGAAGTTTTTGCTTTCGTGAAATGAATTGCTTTTGTTCTCTCTATCTTCTATTTTCAATTGTTCTGCAATTTTGTGTGTTACAAGGCATTTTAATTATTTAGATTGTTCTACAAAATCCAATTATGATCGTTGTTTTTGATTTGAACGAATAAAAAGAGCAATTCTTTAAATATAAAATTCTATTTAATGTTAAATGCTCTTGGTGTGTTGGATTTGCAATGGCTGCTTTTCAACCGAAGATAAAAACGATTTTATTGGATACATTCAATTGTTCGCTGTTATTGGCAACATTATCATTACACGTATCTAATTCTCGTGTCGTTCACTTTTATGGTCATGATCACACATTCAATCGTACACACACACACACACACACACAAAACTGCACCGTTGTTTCATTCACAGTTTGCTGACTCTTTTGCTTGGTTCGTCTCGCCAACCAGTATAAAAATTGTGAAAGAAAATGAAAAATAAAAAACAGTGACAGACATTTGCACATACAATCACGCATCAAATTACTCTATCGACATTCGGATAGAGCCATTGAAATGGTGATTCTGGCTATTTTATGAGCTCGGCATGGAATCGAACTGCATTTATGATTCACTCAGCATAAATCGATTGTCGATGGAATTCGAGCGTTGGAACGATCTCGACACACACTTCATGCTCTCGTGCATCTCGAACCGTGAACAATTTTCGTATTTATACATTGTATTTGAATTACGAATCTATTCTAGTCATTCTTCTACGTTTTACGAACTGCAATTTTTCCTAATTAAAGTCGACAGTTACAGATTAGCTCTAATCAGAAGATATCACTGGTCTATTGTTACTATTGAAGTCGTTCAAATTGAACACACAATTGACAAACTATTTCAATGAATAACGAACAAAATTCGAAAGTGATATTGCTCTTGAACAATTCAAATCATTTCGAATATTTCAAACGAACGAATGCTAAAAAAGGCGACAATCAATTAAAATTGATAATTGAAAGCGAATTCTTTCGGGTGCATCAAACTGGGCTGTTGTAATCACGTGTTACTAAATATAAATTGTTTTTTTTTATTGTTGAGAAAAATCTTATAAAATGCACTGAAATGAAAAGAATATCTGAGGAAAAAAAAAGTCAATTTACGCCAAAATGTCCACAAACTGCTGTCCTTTATTGCTTAATTTCATTGAATTTGGTGCTGCTAATAAGCTCCTTTGTTGCCTGATTATACTCGATCATAAATAACATTCAATAAATTCTTATGCAGCTTCCAAATATGATTTTGGTATTTCGATGCAGACACCCCCTGCTAGTTTCATGTATATTTGTTTGCCACGAGTAAAAATTCTCGGAAATTCCATTCCACGTTCATATTCAAGTTTTGGTAAGATGAGTCGCATTTTTCATACTTGAATATTGACATGAAATATAAAGAAAATTCACTGAACCGGAGTTACAATTGGACGAGAATTTCAAAGACGGATTTGTGAAGCAGGTTAAGGGACAAGCTAAAACCAACTGCATAGCCACATCGTATAAACCAATAACAATATATTCTCACTTTTTAAAAGTCTGCGCAAATATATGATGAGATTATATTTTTGTTAAATGATGAAGGTTTTTGGTGCATTCAATTCGTAAATTTTCCGCTAATTAATTTAGTATCGAAATGAAAAACGGTGGCGCCGCACGCTGTATCGGTTATTGCATTTTGATGGCATATTCGGTTTGGTAAAAATGAATTCGTGCGTATCTAAGCTCATGATTTTTTTTCTTTTGTCAGGTGAATGACACTTTACTTGCATAATAAATCAACGCACAATCGACCACACGCTCGTCTTAATGTCCTCTTACGCCTGTGTTTATAGGAATAACATTGAAATGAACAAGAACTGAACTTCATTTTTGAACAATTCTAAAGGTAAATGCTCTGGCAGCTCTGCACTCATAATGGCAGCTCTTCAACGGTCATTAGTATTGCTGATGTGAAAGTGATTACCATCTTCTTTGCAGTATGAATGCTGTTTTCTTTTTGAGGCGCTTTGTTCATTTCAATTATTGGTTTGGGCATTCTTCACGCCTGAGCGTTCAAGAATACGAAACGATTCTCATAGGTAGCCATTTGGGATTTCTTTATTCTCACACTTTCAAAACGAAAAGTTCAAAAATCTAATCCAAACAAATCCAAAGCTTTTGTAGGCATCTCAATTTTTTAAACAAACAAATGAAATTTGTTTGGTTTTTTGTTGTAAAACAAATAAAAACAAAGCAACTGAGCAACTAAACAAAGCCAAATGACAGTTCGATTGCACCATGTGCTTTTTTTCTCGGCTCAATTTATTACATCGTCTGTACTTTTTAATGGTTCAACATAAACAAACGCACACACACACAAAAGAACACATCAAATGCTGAATTTATTTTGTTTAGTTACGTTCGCTTTCGCAATGAGCGTTCACAATTTACAAAATTTTGATATTAAGTTTGTTTGCTAAAGAAATCCAGCATTTGTCTGAATCTCTCCCGCTCTCTATTGGCGGTTCGGCAACCTTATTTCAAACAGTCAACATCGACGTCCAATCTTTGAACCAAATGATACTATCGTTAATTCCCACGCTAAATTATTTGATTGTCATATTTTTTCTGCGTTGTTTCGTGTGTGTGTTGTTTTTTTTCGTTTGAAAATGGCATAAATTGCATTTTATGGAAACGTCACAAAAGATATATGCGTCAATTGGAGCCATACTCTGCATCATGTTCAAATGTCCATTTTCCCTTTGTTATCTACCTAATTCGCCCACGTGAATTCAAACGGCTTATTTTTTCGGACGTCGAACATTGCATCGGAAATTGACGCTTTCGTTGTTATTTTCTCTTTTAATTGAATTATGCGCTGTGTGCTCAATGCCAATAAAACCCTCAAAGTAAAATGTTTACCTTGAAAATTCAGGTTAATGCACGATATTGAAATAAAAATGGAATACACACAGGGAATCGATAATGTGACCGAAGAAAAATCTAAAGTGAAATGCCAAATTGCCCGTAATATTAATAAAAATGTTCCCAGTCACAAAGAGAAATTGACTAAAAAAACCATCGTAATCGTATTCGATGTTATATGTTGGGCCGTTAATATCCCAAAAATGCTGAATGTTCATTAATTAAACGCATTACGAACGACACACGGTCGCAATGTCATAAATGCTAATAAAATCATTTGATTTATGAATATGCAAGCGGTAAGCATGTCTTGGCAACTTCATACGCGATTCTGTATTAACAACAACACTCATTTAAACTCAACCTTTTTTTCGGCAACTCTGGTATTCCTTAGCTTTTGATTGTTGCAGTCTTTTTGACACAATGTTTATTTTGTGTGTGAATGAGATTCAAAACGAAATGTTGTTGCCAGTTGTTTTTTTTTTGGGGCTTGTTTCAATTCTTGTTCGCGTTCATTTTTCATTGTTTCGGATTTTTCGACGCTATCGGGCACAATTCACGTATATTCCGAAATCGAAGCGGATGGGTACAACCATTAAGTATTATTTTTGCATAATTTATGACTGTGATCATGGTGGAAGTGAAGGAACTGAACATATTGCCATTGGCATATCGCGCATTTGAACATTTCGAATTATTACTTTTTTTTGGCTCAAATGTTATGTCCCATGGGTGATGAAAAAAAAAACAATGCTGTTTATTTCCCTAGCCGGTGTGACTAATTATTTATCCATTTATTGGCGATAGCTGATTTTTCTTTGTCTCTAATTCGAATACTTTCTCTGTATATCAAAAACTAATGGATCGATATTTGAGATTTGTTATCGAAAACTGAATGAAACGAATTTTTAGTAGAAAAAAAAATCAAAATGTTTACGCATACTCTCATGCATATGTATGCTTTGAAATTGATTTTATCTCCAGCATCGGATTTGATTTTTAGTTTTTTGGTTTTTTTTTGTATGTCGGAACACCAATTAGATGCGATTGATGAAAATTCAGATTCCAAAATTAACATCACCAAATTGAATTTCGTATGGTTTACGTTGTTTAAATTTTCAAATGTTTTCATTCATAAATATAAAATGTATTCAATATAAAAACTGTTTAAAGTGCAACCTCCTGCCGTTCCAAATGAGACGATCGTGCTATGATATTTTGTCTCCCTCGAAGAAATTTTGAGAAAAAACGCCAATAATTAAGACTAATCTCAAAATTCAGTTGATTAGAAAGAAAAAAAAAGAATAAATGTGATCACCTAAGCAGCAGCCAAGTAATGAAACTTGTTCGGAAGAAATGGTTTCATTTTGTCTAAATTAAACCGTTTTGTTAACAATTTTCTTCTTCTCCTAACCTCGAAGTTGTTCGGTGCATCATGTGCATCACACATATCAATTTCTCTTATGCGAATGGAAAAAAAATAATCTCATGATTTGTACCTTTCAAATTGCATACGAGTTTTTGTTGTTGTTACATCTCTTTCTCACCTTTTCTTTGAGCGCAGCATATCAGTGTCTAATTGACGTGAGATCTTCTTGAATACGCTTTCCATCGAGAGCGCAAAAAAAGCGCAAACAAACGAATCCACAGCACATATTTTTAATTACATAAAATATGTCAAGTTATCAAGTTGGCATAAAAATGTGCAATTTCAATTTTTTGCCATAATCTGAGAGCCTGAAACTAGTGATTAAGTGTATTTCATTATCGATATAGGCTTTTATCTGACATGCGAAACACTTTTCATACGTGTTTTACAATTTCTATTCCATGTTGTGCGTTGTACGTTGTACGTATTTCGTGTTGTTGATTTTTTTTTTACTTCAGATTTTCTGTTTACTTTGGTCGACATGAACTAAAATCGGTGGACACTTTCTACAAATGCAACGTTCGATGAAAGGAGAAAATGTCACACAAATCGAACGGTTGAAAATTAAGCCTTTTCGTAATCTAGCGATAAGTATCCAGCAGGCAATTTGAACTTGATCACATGTGAAATTGGCTTTTATATAAACAATTCTTTAAATTGAATTGTCAAAATTGGACATTTTAATCGCAATTCAACTCGGCTGGTCGGGCTTATCTTATCATCTTGCTTCTGCATATTTTTCATTATCATCGAGTTTTGTGTCATCCATTATTTCGTCGCCATCTAACCGTTCAACGCAATTTGATGGGATGTCAAGTAGCACACATCTCAATGAGAAATAATGTGTGCATACACGGTGTGTTGTACAGAGCATTTTAAAATATGAGTGAAAAAAAAACAGTGCTAAGGATTGAAACTAGCACGATGTATCTTTCATGAACTAAATAAAGCGAAGAGTGAGAATTAAGCGCTAAAACAAACAGCAAATTAATAAAACACTATAAGCTACTTAAAATTTTGAATATATTGAAAAGCACCGTGAAACCGTGTACTATCTCTTGTTATTGTCATTTAATAAAGGTGACTGGAACAAACTAACTTCGAAGAGATTTTATTGCTGTCGTTAATGCCATAGATCCGAACCTTTCTTCAAGTGACATTGTTACTCATTCATACTTTTTTCTTCTTTTTTTTCTCATTGCAGATTTATTCTACTGAAAATCTCCATTCAAAATGAATCGTGGAACAAAAGCTTTGGAACTTTGGTGCCGTCGTCAAATTGAAGGCTATCCAGGTGTTGAAATAAACAATATGACAACATCATGGAAAAATGGCATGGCTTTTTGTGCTCTGGTACATCACTTTCGACCAGATTTAATGTAAGTACTTTCGATTCTCATTCGGATAAAAGTGTGAACGTTCGTTTTGTGTGTGTGTGTGTGTGTCTTGGTGAAGCTGAACAATTGATTGTGAACGCCTTCATTTAACGGGTTAACGGTACAATAACAACGACAACAGACACAAAATATACAGTCAGAAATAACGTAAAATAAAATCACCAAATTCAACATCGAGCAAAAGTTACAAAAAAAAAAAAAAATTTAACATTATGAATGACTAAATCACAGATTAAAATCGGAATATATTAAAATTCCATAAAATATTGTACATTGAGTGAAGAGAAAGAAAAAAAAAACACGCACTTAATCGGGGCTGACAACCGAGCCGGTTCCACTGATGTTTGTTACTATGCTCACAGCCATAATACACCGAAATAGACCTGACCGTGCACACGCATTATGCGTTGATCGGCGCAAGATTTATTCGATTTTAATTTTGATAAAATGTGTGTGAATGGTGTTCATTATACGATACCTTCGTATGCACGACCAAATGATCGAACAACCGACCGAGTGAGTGGATTTTAGATGGATGAAAATTTCTTAATGGAAATTTAATGATCGAATTGTATGTACCAAAGACGGAAGTCATGAAAATGTGGGTGATGGATTTTCGGCTCTCGATCAAAAATCATCAACGTCGCATATAAAACCGACACAAAACAGTACTTTTAAATGCTATTGTAATATGTCATCATGAAAAAGGTTGAGGCTCTCATTTAATGTAACCGTCACAGACACAAACTCGAAAGTTAATCCTCCAAATGTAATTTTTCTTTACTTGGCCTTAAGCCAAAACAAAAAAAAAATATGAACACAAAATAAAAATTGAATCCATTGCTTAAGCTGTGGATTCGATAGAACTCACGTCGTGCTAGACAACTTACCAAGCATTATTTCCATCTGATTATACTATGTTACTTTTTAATTGGCCAGCCGAGACATGATTATACCTTTTTTCCATTTGATGTTATGTATGTAATCAGAGCAACTCGTAGAAAGTTGATAGTCATTTTGCATGGTTTATTTTTCTCCATCCATCTCTCTCTCTCTCTCTCTCTCTCTCTCTCTCTCTCTCTCTCTCTCTCTCTCTCTCTCGATATGCCATTTACCTGAAATTCGTTATTTGAGTAGCTGGAATAGTCTATTCAATGGTGTCGTAGGTCCAGAAAGGTGAGATCAAGTAGATCAGTACTTGTATGGAATTTTATCAAAGAAAATTCAAAATGACATTTACACATTGTTTTCCAAACACACACATGTTTACTTTGTATAGAAAGCATTTATGTTCATTCTTCATTGTCATTATCATGGTCACTGATTTCTATACCCACGAGCCAAGACAATGGTTTCGAAAACAAGTGTTAATTAATAAAATATGTTTTTACGATAAAATGAATGACACAAATTTGCATCTTTTCTTCAAATGTCATGCATTAAATTGTGTTTAAAAGCACAAAATAAAAACGCTTCAATACTAACAAATGTATTTATGACTCCAAAATGTTAAATTTGATGATGATAGCAACTTTAAAGCCGATTAAAATGTTTTTTTCTTCTCGATCGATCACCTTTAACTGTACAAGTTGTAAAAATGATGGACTTTTTTTTGATGAATTTGTGTTTTTTTTCTAAATTCTGATTCATTAATTTATTTTTATTTGTTATTTACTATTTTGTAATCGAAAAACCTGCAGCGATTTTGACAAATTGAACAAAGGTGATGTGTACTACAACAATGAGTTGGCATTCCAAATGGCCGAAAAGCATCTTGGTATACCAGCCTTACTGGACGCCGCCGATATGGCCATGTATGATGTTCCTGACCGACTCTCGATCCTCACATACTTGTCGCAGTATTATCAACGATTTGCATCACAAGGTAAGCAAATATCATTAATTCTAGAAAAATTAAACAATGGACATTATTTTCGAAGTAAACAATTGCTTAAGTTCATTTTGCGATAAGAAAAATTCAACTTGATCAGACATTTTCATAGCGGCTATTAATTTAATTACTCGACTCGTTGATCGCCTGTCATAAAATACGTGAGACGCTTGTGTACTGTATATAGTGTACAGTTGGTGTTTTATGTCGTGTTAAAATGACGTAAAACATATCACAACGGTGTCAAACCGGGGCGGGATCTTCTTTTGATTTTTGATGAAATGCCATTCATTGTCAGCCTAGGCCAATGTTGGATCGTTGGTCAACAACAGAAACAGCATACAAAACGCAAAAAGCACTATATATATTCGTTGTTCCATATTTTCAGAAGTATACTATATCAAAGACCTCAAGTTTCAATTATATTTACATGAAATTATGATGTTAGATCCAACAGAATTGCATACAATTTACTGACACCAAAAACTATATATATTCGGGGCTTATGTTTTAAGGCACACGCGCACACACTGTCCACTCTCTCGTTGGCTTTTGCAATGCAGATTGGGAAAGTCAAGCGGGAAAAATTAAAGTTAAAAATTATTAAATGAGCTACTTGTTATTTTGCCGATTATATACAAACCCACTTGAACCATAATTTGTTATCCAATTAACTGGCCGTCGTTTATTGCATCTAATTTTTATTGTTAACGCGCAATCTTGTATCAAAGGCAGCTTAAATTTCACGCTCTAATGGACATCAAAATGATGAATGCAACACCACAGTGGCCCAACACACACACACAACACAACACAACACAACACAACACAGTGAACAGAGCAGCCAATGTGTGCATGATCTACAAAAGGCATCGTGCGACAAAGCAAATCAAGCTGTGAATGAGCTGTGTCTTATTTTGTTTAGTTTTACTTCGAACAAAAATATAAATGGACTGGACCATGTTTCCAAGTGTTGTGTACACTTATGCGCGAGCACGGTGCAAGTGACAATAATAATAATCATCAGTATAAAGCCAACCGAAAAAAGATATTGCAGTGGCTGGACAAATCCTCGCCACAAGTGAAATGCAATGGTAAAATAACATGCTGAATTCTCGCTACTCTGAGCGAAAGAGAGATAGAGAGCGAGAGAAGGACAGCGATAGATGCATTCGAAGTGACCATGGTCGTCAACACCAATATAAGAAATAAATTTTAATTAAAATAACTCGAACTATTAAATGTGCTCTCGCTATCTAAAATCAGAAAAAAGGCACACGATGGCGATTGTGATGGTGTTGTTTGCTCAGTTGCGCCGTGCGATAATGGGTTTGTATGCTTTTGTTTTTTTTTTTCTCTCTCTCTTCATTTTTCGCATTGTGAGCGCATGTGTGCGTCTTTGCATTCAAAAGTGCATGTGTAATTGTGTCGTGATAATTATTTTTGTTGCCACAAAGAGATTCAAAGAGAAATGTTGCAGCGAAGGCAAAGCAAAAACGGCACGCTGGTGCATGGTAATCACAATCACCGAGATAAAGATTAAGAGTTACAACGATTTCTCTTGAAGATTGGTTTTTTGTTGTTGTTGTCTGAGAGCGCTCAAACACGACTTAAGCGCAAGCACAAAACGCATTATATTGTACTACATAAACGAAAACACGGTACATAAATCAATTCAATATCTATGATAACAATCACAATAATATTCATATGACTCATGGCATTCGATTTCGAAGAGTTACGAAAAACAAAAACCAAAAAACAAAATTATTGTGAACAAATCATAAATAAAACGTCAAACATGAATCAAAAATGTGTGTGCAAAGCGTTAAAAGAAGCGCGATCGCGAATACAAAAGGCAAAAATAGAATGGAATTGATGATAGAAACAGAAAAAAGAAGAAAATGGTCAGAAATCTATTGGATGGTAATAACAACAATAATCGTTATCATGTGAATATCAAACACCTTGAAATAGGTTTATCGTGATTCACACACATAGCACCGATGCAGCTGATGATTAAGCTTCGTTGCACACTTTTTCTTACTTACAAAATGCAACCCAGAGAGACGGAGATAGCAAAGACGCACGCGTTCACCATGCTTTTGCATTGATGACCACTTTTATGTTGAATGGCTTTCTTTTACCGTTTCCGTCGATCTAAGCAATTTATAAGTGCAATTACAAAAGAACTGCGTCGATGCATTTATTCGTTCGCGATGAGTGAATGAACACAAATGATTCACATCAAAAAAAGAGAAAGAGATGATTTTTGTGTTATTGCGAATGAAATCCATTGGTTTACCGATTCGCAACCGTATTTTTGTCCTAAAAAAACAAATCTCCAATTTTCCAGCGAACTCAAACTGAATCAGTAAATATGAAATCTGATCTTTGTTTGAATGGGATGACTCAATGAAAAGAGACAAAATTAACACACACAAAAAACCTTAAATATACGCACGAAATTGGCACAATAGGTTAACAAACTTTTAGTTTCCATGCGCTCTGCACAGTTGCTGACGCGCACGCGCCCATCATCACATTTATTCGTATTGAACAAACAACGGAAATCACACAGATGTACCAAAATTACAATCGTTGATTTGCTTTTTTTTTGCTTCAACAACGTCGATACCCGCGGCGTGTGTATCTTCGCATCAATATTCACATCGCACGTGCTATAAACAGTCATTCTTTGTGTGAGTGTCTTTTGTTTTTTTTTGGTTTTTTTTTTGCATAATTACAGTCATTTCCTCATTTCGCAAGCATAGACCAAAAGTTCATAATTCATTTAAAATATTTTACTCAAACGAATCTTTTTTTTTCGGGTGATCGTTCGATAAAGAGCAGTTGAGTTTTTTGAAAAACAAATGACAAACACATCAATCGACATCGATGAATGAATGTGGTACCTAAGCTAAAAATTAAGAGAGCAATAAAAATGTAAATTACCAATGAGAGAAAGGTAATATCAATCATATTATTGAAGAAAATGATTAAAATTGCTTAAATGGAATGGATGCAAATCAGACAGACAGACAGAAAGACAGACCAATGAACAGATGATGTTTATTGAGTGGTTTTTTGGTTAAGTGATAAGAGTTGCGCGAGATCGATTATCGCATATACTAAAATGGTATGAGGGTAATTTTTTTTTTTGAAGTAAACACGATCGCGATTAAAATTTAATCCGCTAAATGGACGTTTGCCATGTATCCAAGTAGGTCAACTTGACCGATGATCAACCAACCAACTAAACTATTTCAACGAAATAAAAATGCTTACCATTGAAATAAATAACATCGAATTATGTGTAAAGGCGCAAAACCATGATTGAATATACCATTATATGATTTTTAGTTGCTCTTTCAACCGCAACAATAGCAAAAAAAATGGATTTCTTCACCTATGGGCGCGAAAGTGAACGAACCATTAAAGAAAATACAGCCCAACACAATAACTTATTTATATGGGCGCATAATATACATGTGGGAATAATCGATTTGTTGCCTATGTCTGGCGTTTTCAACAGGCCAACACTTCACTCGGCGCCCGACCATTTGGTATTGTCTGGTCAAAGAGTTGAAAGAAGAATAAATTCAATTCTAAATGTATTCTTTCGTTGAGGTGTGTGTGTGTGTGTGTGTTTTTTTTTCTACTGTAAAAATGACCGCGTTCTCAAGCATGTGTTTACCCCATGCCATTTACAAAACCATGCTGAGCACAATTTGATAAAGGTCTTGACTGACCCGCTTATTTATTTCGAAGAATGAATCGAATTGATCTGTTGGTTGGTGCGCTTTGCATCATGTGCATCGTCTTTATTAATAGCATTGGCTTCAATAAATTATAAACCATAACAATATCGAAGTACTTGAACGTAACTACTCTATTTGAATACTAGGCAAAAATACAACAAATCCATTTTGCCCCCATTTAACTCTTGACACATTTGCTGAATGTGTGCACACTGCACATTGCAATGACAATGAGTATCGAAATTGAATTATCTTATGCCAAAAATGTTGAATTTGAGTTTCAATTCAAATGAAGAGATCGAATTGATTGAGATCAGATGAAACCAAGTTGAATGCACCACACGATAAAATCATCGAAATAATAGAATAGAAAAAAAAGAATTGAGACATTTCATCAGTAGCGTTGACCCTGTAAAATCTATAATAAGCTAAATCAATGCTATGAACATAAATTGGCCTGAAAAAAAAGTTAAACACATGGTTTAAATGCAGCCATTGAACATTTTTCTCATAATGTTACCGTTTCTAGTCGTTTACAATTCATTTCACAATGACCTGCATGGCATTAATGGCATGGCTCATGTCATTTTCTCTCTGTTTTTTCATTTTTTTTTTTTTTTTGTTTGGTTTTGCACTTCATAATCAACAAACGGCAAGCAACAACAACAAAACCAAAACGAAAAGAGCTGTTCTTTTATGGGCTCGTTGTATTACGGTGTGGTTTTATTTTTATTTCGTATATTTTTAATTGCAATCGGTTGTCGTTGATTTACAGTTGCTCTCGATCTCTGGTCATTGCACTTGCATTGCACATTTGTGTGTCGGCTTATTGTTGAATACATTTCTGTGTGCACACCAAAGCCACGGCAGCCCATGTCGCTCATTTCATTTTAGCTAAACTAAATTGAGCAATGTGATAGTTTCAATTTCAGTTTCATTAGAGATCATCATTAATGTTAAATGGTTAGTTCAAGTATAAAATACTGAGCTCAATTCAGACACATTGACTACTTGTGCCGCGACTGTTTTTATTGTTGCTGTTGTTTTGATGGTAATTTTCCATTTAATTCACACAGTACACACTACACAGTTATAATCGTTTTAACATGGATTTGTAGTTGCTGTGGTGTAAATTCACTTAAAAAAAACATCTATTTATTGATTATTCAGTTGAAATTTAGATAATGGACTCAGGGTAATCAGCACACAGTAAAATCAATTTAATTATGTGTATCATAAACGGCTTAAAATGCTTCGTTGATTGCCAATCTTTGGCATAAACGTGGTTTATTTCAAAGGGATTCAAATTATAACCATTTCTTTTTTTAAATCAAATGAATTAAAGCACACAGTATGTGAAGCAATTAAATCGCTCTCTAATCAAGAGTGAGAGAGGAAAATGCAAGCAAATAACATTCTCAGTTGTCATCATTTTTTTTTTCAAAATGTTCGACGCTATTTTCTCGATATTTAATAATCAGATGGAAAGAACCATAAATAAAATATTTATCTTGATTTGTATCCGACTTTGAACTTGCTGAATGCATCCTACACGTACATACGAATGTCTGGTGTGTTTTGTTTTTTTTTTATACACAAATGGTAAAACTAGTGAAAGTTTTGATCAAGCTTTACATGCTTTACTCGGGCCTCTCGACCAATATTTGAAATTGAATTACGCAGAAATAAAGCTGTCTCGTAATGCGAGATAATTTGAAATGAGTACAGTGTACACAGACAGAGCAGACCGTCATCGTCTGTACGCTGCACATTCATCAAGATATCGGATGGATCTTGTAACTAGATTTACGATCATCGAAGGTTTTTTTTCTGATCGGTGTACACAAAATAAACAAATTTACATTTATTGACCATTGCCAGAGATGTTCAATGTGTCGATTGAACGATGAAATGGACGATCCAACCGTCGAATACCGTCATCTCACAAGCAGCTCAAAAGGTGAAATGTCAACCATATTTAAAATGCGTTCGGAAGGAAGTCTCGATTCGTTAAACAATCATGAAGTGGAAAAGCGGCACACGATGTACCCATCTTCAATGCATTTCGCCATTGCAAAAGTCATTCTTCATTTTCAGCTCGAGTCAAGATGCGACTGATAAAAATGAAGCAAACAAACCATGTATACATGAACAAGATATTTCCTGTATCCATAAATATTGATCTGCTAATGTACTGGCAAAGCGAACGAACGAGGGAGCGGAACAACAACAAAATTATCGCAGACATTAAGAAAGGGAAATCGAAGACGTGATATACGGTTGAGAAAAGCTGCGGCCGGAGATGAGATGAGATTTGATGCAATTGCTATACAATTGTAATTATACTCACACATATATTCTTTTGGTGGGTCATCCAAAGGCAATAAAGTTTAGTCGATCTGTGGCGAATGAATTGAAACGTTTCTAGAAAATTTCAAACCACAAAATTGCATTTTAATCACAACAGAGCAACAAAAAAAAACAGCAACAAATTTAGCTGGTTTTTATATTTAATGGCCATGTTTCTGCACGATTATGGAGCTTGTGAGAGACAAAATTGAAGAATGAAAAATCATAGAAAATGTGCCTATCGTGAAACAAGCAGAGAAAATCAATTTGCCACAGATTTCTTTTGCTATCGACATTTTTTTTGCCTCGTTCATAAATCCCTCGGGATTTGAAGATAAGAAAACTATGTCAAATGCAAAAAAAATGCACCAACCAGATCAAAACGATACGGTGTACTTTTGCCATCATGTCATCATCAAATGAAATCGAAACTGTGTGTTGGCAAAAGTAAAAATTTTACTTTCGATGCCAGAAAAATGGAAACTCTCTCTTTCATTTTTTTAGTCGCTTGTTCGTGTAGCTCGTTCTCGTTTCTCTACAATTTTTGTGAATCGATCGTTTGTTGATTTATTTTTTACAGTGCTCCCACATGCAATCACATTGTATTTGGGTACCTGAGAAATATCGTCGCGTATGTGAAATATGTATGGAACACCCGCTGACATTTCTTTCTCTCGTGAGCGAGCGAATGCTCGCTAGTCGCGTATGCATTCGACGAACAATGACCGCAAAATGGGTTGAGAATGTGTGAAAGGCTTACACAGCGTACCAAATATTGGTGTATAAATCAGAAATTGTGAATGAGAATTGCATGCATCGCAATCAGGCGGAGAGTGTATGAGGAAAACATATGCCGCAAGAAATTTTACAAATCTTGATATTATTTTGTGCTGTGTATTTTTGTGTGCATGAACATTCGAATGCTTGAATGTTTGAATGTTCGAATGGCCGTGATAAAAATTGTACAACACAAACATCTTCCATTGATTTCTGTAGTTGGCTGGGCTCGAGCCATTTGTAACGCTTCATTGGCACGCAAATTTAAAAGCTTCGACTCTCTTTCGTTCACTATCGATTTTGTTTTGCACCTTATTCGATTCTTTCAATAACGAAACACACCACGACTAACTTTATGCGCCACATCAACTAAATTGAATTTCTGCTATTGTTGGAAGCGTTCAGATTCACTTACAAACAGCAACGACGGTGTTTTAAATTCACATTTTGGTTAATTAGTTACCAATTGGTGGTAATCCTAAAATTGCCATGAAATTTTATGACTTTTGTCCGACATTTTCAATGCTAACTGGCTTTCAGTTTCATTGATCGTTAGAAGGTTTTAATATTATTCACTCTATTTAGAAATATAAAACGAAACGGTAAAGATGAAAAAAAAACAACTCTTCAATCTTCAACAGTTTCAAATATCAATCAATGGCTCTCAGAATACTCCGGATATTGTCGGTTATTTGTTTCGGTTTCATCACAGAAAATACAAATCTGTAATTAACACATTTTCATATTCCTTCATGTGAAACGGCGCTGCAATAAAATTTAATGGCAAAACATTTATTTGTTCTTTTCGAAAATAATCATCAATTTTCGCTAGTCAGCGATTTGGTGTGACATTTGATCGAAATGATTATGATAACGGCAAAATTGTAAAAGATGTGCAGAACAGCGCCAAACGATAATCACATAGTCGCTTTGTAGGTATTTTGTGTGTGTGTGTGTGTTTGGACGTGTCTTGTGCTTCGTACGGATTTGAATGTGCATCTGTTTGTAAATGTGCATATAAATTTGATTCGGTTTCGTAACATTCAACGTTCGTGTAGGATGGCATCTTTGCAATGGCATCGCATGAAAACGGAATGTTTGTTGCAATTGCGATTTACATTCGTTTCTTATGTCAGAGCAAGAATGTAAGTTGCCGATGCTCTTAAAATGAATGGATTGCAACGTGTTGAATACAATCAACAGCGAGATGCTTAGTTAACACCATTTGCAAAACATCTTACAAAATGAGGGGAATTGTTTGCCCATATTTCATCGAATGTGAGAGCTTGTGATGCTCGCGCAATTCTCGGCATGCGGCTGATACAACCGAACCGAACAACCTTCTTCACAAAATGGCATTCAATGTAGGGGTCTTAATTCTTCTCGACTTGTAATGCTATTTTTCAACTAACTTTGTGTGCCGTCTTCAAGTCTACTGAAGAGGAAGTTTGCTGTTCATTGATTTTTATTGAATTATTATTGCTCAAGCACATTGAACACATGCACTGCAACTAAAATGCGCTTCAATGCATCAAAATAAGGACATTTTGAGTAGAAACTAACATTTTGGCCCAACAAGGCCACAAGAAATCAAAACAACATATGCATCGAAAAGAATTCTGGTCGATCAAATATGACCAATAAATTAAGTCCATTTTGATAAGATAAAATACTATCTTAAAACTTATGTTAAATTATGTTCAAACCGTCAGTTACCTAGTGAAAATGTAATTATCAATTCACATAGAACTTTGATCAGCCACAACGACTTTGGCCTGAATTTCAATTGAACAAAATATATTCCATTCATTTCACGAGCAAACCAAATTCCATGCCACATATGTGGCAGCATAAAAAATGTGGTTTTCGCTTTGGCATGAACAAAAAAAAAAAACAAGAAACAATTGACCATTCATGGCTCAATCGATACGTTGATTTTTCCAAATGTTGTTCAACGGTTGAATTTACAGCTGATTTATCGATAAAACGATCCAAATGCAGCAAATGAAAAACGAAAGACTGGAAAATTTTATGAATCCAACAAATAATTAAATCACATTTAACGACCAATATAACAACGAAATTATGGCAAGATAAACTTGGGAAAATTACTTAAAAGAAAAGACAGTAGATCATTTAAACGAGTTACAGTCAAGCAAAATACGCTTGATGTGTAGCTCCACCGTTGTGCTGAATACACATGAATGCATTTCAATTGCATTTCATTGCATTTTGCCTTCAACTCGGTTGTTTTTGTTGTTGTTGTTGTTGTTCATTTACTGCCGTTTGTCTATATGGTGCAATAACCCGGCAGAAAAACAAGACAACAAAATCATAAACGCAGGTGTTTTTACGTCGCGATCGTGCGAGCCTGATGCATGATTGCATATATAGAATTGGCCGCCAAGAGTCAGGTACTCTGGTAAATTTACGAAATAGGCAAAAATCGGCAACAAATAAACTCACCACGATCAACCAACAGCTAGCTTGAATCGTGTTTTAAAAAAGGCAAAATGCAAACGCGTTCAAGTGATCAATTTACATTCGATAGTTGACGAGACGAACAACAACAACAACAATTCGAAAAACAGCAAAATGCTTCATTTTTCAAGATTTGTCTTTTCTTTTGGTTTTTTCTGTTGTTGTTGCTTTTCAATGTGCGATCGATTTACGATCAAACAGCATGTTTTATGCCTTTTAGTCATGACTGCTAGTGACTATCGCTAAGCGCTATGTGCACGGCGATATATACCCAATAGATATCGACAATGAAGGAAAAAAATGATTAACATTGCTCTAATAGACATTCACCACAATCGCGCGCGCTCACGCGCCTCTGTTCCGGTTGTCGAAATCGATGCTGTCAATGCGACACACTGCACCATACAAAAATACAGTTGCCGGACGTCGTGCACGTTTTTTTTTTCCATCGAAAATCTATATTATCTACACTTGCTTACAAAACGGTCGATTGTCGTGTGCGGTGAAGGCGCAACACTTGGAGAGAAAAAAAGTGAAATTGTATAGAAACTGCATTTGAAATCAAACAATATATACCTTTGGATAGTTAGCACCATATCATGCTCACGAAACCGTTGTCGACCTACTTCTGAAATTATAAGGTATAATTTTTTGAGTCTGTTGGAGTGTGTGTCTGGTTTGGTTTCGTTTTTTTTTTAAAGCAACAGTTTGTAATCGATTTACGAAAATCGCTACCGACACCCAATAACGGCTGATGGCCATGTGCAATGGTTAAACGCGGTTGCACTGACTCAAGCAGCCAGTTACGGGCTAAAATTGATCTATTTTTTTTTCTTCAAGTTTCAACAATGAATCAATTTTGATCATAAAAACACTCTTTTTTTTGTTCTCTTCGCAGAGCCTCTGGAATGCAACAAAAAGACACACAAAAATTGTTTATGATTTTAAGCCATTTAGTTTTCAATTCACGATAAATTGAAATTTGAATGGATTTCGGTTTGAAAGCATTGAAAGTAAATTGCGTTGAAACGATATGTGCTTTCATGTTCGCCGACACATGTGCGCACGGCGCATTGTGTTATGAAAAACATTCAATTTCTTCAAATGGATTTTCGATCAATAACGACCATACAGCGATCGACGATAGGCAACCGTCTCGCTTTTCATTGATTCTTCAATTTTTACGAACGCCATCAAAATGCATCAAGAGAAATTAGGTTATAATATTGCATTTATCGATCGAATAATGTTTTTAAGCATTACATAATACTTTTGCGGATTGTTTCATTTATATTTATTTGATGTCTAAACATCTCGTTCCGTCTCTATAGATGAACAACAAATATAAAACTGCCAGTTTATGTTGTCTTAGCTTGTGTTTTCGTTGCAATGCGATTAAATGGCTGCGTGTTTTTATTCATTTGCTTTCTGTTGAACGTAATTGCATTTGTGGCTTAAATATTTCCTGAAGTTTTCGTGCATAGACTTAGACAAATACACGTTCAGCCGACAAGCAAAAGACGTAAAAAAAGCACTGGGCTTGGCTGGCTGCTTGGCAATAGAAAAGACCTCGAGAGTTGATGTGTTTTTATTTTTTGTTGAACGTTTTCGCTGTTTTTCATTTCACGTACTACATAAAGAACATGCACTTACTTGAAGTCTATCATCGCATTGAACAAATGAACATGCCATGTGAATGTGGGTATGTTGCCATAATGGCTAGCATTTTAGCGTTTTTTTTTAGGAGAGTGTCGCGAGACACGCGTTTCATGCACTCGCAGACACACACACACACATGGTTGTGTTGTGTTGAGCCGTACGCGAACATTATTTTTCCAGGCCGCGTAATGCTTTTTAATAGGCCCCCGTAAAAATCCAATGAAAACCACTTCGATTTTCAATAAAATATCATTTAAAGTCTATGTTTTCATATTTTTGCCGGTGTTTTAACGTTTGACGTTGTAATGTCTTGGTGCAATTGACGTTGAATTACATACAAAAACCTTTATACACTCGATATTATTTGATTTTTTTACCATGAAATGACAGGAATTATGGCAATTTGAGTTTTCCTTTGAACCTCATTAGCGAATGTAATTATAGAGAGAGAGAGACAAAAATAAAACAAAAATAAAAATGAATAGAAATCGCATATAATTGCGAGCAATTTTTTTTTTGATGTTTCGATGAAAGCATGCAAATCAAACGGTAAATTCCACATAAAACCGTGCCTATGAAATGACGGACATTGACCGATGAAATACCGATCTCCAAATAAAAATCGTTCAAATTTTTGTTTGAAACAGCAACATCTTTCCATCCACAAACTCAATCATATTTAATTTCATCATTCTTTTTTTTTTTACAGAAATGGAACAGACAATTCCTTTCTAATAAATTATCTTTTCAACGTGTTTTTGGCAATCATTTATTTGCGGGCGTTTTTTGAACTGTTCATCTCATTTAAATCAATTGGCATTTATCATTGTTTTCACCGTTATATGATGAACCATTTAAATTATACCTGGAATATCTTTTTAAATCGCTCCAATTTCACTGAGCACAACCAATTAAGTCAATGGTTGATTTCATTTTAGATGTGATCCATGCCAATAGTTCATCGTATCGTATCATAAAAAAACCATTTTCGGTGCCAGGGTTTTTTTGTCTGTGAGCCATCAATATATGGAAAACAAAAGAAGATCACCCAAAAATTGTGAATGCGCTCACGACACACCAACATTTCATCTGCCGATATTTATTCATGAATTCCGATATTTTCAATTGATTGCATGAAATTCAACAACTCGTCGGTATGATTGAATCACGATCACATCCAAACTCTGGCATCTATAATTTGTGTATCGATTTCTGTTTTCTATAACTTTAACCTCTACACAAGAGCATGAACGGCCTGATTACAATTTCAAGATGTTTGGATTTCTTTTTTCTATAGTTGCCGGCAGTTCTCAGTTCTTTGTTGTTGTTGTTCTCCTCTATTCCAATCGATGGTGGTTAATTGAAACAGAATTTGATTGAACCTCATCGCTTTCAATGATTGATACACACCAAATTTACATCTCTATTGAAAATATGGCATTAAAATGTGAAGCGCGCGATCGCAATGAGTGTTGAATATGTTGATTCTATTTCAAGCACATTCCATAATTATAACTGATTGATTGGCCAGTTGTTATTCGTTATTCATTGCGTTGATGCTGATGGTTGATTCGTTGAATTCAACTGGATTCAGCTCAACATGACCAACGATAGTATAACTAACTAACAAAATACCAATTGAAATGGAAATTACATCGAATCAACAGAAAAAAAACAAACTTTAGAACTAAACCGAAACTACTCATTTATCAATGTTTATACCATTTTCATCGGCATGAGGCTTCAGCACCAATCATCAAACAAAAATGAAATTAAATTGCTATGTTTGTTTATGATAGAACACAATAAACGCAATTGAATAAATCAATTCAAGGCTTGACGAATAGCGCCTAGTCAATTGATTAGTCCATTGAAAAGTGATTTGGTTGTGGCAATAACAACAAAAATTGCGACGCAAAATATGACAAGCATTCAACGACTTTTAACTTTTACTTCTTGAGTCCAGAATCTAGACCAATTTTCATTCGTCATACTTTTGATTGGACTATGTCTAAGTGGTCATTTATTTTGCTCTCATTATTATTATTATTATTGACTTATTTTGTGTACAAAACCACTTCTCTTTCGTTAAATGGAAACAAAATTGGTTAAAAATAAGATTTTTCACATTTTCAAATGTTCAAGCAACAACATAATTTGACGAAAAACTGATTTAAAATTCAACATATATTTATGCCCGCACGGCACAGTGCCCGTTTAATTTGGAATAAACCGTAGCAATTTTCAAATAGAATGTCAACACTAAAACATCGTTAGACAGTTTTGTTCCGATTTCATTTTACAAAAACAGAAAAATATTATTTATGCAAATTCAAATTCAAGTCATTCAAATCAATTTGTATGATTTTATATGCATGTCTAATTTCTTGTTTTCGTGTTTTTTTGTTGAATTTCTATTATACGACCGAAGCGATATTAACAGTATCCAATCTGTTTGTGTTTTAAATGGTTTTGACTGTGCGGTTTTTTGGCGTGGCGCAACATCGATTGGTGTTAATAAGTTATAATAATGTTCATTGTTTTGGATGACATGTACTCGACACTAGTGTTAATGTCTTTGAGCCATTTATGAAAGAAGTTAATAGCCGAGTATTCGACTAGTGTGTCGCCTATTTCTGAATTTACATGTACGTACAGCATAAACAGAGACACACACTCCGATGAATTGCGGTCGCTTTTTGCCCAAGCCAATTCAATATGTGAAAGTTTGCACACTCATTCACATGCATTGTGAGCTCTTTGAACTATATTTTCCATAGCCGATCCAATAATTCATTTCTTTCATATTGTTTCTTATTTGATATTCACATTGAACGAAGGAGGAGAAATCATCCGTTTAAATTAAACAAGGCCCATTTAAAATAAATATGTGACAGCAAAACACAATGAATGCATTTGGAATATGCCGCTTTAAGCACAGCAACATGTTTTCTTGTTAAATATTGTTGATTCTGTTTAAAAAAAAAAAGATTTTAATCTACCGTTTCAAATGTTTGAGATTTTAATTTTTTTCTGATTTTCAACCAGACAAAATTTGCCCAATCTACTTCTTAACCACAAAAATTTACCGTTGTTTTTTCTCTTTCTCTCTTTTTTTCAGAATCCAAAATCATTCAAGATAAATCAGCAACGATTTCGAGCGCAACACCTCCGCCACAGAAGGTATGTAACCCAAAACCTAATCAACGGTTTTACTCATTGCATTTAAATCGTTTCTACTTTTTCATTTGAGTTTCTTCCAAAGAAATTCTTGGGGTTTCTTTTTCCTGGTTTCAAATGTATGCCATCATTCTTTATCTTTGCGAATCAGTTTCTTTGTCTCTTTTGCTGCTCATTTTTTTCCAACATTTTTCATAAAATAGTAATTTGATAAATTGGCAATTAAGGTGCTTCTTTGGTATACTTGTTCGCTTCTTTTGGGGTCACTTTTTAGAATAATTCTATCCTCTTAGATTTAAATTACATATAGTTTTTCTGATTAGAATTAAAATAGCTAAAGAAAGTCAAACGCAAATTTAGCTAGAACTAGCTATAAAAGGCACAAAAAGTAGTGACATGTCGACCATTGAACTCTTTGAAATGGAAAAAATAAAATGTTTATTTTCAAGTGAAATTGAAACTGGTTCTGCTCCAGTTCACAGTCACAACAAACTCGTGTGATCGCGTAATTACGCCCAAGCCGGAATATTTTGTTTTTCATTTGTTTTCACTGACTCTAAATCCAAAACCGATTCACAATCTGAGAACAACATAAAAAGTCGCCAGAATTCCATTTTATTGTTTTTTTATACACACTTCCGGTGTCTGTGTGTAATTGAAATGAAAGCGCAAATATTTTTTCTTTGTTCATTTGAATTTAAATTTTCTAAACAACAACAAAAATAAGCAAACATTGGGTGCAATTTATGAAATAGAAATGATGCGGGAAACAAACTTTGGGTACGCAAGTATGTGACAACTGTAATTTGTGGAAAACTGATGTGAATAATGCAATTTGGAATAATGTCATATAAAACTTTCTATTCAGTTCGGCACAGGAGCCCAGTTCTCAATTACTGAATATTATCTCAAAACTAGATTCTGAATCCAATACATCGATCGTCGAATATTTCAAAATAAAATACTACTTCGAAATTTTCAATGAAATGCACACACAGAAATTTTCTCCGATTCAGCTGACGAAATTACTACAAAAAACGCTGTATGTATGTATTGCCTACAAAAACTGAAGTATTCCCTACAAAAATGCCCCTTTGTAGTTATTCAGTACAATACTTGTATGTGTTTCTACGGATTCTGTGATATTTGAATTAACAAGACATTCAATGGTGCGCAAAAAGGGGAATCGTAAGAATACACAATGCTCTAGTCGCACGCATTTAAGATTGTAGTATCGTTTCTCCTTCTTGCGCATGTGATAGTGGCTTACAGAAGAATAGGAGACAATGTAGCAGAGCCGGAGAAACAAATACAAACATTGCACTGAATAACTACAAAGGGGCATTTTTGTAGGGAATGCTTCAGTTTTTGTAGGCAATACATACATACAGCGTTTTTTGTAGTAATTCCGTCAGCTGAATCGGAGAAAATTTCTGTGTGTGTGTATTTCAAACGTATGATTTATGCAATGAAATGTTTACGCAAAATATTCGATGGAATTGTATTTGGCAGCCTCTTTAATTCCATCGTTTTTTTTTATGAAATCAACAGGTTACTTATCCAATCAATTCACATGGCAATAAAACAACAAAAACAAGTACAAATCATTAACCGCTTTGGCCCTTTCAATCAGATTTGCAATTTTTGACCGAATTGCGCACTAAAAAAACCATTCTCAATTTCGAAAAGAAACAGACAGATTGAAATTGTGCACTTCAAATTATTCAAATGAATTTTTCATGTTTATGCGATCGTTCATTGTACATACGAAAAAAGCCTTCATTCAACCAACAACAAAACACAGGCGCTTCAAATGCACGATTACCACTTTGTGGGTCTAATGTCACGAACATCGTTATGTGGATATTTCATTTTGTGTATGTATGTGTGTGAATGAGCTGCTATTTAAAAATGTATAAACGTTACGATATTATTGCAGTAATTCACTGTGTCAAATGTCATTACACCAGATCTCTTATTGTGTCGGATTATGAGAATAAAAATTATACCTCAACTAAAGCTCATGAGCATGTGGCTCAAGAGATTTTATGGTTTGATGGTCGAAATTTACCTCGCGCGTGTTTCCACTGCATTAAGACGATCATTTAATTTGATAATTTGACAGGTAACATAACAATAGATCAACAATTTTGATAAAGATAATGAACTACAACGATGGTGCGGTAACCAAATTTGATTATGGGCAACCGTTGAATCATCCACTGTCAGACTACACCTAAGAACTGGATCAAGGTCTAATAGACCGTTGTTTTAATCATTCAGGAGATACATCAAATTAATCCGTTTGGGTTTATTGTATCACAACAATCATAATAAATTTATATGTTGGTATCATTATTTTAAATCTGAACAGTTGGACGGTTCATAATGTCAATGTCAATTCTGTCTTCAATCAGCTGAAACTGATTATTAGATTCTTTTAAAATTCAAACCAAAAACTGCTCCACCGTTACTTAACTGTTTTATGCATAGCAAAAGAATGGATCATAAACAATAGCGATGCTTTCTAATTTGAATATTTGAATTTCAAGGACGCTTTGGTTTAATTCTGGGTTCTGCTACGTTATATTGTGCATAAATTTATTTATAGTGAAAGTATCAGGTATTCTTAGCCAGCAAACTAAATTCTCTTGAGTAACAAACACTACCATTCGCATGAACCAAAAAACGGTTGAACGTCAACAGACAAAAAAAATTAACGAAAAAGACCATCCTTTGCGAATCGATAATTGTTTATAAATACCAAGCGTTGAAATTCGGTGTCGCAACACGCAGCTCATACTCATCGAATACATCGAAATACAATCTAGTATAGGAATTAATGACGTATATTTTTAATGTGCTGACGATCGTTTCTTGGAAGTGAATAAAACCACTAAAATTAATTTTTCCTCGATTATAATTTCTGAATTGTTATGATCACCATAAAAATGACTGGCATGCAGAAGTTTTGCAACTCTATAGGCAAGCATCACCGAATGCTGAAGCCGAATAGAAATAGTCGCTTTTCAAAAGTGATCGTTTTGTTGCAAGTATTATTATCATTATTGTAAAAACCAGTGGAATGGCAGAAGAAGTTCACGAAAAAAAGAAACACGCACACTCAGTGAGAGAGAGAGAGAGAGGGAGAGAGAGAGAGAGAGAGTGGTATCATGTTTCAGAGAATTGTGCACACAAGGTCGTATCGCAACATCATCACTATTCGCCACTTAAATTGCTATCTAAAATACAGAAGTAAATGTTGCCGTTTGTCGAAACAGCAAAAGAATGTCTATCTAATGATATTAAATGCCTAACAAATTGATATGCTGCCAAGTTCAAATTCAAAGCTTATTCAAACGAAGTTCGTGAACGCCATCTATTGAAAACTGGCACAAAACCATTGACAGGTCTTGACTAAAGCTTAAGATCGAACTTTTTGAGTTAAAATTTCGATTATGAGCAGTGTTCGCTGAGTGATGAGTAACGGCTCAGTTTTAGTGAGTTTATTATTCATTTGCTCACAATGACTCAATGTTGGAGTGAATATGCGATGAGTAAAAAAAACGATGAGTGACTAGTTGATATTCCACTTGAGTCAAGTGACTTGGCAATGTGTTGGTGTTGTTGTCCACAGCCAAACCCAAATTGTACTCGGCATTGGCTCGATGCCATTCAACGCGGCAATACGAACCGAAGTCGAGTGAATACTTTCTATTTTAAGATCGTGTTCAATGAAGAGACACATTGGAGATGCTGTTGTGTTGTTGTGTTGTGTTGTGTGATTAGTCACCTAAGTTTTGCACTAAGCAATTCTCAATCGTCAATTCAAAGGATTAAACGAGATATTGAAAATCATCATTTGCCTATTCCAAGTAACATCTTTTCAATTCTATTAATTGTGCCATTGCTGAAATATTTAAAAGCGTAAACAAATTGAGCCACAATGGATTTGAGTGAAAAATTGATGAGTGAATGTGATTTGGCAGTTAGACGCTTATAAATGACTAAACAGAATACTATGGCAAAAGAAAGACACTCAATGCCAACGCAAACAATGAGGGAGAGAGAGAGAGAGTTAACAGCTCAACTACAGCAAAGGGAGTTGAATGTGTATTGGATTTATTGAAATTCTAACCTATTTCCCAGTGCATGTCAGCGGCATTACAACGATATAAAGTGTAAATAATACATGCGGCTCGGATCCACATGTATATTTTGTTTGGTAGCAAATCGTAACAATACACAAACAAAACATACAATATATATGCTCACTCGTTGAGTTCCAATACAAACATCGGCTTGAAATAATATTTGAAGCGAATAAGAATATAACACGGGAACAAAAAACCATCGACTGAAAATAAAATCGGTGTTTTTGCGTGAGTGTGTATTGATGTCTGATGGTCCGCATGTGTTCGTTGTCTAAAACAACAATGTATTGCGATTCGATTTTATTATGCAGTGAAATCTGTCTGTATCACACACACACACACTGCTCAAATACATAGCACAAAAAGAGAATGTGTGTTTGTAAAAAAACATTGAGTTGTGAAGAAGCGAAGAGGAATAAAACAAAAATTAACACACAATTCCAATGGAAAAGACCACAAAATATTATCGTATCAGTTGAACGCGAGCATTTCACTCCGTATGAGTATTATTTGAGTTGTCGATATTTTTATTCCTGTATTTATTTTTCGTTCGTTTAAGAAGTTTTAGTGAAAGAATCGATTTTAATGAAATTGTGTCATCGTATGTTTGGTTGATTTTAATTATGATGTTTGCATGAAATTAGTATTCAAATCAAAAATCGATAAATGTGACTACCAAAAAAGAAATTCCAAATTCTTTCAAGTTGTTTAACACAAGAAAGGGGGAAATTTATTTAGTCTGCATTCATGCTGTAAGTAAATGGACAATTGGTATGAAACCATTTCGATTGTGGAATGTTGTGAAGTGAGTGTACACAAATTCTTATTGTTTTCAAAGCATCGCAATTGCAAAGGCTCTCTTAAGTTTTGTGCTGTTTTTGTTTCGCTTTTGATTTCCAAATTAAAAACAAACCATATTGAACAATGCCAGCTCATTGCTTGCATTGACGGCTATACATTGTGAATGATGCAAAATGGTGATTGTGTGAGTGTATTAATAATCAGTGTGAAAAAGAAAACGATTAAAGTCTGATGTTGTTACAGTTGTTGCGATTATATTTTTCCATGATGACGTTCTTCGTGAGCGTCAATTATACTCCACTCGATTCGGTTCGGCGTGCCTGTTGTTGTTTTATGCAGCTTAAGACAATTTGTTGCCAATTGCATTCAGTTTTTCTGTTTGTGTTGTTGTACCGAATGATGTAATCATGCAACGTCAGTTTGAAACATACGCAAATAACAACAACATTGCCAAATGTCATTGGATTTGAAAATGAAATGACTTTTCGTGCAGCTGTATGACGCAACGATGAACTATTTCGAAATTTTTTTTTTTTTCTGATTTTCAGTTCAATTTTGTTATTATTGAATTGTGTTTGCGGCACGAGAGAAACAAAATCGATAGTATTAGTTGCAGTGAAGCAAAACAAAGTGTTGATTGTCTTATCTGCGGTTAGCAATCAAAGTGTGCGCACAAAGTTAACGATAAACAAAATACAAAGAATAGATAAAAATCCGTTTGTAAAGTCGGACTCCTCCTGTCAAAATATAACAATAAAAAAAGAATTGAGAGATACCTTTTCTCTTAGTAACCATAGCTCAAGTGTCTAATTTATTCAGTTTTGAATTTTTCACAAGTGATTTCACAAAATCGGGCTACAGGTATTGAAACGAGAGATATCTGTTCGTCTTCGTCTGCTTTTTCTGCGGGTTTTCTTAGTTGTAATTAATTCAGTTGTAATTTTTTTTCAATTACACTTAAATCAATTGGTTAGCCATGAACTTGTTGCATACTTTCAACGATGCGCATTGCATGGCTGGAATTCATTCACATGGAACGAACACAAAACCAATGAAATTGCTGAATTATAACCGTGCTGATGAATCATTATTTTTATTTTGCCGTCATTAAAAATCAGCTACAATATTATTATAATTATTTTTCAACGTCGGTTTTGTGTTATCGACGATTTGAACAATGCTCGGCCACTATTACAATCGACTATTCTCTGCTGATCGTGACTGACTACGAGTCACCTATTATCTTTTTTGCTGTTGTTCGTTATGCTTACGAACCATATATATTCCAATAAAAACATTGGAATAATAAATTTTTTGCTGTTCATGTTGTTTCCACTTTGGCGTGGCGCTGAGATTTATGCATTTTTTGTGTATTTAAGGCCGATTGTGGTGATTAAGGCCGATTGTTTGGCGGTGATTAGGCAACTGATTGCTCTAAATTCCAAAATAATTATACGAAATTACAATGCAACCGAATTTAATGCATTTTGCTTCCACACACATTTTAGTCATTTCGTTGAATTCATCGATTGTCTTTCATTTGATCTTTGCAAATTTTATAATCCTTTCAGCGATTGTTGTTATGATCGACGATCAATGAATAAGCAATTCAACTATTCATATGGAAATGAGTCAATAAAAACAGATAATTGCGGTATGATGCCATTTCCGAGCCAGAAACCATGTAATAGTTTATTATTAAGCTGGAATCATCTTATCAGACAGTTTAGTGTGTGGTTAAGCGGATGAACTGTAGCCATAATTGTGTCACCCTTGGGATTTCACACATTTGATAAAATTTACGGATTTTAATGCAAAACTCAACATATTTCGCCCATTTTTGTGTGTATGTGTGTGTCGGTCGTTCATGGGATAGTAACGTAATGTGTCATTCAAACCATTGAAAAAACGGATGATCATGATAACAATTCATTTAAGCCAATCTCCACGGCAACATTATGTAAGAGTTTTGCTTAAAAGCAAAACGCCATTGAAACGATTTTTTTTACACAAATCACGCACACTAAGCATTGCAAAATAACTTATGTTCCGTTCAAAAGGCTATTTGGTTGTGTTTTCATACAAATGAAGTTAAAATCTGTCATAAAGAGTGAATATCCGTCATCAATTTCTGAGAAAAGAACAGTTTCGGCAAAACGGTTTTCGGTTCGCCTAATTGAATTAAGTTGAAATCACCAAAATGATTCCAGATGATAAGATTTACACTTTGAATCAGAATAAAATTGAAAAGGCACGATTCATAATCTGCGATCTAAGAGGAACGCATTAAATTCTTGGCGAGTCAAAACAAAAGTAGAACGAATGGTGTTGATTCGAAAATGAAACAAATTAACAGTTACAACAGAAGTCAGTCTACAGAAGAAAGAAAAACCCAGACGCGATTTGTAACTTTCCATTGTGACTTTTGTTATTTTTATTTTCAAACCAGTAGTAAATAAGCACATGGTGTTATTTTAATTGTTACTGGAAATGGATGTGTGACTTTTAGCAGAAGCTACGAATTGAACAAACATTTTCTTTGAATCACAAAGGTAATTTGTACGTTTGTAGTAAGAGAGAAACTGAGATGTATTTAAATGAAGTTTAAGTGGTGCCGCTCCATGCATATGAACCATAAACACTAAACACACATACACACAAAATCGGGCCTTGATTGCATAGATAAACGTGGTCACTGAACGCAAATGGCTATTTCATGCAAATTCTCTCGCTCTTTCTCGTTCAGATGGATTGGCGCAGATATAAATGATTGTTTTCATTTTCCTACTCTGAAGTCAGTCCACACAAAACAATTACCATTCTTTCTATTAGCCTATTCAACGAACAGCCGCGACCGTACATTTGATATAATATGTAAACGAGGCTCGAGAGTTACAGAGTGAAAATAGACAAAGTGTAGCAGCGCAACAGAGCAACGCAATGAGTAACGTTGAGTTATAGAAAAGAAAGAAAGATGAAATACAACTGACTCAGTTGAACTGAGATGAAGCAATACGGTTGGTGTAAACATACACCAACGAAATGTTGTTTAACCAAAGTAAGCATAAACAATACATGTGAATAAAACTAAGTATGCTCTGAATGTATTCTCATATTTCGATTTTGCTAGTGCTTTAATGGATCTTCTTTTTCTTTCTGCCATATTGAAAAAAAAATGTAATGCTCAATTTGTAGCATTCTTGTGGCTACAAAATTGGCGCTACACACAAAATGTACACCACTTTCTTGTGTGAATGTGATACGTTGGGCCGATGACCGTTGTGCGCAATTCAATGCGCAAAGTGAGTGATGAACAACATCCATACAAACGCTAATGAATCATTAAACAAAACGTTGAATCATATTTTAGTTCTTTGAATTTCGTTTTATTTTGTACATTTGTCGTATTCGGTACGCAATTCTCATTTCTTTTCATATTGGCCATTTAAAATGTAGTTTATGTTTGTTTTTTGTTTATTTTCGTATTTGACAAAACTGTTGGCACAACAGCGATAGAGAGAAACAAAATTTAATAATATTGTTTTCTCGAATCGGACCCATTCGATGGAAGTACCAAAATGACATTTCTCATTTCTTTGAATTGGTTTGATTGTTGCCGACTGAATGTTTGCATACGGTGCGAACCTTCATCAATTGTCAACACACACACACACACACACACACACACACAAACACGCAGAGAAAGAGAATAAGCGAAAAAAGGTGTCCACAAACAATGGATCCGCATATCGATTTTCTTCCGAACAGCATTTTCCCAACCATCAAAATTGCTGTTATTATTCTCGCTACATTGTTTCGATGTTTGGAAAACGGAATATCAGACAATTGGATAATTTTGCATTCGATAGCGCTTTTGTCATTTTCGTCATTGGGTGTGAGCGAGTAAGTGATGGTGTTGTGTGTATGTGTATGTGTGTGTGCGTGGGTCGGTGGGTGTCTATATTCAATGGGGGTGTTCGATAAACATATCAAAACCCGGTAAACGGCTACTGAAACTGTGATAACAATTTGTGTGCGAAAATAAACAGTCACCCAACGATATTTGACTTCTGGTAATTGTTGTTTATCTTACGTGTCTGCAGAGGCACAGTGGTCGGCCACATTCGAATGAGGATTCAAAGTGGAAATTTGATGAATATTGGCTTAGAAATCGAAGCACACACACACACACACCCAATCGGATGTAACAACAATTGATTTCATGTTCTGCTTAAGCATGCCTGAATTGATGCAGTTGGTGATTATCGTTTATCGCCATATCTAAGCACCAGTTTCGACAGTCGATTGCATTAAAATCAACCGTTTTCATTCATTTCACAGCATATTAGGAAGGCAGACATTTGTCGTGTCGATTCTCTTTATTCGCCAAGTGCTAATTGAGTTTAACAAATCCATCTTTCAAATAAATGACGTCTATTGAGTGTTTTGTATTTGATTTTTGCAGAAATACTACGAGGAATACTATCGTTAGGCTACCAACTCACATACAAAACTAGAAACACCCACAGAAAAGTCACATTTTTCTTTTTTTATTTGTTTTCCATCCCATCAAACCACGAAAAAGTACCACGTTTATGCCAGCGAACTATCACAATCTCGACTTTTGCCGAACCGAAAATCATTTCAACTTTTCATCCGAACATGAGTTATTATTTGCTTTCTTCGTATTGTATGCCATATGCCCAGAATGATTGCTTATAAGCAATACTAAATAGTAATAGGTAATTGCAATTGATTGTTGGTTGATTGAATTCTTTCATCATTGTTTGCGAATCCGTTGTGTTATCATATCCGGTTTTAATTGATTTCCCTTTCTCCAAACACCGAACGTTGTTTCACCGACTGACATCCCATGCGATTTCTCCTAACTTGATTGTCATAGCGTTTGTGTCGCACTTGTTTCTCACCAGTTTTGTCTATTTAATTAGAATCTTAACTCTCCGTACATTTCCCTATTAATCTTTTTAAAAAAATAATTAATTTTATAAATAAATACACACAAACAAAGGGAGCAAATGCTCAGCAATCGAATAAATCGAATGACACCGCTAACAAGCCAAAAGCGTCTGGCAAACCAGCAGAAGATGAAAAATCAACGTCAATCGCCAATAAAGATACAAAGAGCGTGATAAGTTCTGAATCCATTAAAACTACATCGAAGAGTGCAGCAACTCAATCAAAAGTTGCTGTGACACTGAAAAAAAGCGTTGCATCGGAGACGATAAAAAAATCAACGGCAAAGAGCACAAGCTCAACGCAATCATCATCGTTGAAAGGTCAACAAAAGAAAACCAATGCAAAAAGTGATGGCAAAAGCGGCATCAGCGGTAACGGTGAAAAGTCAACCACCGTAAAAAGTAATGAAAAAGCCAAAACCATGCCAAAGGCAACAACTGCATCCAAAGCCAAATCAAACACCAAAGTTGATTTAAATGACATCACCGACAAAGTGAAAGATGCTTCAATCGCAGATTCAACGCATTAAAAATAGATGTTTACAAGGTTTTACACGCACTCGTTAACTCTTCGCTTCGAAAAATTACATAAGATGGCTTTTTTAGTGTTTCTTTTCGACAACTGCCAAAAATAGTCGGTTCTTCATTTCAACCATGCTTCTTTCGCTCCTCGCTACTTATATCTCCGTCAAAATGCATTTCCTGTTGAATTTTTTTCAAAAACATAAACGCGCAATTCCTATGATTATTTAAGGATGAATCAGACACCGTCGTCACTTTGCCGCCATCCGTTGGGTAAATAGAATAATCATTTTTTGCACCGAATGCAAAAATCGATAAAATTCGCGTGTAATCCAGAAGCAAATAACACGATTGCATTTTATTGGCGGTTTTGTTTGTTTTATTTGGTTTGCAGTTGAACTTATCGCAAAATCATTGTATTGACACAACGACTTCGAAAATGTAACCATTCGCATGATAAGCAACTGCACTTAACAACATGACAATGGCAACCACAAAAAACACAGTTAAATTTCATTCATCGTTTATTTTGATATTCATTTAATTAAGTTATATCGCTTTTTGTTATTTTGTCGAATTTTTGTGCTTTGAATTAGCGCTGCGTATATTTTTTCTTTGTCTATGCATTACTGAACAACATTCATTGGCTAACTTTCAATTTAAATGCAACATTCCATTGAAATGTCAAGAAAAACTATGCGTGGCTGTTTTTCTACAAAAAAAAAAAAATAAATTAGGCACATTGTCTAAAATGGTGAAACATTACCATCAGCAATTGCCTCATGATGACAGCAACATTTTGTGCTGTTTTTTTATCATCAGCTATGCATTGTACAAGTGAAAGTGTCACTCATTTGAACTTGGCTGTGGCTCAAAATTTACAATCAACAAAAAGAAGACGAAAGAAAAACCTAATTGTCTAAACTCTAACCGAAAAGAAAGTGTGTAGAAAAGTTGAATGTTTAGGCTATAAATGGTTAATGATCTGGTATCGAGCCGACCTGTTGCAAACTGTCACATAAACTCCATTTCAGCAGAAATGGATAATGAGGTGTGCTTGAACTGACTTAATGCATTCCATACATTGTTTCTCTGTATCCATCCTTCTGTCTGCCGAACGCTTATAGTCAATTCATTGATCATTCCATCGATTGCTTCAGTCACGTCACATTGTGTCTTCTGCTTGCTGTTAATTTAAAAACGCATTAATTTTCACTCAAAACGTCACGTCAAAAGCATTTTGTTCACATTCACCCAGTTTATTTTATGCATTCTATGTCAATTAATTGTATCAAAGTGTAAAAAAATCGTTTTAATTGTAATTTAGTTTGCTTTAGTGGGCTTGCTTTTTAATATTTACTCATTTTATTTGTCAATTTATATCAGTGTTGTTACATCGCAATATTCACTAATTGTTTTTGTTTTGTGCTTTTTTATTTTTCTATTTTTCTGTTTTGTTATACAAAAAAAGGACGAAAAAAGTTTGGATATTATGGGTCAATATAAACCAGAAATATTCTGCTAGACGCCTCATCATTCATCATTATCGTGCAAAATCATGCATATTTTCGACTACGTATTAAGTTAAAAAAAAAGAACACAAATCCTAAGTTAAGCTAAATCGCAGCAAAATAAAAGTAAATCAATCAAATAAAAGTCTCAACATATATAAATACACATACACAAACGAATACATTTGAAAACAAGCCGAACAAAAATCGTGAGCTCGCTGAATAATTGAATCTCATAATTTTAATCGAAAAAAACAGGTAAAATGAATTGTTTTATTATTTTATGTTCTTTTTTTTCGTATCCCATTTGCATATCATTTATGCTTGTGCAATATTCACTTGTATAATGTGCAGATGTGCACTTGTGCACTCGACTCAAATGTCCGATCACATTAAACATTCACTTGCTTTGTTTTTGTTTTTTTTTTATTAAATCCATCCGAACAAAAAGTGCACACATCTAATGTCAAAATCTCTCTTTCTCATTCTCTTGTCGCTTTAATTTTGCAGATGGCACATGTTGTGGGTGTACCGAAGCGTGAACCATGCAAACAGTGTGGTTTGCCCGTATTTTTTGCCGAACGTTTAGCTGTTGATGGTTCATTTTATCATCGTAAATGTTTACGATGTGCACGATGCGATTCACAATTGACGCCCGGCAATTTCTATGAAACTGAAGTGGATGGTGTATTTTGTTGCGAAACATGTCCGGACGAAGAAAAGAAATTACGACTAGGTAATAACAATGTTGTCGACATTGACGATCATCCATCACTGGTGGCTGATGAACAACGGCAATCGTTTAGTGAAAAATTGGCCATGTTTCAAACGAATGGCACAGGTTTACTACAAAAATCGCTAAGCGATGAAGAGAAATCGAAAAGTTTAAAACGTCTCAGCGAATTATATTCGAAAAATTGTGCACATGATGCGAATGATGTGCAACAGACGATAAAAGAAACGGATGTTATACAAATCGATAATGAAATTTTTGTTAATGCTGTTGATGATAATGCCAAGCATTCATCACGTGAGAGTAGTGATGAAGAAGAAGATGAAAAAGAGGATGAAAAAGATGATGTGCCACCTTCATTGCCAAAAACATTGCCACCTAGTCTCGATTCCACCATCGTTCACAATGAATCCAACCACCCGAAGATTGAAGTGACAAAACCAAAACTTCCACCGATTCCATCAAAAGCAAACGTTCTCAATAAAATCTATGGAAAAATGAATACGGAACATCTGAAAACAAATGTACCGAAGCCACTGTTTCAATCCCAAACAAGTACAGAACCATCAACAGTTGCTAATGCTGATGACAATCAATCGTTATCACAAAAACTACTTGCAAAAAGTCCTAATGAAGAACATCGATTGGATACGCCGGACCCACCCACCATCACACAAATGCCACAAAATAATGCAGAAAAAATGAACACGATTGAAACTAACCTCAATACAAATAACCGTTTGCCATTAGATGCATTAAACAGTTTTACAAATGTTACCAAAGAAAATGCTGAATTCATCGACACAACCGAGCATAATGCTAATGTGCATCGTTTCGATGACAAAAGTGTAACGAATAATATTGACGATAAAAATGACACTGAACCAAATGCCAATGGAAAAAATCCCATTGAATTTGATTTGTCAATGGATGTAGACCACTTGAAATCCAAACAAAACGAATCAAACGAAGAAAAAGAAGAACAAACTGAAACACAACCGCATAGTATTTGTAATGATGTGTGCAATGAGAACAATTCGCCTGATACGCATAACGTTATGAATGATACAAATGAGCTGGATTGTGTTACGGAACTTCGTGCATCAAGTAGTTCAATAAGTGATAATGATCGACAGAAAATGGTACGTTCACGTCTAAGTCAATTTGAAGCATTGGTTCAATTGTCCGAACCAACTGTACATCGTTCACCTCGATTAAATAGAAACTCTGTCGCTGCAACGGAATGTGTAACAAAACAAAATGAGCAAAAAAATTCGATTAATGACAATGAAATGGCAAACATTAGTGATGCAACGAAAGCAATTGAACAATTGAATGTGGAACTTGATGCACAAATGTCGATCAATCAATTGTCATTGAACGATGATAATGAACACACGAATGATTCGAATTTAAGCATAACTACTGATTCCGAACATCCATTAAGCACATTGGATGAGAACAATTTCGATTTGAAAAAACCAGTTCCACGTCAACGTGCTACGCTAAATAGATACCTTGATGATGATGATGATGCTAATCTCATGTCACATCCACCGACACCATCAAAACGTAGAACAAAAACGACCACATCCGAACAATTGGCCAATACACAACAGTTGACCGAAAACAATACAAATAGTTTAGGGAGTAATGAAATTGCGGCGCCAGACAGTTCATTGGACAATGAAATTAATGAACTTAAGGCGAATAAAGCAAATTATCCAAATGACTTAAATCCTTTCGGTAGCGATGATGAAGATGATGACATTGTTGAAGAACGAAAGGATAGTTTTCAATTAAACTTACGACCCAAGGAAAGTCTTAACCCATTTGACAGCTCCGATGATGAAATCGAACTAATGAAACCAACTCCAAACAAAAAACTAACGAAAAATTACAGGTAAACAAATGTGAAATTAATAGTATTACGATGTTTGTGGAACATTTGATTGAGCTCTTATCTAAAGGTCGTTAACAAATGACATAGTTCCATTGAATGCTGTTGTAATCTTCAACGTTGTGTTTGGCGTAATCATAATTAATTTGTATGTTTTATTCAATTTTACAGAATTTCAACGAATCCATTTGGAAGTGACAGTGAAAATGAAAATGAAAACGAAACTGATACAGACTCTTTATCAGCTAAGCGCACACCCGTTCCAACACCCCGAAAACCAATGTAAGTGTTTCATAATTAAATGTATCTCAATAACATAGTAAAAGCATTTTTTTAAAATCTAAATGAGAGATCTCTTGCATTAAGTTCGGTGACCTGCATCAGAATGAAATATTCAATAACGTGCATATTGTATATAAGACTGCAGTCTGATTTGAAGCCCACGTGTACCACGTGATATACATTTCATCAAATATTTATTTTCAAGACAATACGAAATGACGGATAATAAAATACAGTTTTATGTGTTGATTTATGAAATTGTTTTCATAATACCCACCACGAAGACGCGATGTCTGGCTCATCTCTTTCATAGTCAGCCTACTCGGTTCCATAAGGATCCAAGTTTTTTGTTTAAGTTGTAAAATTATATAGGCTTTAGATAAAAAAAAGACACATGAATAGAATGGGATGTCTTAATGTCAATGGTAATTTCGAATGTTGGTTCCGTGGGTTTTTTTCCGGACCACCAAAATACAACCATCAATCAAGCATTAATCATAAAAACTATTATTTGCATATTAACTAAAAGATTCATTTCAAAATGTGAAATGAAAAAAAGTGCCACTTGAAATTGCGTCAATTATGTCTTCGTTAGGTGGTTCTTACTGAAAGTGAACAGCCAATTTGTTTGGCGACACATTTTTGTGGATTCTTAACGATCATGCCTCAATGTTCAGTTTTCCATATTTTTCTTGTTTGCACTTTTTCCTTATTTTCTGTCAAGATATCCAATGCATTTGCCAAAGTGATACGTAATGCATTCCATAATGTATTTTGAAGAAGAAAAAATCTACATCCATGACAGTGACTGCTTCGATTTCACCGAGTGTTGTGTGTCTGTATGTGTGTGTGTTTGTTTAGCGTATTCTTTTGTTTCATGAAATAAAAATTGTCAGTTGTTGGCGGTGGTTTTATTGACGTTCATTGCATACAAACCTCAAGACGGAGCATTGTTTATCTTTCCGTTCCAGCCATGGATTTATTTATCTATGAGTCTATGTGTTCAAGTCACAGCACAGTTTTTCAGCTGTCTTTGGATGATTCAATAGCAAACGAACAACAATGCAATGCCGTACGACAGAATGAGAAAAACACATTTTAAAAACTATAGGAAATTTGAATGCCAAAAGAAAAACACGAGCCACAGATAGAGTATTATCGCATTTGGTTTTGTGATTTACAGTTACGTTTGCGCTTCTCTTGCTTGTTTTTATTTCGGTTTTTATTTACATATGCTTTGCATTTTCTCTTTGCTCCCCTCTTCTTTTTCCTCGGTGTTGTTGTTCCGTAAACACCGGTATTGTTCCCGTACTGTGTTGTTGGTTTATCTACTTTTTTTTCGGAAGAAAATGCTATACAAACCATTTGGTGTTTCTTTGGATTTTCGAGAGAACGAATGAAATAGAAACACAAAAAGGCAGTCGCGGGCTCGCGGACATTCATTCAATAAAGAAAAAAAAGCATTGAAGACACCTAACAGCGCGCCAACTCTTCACTTGAGCATATTTGTACACATTCATTGTATACTGTACAGCCAAATGAACGCGCAATGCATTTATAATTAAAAGTAGACGAAACACACACACACACAATAATAAACAATATGACATTAAGACGGCTATAAAAAGAGCCCAGTGAATGACACCAGTTATTACATATTTGTCAACTTGTCATTTATATGTATGATCCATATACAATGTGTATATATATATATGTGATGGACGAAAAAAATAAACACAACTGAAACAAAGACATGAAAAATATGGAAATATGATTATTACAGAAGAAAAATACTGTTGTTGCGGTTGTCGTAATCCAAGTGATGAGACAGTCATTTTAGTTTCAATTTAACCATCGATAAGTGTACACACGCACTTTATCATATGAGCAACATTCAAATTACATAGTAAATGTGTTTAATTATTTCAAAAATCAAAATCAAAAAGTTAATAACAACATTATGTTGAAATTTGTTTCACCTCACCTTAGAAATGGAGCATCATTTCAAACAACGCCCGATATATCGCCACGTATGTCACACACATTGCATCCAAAGATGCGGTTACGAGCTGGTGAGGATCTACGCGGAAGTGATGCATCATTGGCTTCATCAATGAATTACAGCCGTGCATCAAGCACACTAAACAGATCAAGTCAGATGCATGGTTCGATGAGCTCATTAATGTCGTCAACGCCACGCCACAAAAAAGGCCGAGCGCCCGATATTCCAACAGCCAAAATCAGTATGAGTGCAAGCAGTAGTCCGTCGCACAGTATGCGAGCCACACCAACAACATCACGAAAAAAACGATTGGCACCGCAACCTCCGAAGCATCCAAATTTAAAAGGTGGAACACTACCAGCACATTACATCACAGCCACTCCAAAGCTTGACGATAGTTTAAGTTCACAGCACACCATTTCAAGTGAATCGGTTGTTGACTTGGAGCAAAGTCTCAATTTTATTGCATCCACAGAAAGTAATTACGTTTCATCATCGAATGAGGTGTCACTGTCGAGCACCGAACGAAACAATTTTGTGAGTGGTGATCTATCGATGGAGAAATTCAATCAAAACGAATCCATTCCATCGAAAACCGTTGAATTGAATAGTGTCCAACGTAAATTAATACCAGTTGATCAGAGTTTATTAGATGACATGACGAGTAAAAGTATTAGTGAAATGACAGCCGATGATCAAATTGTCTATCGTCGTAAAATAATAGCTGATGTGTCATCAATGAACAGTGATTTACCCGAAACCTCATTAACTGATCGCCAATGTGAAAAAATGAAAGAGAATAAAGAATCACAAAATAAAAATCGTCAAAGTCAGAGCGGTTCAACGACAAATATGAGTGTAATGAGTGATGAGTCAAATCAAGTGTTTAGCCCAAACAAATCATCGTACGGTAAATGGAAACGTCGTAAAGGGCCCGCACCATCTTTACCAATTCCACCGCGTAAAGTCATTCAAATGTTGCCATTACAAGAAATTCGTCATGAGCTAGAGGTCATCGAAGTACAACAGCAAGGATTAGAAAAGCAAGGTGTTATGTTGGAAAAAATGATCCGCGAGCGATGTGAGGGCACGGAAAATGAGAATCTACCGTTAAATGAATGTAAACCAAACTCCAAAGAAGTTGAAGACCTCATTTTGCAATTGTTTGAATTAGTCAATGAAAAGAATGAACTGTTTCGACGACAAGCCGAACTGATGTACTTGTAAGTGTTGTGTGTTTTTTTGGATTTTTTCTGTCTTTTTTTCTCGTTTTAATACGAAAGTATACGAATGCAAATTACTTTGTGAGAATTCATTAATTAAGTGAAAACTTTTAAAAGTTTATTTAGTCAAAATAAACAAGTGTTGATTTTTTGTGTGTGTGTGTATTTCTTGCCTGCTTTACAGACGCAGACAACATCGGCTCGAACAAGAGCAAGCTGATATTGAATATGAAATTCGAGTGCTAATGGCACAGCCCGAATGCAATAAAACCGACTCGGATAAAGCACGAGAAGAAGCTCTGATTTCGCGTTTAGTTGAGGTAGAACACCGTTATGACTAATTGCATAAGCATTGTTTTTGTTGTTCATAAACTGAATCTCATTTTTATGTTTTGTTTAGGTTGTACAGTTGAGAAATGAAGTCATCGAAAGTCTGGAGATGGATCGAAGGCGTGAAGCAGAAGAAGATCAAGTACATATTTGTTTCATTCCTTTTGTCCAATTGATATGACCTCTCAGGTTTTTGTTTGCTAAATCGAAATTAATTGAATATAAACAATTTTCAGAGTATCAAAGAGCGTCTTGAATTGCACACGGCCAAACGTGATGAAGAGCTGTGTCAACAAACACCCATTAAACTGTCAAAGAAGGAAAAGAAAAAACAAAAGGAGTCAAAGAAATTGGCCAAACAGAAGAAAATGGATGCGGATAAGGTAAATATAAACTTCCTTTTCTGGCCACGTGTTTGATAAATCAATTAAATAAATGCTACTCCAATTTTAGGATGCTGACGAAAGTGAGATTAGTCTATCGGAGAAATCGAAAGAGAAAAAGAAGAAGAAAAAGTTTTTATTCCTCCACAATTAAATGACACAAATATACACATACACAAACACACACAAATGAATGTAATGAGGCCTTTAAATATGCAGGAGATAAGCAATGGTTTTCGTGATAAACAATTTACTGGCGAAAAAAAAGCCTGGTCATTTCAGAAATCAGAAAGGATGCTATCCAGAACTTAATATTTCATCCAGTCCAATAAATATTGTGTAGCAAAGTTTTCATAGGAATTATTAAGAAGAAAGCATTTAATAACATTGACTGCAGTCAACACAAATTTACACACACCCAAACACATTGATCACCCATCCGAGAGAAAATTAAAAAACATACACACAAATAATTGGCATTGTTTAAGCATAAGATTACTATGGATTGGATAATCTGATCTGTTTTATTTGTTAAAACACCAACTCATATCTCCGATGCGGGAATTTATCATTATTAATTGTTAACGCGCACTGAGTGCTGACTTTGTTTTAGATGTCATTTAGATAAATTGAATAGTAAATAACATTGTGATTTGGCACTTTGAAACAAAACCGTTTTTCCCATTGTGCACAAAATGTCGCGCTGAATCATTCAGATTTTATATAAATCGAACCGTTTTTAAAATCGTTTGGTTGCATTAAATGACATATAATTTCATTTGCTTGAGAGCATTCGATGTTTTTTTTTTGTCTTTTCGTTTTAAATTTTATTCGATCACACAATATGTTTTAAACACAAATCTATGAAATGTCTAATCTGTTTATTTCACTTGAATTTATGAAACAGGAAAAATATTTTGATTTAGCTTCTTTATTGTTTTTCATATGTTTCGCTTCAAGAGTTTACATTTTTACATTTATATATTTTCTATAATCGTTGTATAAAAAATAAAAATGAATAAAATGTTATTGATTAAGTTTAAATGAAAGAACGATTTTTTTCCCTTTCCATTATGTGAGAGTTCAATTTGAATAAAAAAAATGTATACATTTTCTTTTTTTTTCGAACATTAACAGAGGTCTTCTTTTATTTAAACATAACTCATCTGCTTGTGTCGTTTTGATTTTAATTGTTAACAAACGAGTTTGCATTCAACAAAGTGCTAATTATAGGTAAGTATGCATGTGATTCGCTTTGTTTTGTTCACATGAGGTCAACTTCTGTAACTGTGTTTGAAATAAGATAGTTGACGGTCATTTGATATGATCTGATGATTCATTTACACATTTTCATTCATTCAATTTCACTCAAGAAATGTTTTGCCTACATTAGGGTGTTTTTCGTATCTGGAAAACAATAAAATAGTTATTATCAAAAAAACGTTCGCTAAATTCTGTATCATTTGATTACATTCACACAACACAGCCATTGATATCCATACTGCCCGAAGCAAATAACTATTGTAAAATCAATTGTTGAATATCAATAGCTATGCAGTGTAACACAAGATATACTTACCAAAATGACCCTAATGTACTCTATCCATCGATGAAACCATCGATAAAACCTGCTCACAAATTCGTTGCAGCTACAAGTAATATCTTATTACATTAATTTTTTATGAAAAATCTCTATTCTTTACGCTATCTTAAACAATGATAATTTGATTGATAACAATCCATCTTGGATACACGAGTTGTCTACGAGTGAAGTTCGGATGGAGCTCATCTCCGAAGAGTGCGCAATGTCCTACAATGAAAAAAAATACATGAATCACACAACTTGAAACGATGGTTTAATGTGCACAGAGGAAATGGTTCGAAACATCTAGCACATAATCGAGATGTTCGGGATTCGTTCGTCATTTTTATCACGTTATCCCGGCTGTTTCTTGAAACTTTTCAGCATTTTGCGATTTCCCGGACAGCGAACGTGTTTTTTGATCTTGATCGGTGAATTCGCCGCAGGTTGTGAAGCTCCCATGTAAATAATGCATGGCTTGCAATTAGTCTATTTCAAAGATAACGAGAAGATAAGATGTTTTTTTGTAAAATATTTCCAAAACCAAATCAATTGTAAACTCTTACCAGCATAGCGGCAACCCTGTCACACACTCGGTTTGATTCGATATACTATATATATTCGAATCGCAGACGAGTGTACTTTTCAGTTGTGTATACGGCAATTGCTTTTTTCATTATAGTTAGTCGGCATGTGACGTAGTCTCGCCAGTTGTGTCCTTTTGGAGATGGAATTCGATGGTAGCCTCTTAAGACATTCTGCTCAAATTCAACAAACTGCCGTGTCCATCGCTTTCTCTTTGTTTTGCGAACACCTTCCTTTGCAAGGGGAAAATGACAACCACTTTATCATCAGAAACGTCAAAAGTACCTTTAAGTACCTTCCTAATATCGAAACTACCGCCAATGAATCGTATTTTTCCAGCACTATGATAATTTGCTGTATTGCTGGAGAAATACGATTCATTGGCGGTAGTTTCGATATTAGGAAGGTACTTGAAGGTACTTTTGACGTTTCTAATGGCAGAAAGGTTGTCATTTTCCCCTTGCAAAGGAAGGAGTTCGCAAAACAAAGAGAAAGCGATGGATACGGCAGTTTGTTGAATTTGAGCAGAATGTCTTAAGAGGCTACCATCGAATTCCATCTCCAAAAGGACACAACTGGCGAGACTACGTCACATACCGGCTAACTACAATGAAAAAAGCAATCGCCGTATACTTGACAACCTTAACTTGACAACCTTTATCATCTAACGGAATAATGTTTGTTCCACACATTATTCGGTACAGTACATCTGCATCAATTTTGACTGGTTTTCGCAAGTGTGAACAAATCGGTATCACAGATAGGTTTTTGATAACTGGAACCGGAATGTCTCTGACGTCATTGTCTTGCGCCCATTCGTGATAAACATCAATCGTTGTTTGTATGTGAATCCACATCAGAATCGACGCGAACCACTCGTCTCTTGTGAATTTGGCGATGTCATGGTCAGCTGGCCCACCGGCTGTCTCGTGCACGATATCGAGCAATCGCTGCCGTTCGTTCATTCTGGTTGCATCGCCTCTGGTTGAATCATATCGTGTGATTGCCCAGCTCAGCGCATTATTGATATCATTTTTGTCGAACAAATTATTCGGATTCTGAGGTGGATTGTGTGAGTTTTGGTGCCATGCAATGTATTTCAAGTACTCATGCAGGCGTTTTTTCATATGGGTGGTCAAATTCGTGATTACATTTCGAGCGTATTGCTGGAATAAATATTTCATTAAGTTTCAGGCGAATCTATTGTCGCCATCCAGCGATTCGACCATTTCTGCAAACCATGGTATCTTTGTAATACCGCGAAAAAACATCCCTCTATTATATGAATTCCATCGCCTTCTTCAAAGTATGTGAAGATTTGTGTTGCCATGGCATCCTCATAGGCCGTTTGTACTTTTGTCAAAAATAACAATGACGCAAGTTCACAAATTTTCGTGGACTCTATGCTCACTGCTATGACTTTTGAACACCATGGCAACACAATATCATGCCATTCTGGTCGAATGGCTGTTTTTGCTGCTAGTTTTATGGCCAAAATGCCTTTTTCACATTCTGGAAGCACTTTTTTTTTACTTTTGCTCCACGGATTTGGCCAAATCCTTTCCGTCTTCTTCCCATTACACTAGTCAACACGGTTTCCCCTCCAGAGCAGTGACTATTATAGGACGAAAGGGCTATGCCTACTGATCTTTTAGCCGTGCTCAGTTTGTTGCTGGCACGTCGGAGATTTTTTTAACATCAGTTGAACGAAAATTCTCGATTTTGACCCTAGGCAGTGAGAGATGCATCGCTATATCAGGCCAGGTATGTATGATATTGTCGATTTTATAACTACCGTTGAAAATGTGACCGTTAACAAAATGAAATGTAATATGAGAGTTTTTTTGTGTTGAGCTAAAATGTTCAATTTGTGTCAAATCGGCATTGCGTGTTCTGAAAATAGCACATGCATCTGTGGTGCTGGAGCGAAGAAGTATACAGCAGCATAACGGAATATAAACAAAAAACAAAAATGAATGCCCTGTAACGTATTTGTTTATTTTAGTCAGAAAGTCAGTTTTGCATTGTATATTGAAATTGAACTGCTTCGGGCAGTATGGATATCAATCGCTGTGTTGTGTGAATGTAATCAAATGATACAGAATTTAGCGAACGTTTATTTGATAATAACTATTTTTTTGTTTTCCATATACGAAAAACACCCTAGCCTACATTATGGAACTTATTAATTTTCATAGAAACACAACTTAAAGTAACTATATTGAGCATGCTAACAACTTGTTTACCAACAACTTAAACGATAACCTCATGAGATTCGGTCCACCAAACATTCCTTTTCTCTTTTTGTCAATTAATCAAGAACATTTGAATTGGTATTTAAATTGCAAGTTCTGTTCAGTTTGTATTGTACTTGGAAAAACTAAAGCATCTAAATAAGAAGATGAAATTTTTTCTGCTCATTGTTTGTGTTTGCTTGGTACAGGTAAGTTCTCAAAGCGTTTGAATTCATTTAACTGGAAATTTCTAATATTTTTTAATAATTGCGATTGTGTTATTACCATGGTATTCAGTTATGTTCAAGTAGAACACTTGCTCCCAGCAATTGGACTGATGCTGATGTTGAGGAGCAATTAAACATTAAAAAAAAAAAATTAAAGTCATCGATTAGGGGTATTGGTCCTCAGGCACTGAACGACATGATGAATTTTCTCTTTGTTCCTCTACCCGAGAATTTCTCTACAGTTCGTGAATTGTTCGTTGATATTGTCAGTTACTTTAAATATTAATTTCAACTAAGAGAGAGTTTAACTCATTGTTTTCACTTTAGGATCATTAGAGCAGTTGGAAAAAATATGCAAGCGATTAAATTCGTTTTAAATGTGACTTACGTGGAACATTTTTTAAATAATACTACAATGAAGGTGCCTGATATTGAAGAATATTTAAAGAATGGTTTGGATAGTATTTTCGAAAGCTACTTTCAGTTTTAAAAGCATTTTAAGGACGATTTTGCAGAAGAAAAATGGGAATATGAAAAGGCCCTTAAAGAATTCGAAGATACATTATCCACAAAGCTAAGTCCAGATCAAATTGCTCGCTTAATATCTTTGTTGAAAACTTGTTGAGAGATATTTCATTCATCAGGCTTATTTGTATGGCTCTGGAACAACACCTATAAACAATGCAACAACTAGTCTAGTTTTATCTAAATTTTCTGACAACACTTTGTGAGGATTCATCGAATTCTGTTATCAAACAAAATAAAATTAATCAAATGAAAGAATATATTTACAGAAAAGCAATAATGAGAGTGGTCTGTGATTGTTTGCTGAAATTAAACATTTAAATTAATTCAAAAATTTCCTCATCAAGCACAAAAGTGATCATATTCATGACGCCAGACTGAATCGGTTTGTTATTTCATGGATGCCTTTTACTCCAATGCACAATGCATGGATTATCTGGATTGGGAGCAACCGCACGGAAATAACGATGAATTCATGTGACGGTAACACTCTGAAGAGTGAACTTGATACATTGCATTCGAGTGTGTTTTCTCTAAGAAAACTGCTTATTTGGTGTTCATGATGAGCTTAAAGGAGGGTAAAAATAAATAACTGTTGTTTATCGCAAAGTTATAAAAATTTGAAATTTATTAATTGATACATCTTAACATATGAGGTCAACTTCTTCTTCGACTATTTCTACATTATAACTCTGACTTTTGACTTTCAATCAAATTTGGCTGTTGAGTAATTTTCAAACTACAAAACACATATTGCCTACATTATGGCGGCTAATTACTCATACTCCTGAAAAACTTTTGGTTAACAATATAATTGAGAATTTTTTTGTTGAATTTTACTTATTTTACACAGCATTGAATTTTCATAAAAATTCAATTGAACAAAAGTCATTTATAAATGTGGAGATGAAAAAATAAACAAATTTCAAACATTCATCTAGTAACATCTGCAACGATCGACCGGGCAGTTAGCATTGTGTCGAATGCAGTGATATTGACAGTAAACATCAGCACCTTCTTGGCCAGCAATATCACCGATTGCTTCACACGTCGTACTGAAATATATAGAAAAAAACGAATAATTATAGACATTTGTTGATCTATCGCGTTGAAAATATAGTTTTTTATGATGATGTCATTTGTGATATGCTCTCATAATTCTACTTACGGACAATGACAAACGGATTCTGGGCAGTTTGGTGGATATCGCATGCAATTCGTTTCACACCAGTCTCGCATACCCGGCAATATACGATACGATGTTTGCGGTACACAAACTTGATCGCTGCAAAATATATTTCAATTTATTTTATTCATTTAAACGATTGAATTAATTTGAGAAGCTGAAACTAACCGAACAATCAATGGGAATACATTTTCGTCGTCCGGTGCACGGTAGTCTCTGTAGTACAATAAGAATGGATTATTCTTTCCAATGAAGAGAGGTGGAATACCGCCAGTGTTCGATGTGACCGCTACATCAGCACAGTTTCGGAAGATTTCTACACCCAGAAAGTGAACATTTAAGTCAATTTCCTAGATCGAAGTGATGTTCAAATGAAAATTCACCTGGTTTTCCGCAGCCAACAGCTTCAGTGCCATTTGGACAAGTGCCCCACATGTTGCCGGTATAGTAAGTCCATTGTAAAATGCATTGTGTGCATGTCACGTATGGCGGTAGTTCGACTCTGTATTTAAATGTTCCTTTCTTTCCAATTTCCTCTGGAATAAAATATTTATTGTCGTCGGCATCTTCAACTTTCAGTGGATATTTATCAAAACATTCTTGATCAGCTTCAACTTGTGGATTATTATTGGGGCATAAAGATACTTCAAAGTATCCTTGATGATTTGCTGTTAATTCTACCTCAATATCAATGGTCTAAGGTATGTTTTCAAAATAAACGTCAGCTTAATAAAATTACATTGTATAAATTGAATTAATAACAAAGTCAATGAAAGCTTCATACTTGACCGGATGCATAGAATTTCGATGTAATCCCCTTAGCATACATGCCACCAGCTTCATGTGGACGAGGCGTTGGTAAATGGTATGCATCGCCGCACACTCCACATTTGCCACTGTTTTGTTCCCACATTACTTTTTTTTATCACGTGAAGTTTTTCCATGAAGGGGGAAGAATTAACCGTATCACACACAAAAAAACCGAGATGAACATTTTTTTTATTGACATAAAAAAGAGAGAGGGAAAAAGTAACGAGCAAATTAAATATATGACACCATTTGAAGCACAAAAGAGTTGATATAATTGAATTATCGACTTAGATTACCTGCGTAACCACCACAAAAGAGTTCATTATCGTCATAATTGACAGGATTTGGATAGCCAAAACGCCACATGGCATTTCGTGCCGGTGGATTCATTAATCTACCATGTGCATCTACCAGCGTTAACACTACAATCGTCTGAAAAAGCATTTTACAACGACAAACAAAATCATATTGCAGCCACTTAAAGCGATGTTAAAATAATGTAGCAGGGTGACAATATGAAAACTACAATATATCAAGTGGCTTCTGTATGTGCTGCTTTTGATACAATGTTTAGCAGACGATAAACAATGATATGGAAGCTCTTAATCGAATTATCAAGGAATTAAAGTACCCGGCCTGGAGACTATTAATTACTTGATGTATCAAAAAAATTTGATGTATGTATGATCGACACGTACCTGAAATACGATGAAAATTATCACATTGCCTACGGTCATTGTCTGTAAATGGACAAAAAGTGGAACAGTTGAAAAGTGGCAGCCAGATCAACAAATTGAATTAAGTGTAAGCACAAGTACAAGACTAAATAAATTTCCCATTAGATAAATGAAATGCAATTGATTTAGACTAGATGAGAAGAATCACCTTTGCCGGAAGGTAAATAAGGAGCAAATAGAAACATAACATACAATATTGTAATGACATACATGAAAATAAAAATCAGGGGGCATAATATTTGTGGAATCGATTTTGATGAGAGATTTTTTTCCGGAAAAAAATTCCGTTAGAGAAAATTCTGCAGAAAAGCTAAAATATTTCTCATTTGAATCAACTCAAAGTATGCTCGGAAAAAGATTGCGACTGAATTAATTATGATTATTGCTATCTAGCAATCCCAATTCCACTTCTGTAGCTTTTATACGACATTATAATGCCATACATAATGTGAAGATGGGCCATTTTTTATCCATGCAGACAGAATCCACGACACAATTTACGTTACCATTTTACATATGATTCATCTCAACGTTCATACCCGTTTGCCATCTACATACACACACACACATCGTCGCCGTTTTTCCTTTCGCACAGTCGTAAAGTGCTTTGATTAAAATACCTTCACGTCAGCACTGTCAGAAGTATGTTTTACCGAAAATTTATTTGAAAGTTTGGTGATAAATGGGGATTTGTATGTGCCGTAGACTGTCTGCAGCGTCTGTAACGATGAATGTGAGAGTTGAGTTTGCCCCCTTCCAAATGTTTTGTAAATTCAAAAACTCCGCAGTATCCTCTGGTTGTTTGCATAGTCTTCTTTTTTTTTGTTATTTACTATTCGTTTCGTGGAATGTAGCTGCTCAGAGTTCAATGAAGTGAATGCAGTGTGCATATTTACTTGGAACATGTGTTTGCATAGCGTATAAGTACACAGGACATAAAATACATACAATCTGATTCCGACGCACTTTTCGATAATATGTTATTGGATTAAGAAAGCATGCAAAAAAAGACGTCGTAGAAGATAAGCGGAGGATACATCTTAATGCGATGCATGCGAATCAAGGTATCTGGACATGTGGACATGCATTTGGTTGAATCAGGTCAAAAATCGAAAACATCGGTATTCCATTAATTTACTTCATGTTTGTGTAGCAATAGCAAGCACATGGAATCACAATCAAGTCAAGAAGGAGAAGATTGAAAATCAAGACGAACACAATATTTGCTTTCGGCAAAAATCTCTCATGCAAGAAATACCTTTACACATATTTCGTTAGGTTAATGTCTAAGACGGTATCTTCTGTTTTCATGCTCAAAGTAACAACAAATTAAAACCTTTCAACTTTGCCATCCATTATGTAAAATTTTTCATTGAAACACGTCAAATCCATCATCATTTCGAATCACGTAATAATTCTATTAAAGCGATTCTGAGGAGTAATTTAATTTCAAATGGCCCAGGTTATACGATTTTATAAGTTAAAACAGAACGTTTGTCGAGCTTTAATTAGAGGATGAAATTGAGCCGACATTAAGCTCTTTTATCAGCACCACCAATTTTCATAAAATCCTATTATATTCGGTTTATTGCACATTAAAGTCAAGGCTTTCCATGTGACCTGTGCCCAATTGAATTAAGCCAACATAAATGAGATCTATCAAGGTAAACGTGATGTATTAAATGAAAATATGGCAAAAAACCAAATCCATTCATTAAAAATGCATTTTTTTTCGTAAACAAGCTAAGGAACGTTATTTGAACCACAAAATAATTTTACAATGAAGTATTCTATAGAAAGCAGCAACTTTGTTTAATTAATTTATTCTAGCAGCAGCAATTGTGGTTGAGTTGTGATTAAAGGAAATGTTTTGAACCACCGCAAAATCTTTTGCCAAGACGCAGCATATTAATTCCATTTAAGTTAAAAGAAGACAGAGAAGAAGTGAAATGTTCAAGTGTGAAAGAAGATTATTTCGATTTGTTATAAAAGTTCAAGACCACGGAATTGCTGTGAAGTGAATATTACTGAAATTATGTTCGAGTATCTTATAAAATTATAGACACTTTAGTATAAAATGAATGTTATGAAAGTCATCGAAGTTTCAAATCAAAGCCATTCAAATAACAGCCTTGTAATGCATGTCTCATGACCATTTAATTCAATGACAAGCGGTCCAGTGTTCGTCCATCTGATATTAATTGGCTTTGCACCCATACATATTCCATTTGATTTTATTTTTTGCAATTAACAAATGCTATTCACTAAAGCATTGAATGACAAAAATATCTGTCTATAAAGTGTTCACCATGTGTTTCGTATCGAATTTCCAATTATGTGACATAAACTCATTTATCATCAAATCTATTTTGCAATGGCACTGATGAAATTGCCATTTTGCCAGGCTGCAAACAGCATCATCGGTTGGAGTTCAATGCATTTATCAGTGCAAATGATGTTAACACATTCTAAAATGGATCACATTTCTATTGCAATTTAGTGCTTGATTTTATGGCTGGCCCATAGCCCATAGCCCTCTGCACAGTGCACACATGCCCATCAATACCGTACAGTCAAATGTTGGAAAATAGCCGCTTTTCCACTGTAGACAAAAGGCAAAATGCAATTTAGCTGATGAATCGTTTTAAAATTTACCACTTTTTTCTCAAAAAGCTGGCATTCTATCCTCTCGTTGTATACGCAATGCATTGCAAACAAACAGCATCATATTGCTCTATCGCATTCGCTGTAATATGGTGTTTGTACATTTTAACTAAATTATAGAAAATGTTCAAAATTTGTCGTTGTGAAGCATGCGAGAGAACATGAGCAACTGACTCAATTTGATTCACATAAAATTTGCATAAAAACCTTGTTTATCGGTTTTTACCGAAATTACAATCATGGTGAGCTGAGAGAGAGAGAGAGAGAGAAAGAGAGAGAGAGAGAGAGAGAGAGAGAGAGAGTGTGTTTTACAGAAACATGAGCGCGCCTATATTGTTGCAACAGCATAGAATATATCCCGAACAGTGAATGAAAATGCAATAGCGTTTCCGAACGAAAAGAAGTAACAGAGGAAATGGCTTCAACATCACACAGAGCTCGTCAACTGAATTATTACTGTTTTGATTTACGTAGACGCTAGCGCCATGAAATTTAGATGAAATACACCATTTTCGAATGTAATGTTTGGAATTTCAGCTAAAATGAATATTATCCCTTTTTCAACAATTAACATGACTCCTTTGCACCGTTTCATCGACCAAATGTTGTATACCATTTGGCTGTGACATTGGTGTCGGTTTATATTAAGGTGCTGTTGTTTCGTGTGCATGTGGCTACTGATGCTGTATTACAAGCGAACCGATTTTGTCAGTCTGCGTACTGTCTCATTATTTATTCATTTACATTTAAACGGCTTTGGATAAGTTCGTCAATCTCATCGTTTCGCTTGTTTATGTGTTTCCATACTGTGTTGTATACCATAACGTGCCAAAAGAAGAAAATCAACAGGAAAAAAATGGCAGCAACAACATCAACAACCACCTACAGCAAGCCATCGTACAAACAATGTAACAATGCACACATACACACACATCCGGCACATATATCCAGAATGAAACAGAGACAGGGAAATTAATTCATGTAGAAAACTTTGGGCAATGCATTTGCCATGCAACATAAAGGCATCATATTGCTTCAATTTCGAATGTGTGTGCTTGTGCTTGTGCGCCAGATAAAGAAAATAGCATAAGTTTACAGCACACCCGAGAATTCATGCTGATTCTACTCTTTTGCCATGAATCATTATGCAAATTTATTTATGTTCTATTAGTTTCGCCAACGTTACATTACTGATTAGATGAGTGCATGAGACAATAGATATCAACTCTGCTGGAATCCCATTGAGTGCTTAAATTAAGCATTTACATCGTTTCAACGAACCCAAACAATTTACAAGTCAATTCATTTTCGGTTATTGTCAACTGATTTCTGGATACGGGAAAATTGTAAACCTTGTATCACCAAAAATAAAATCAACTGTTTGGCATAGATCAAATGTATATTAAATTCAGATTTATACTAACCTATGCGCAATATTTGGCTAATTTTAAACCATAATTTAAAATGTGTACAAACTTCACAGTCATCGTGAAATCAAGTGAATTAGTCTGATTATTGCAAGAAACTGGTGAATGTTGTCTGTGCACTCACGATTTTCCAGTTTTCTTTTAATGAATTTTGGTTTTGTCAATGGAATGTTGAAATAAGAGTACAACATAAAATACGTTTTTTAGCTGTGAATGCATTTTCTGGAAAAATGGTGAGAGAAACAGAGTAAAGTGTCAACATCAAATGGTAACTTATGATTGTGTAATCAAATCTTAGTGACAAATACAAAGAGCGGACGTACTCAAAATTGCGATTGACATTACGAGCTTCTTGAAGAGATCATTAGGCAACTAGAACTAGAAATTGTGTGTGTGTGTAAGTGAGGGTTTGAGACAGCTCGAAATTTGAACGATATTATTGAGAATTGCTGTTCGTATATTTCTTGTGAATATAAATTCAAATCTCTTGATATTCAACAAATATCCGAAACCTTATCGAAACCTAATCGAATTACGCATTTGAAATTTCCAACGGAAACGTTAACATCATTGACAGCAAAAAAAGTAGTTCTTTGTTGTTTGTCATCGTATTAAAAGACGTGCAACGACCCGATATCATCATATCAGACATTCCAATTATAATACATTAATTAAAATCCTATCAAAATTGATCGATGAATCATGTTATTTTTACATGTTTTGTTGTCGTTTTTGTTTTTGTTTTTTGTTTTATTTCAACAATTCAATTACATCAAAAATGCCATTGACATAAAATATATCAATGATTCAATTAAAATGGTTTGAATATTGTTTGTTTTCTGGTTTCGGTTGATAATTAGCATGAATTCATAAAAATATCTAAACTACAGTTTTCTAGTTGCTGTGAAGCCCATACACAAAGCACATAATACACAATTGTTGTTTGTTTCGTCAGCGAAATGCATGCAAAAATACAGCTACAAAACGTTAAGAGGGAGAATAGTTTGACTAGAGTCAATAGCTATTGATTGTTTCATTATTGTGCAATTTTAAACAATTCGTATTCATAGCGGATTAATTAATTAAATGCATTATTTTTGGATGTGTGGCTAAGAATTAATAGGATTAGTCATTTTGTTTGTCGATGTTTAAAAATTGGCAGGATTTTGATTTTGATTGATTGGCTAATGCAAAACTAAACACTCCAATAAATGTCCATAAAGTGAATGAGAATATTATTTTGCCAACAACAACTACATCATGAAAATGTAAACACAAACTATTTGGGACTTCAAAATCGATTTTAATATCTAAAATTCTATTGTGTATCATTTGCATTGATTCATTGAACATCAACACAAACACCAATGCAACCGTTCAAAGAAATAGCAAGATATTTTTGGTTATTTTGTTCATCGATTTAACGATTTCATTTAGTTAATTTTATTTATTCGCATGCAAAATATCCGAGACAAAAGAGGCTCGAACAATTCTCATACACATTTGGTCACGGTTGGGCGTCAAGTGTCAAATGACGACGACAAAAAAAAAATGAGAAAAAAAGAGGCGAAGATAACAACAACAAATCCCAAATAAACCGGCTTTGAAACGGACAGCAGTCACCAAGAGACTACCAACGATGTGCATTTTATCTTTTTAACGCTCAATTTGTTATCCACTTCGAATTTTTTTTCCTCGTGTGTAAACGAGACCAGCAAATAAACCGATCTGTTCTGATATATTTATTTTTTTGTGAATCCTCAAGCGGTTTACTTTAGAAGTAGTCATCGCATATATTTTTCATCATCAAGATTCTTTTTTTTTTCATGCATAATTTTTACAGTCGGCACGGATTTTATTTGGAATTAATTGTTTTTATCAAGAGAGTCGAACAGTACATAAGTGACAATAATAAAGTAAACAAATGTGCATATGCGCCATCTCAGCAAGTTCGATCGGTACTACATAAAATGTAGTTGGGAGCAGGCCTCTCTTCGCTTGCTCTCGTCTGCTCCCAACTACATTTTATGTAGTACCGATTGAACTTGCTAGGATGACACCACATATGCACATTTGACGTGTTGCTCTCTCTCGGTTTTTATTTGTAAGTACATAATATTGTAGTCGCTCACACAGTTTTTATGAACAACAAATATGAAACATAAAGTGTATACGATCAATTAAAATCGATTGGAATTGGTTAACTGTTCAGGAAATGCGATCGATTTGTTAATTGAACCTGAAGTCACATCAAATGTCATTTTAACGTCACTTAGCATTACAACATTTACAAGTGAAACCGGTCGTCATAACTGACCTCATGTCATCGATGTAGCACACTGAATGCACACACACACAATACGAACTGCAACCATTTTGACCTTCAATACAAATCTATGCATAAAATGAATGCTAAATTAATTGATGATCATCGACGGAAAAAAAAGAGGAGAAAAATAATCAGATAACGAACGCATTCGCGATGGCACAGTTACTGGCTATGAATTGTTAAAAAAAATTGTTAAAATGTCCATCAATTTCGTACGTCAATATTAATTTTCGAATTGAAACAAAAAGCGCACGTTTTTCTTTCGCACAACGACCACTTAACAATGATGATGAGCTCTTGCCATTGACTTTGGTGTATAATTTCGATCAAAGTCTTGTATGCTCATTGACATGGAATCTCTGGATATCGAGTTGACATACCGGCTGAAATTCATCATCGTACCGGAGCAACGACAACAACAACAATATATGGAAAAATATATGGAAAAAAATAAGGCAAAAATATGTAAATGCAAAATTTATGGTTATTCGTATACATTTATTGAAGTTTTTCGGCATTTTTTTATTGACATATTAAGTTCTTTAAGAGTTTTCAGTTTTGCTCTGTTATCTTTTATTGGCTGTAAAATTTATTGTTGTCGTTGAAGCACACAACGGAAAAGAAGCGAAATGAAAATGAGACAACAAACATTTCCATGAAGATGTAATGGATTCACAACGAAAATGTAAATAAGCTTGAGAGTTGAGGATGGAAATGATGCCTCACACAGCGTTACTTGACGGTACTGTGTACTGTGTACCGAGTTTCAATCAATGTTTGACACAAGAACAACCGAAAATAACCCATTGACAAGCATGTCATCGTGACAAACCATCAACGGAAATTATATTAAGCGTAAATGAGAGCAAAAGCGAAATGAAAACCATCTTAACCCATATTTTGTTCGCCGCATAAGCGCTTTTGTTGGGTGTTTTACCAGCAATCGACTGATGCTGAAAATGAAAAGCGAAAAATAAACCAACCGATCTCGGTTATTTATTTTGTGGTGGTAAAATAAAAGAATCCCAATGTTATAAATATTAGCCTAGAAACACTCGGATGTGTTAGTGCATACAGAGTATCGCTTGAGATTCAACATTGCATTAGCAAAACACGCAATGTAAACAAATAAATATTTATTTGATGCGAGAAAAACAAACGAGCTGTATAGTTTTTTGTTGTTCTTGCCGAGCTTCAGTTGCAGCAATAATAGGGGTACTGTACGTAGGATGGCTACATTGATTGCGTAACAATCCTTTTATTTTATGCGTTACAATCCGTTCATTTGCCGTGAATCCTTTGTCACTGAACTGCGACAAATTTATTGCTGATGCTCATGCATGATATTCCACTTAAAAACTGTTATTTAAACATAACAACCACATTTTGAATGTACTTCGTTTCTTTTTTTACTATTCGGGTGAAGACAAAAGTGGGATATACTTTTGGTTTCTTTGGTTTCAGAATCTGTCAATAAATAAATTACAAGTCTGGAACGATTACAAAGGTGCTTGTTATTTTTCATGCTTTATCAGTTAGTTTATCGGAGCTCAAATGAAAAAATCTCATATAAACTACATATACAAAATCAGTGAAATCTCATTGAAATTGTGCATTCTTAAAAAGAAAACTTTAACAAAATTTTAAATTCTCATAAATAAGCCACTCAAGAACCAAGTCGCAAAATATTGAATTGCAACTTGCTGGTGAAGTCATTATGCTGTTAATGTTTGATTATTGCAGAGGTTTTTCATCATACCATAAAGATTTCTTACCCATTTTACCCATGTAACCAAACTATGTACTCTATTCAGTTCTTGAACCGTTTGTTGCAAAGCGTTTTGCGAGAACGTTGCGTATGCATTTTCGTGCGGTTTATTTTGTAGAACTTTGTATCGAGTGTAGTGGCAATAGATTTTCCGAGTTGTTTGGGTGTTTGTTGTAAATCTTAACAATTTAGAATGCATATACTAGATGAATTTTTGGGTTTGCATTTGAGGTTCAAACTCAATAGCATATAAAAGCGATTTATAGTAACTACTCTCGATTTCAATGCAGTTTCAAGGGTATTTTCTTTACATAACAATTAATGTTAGTTTTGTTGGAATTTTTGAAACTTTGCCATTACACATTCCATACAACGCCCCTAATTGCGTTAAGCATTTAGCAAAGATTTATCAAAACATTTTGGCTTAAACTTGGCAGCAGGTTTGTTCGTGCTGATGAGTCAGGTCGAGGCCAACGGAGCGAATATGCGCCAAACAAATTTCTCAACACAAATGAGTCGAAACAATGTTGAATATAATATTTTCAGCCACAAAATTCTTCGACAATTCTTGAATTACAGCTATAATCGGTTGTAAGCATGCCGGGCTGCTTCATGCCGCTTTAGATCTCAATTGGATGTAAAAGCCCCACCCAAAGTTCAGAGTTTATTTGTTTTACACTTGATTTTCTACGCTCAACAAGCATTGACTAATGCCATGATTGATTGCGTTCAAATATATGCGGATGCATTCTATTGAAATGCTTGTCTCATGCTTCAATAACGATTTAATGGGTAGCGCTGAACTCATTTGCTCTTATTTCGGGTAACGCATCATTTAGCTCGTCATTGAGCAAATTATTAACGTTTTTGTTTGAAACTTGAATGAGCATGGGTTCTGAACGATGTCGATGTCGCTGACGATCTGCAAGCTCTCTGACTTCTTTCCTTCTTTCTTTTTTTTCTCTCTCTGTCTCTCTTTCTCTCCATTGCAGCCCACTTGTGTGTGTTGCTCATAAATTGGCGCACTTCGTCAAGTTGTTTCGGTTGCTGGGGCAATTAAGTGCATACAAAATAATTCGGAACAAATGCGTCGGTAAAGTTTTTAGTGGTATTTTAAACGACTGCATATGGAGTGGAGAAATGGCACCGAATAAGAGCAATAACTTAGTATATTTATTTGATATTGAACTGAAGCCACTTGAGGAATCGTAAAGAATTTTTTCAAAAGCACACACATATCAACTTGATGAAATTCCAATTTCAATCTGCTCAGAGCATTCCGACTTTGCCAACAAATTCCAGGAACTCATATTGAATTCGGGGGAAAATGCACATTTTACTGCGATACTTGTGTCACAACAAACAAAAATCCACATAAAATGTCGTAAAATGATAATGAAATGATTGTTGTTAATTATTGCGCCGTTAAGCATGCCGCATTCAAAAGGTAACCCCAATCAATTCAAATGCATTCTCAAAATAAACAAAAACAACGCACACACACACATACCATTGTGGCGCATACAAAGGGAACATAAAATTGAATGATAAACGAAATTGATCAGGTGCATGGCCTTTTCGAAGACACGTTTTTACGTCGTCAATTTTACTATACGCTCGAATACACATTAAACAACATTTTTTAAGTTCACCGAACCACAATCAGAAAGTAAGTCCTTGAACCGAAAACTAAAACTGGCGCGAATTGTCTTGTTTTATTATTGCATTCATTATCGAAAGGAGCGATTAGCTACTCTCATAATTGAATATTTATAGTTGATGGTTTTTGTAACGTCAAACTCAAAATGCAAACTGTAAACAAGTTAAGTAAAAAAAAACAACAATTCAAACGAATGAATGTTCTTTCGATCATTTTCACACATCAAATGAATTAATGCAAAATATTCGATTATTTTTATGATTCGCTTTAAACATTTTATGATAAAAGCACACCATTTATGTGAGATTTGGTTAATTTGGCATTTTCTTCATCGAATTTATTGAATGATACGTTGATTTTTCCAACATTTTATTGTTCTTTTGACGATTTCAAACTGAGTCTTAACTTCATAAAATCATTCAATACAAGCGATCAAGATGAGAATCATTTTCTTGAAGTTCTGCACATCGTATCAGATAGTCTTACTGATTGTGTATTGCTAAATACTTTTTGGTTAAGAGCATCGGATATCGTAATTGGCGATATCAGTGTCAATAATCGTAAGATGATATAATTGTTATCACTCTGCATTCATCAGTTTCGTAAAGGCCATTTATATCATTACTTTCAATGATCGAAAATATAAACGTCAGCGAAAACGAAATGCTTTTGGTGACCAAAAATGTATTTATAGAATATAGCAGACGTGGATTTTGATGCCAGTCAAACAATGATTACTGATACTGCTATGTCCAAACCATGTCCATTTAACATTGTTCGATATCCCCTCTGAAATGTGATGAAGAACCAAAGACTGAAGAGTCAGCAACGAAATCCATGTTCAAAAACGATGTGAATGTCTTTATTTCACTAAAATATTTTGCTCTGGGTCAAAATTCAGCAAAATGTTAATTTATCTCTGCCACATCAACAACAGTAGACAAAAAAAGACTCTAGTTCCAGCATCTCAAGTTCAATAACACAATTATTGATTAACTGTGTTCCAAAAATCGTCACGATTCACGAGAGTTTCGTTTGTTTCATTCAAATTTTATTTTGAATTACAAATGAGATGCCCAAACATGTAATCAGATTGTGAATCATAATTGATTCGAAATTTATTATACTCGACTCCTAATAAATGTAAACAATACCGAATTGGTTCGAAATGTCGACAGCAACATCAAATGATTGAAAGAAAAAGAAGAAAAAAATAACAGTATCTTTCGTTGGAAATTCGCACACAGAACTTAGCATCAAACAAAAGATCTAAGTTTGATTTTTTTTGTCATCTCAGCGGCTGTGACACATCGTCAAATTAAAATTTGAAATGTTGGAAGTTTATTGACTTTGAAAAAAAATCGTTACGTTATTTAACGCTCCTCTTTCTCTCTCTACTTTTGCTGCTCATGAATACGATGCGTAAAATATTTGCATAAATTAAGTTCATCCACCAAACATTTTGGCGAAGATGTTTTGCATGTTATTTTGCATTGTATTCGCTTTTCGACATCAATTTGTGCCATTTCGATTGATAGACGGCTTATTTTCAATTAAGAAATACCTATCATTTCATTTCCTCAAATTCTGTATGTCGGCCACAAAAATCAACGGATAAAGAGCTCATCATACAAAATGCAAATGACTGCGTGTCTAAGTGCTTGACTGGAAACATTTCCACTTTGAAAAATCAAGTGCGAATTCTTTGCCTTCATTTTTCTTAAAAAGGCATTTTTTTCAAATTGCTCAAAAACTTTTGAAAAAATTGTTACTGTGATGTAAATTGATTTACTGGATGTTGATTCGTTCACAAATCACAAAGTCATGTGAAAACGCATTTGAAATTAAGTGAGAACATTTCGGTACGAAAAACTTCAGCTGAAGTAGAAAAAGTTTTGAGTATTTTTTAGGTGTGTTAACTTTCAAGTCCACTTTAAAACTAAAAAAAAAAAATGACCGACGAAGGAATTATGTGTTGCAGTGTTCAGTGTTTCACAAGCACACTTTTGTATCATAATCACAAAGGCCGTTGGGAAAACGCATTCTGACCTCTTCACACACAAAAAAATCAGAAATAATATTATGCTCGAGCGCTTTGTATTTCTCAAATGATGCACTAGTGCGAGTGCTTTGAGTCTAGTTGTGAAGGAAGGAAAAATGCCTCTCATTGTTTGGCATTTCCTTTGGTGCGTTGGATTCAATTTTTTTTTTGCTATCAAAAAGCAAATTTCTTTTTATTCAAATGAATTTTCAGGTTAGAAAATGCGTTATATTGAATACGTAGCCCTAGAGAGTCTCTTTTTCAAATGCAAATGTAAGCTTTTGTAAATTAAGCCCTTTTGCTCCGATTTCTCTTTTTTTTGGTTGAGCTTGATCAAAAACAATTAACTTGAAGCATATCATTTAAGCGAGATGAATATTTCGATGTACGAATGAAAGAAACGGAGAAAAAAATAGGCATGTTCAGTCATTTAATTGAAAATCTACTTGAAAATGTTTGTTTACGTGGCAAAGCATAATTTCATTGCGAGAAATGTGAATGATAAATCCGGGGTGAAAAATGCGAATAAAAAAATGCCATCATAAATGTGCAAATGTGCATGATTGTGGCAAACCATTCAATTTGTTTTTTACATTTTTTTATTATAATCAATTGTCTCTTGAACAGATTAACATTTGATCAACTTTATCTCTTGTGTATTTCCAAAAATTGAATCGTTTGGCTGCCCAAACAAACCAATTACACACAAAATCGAATTCATTTTGTGGCACAGTTTTATGTTGATTGATGATAAGGCGAGCGAACACAAAAAAAGCCACAATGAAAAAGCCAAAATGCACTGGAAATGGTGGGAATAAGCAACAAAAACTGTGAGGCTTTCAAAAAACCGTAACAAACAAAAAATCGATTTGCAAATGGGAAATGATGTCGCATGAATCCGGATAAATCATATATTGCAATTGGAAATTGACAATCGATGTATTGATAAACAGAACAGCAGCCATTGCAAAACAAAGTGCCATTGCAATTGCAAATGTAAAAGCACAAAACCGAAGCACTGAAAATGCACATCAACTCCAATTTGCAATCAAAGTGCGGAGTATTACAACAGAGATTACATTGAAAATTCCACTAGTTCAATTTGCATATAACGTATTCCCATTGAATTGATGCGCTTGTGCCGGCTGCAAACTCACACCGTCGTTACTGCTTACGGCGTTGTCGATAGTTCGTGATTAGTCGCATTAGCCTTTGTAGTGCATTCAATTCGCATTCAACTACTTTTTGCTACTAAATTGAATGCATTGCAGTATTTGTCTTTCCACTAATTTAACTGTGGGTTTTTGTACACATATGCACCAATCAATTGGTGGGTGTGCGAAAGTGTCCACCAAATAATTAAATTTTTAATCGTTTTGCGCAATATTGAATTGATTCAATGTTTCGAGCTTCTTTGGAAAATTCATTGTCTGTGAAAATTGGTCATGATTGTGCAATTTGCATATTTCTACCGTGTGCTCCAAATTGAATGGTTCATTATTTTAGACTGAATATCGGATTTTTCGTTTCCAATGCAAATCAAAATCCAATAGAAACTACTTTAAAGTGAAAAAAAATCGTGCGAATTGTGTCGCCGAATCACAAATGTTGATCGGCCAAATTATTCCATACAATTCAGAGGACAAACATTTTGCCTTTAGGATGATGTCTAGTAGAATATGCTTGACACATAAACAAGATTGATTTGTAGCTGCTAAAAAAATATCTCAGTAGTCGCAAATTTAAACAAAAAACTCTAAATAGTCTAGTTTTAGTATCTACTTTAGTTGAAAAAAAATCATCGAGTAACGAGTCAAATTTACAAAGTGTATTCTTTTTATTTAAAATTCTAAGTAAAAAACCAATTTTCTAAAATGGGTGCAATACGTGAAAAGTTAGACCCTATATTACGCGGTTTGCGAATTGAATCCGAACCTAAACCGAATTTGGAAAAAATACGAAAAGTTCATTTTTCAGATGAGGTAGAAGCCCGTGAAATACCCTTTGAAAATGTAAAAGGATTAGTATCGACATCCAAAGGAGTTGTAGAGAAAAATAAAAAAAATAAGAAATAAAAACAATTGAAAGAACCAAAATAAAAATAAGATGAATTGAGAAATTTGTTGTTATCACATACGAAAAATGTAATACTTTTGCGAAATATTGCGATGAATAAAGATTTGATGATATTGCGTTTAGTTTTCTCATTCAATTGTTGCATTTTAAGAAGATTCGTTGAAACGAAAATAGATTGCGATAAGGCTTAGCAACGTTATAAATTGATATCAAATGTTAATGGAAGCAACTTTTCTTAGGTAAATTGCACAGGTGCAGTGTTGTGCATCCAAGGATATAATTTGATGATTCATGTGCCAAGCAAACTCACATATTCTATTTCGATATCCTTCATTCTAATAAAAGTGCACACGTTAAAACTTTGTTCCACATTTCAGATGAAGCAACAGCAGCAACAACAAAAAAATGAATCTAAATACAAAATGTAGTTCCATTTAATTTTCTAAGCTCCCATAAAAAGTGTACACCATTGTTTGCAGTTGAGACGAGTCGTTTCAGTTAACTAAAATGAATGTTGACATCGGTATTTCCGTAAGTGAGAGAGACGACACTCATCGAAATAGAGTGTGAGAGAAAGAGAGAGAGAGAGAGATGGAACCAGTGGTGTAAAGCACATAGGTATGCATGTGTGCTATAAATTTTATTTAAACAATTAACAGCAGTAATATATTACCGTCGTGTGCAAATATGCAATGCCTCGCTATTCCCATTTATTTGAATTTATTTCAATCCACATGTACGATGTGAATCATACTCATGAGCCATATTCATTGAATGTATTGTAGCAGTAACTGGTGAACAGTTGTATAGTTATATAATTAAAATCTAAACAAGGTGTACCAGCGTGAGTGCTTAGCAAGACTAGAGCAGCACATGTGTGTTGTTCGTGTCATTTCGAAATGAGATTGAAAATTTCACATTCTTTCTTCAAAAACCCATTTCTTAGTAAGGAACGCAAAGACCGAATGATCAATTAAATTTATAACTGTTTGCTGAAGCACCGTCAATACCATGACACTCCATCACTTGAAAAGGTGTATCGACGAAGAAAGTGTTTAAATGCATGAAATGAATGGGAGTTCGTCATTTTATGTTGATGCTTATTGCTCTTTTAGTTGAAATTGAAACGCCGAACAACGGAGAAACAGAGAAAAAAAAAGTGCCGTAAACACAATTGATCCCTTGGGCATCATTAGAGCCGAATAGAAACATATAGTAGCGCCATTCATTGAAAATTCACCCTCAGCAAGTGAACAAGCAGCACACACACATCCACACAATACTGTTACAAAAAAAACTACCTTGAATTTTCATGTAAGCACACCGGTAAATAAATTCCCGTTCGAACAAAATAAAAGAATCAACAACAACAACAACAACAACAACAAAAACAAAATGCTCAAATAACAAGCAAATCGAGAAAATCGATTGTGGGTGTATGCGCCAGTGCACATGTTCATTGAAAGTATCAATGGAACAATCAAGCGATAAAAAGTTTTTCGATTTTTCACAGTTGCACGTTGAGCCAGCACATGCACCAAACCGAAAATATTCAGCTCACGTGATATTGAATGGGCAAAATATCCAAACATAAAAAAACAACACAGAATAGTCAAAATAAAATCGATACATTTCACAAGAACATACAAATCTAGCTAAATTCAATTCGAGTTGACTTTTATGGTAAAAATCACGTTTTTTTCGGTGATTTAGCGGTGTTCGTTGACATTTTTTTTTTTGTTCTATGAAACTCCATCGAATGCTTGAATTATAATTTTCAAGCACACATTTTTATGTTGTTTGAATGCGAATGAATTTTAATTCACTAATTATATAAAAAAACACTAACTATTACTTATTGAATAACATAACCAAGCCTGTGACATCAAATTCAAAACGGAAATATGGCTAACCGATACTCATCGTGTCGGAATACTAAACACAAATTTGAACAAATTTTACACTCGTTTTTATGTTAAATTCAAACAGAACATTTTTTTTAATTGACATTATAAATTGCAGCATTGAAATGGTATGATTAGTGTTAATTACTTAAATCGAAATGTCCATTCTGGTCCAAATTGCAATGCAGTAGAACAAAAAACAACAATTGGCAAACGAACTCTGTTTTTGGAACGCGGTAAGTCGATAAATCACTGCAAATGGTGAACTTGCATTGAACATGCTTTGCTGCATTCAGCACATCGTAATTATGGATTTTATTGGAGTAAACAAAAAAAAACAGATTAACAAATGATTCATTGAAGATGGTCAACGTGTTGTGAGAACACCTTGAAATATCATTAGACATAAAAGGGAGCAAGAATAAAAGTGAACGGTTCAAATACCCGCTCTGCAAAGCAGTTGAAAATTAAAAACGATTGAACGCATTCTGCATTTTGATCGCGTGTTTGATTTTTTGTTTGTCTGCCAATGGCTGTGGTTCTGAAAAATGTTCAATTTGTAGCTGCTTTATGGGAGCCGCGCTGTTGTTGCGACCACCATAAGCTTCACGATGTTTGCTCCCGAATTTGAATTATTGGTGTTTTTGTTTGTTCGAATTGGTAACGTTTATCTTGTTGTTTGTTTCGATTCGTGTGCGTGTGTGTGTGATTTTTTATGTTGTTTTTTCGTTAATATGTGACTCGTTCGATTTGGTACGTGCATGAAGTACACACAATGACTGACACAGACGCGTCCAATGTTAAATTCGTTTCATTGGCAAAATAAATATTTATATAAATGACAAAATAAATGTTCCGAAAAATGGATGTTGACCTTTTTTTCGGTGTTGTCCGTGGTAAATGCTGTTGTTATATTGCTGCTGTTGGTTGTTGTTGCGATGTGATTTTATTTGTCTCGTTTTTTTTCTCTATTTCTCTCTTGTTATTTCGTTTGACCCGAAATAAATATTTATTTCATTGGACATTTAAAAATCACTAATGGCTAGAACATATGAGTACGCATACATGCAATACAGCTCGTGCCATACACACGTAGTAATTTAATTTATAACAAAAAATTTGCGCTTGCCGTCACTGTGTAATTATATTATAGTGGACAAGCACTTGTGTTGAGAAGAGAGAGAGAGAGAAAAAAGAGACAAATTGTGCATACAAATGAATTGGAATTCATTTTGGGCTCAACGTAGAGAGCTTGCCATCCATTTATCACCGTAATTCGATTGATTGAAATGCATGAGTTAATGCCGTTTAACACGATGATATGAACGGCTTCATTGTTGTGAAGGCTTCAATAAACTCATTTGAATTCGTCATTTTGATTTTATTCTTTTATTTTATGGTGTCGTTTGGTTTTTTTTCTCAAGCAATTTTCCAATGAATCGTTAAACATACTTTACTTGATTCATGTGATTCACAAGAATCTTTAAACCTTTATGCTAGATGATTGCTCGTCATTTTAGCACACATGGAACAGATTTATTTGTGATTGAAGATTTGGTGGTGCACGGGATTGAAAGAAGAGCAGTAGGACAAAGATTGATGGATTCAATAGCTCAATACAAATATTTTAAAAAATTGGAATTGACGTGTGCTTCAACGTGGGAAAAACCAGAAGATAATAGCAGCAAATAGTCGAATAAACAAACGAAAGCCTAGCTGATTTTGCAGCAAATTTTGTAGGAAAAATCAAATGAATGAAAGTAAAAAAGAAAGCATTCATAAAATGAGCGTCATAAAACGAAGATTGAGCAAAGAGCAAACACGGAACGAGTAACAAAAGAACAATTTTTATTGTTCTATTTATTAAAAAAGAGGATATTTCTTTTTTGTATGTAAAAAACTTGGATCAAAAATTACAACTATCGAATTGATAAAGAAAATCCCTTTTGGATTTGGCAACTAATTTTCCGAAAAAATGTTAGATTTCGTTTGCAATTGAGATTTCATTGAAAAAAAATCAAAATATTCTTTTCAAAAATGCTTGAGTTTAACAATCATCGAAAGCGGCTGAGGACTTAGGGCATTATTTTTTTCATAGAAGCTTTGTATGGATACTTGTACCAATAGCAATCATGAAGAAAACTCATTTCGATAAATGAATATTTCACATTAGTTCAACCAACTTCTGTATTTTAAGAAAATCTAAGATGGGAACAAACAAATTTGGTAACGCGTGACATCGTCACAAATTGATCAGACAAAATGAGTCTTTTTGCATATGCCCTGGGCATTAGTCTCTGGATACAATGCACTATTTTCGGCGCATAACATCAATATACCGCTGCAATAGCAGTGCATGTGCATCGAACAGTAAAATCAAGTTCATGCAAAGTTTATAGCTAAATTAACATGCTCAATGTGCATAACAGATCTTGAGCGGCCAACATTTCTCGAGTCAAACGATGTTTCTCTAGCCATAGAATCGGACTCTTGGGAGAATTGCATCGAAGATGTTTGCTTTTACGTTCATTCTTCCATAAGTACATATAAGTAATGTCTGATTATCATGTGAACAAGTAATCGATGGCAGTCCCCATTGGTCACACACAACGTGCAGTGTGTTGCACCGTAAGCAATGGTACAACAAGACGTTACAATGTGCTAACACACATATCCAACAATACACATAATGGAATCATTCAGTTCGGTTGTATTTTATGCTTTCGTTCTGTCGTTCGGAAACATAGCCATTCATCGACTGAGCAAAGTAGAAGCAACAAATTGTTTTATCGTCATCAATCGAACATTGCGTTTCGCCTTAGCCATTTATTTTATCTTTTTATTGAAGTTATCGCATAGAGATTTATGAGACTGAATTAAATACACTTTATTACATTTTGAAAATATAGAAATAAAAAAGCACAGAAGTGCACCTCCACCATCGACCACGTCGTTGTCGAGTGTTATATGGTTTCGTTGTCGCAGAACACTTACTACCGTACAGCCCCATACAAATGTGTGAAAATGAAACCAACAAATAGCAACCGTTTTTATTCTCTTTCTCTCTCTCTCTCTGTGTGTTTTTTTTTTCATTCTTTGTTCAAATGGCGCGCAGATATTTCAAGTAGCTTTCAAGACAGAAATATTTTCTTGTTTCTTTTGTTGTTGAACGAGTGAAAAATTCTTTTGCTTTGCTTATTTTTTGTTCGCGTGGAAATCCAATTTTCTTCTTTTAGTTTTGTTACTAAAAAGCAGCAATTTTACTGAACATTTTTCGTTCATTTCATTCTTATTGGATTGCCATTAAAGCAACGAATCGACTGCATAAATCCATCGAACTCGTTCAACTTCTTCGTTCTTCGTTTTAAAATACAGAAATTCAATTTTTCGCACGGAAAATCGATTGGTCGGATGGTTCTCGTTCTGTAATGTTACGGTATGGTTCCTATCGCTTTTCATAAAAATGGATTTTGACTGTTTTTTTTTCTTATTTTCACATTTTGTTGCAAACAACACACATCAAATCAGCGCATTGAAAAAAAAAACAGTTAAATTCGTATTGAGTGAGCACAATATACTCTTGAATTAATTCAATTTTTGGAGCTTTGTACTGGGTTATTATCGTTCGTTTGCTTGCTTACGCATTCGCACATCATCGCTTGATGCTATCAGGTGTGTTACCTTTTTTCACACATTTCACTCATTCACCCATTGCCCAAGTACCCAAGTACATGTGCTACGATTTAGGTTTGCCATTGTCGTATTGTTCTTTTCGACGTGTGCTTATCGGGCTTCTGATGCTTTTTTTCTCTCTCTTTCTCTATGATCGGGGAAAGGTGGAAGTTGAAATTCACAATTCTAAAAATGAGACACAAGATGATGTAGCTCACAGCAAACAAACAAAAACACCGCCAACCCATGCACGAACATGAACAAGAGCATTGCACCATTTGATGTATTTTGTACCATATTCACCATTTCACGTCGCATTGAAAAAGAAATATTATTTTCCGTCAGACAAATGCTTCATTCGGATTCAAAAAGCTGAATGCAGTTTTCCATTTTGGTATTGTGTGTGTGTGTGTGTGTGCTGCGTCAATTGCGAGAGTGGCTCGTCCATAGAGTGAAATATTATTTTCGGATTTTATTTACAGAACGTTCAAACGAACGCAATATTGTGCATTGAATGTGAGACGAACATTTTTAACAAACATACAAACACAAAAAAAACACGCACACAAACAGATGAAAAATGGAACGATAGCGTTAATGCTCACCATTTACGCCATTTGAATAGAGAGAAAAAGTGTCTATAGTGTCTATACCAAATACACCATCAATTTTGAATCGAACAAACAAAAAAATGTCGGCCGTTTGAGTGAGATTTGGTTTTCTCTTGTCCAGATGTTGTTCAAATTCGATCAAAGTTAATGAAAAACCCATTCAATATATCTTTTGATATGAACATTTTAGTTGCCTTTAACCTTTTTTACGGTATATTTGAAATACCGTATTTAACTCATCGCATTCATATTGGAATCCACGAAATCAAATGAATAATTAATGTTTCTAATGGCAATTTAAAAGTATCAAAACCACTTTTCAAATCTCAATCGAACTACGATTTTGATTCCGTTTTTTTTTTCATTAAATCAATAGGCAATTTCATTTCGACAAAAATATGTATCGAATTTTAGCGAATGTTTTTCTTATCATCGAATTTCTATGTAGAATGATGCTTTTTTTGCACAGCTTAATTTAATATTCAGAATTTAACGATAAAAAGATTATTGATAAAAGAAACTAATTTATGTAAACACCAGAGGTCTTCGACGTGTCCGTTCAATGATTTGAACGATATAGATAACGGTATAACACATTATAATAGAGTTAAAAACGTTCAATCGCGTCACTGGTCCAAAAAAAATGTTTAAGATCATCGACGTTTTATTGAGAAGTTTGTTGATATGAAAACACTGTTTTATTTTGGAATAATTTGATGAATTCAGAGACACAAAGAACCAGATTGCAAAACTAGAACCGAATCATAATATTCGAATTTTGGCAAAACTGTAGACAAGTTTCAAACAGCATTTTGATTAACATTTGCTTTGGTTTGGTTTGGTTTGGTTTGGTTTGGTTGATATACTTTTATAGTTTATCATTTATTTATTCATTAAGAAACGATAAACTTGGCTATAAAATGTGACTTCTTACATTTTCGTTGATTATTATTATCAAATTGGCTGAAATTTTTTGCACTTAACGATGATTCAAGAAGAAGAAGAAAATATGAAAATTCAATCGAAAATTGTGATTTAATGTTTCAAAACAAAGAGAGAATAAAAAACGATGTAAAATCACTTGAACACAAGAACTAAATGGTTCAAACACTAGTTGAATATTTTGAAAGAGAAATTGTTTAAAAATTTCAATACCGATTCCGTTATAAGCACGTACTGCGCTGTCTTCGTTTCAATATTCTGTTGAAATACACGTTTCAAATTGCAGCGAAAGTACCACACGTTCAACCACACAAAACCAAATAAAGAAATACAAAAAAACAACAAAACTGTTGTTGAAATTCAGAACAAAAGCGATCGCCGAAATTTGTATGTCAAATTTGAAATGATATGATGATTTCACTACTGTGTCCCCAACCTAACTAACGCCAATTCCCAGTTGCATTTCAGTTTTGTAAGAATCCGTCACTCAGATGGGCGAAAAGAACGTGTTTGAAGTGGCAACGATGTTGGCGATGACAACAAGCAATAAGGCGCGAAAGGAAAACACGAAAAAAACACTCACAAAGCCCAAGCGCCAAAATCGAAACGAAAAAAACGAAAACAATCATATGAAACATGCTGGACGAAAAATCAAATCAACTATATCACTGTGTCTGTAACAGACACACATGCGACATGTGTGCTTGGCGAAGAGACAAATAAAATCATGAAAAAAGAAGACCAATTTCAAATTCAACAGTTTGTAAGCTCAAGTTGTTTTGTGAGTCTAAGTCGTTTGTTGAACTTTTGTTTGCTTTGTTTAATGCTTCGATGTCGAATAAGTTTCGGGCATCGTTGCTGGTTGTTGCGTGGCTGCGTCTTCATTTTTAAAAGACTTTATTTTATACTTTACGCCTGTTTGTAGTCTACACATTTATTTTTTATCTGCTTGATTCGTAGTTGTTTTTTAATGCTATAAAACTTACCGGCGGGAGATGACTTACCATTCTCAGGTGGCCAATCCAAAAAGCGCTTTATCGACTTTACTTTACATCAGCGGTAACAAATCAATAGTAAAAACTTGAACAACAACAAAATTCCATTATATTTTGAAATTATTGAATTTATTTCCAAAAATTAAGTTTTATCGTCATCATGAGACATCAATATATTCGAATGACATTTTAGTCACCTTTTATAGATTTGAAAATTAAACAAAATTGCAATGTCTACATAATTTTGTTGTTTTTAAAGTGAATGGGATTGAATAACATATCGCTTTTTTTGCACTTTTAAATGTGCAATAATTTGATTTGCCTCTTAATTGTGAATATCAATACTTAAGTCTAGTAATCTAGTTGCAGACTGAATTGTTGATGATTTTGATTTCATTTTCAAAAAAAAAAAAAAAAATTCACGTTTGCTTAATTTGATGCATTTTTAAATTGATACACATATTTATACTTGGCTAAAAATTCGATAATTTGCTTTTTTTTCATTCATATAACATATTTAAAATTGAATAGCTGTTTAGGTTCATATACAAAAATTGTTTGTTACGGCACAAAACTTACGTAGAGCGTTCTAAAAAAAAATCAAATGTGAATTTGGCCAAAGAGGTGATTGATAGCTTACGATAGCTTCAATTGTGGTCGTTCTTGACTCGCACTTTTCGGTGAAATTCATGTCAACATTCCATTCAATTCGAGCCTTTAACATCATAGACACTTAAGCAATGCATAAGATTTTCGTGGTCGGCTTTGTTTGTCACCAAAACAAAAACAGTTTGATTCAATCGAAAAAATTGATTGTAAAATTCGAAAAACTAAATGTTTACACGAAAAATCAAAGTGTTTATTGTCGAAGATAACCGATTTAAAATAAATTGTTCGACATATGAAAATCATAAAGCAATAATCAAAAAAACAATAGGTTTATACTGTTGTCACCGAAAGAATTCCCGTTAGTTTCGAGACATCAACTGTGGCTGGCGTTGTAGCGCCATTGCTATTTCGGTTGGCTACAATTTGAATATTGGTATCGTGCGGAGTGGTTGCTCCAATCATTGCATTTGGCGTTGATGCTTCTTTTTTCTTTTTCATCGTTTTCTTATCGACAATTATCGGTTGGGCTGGTTGCATCGGTAGCTGATGATAATATTGATTGGCCGATGGATGTGTGCTTTCGTGCATTTGTTGATTTTTGGACGCAATTAGTGATTCTTGACGATGTCGACGCTCTTTGGCCTTTTCCATATGCTTTTTGCGTTCATCTTTCGTCCAATATCGTCCCATTTTAACTTCCGATATTGTATCATCTTCGGTTGTTTGATCATTGCTTCGTTCTTCGTTAATTTTTGATGCACGTGCCGCACGTAATGTTCGATTTTTTACCGGACGTCGAACTATATACCGACTCCCGTCAGGCCTTCGTTTAACTTTCCATTCCATACGCTCTTCGCTTGGCTGGGGCTGAATCGTATGTGTATAAGCCTAAGTGGCAAAAGCCATAACGAAAATGTGGAAAACATACATTTGTTGGTGAACACTTTTCATTTTCCTTGGTTTTGCTTTTATTCTGTCTTTAAATTTCGATTGTTATACTATTAGAATATAAATATTTACCTGTTGCCCGCTAACAAATCGATATTGACTCAAACTTGGTGCGATAAAATGCTTTTTAGCTGCATCATAATTTTCTCCGGTGTTCGTTTGGTTTGTATTTTTCACAATTGAATTTTGTTGGCAAAGTGCTTGTAAAAACATTCGCTGTTGCAGTAACATGGTTTGTTGTAAATTTGCCAAGTTTGTGTACATCGTATCGCCACCGCCTGGCACCAAACCCGACGCAGATGATTCTATAACAAGATTAAAAATAGTTTATAGGTGTTCTTTTTTTTATTGTCATCATCCCGTTAAATTTCGTTGTCTTCTATTTGCCTCTAAAATCAAATCAGACAATTTACAAATGCTTTCGTTAAATGACTTTACCTTGATTATTTGAATTGGATTTCCTTGTGGCGGTTTGTTCCATATGACAATCGGAACGTCGATGCGTTGGACTGAGCACTTTATCCTTTTTACTTGCTCCCATTGACTGTCGTACGGTTGGTGATTTTGATTCGTGCTGTTGACCGGGGAATTTCGGTTGAAGATGTTTCGTTGGACAAAATACGAGCGTTTTATTGCCATCATCGTTATTTGTGTCGCTTAATTCCAACGTTAACTGATGATTACTATTACATGAGCCGCCCGTATTGTATGCACTCGAGCTATTTTCATGATCTTCATGGCTCGAATTACTTTTCGTGCTTCTCGCCCAGTTCATTTTACCATCGATGCATCGTTTTTGTTCATCTTTCATATTTAACCATTCATGCACTAGATTTGGTTCTGTGTCCGTTTCACCACGATACGGTGAACAATAAATGGGTTCGGATTCGGAATCTTCGGGGATTGTTTCGTAGATGTGTTCTGTATCTGAATCGATTTGCGGTGGAAATTGTGTTGGATATCGACGTGATACGGAATTTGATTTTATTGGATTTTGTGTTTGTGTATTGGCGCTGCCATTTGAAATGCTCACACTTGAAAATTTATTGTCTAATGCTGCCGTTGGCGATGCACTTATCACAGTTTTATCATTTGCCGTTGATGTGGTTGGTGTTGCTGTTGCTGTTGCTGTTGCTGCTGCTGTTGCCATCGTTGTTGATGCATTCAATTTGAAATCGCTTTCATGCGCATTTAACATCGTATCAACGGGATTTCGATAAATGGTTGTTGCATTTATATCAGCCGCTTCAGCAATCGCTTGTTGATTCATTGCCTGATGTTGTTTTAATAAAATACTTTCAATGCGCGAATCTAATTGGGCGATTTCATGGTTCACCGATTCTAAATGCGCTTTTATTATCGATGGATGTAATGGATTTCGTATTGCAAATGATGAATGCATTAGCTGATGATGCCATCTTGGTTGATAGTTCGGCAACAGATTTAACAATTCAGATTGATTTGAACTCGATGACTTTGACGATAATGTATTTGTTGTTTTCTGGGGATCATTGGTGCTGCTTTTGCCCTGCGATTCGGATACATTTTGATTGTTGTCTTGATTATTGATGATGGCGGCGCCGGCGCTCATGTCGCACATCATTTCAGTTGATGGTGAACCAGCCAATGTGCTACTATTAAAAACGTGCTGCAAATAACCATTTTGGTACATCGTATTATGAATTCTCTCACAATCATCGAAATAGTCAGCATTATCATTGTCAGAAAACTCTTCGCTCTGCATACATTTCGTTGTTTTTTTTCGGTTTTGTTTTCCCATTCAGTGGATTTAATCAGTCCGTTATGGTTCCATTTTCAATGAACGTGATAATATGTTGAATTGTACGCGTAAAAATATTACATGGAATGTAGAGAGAGAGAGAGAGAGAGAGAGAGAGAGAGAGATAGAGAGAGAGAGAGAGAGAAAAGAGAAAGAAAAGGGAAAAATAAGAAAAAGAGCGAAAATAATCATTAGCTAAAGCTGAAGAAAAATGCAAGGATCTATTGTAATGTAAAATTCTGGTTAAGAAAAAAATCATCTCATTCGCTTGCCTTCGCAGCGAAATAAGACAACGACGCAAACAAGTGATGAAATTTGTTCGCCAACTTGTCATCTTCTTTTTCGTCACTATAATTTAATCAACATCTATATAGACGCTCCTTTGAGCACTCTAAAAAGCACGTCGAAGTGGTTGTCTTTCTCGCATTCATTGTTTTAATAATACTGAAGACTCAACATTCGTGATGGGTGTGTGGCACTTGCAAGGGGACGTATATGTGTGGGTAATATTTTGTTTGACAGGAAGACCAAGATAAAAAAAAGAGTGCACGATGAATTAAAATAATGAAAGCTTCATGGCTCCATTGTGAATAAATGAAGGCCTGAACGCATAATTTAATGAGTTCCGAAATAATTGCAAAAAATACAAATTATAAAAAGAATCGCACGATATTGTAATACGTGGCGAAATCGAGCAGAAAAGAATCCACCTCCATTACAGTTTTTTTCGGTATAACCATTTTGGGAGTGCCAAAACCCACGGCATCGAACAATTTGTAAATGTGAGCAACGATGCACTCCAAATCGACTTCATTTTGAAATGAACTGTTTAATTTATGAAAATGGCTGGCTGACAGCTCGACTTATAGTTGAATCTACCAACTTTAAACGTCATTTTAAACCAGAAATTATTGTGATTCGTGTTTTAAAAGAATATTCAGACAGACAAAGAATATTCATTATAGAGTTCATTATATCTATTGAGAAAATAGTTTTGTATAAAGACAATTTTTGTTTTTGGTTTAAAAACGTGGAAATCTCCCGTTAACAGCATTATCGATATACGTGAATCTGTATGTGTGCGACTCGTTAGCTGGGCCAATTAGGCCTAGCAATGCATTGACAGATTTTGACGTTTCGAGTAACATTTATCTGATCCAATTGGTCCAATCTTTTGCAGATTTTGCGCGCCCCCTACAAATAGTTTTTTTTTGTGAAAACAGATGCTTCAATTAGGGCGTAAGTAATTTGAAGAAGCGTCAGTCTTAGTTTGGATGTGTTTACGGTAACATTCCATCATTTTTTATTAGCTCATTTATTTTCAACAAATTCGATAAAATTCCAAAAAAAGTCTCTTGATTTTATAAGTGAACATTATTTTTATTTGGAAAACAAAATTGTGTAAAAATAAACAGCAGGAAAGGAAGAGCCACAGAAATGAACCCGGACAAAAACATGGAAATTGTCGAAGTGGAACCAATCGAAACCACTAAAATCACTGATGTCAACATCGATTGTCTGGAGAAGATTTTCTCTTATTTAAATCTAAGCGATCTCCTCAATGTTGCCGATTCCAGTAATTATTTGAAGCAAGGCGTGGATTTAGTGATCGGTAAAGATTATAAACAGGAGTATGTTCGAATTGTATCACAAAAAGTGGTTAGTGATTCGATTGAAATTGTTGAAGATATGATTGAAATCAAAGATCTACGTTATTGTTTTAAATTTCTACGCAATTACGGTAAACAGATTTCAGTGTTAGAAATTGTATACGGCTATCGATCCTGTCCAAAATTAAATGCTCACTTGGAGTCTTACGTGAATAATTATTGTGCCGAAACATTAACTGAACTGTCAATGTGGAATGCTAAGCAGCAGATATCGACCATAATCAAAAAACCATTTTCAAAAGTACGAAAGATTTTACTTAAGGCTTGCACCTTGATCAATCAATGGAGTGATTTCAACAAACAGTTTCCAGAGCTACGTGAAATGTCGGTGGTTTGCTGTAACATTTTATATGCAGACAATTACTTTGATTCCCTCTACAAGTGTAATTTGTTGGAAAACTTGATTTTCAAGATGAATTATGGCCAAGCAAGGTGTCCAGCAAGAACAATCTCTTTAAAGAACCATGGCTCACAAATACAGCTTTCCATCGACACATCTCGCAAACATCGTAACCTAGATTATTTCTAGCAAATTAATTTATAATGTAATATTTTCCAATACAAATTGAAGATTTAGTTTGAATAAATTCGTATGTTGTTTGATGGTCTTTTTGACAATTTGCCAGCTTTTTACTCAAAATACAATAAAAACATGTAATTATATTTTTTTCTTCAATAGAGCTCAATTGTTGACCAATTAGTGTGCATTTCTAAACACAGATGTCAAAAATTATGTAAAAAAAAAGAAATTGGAGATGCCGAGCATCGATCTCGGTACCTCTCACATGCTAAGCGAGCGCTCTACCATCTGAGCTACATCCCCTGATGTTTGTTTAGCGGTATTTTAAACATTCAATCGACAAAACAAGGCTAAACAACATGCGCGTATCTTCATCATTCACATAATGTTGAGATTTCTTATCAAATTGGAGATTAAATAAATGGTATCTTATAAATTAGTGTCAAAAATTTAAAAAGAAGTATCGTCTAGATTGTAGAGTTTTTCAAAATTGAAAATTGTGATCATCCAAAAATACAAAAACTATCAGTCAATTCAATGAAAGTTTCTTAGTTTCATTGAAAATACGTTTTACTTTATTGAAAAAATGCCAAAAGTCTGTCGATTTCATGAATTTGACTGACAGTTTTAACATTCAACCAGTTGTTCATTTTTGAAAATATCTTTTAATTACTTTGATATATTTTGCCATACTGTTTGCATATCTAAATCAATATTTCATGTGAGCAAATTCTGTCATTTGTCTTCATTATTTTGATTGTTAAGTGTGCATAGCGTGCAGTGGTGCTTAATGCACGCAACCCAATGTGATGACATTGAATGTTGAGTGTTTGGTCGCGAACCGTATAATAGAAATTGAAAAGGTGTGCAAAAGTGTTGACAAAATAATGAAAAAGTCATCACATTCTATACCATTTAAAGCCACGTTCGACTCAAATCTCCCCTCCATTAATATACGGTGAGTCGAGTGAACTGAAAAGAAAGGTACTATTGAATACCTCAAGAGTATTGCTTCTCTCTTTTATTTCTTCTTTCAAAATCATTGACTTAATATTGAACACACGCATCGGACGTGCAATGCTATGGATATAGCTGATTCTGAATTCAACAACCGCAAATTATGCACTCGCATCCATTTTTAATAAAAACAATGATATTGAAATAGCAAAGCTCGACGTCAAGTTGATTGGAATACGACCATCATTGCATGAAGAGTAGAAGTCAGGGCCATAATGACGGTTGTGTCATTGTGTATATTGGCAAATGAGAATAGAAAATGTTCATCATTGCCAATGTGGAGAATGCAAAAAAACTGAACTGCTACAATCATTGTATCGATCCATTTACGGGTGCATGTTATGCGATATCCCCACACATAATAAACATAAATAATGATAATAACTGCAGATTAGAATCAGATAATGCATTTCTCACACCGACTAAAAATTGTTTCTCATCATCGATATTTTCCATAGAGCTCTTTCGATCTCATATCATTTCACTTGAGAAATTTCATACAATGGATGAAATGATGCCCTTTTTACACACTCATTCAGTGATTTTGCGTCCAACGCACGAACTCACTCGAAGGAGACGAGTTTTTGTTCAGTGAAGCCTAACACTCCATTAATTTTCTTTTGGGACTGAATGTAATTCGGTGCGTGCGGTTATGCATTTTATTTTGTTGCCACTGATATCAACCAATAGCGATATGGCATTGGGGAGCCAAGGAAAAGAAACAGATAATCGACAACCACTTTGAAACTTTTATTTGTCGTTGATACTTTCTAAATACTTTTTTTTTGTGCCCTATTTGCAAACGGGTACTGAGACATTTGGTACAATCATGATGTACGGAAAATTGTAGGCAAAAATTCAACTTACCGTGTACAAACTTCGGCTAACAAGTAACGTAACAGCATTTTTATTCTCTGAAAATAGTGTTTCAGCATCCTCTTTGGACGATACATCACGTCCATTAACCTTTTTTTGGGGGGGTCGATTGAATGTTTCCACGTTGTTTTCATTGGTTAGTGTGTTTTTCGTTCACATGATTGCATTACGGGCGATGAAAATGTGATGTGTTTGTGTCGTTAGTACCGATATTACGAACAACCATGAAAAAAATATAAGAGAGAAAATAGTCTCATGAATATCATAAAAAAAGGCCAAACGATTTTGTATATGTGTCTATGGTTTTTTTTCCGGTTATTAGTTTTCACATAACAAAGACATTGAAAAAAGAGGCCCCATAAAAAAAAAGAACCTTCGATTCGAGAGAAATTGAAATTTCACATAAATTTAACAATAATTTTATCGCCATAAATCGACTGAAGCAGATTTTGTTTGTTATAAATAAACAGGTCGTTTTAAAGTGAAAGGAACGGATTTCATAAAATGGCCATAAAAATGGATTATAATATTCTATACACAGGGCACTGTGTGCACTGATTGTGTCGTTAAAAAAACCGTTACATACTTGTAAAATTTGATCGCCTTGCCGAAGTCGGCCGTCGCGTGCAGCTACGCTATTTTCCATTATATCACTAATATAGACCTCGGTGCATGTATCAGCATCGTCCGAACCCGAACCAGATCCATTTCCTGAACTGTAGCTCACTGTTAATCCGATTCGTTCTTCGCTGTTATTTTTACGCAGTGTTACTTCCTGTTTATTTTTCAGCCACCATAACGTCCATTTCGCGTGATCGATGTGTGTTGTGTTTTTTTTTCAATTGCCGGGTGTTACAGTTGATTCGATTTAGGGGGTTCGTTTTGTTTTTATTATTTCAATTTTGAAGCCCAGCATGAATATTCGGGTGGCGGTGAAAAAGAATGAAAAAAGGGGAAAAAAGATAACCAGTAATTAATCAATAGATCTAACAGTTAATAAAAATAGCTACATTTTGACTATACTTGACTCCCCCAATCTCACTCCCCTCATTCTTTATTTGCTTTCGCTTTTTATTCCTTAATATTGAGCACGCTGAATGAGCACATGCTGAAATCATAGCCAGTAAATGAGCTCCATTTATTAGCATTCACAAGCGAACCAAAAGTTTTATTACTCGGATTATTATTGTTATTTATGAGTTTTTGCCGCTGCCGTCGTTTCCGAATTATGAAATAATTGTGTGTATGATGGTGGTGATGGTGGCATGTTGCCCAAACACAAAAAAGGAAGCACAACAACAGTTGATACTGATTGCCTACAAGCATCGAGTTATTTATTATGATTTATCAGCAGATAATACTTGCGCTTGGCTTAATTTCGACCTTGTACAACCGACTTCATTCCAGCACACACACACACAAAACACAATCAACCAACACCAACTTTTAATTATTTGAACCGCAATACTTTTTTTTACTTTCTTCTTTGTTTTTTTTTTACATTGGTCCAGTGGCAATAATTTTAAAGGCAATTTTCCAAGCGCCGGTCAGAATAATTAAACCTGGTTACAGAACGGTCAGTTGGTAAAATGAACAAAAGTCACCAAAATACATAAACATTTTTAGCCCAAAATAATATTAAGTTGGCTGTATGAAATCGCATTTGTGTCTGAAAATCATAAATTACAATTTCATTTACCAGTTTTAAAATGATCAGAAAATTTTAATAGTCGGTTCGCACCGTCTGCACGAGTCTGCAAGAATTGACTAAAATGGAAAAATTTGGTGCTACTTCAGAAGGACGAAAAATCAAAACGGTATTAATGTAATTACGTATTTTGGGCGCACTGAAACGCACACGAATCGAATGATGGCAAAAACCTTTGAAGCGAAATAAGTCGCACGATGTAAATATGCAAATGACGAAATTTATTAAATTAACACCAAAAGACGCTTTTTGCTGTGCATTCACAACATTGGCACAATGAATTACCGTCCATCTACCTCAAACCACATTCTAGCGTCCAACTTTTTTTTAAATTTTTATACCCTTATTTACATTTTTCTTTGAGACGATGACGTTGCTGCGGTGGCTGCTGCTACTTATTTCTTTTTTCTCATACTTAATGTTTGAGCATTTTATTTTCTTTCGTGCACCATGTTTCACTGGTGATGAAAATATGCACGCGTAAAAGGATCAAAGAACCGCATTTTTGTAACAATCAGAAGAAGTTTAAAAAAAATGTATTGTAAATACCAAGAAACTGCGGATGCTTCCAACGTCGAAGGAAACAGCATCATGTCGTGAACATTCAATATGAAAAATGGTCGTCGAAACAAAAAGAATTGTATTGCAAAAGCACATATCGTAACAAATGAAGCACTTTTGCTAATTCATCACCGATGAAGCATCCATGGAAAAAGACGCATTTAAACAACCGAAATCATTGTTTGCATAATATTCAATTTGGCGTTCGAATGTAAACTCAAACTTAATTTGAATGCTTCTAGTTTTTTGGCAGAACCTTCTGGTTCGAATTCAAGTGAAGCGTTCCTTTTCTCGTTTCCGTTTTAAATAATGAGATATTTTTTTTCTCTCTATGTGTCGTGCTTCACTTGCCAAATTTTTAAAGCAAACAATACGATCATTTTATTCGATTGTAATTCAACGCCAAAGAAATATGGTGGATTTCCAAAATAATTTTCAAAATGACATATTTTTAACATATTTTCCCTCATAAATTCATTTTATTTGATTTTATGTATTCATGTTTAGAACATAAAATTTGTTGTTGCTACAAAAGATAAGCATAAATGTTATATAGATGTAATCATTTATCTCGGTACAAAGTCTTAAAGAAAATAAATAGAATAAAAAAATTAATACGGTCATTGCGTAAAGGTTGTGTTGGTGTGCGAAAGCCGCTTTTCGTTCGGCACCCAAAAAGGAAGTTGAGAAGTGAATTGATAGAAAAAAAAACAATAAGAATCTTGAGAATTTTGCCGCAGAAATTTGCTAATCGGATGCCGGATGATTTAAATATATTTTTCTACGATGTCTACAGTTTCCGGTGCAGCGCGATATTCAAACTATGCCATCGTAGAAACAAAAAAGCTCAGTCACTGAATAGCAAATCTCTTTGCATGGTATTTCTTGACATTAAAGATATACTCTGCCAATTTTTTTTCCGGTCGAGGGATTCTCTAAGCGGTGAAAGTGTCAATTTTTTTTATATTCGCTCCCTCTCTCGCAGCCCATCATTGTTGTTGCGCTCTGAAGGATTTGATGAACGAGATACGTTCGCTTATTTCTATTAAGTTCTTTGGCTGCTTATTTTGAATTTCCTGGCCGGAACCACTCGTCGACGTATTCTTATACCAAAGCGAAACGAAATTACAATTCCGTGCACGTTTGTTCTAGAGGTATATGATTTTGCCTTCGTCTTGGCCCAAGCGCTTCAGATACATTCATATTTATTGCTTAAGCGGATGTGAATAATGTGAGCATTGGTGCGTTATGCAGTATGATGCGGCAAAGGAGAAATGAAAATGGAAAAAGAAGAATAAGAATGAAGAAAAAAAAGCGCCACTCAACATACACAACAACAATGAAATAAAATTAAAAAAAAAACACCAGAAAAATATGAATGAACATGGAAACCAGCAGTTTTGCGTGTTTAAACTCAAGCGAATAAATCAACTTATAATTAAGAGGTTGCAAGATAGCAAAATGAGATATCGAATAAAAACCGATGTACCCACCAAAAGAATCATGGTTTCATATTACCTTTACGAGAACAAAACAATTTTTGAAGTGAAAAATTCCCAAGCCGAAAAATGAAAATACCATTTATATAAGCATTTTCTTATTGCAACATTCGAAATTGTGGTTTTTTCTAGGTTTACGTGAATTTTCTTTTCCCATTTTATTTGAGAAAGATTCAAAATTAAGATGAATTTCCATTCTTTTAAAGATTCTCGTTTTTGTTGCTGTGATGGGGAGAGAGAGAGAGAGAGAGAGAGAGAGAGAGAGAGAGAAAGGCGGCGTAAAGAGAAAAATGTATCAAAGTCATTAATGCATTTAAGTAACATTCCCGCTCTGTAATTTTCCGTATTTCCTTGATTCTTTGTCTTTTTCTATGTTCGGGCGCTTAATGAAAAATTGTATGCATTTAAAGTGGATAAACGTAAATTGCGAACTAAAATACATCGACCGAATGAAGAGATGAAGGGATAAAAAATCAGAGAGAGAGAGAGAGAGAATGAGCCTCAATGTTCACTCGAATCGTATCATTATTGTGTTCGAAATCGTCTAGACGATTTTCACAAATTTATAACACAATGAGATTTTCATTAAGTTTTATTCCCAACAATTTCGTTTTGGATTCGTGTTTTTTTTTATTCTTCACTTTCTCGTCGCTCTTAATCATTCGCTTGTTCAATTTTGTCATGTTATGCTTTGTTCATTTTCGCGCTCTTGCACTCTTGCAGCACATAAATTGCAACTACATTAAAACATATTATGCATTAAACAGAAAAATTCGTGATATTTTTGTATCTTCGTTTTGATTCGTCTCCGTTTGTTGTCAGCCTCTCCATTTTTGTTGTTGTTTCTTGTGCTGTCGTTGCAACTATTTTCCTTGCAAATATTACTGCTATCGTCAGTTGGCTTTTGTTTTTCAATTGCAATGAAAGAGAGCACATTTTAAAAAATTGTGATAATATTTATTTGAATAGATAATTTTGCCGGTAAAATTTTCGCATTTGCCCAACCATATATAGTATAAACACCCAAAGCCTGGGCATCGCTACGGTTATTCTTCAATGTTAATGATTTTTAAACGTATAATAGGCGAAGGAAGATAAATTACGGCTGTGAAAGAAAATTACATTTACCATGGTAACAGGCGTTGATATGTTTCTTTTTGCGATGAAAAATGCTTTACAAAAGTAAATAAAACTACTATCCTTTTAACGCGGCACACCGCCACCACCGTCATCAGTGAATTTTTCGTTAATTGCACATGGCAAACGCTGCAAGAGGGAGAATAAAATCGAGACACATTGGATTGCACAGGATACGCGCTTCAATAGATCTAAATTCATTTGCCATGCAAGACAGACATTTCTGCAATGAATTTTAATTTATATATATCAAGGTGAAGGCGATGTCTTTTCACGCAAAATTATATGGCATTTACTTTGAACATGGGGTTTTAATATCATTGTAGAGCCCATGACAGAGATTCGCTGGCCAACGAGTGGATGAAAATCAACACATTGACTGCAGCAAACGAATCAAAGTACACTTCAAAAGATGTATCAATGGCCTGGGCAATGCAGCAATCGATGGGCCAAATTCTCTGAATGAATTCATAAAATGGAGTTGTTATAGAAACGTGCACTTTGGCCAGCCCAAGCGTACAGCTCATTGAGATTCAAGCCAAAAAAAAACAGTTTCAACCCTCCAAAAAAAAACGAAAATTACTTTGTGGAGAACAAAATTCGTAAATCATAAAACACTTGGCAACGCGCGTACACAATACACCATTCTCCATTCTCAAACGAGCTACACCAGTTCACAAAGGGCCCAATGGCACGTATACAACGGAAAAGTATACGTGGCAGTTGAATGAGCACGTTTTCGTTGTCTATACGCCGAAAAATTGCAACCGCTATCCATCATTTTAACTTAGCAAAACGATGAAGGTCGTAAAATGCTGCACTATGATTTCACATTATCAAAACGTTTATAATCACTTTAAAGTGGAAAGAAATTGTGGAATGGCAAAAATAAAAAAAAATAAAACATTTTATATGCGATACATGTAACCGATTTGCTTGTGATGTACGAGTTTAGTGCAGGTTAAAAAAAGGGAGATTTTTCTGAAATAAACACACAGTACATCATTTTTCGTAATTTGAATTGAAATGCAACCACAGAACACTTTATCTGAGAAGAAAAGTCAAAAAATGTAAAACCAAGCGTTTAGTTGAGTGCATCATGCTCTGGCTCTTCGTATGTATGTTTCATTGATTTTATCGCAAAAGCAGCAAGTAAAATACTGCTTTAGTTCGTGTGTGTGTTGTTCATATCATAAGAAATGCTCGTGGAATTCGAGATGAGGATTAAATAACACAGAGCACGCAATCCAAGTACAATTCATATTCAGATTCACAATTTGCTGCATGTTGTAAAATAAATGCTTAGAATTTGCATTTATTCGCACAAATTGTGATCTAACTCATTCCCCCGCCCACCTCTCTCCTCCTCCGCCTCCCCCAGCCCGAGATTTTAAAACGGCTCTTAATGTGTTCGTCCATTTTCACACTCTCGTTCTCTTTACTCGACTCTCACTTTAGAAAATGTAAATTTTCAAATAATAAGGAAAATGGTATGGTCGTACAAAATGGCAGCAAAAATGTTCACTGGCTGACAAACAATGGATCAGTTCAGGCATACATGAATGCGGTGACAAAATAATGGCATCGAACAAAACAACATTCACATAGTTCACATACGGAGCACACATTTTTATATAAATATAAACGACTCGTCTAAATAAATACCGAAGATGAAATTCCAACAAACTGTGCTGTGTGTGATTACGTTTTCATTTCTTAACGATACATACATGTGTATCTGTTTGTGTGTGTGTGTCTCATTCTCTCAGCTGGTGTCGTATTCTTTTAAGTGCATGTGTAATTTGTTAAAAAGATTGGCATTGAACAGAGAAAAATGCACACACACACACACACACACACGTTGCAAGTGAAAGGGATTTATATCGCACGCTCATTTGAAATGGTGCGCTCGTGCTCTTCCGCATCACCGCTTTACCTAGTCGCAATTAAAATGGAATAAACATTGCATTAAATACTTTCGGCTCATGTTCAAATGAATTGATAAATGACTGTGTACCAGCGTTTACACACATCCACTCGTTTAAAAGGTCTAGAGATATTAAACAAAAAAAAACACAATTCACAATGATGCTGATGGGATTTCTTTTGCTTGTTCGAAATGTTATCTAACATTCTTATGTTCATTTTCAGTTGAAACGAGTAAAAATAATTGAAATTTATAGCTCGAAGGGTAAGAAATTAAGACAAATTTAAAATTGTTATTGCGAATGAAAATGATTGGAACTTTTTACGTGATATGTTTACGAATTTACGGTTCAAATGGAACTATTTATTTAGATATCGAATGAATTGTTTAAATTGAAATCAAAGCGATCAAATGTTATACCGTGGTTTATTTTCCAATGGAAAAAATCTAGGAATTTCTCGATGTTTTTTTTTCTATTGCCCATTTTGTCATTGTGGATTAAATTCCAATTTTCTTGCAATTGCATTGCGAACATGTGCTTTTCCGTTCCTATATAAAGCCAGTTTTTTTTCTCTATCCGCTTACTCTACGAACCACAACCAACGTTTGCCTTCTCAATATGTGTATGTGTCGGTGTTTTTCTCCTACTCTCTTTCTCTCTCTCTCTTTACTTAAGTTTTTCGAGTATTGAATCCAAGCTACAAATATTGTTGGCGGAAAATGCATTAAAGTGTCAAAAGGAACTTCAATTTTTATGTGAAAACTGGCGAACCAAAAAACCCATCGAAAAACACACAGAGAGGGAGGGCGAGAGTGTGAGATGTTGCGCATGGGATGAAGTCCAAGAGAGAGAAAGTGAACACTGAACAGTGACAAAATAGCAGCAACCGATCCAACTCAAATGGAAAAGCGTGCACATAATAGCAGAAAAATGCTATCCCACAGAGTGTCATCTACTTTAACCCATTTGATTCTTGTGCCGGTGTGAGGTTGGTTCATGTATTTTTGTTTTTTGTTTCTTTCAGCTACTGCTACTGCATGCGTTTTCTTGCATTAGTGCTGGTTAGACACAATTCGCTTGTACGTTTTACATACGGTTTTATTTGACGATAATGCATATTGCACGACCTCAATGACGTTCTATCGTGTTGACATTTTTCGCTCAGCATTTTTGTTGTTGTTATGTTGGCTTTTATTCTTCACTTTTCACACTTGACAAATGCTGTGATTCGGTTTTTGTTGTTGTAAATGTGGCACACGCTGGTGATATTGTCACAACACACCTAAGTCAACCATGAGTGCAACGAAAAATATCAACATAAAATTCTAAAGTATTCACGTTTGAAACTAAACGGATTTGGACGATTGTCGTATCGCTTTAGTCAAACTCTATGTGACTAGAGGGTAAGTAGATTTGGAAAATGAAAAGTGATTGAAATGTACTTGATTCGTTCATGCGATGTAGAGTGACAAAATTTTTGGCGATTTAAAAGAGACGATCCGAAAATTAAAGCATTTAAAATCTAGAAATTTTGAAAAATAAAATTCCAGAAAAAATGCCTTTAAATTGTTAAAATGGCAAGCAAACGACCCATTTGGCACGTTTTAATTCGAATTCTGTCTCAGAAAAACGATCTCTTGTGGTTAACTGTAGCCAAAGGAAACATACAGAATACAGACACTCTGAAAGTTTTCCTATTAAATTGTCTCATCTGTTCAGTAGTTGACACGTAGTTAACACTGTACTTTGGCCACTTTTTTCATTCAAACGAAATCAAATTTCAGATTCCTCTAAACTCGTCCCAAGTTGAAGCAAATTCGGAAGATTGGATGAAATGTTCAAAAACGAGCAGATTTAAGTTTGTGGCCGAATAAATCGAGCTCAGACGGATAAAAACAGTGAGTTTCACTTTATTAATGCAATAATTTTCACCTTGTTCAGATTTTATGAGCAAATTATGGATATGTGCATGATTATCATTTATAGTAGTAATATATGGGATGATATGGCGAACCAAAAATGAAGAGAAAAACGCAAATCTAGGTGTTGGTTTTGTGGCCCCATATATTTGTCTGATGGCGACCAGCCATCGGTGTCAAAACCTTTTTTCTACTCAAATAAATGCCGTATATATATGTTCTGGTATTGCATTCAGTTTATATGCGTATCGTACACATTCAGAGCTCAAATCGCATGAATTCTCATCTAAATTGTCCATTTACGGTGGCACGTTTGTATGCGAATCGAATAAGTGCTACCCACTTTGGCATTACGACTTTGTGTTCACCCGAGCGAAAACAGTTCTTATTTGCTTTCTCGCATTGGATTTCGTTTTTGCACCCTAAAGGTGTTAGATGTTGTTCAAAGTGGCGAATGGAATTGGTGGCAATTTTACGCATACATTTCCTAGTAAGGGCTCCAATCTCAAAATGCATGTGTTTTTTTCTGATGTCTGCGTCTCATTCTATCCTTTGGTTTTCTTCGGGGTTTCACTTCTCTGTGCCAAGCGTCATATTTATTTTAACGTGCGAGCATTTAATGCTTTCGGCATTCTTGAAATCCTTTCATGTTACTGCCACTAAAATGACGTAAATATTCATAGAGGCTCATATTTATATAGACCGGTTACCATACCGATTTTTGCTGCTATGCTTAATCTAGCCGAAAGACACCCAAACGAAGCCAAACAAAACTGCATAAAGTAAAAAAGGTGCAACAACAACAACAAATATCCAGACTAAATAAATGCAGTTGAAGACTTAAAAACGTTTTCGCTCTTGGTTGCCGCAGCATATCCAATTTTCATTTGAATGTGTCAAATGATATACGGTTTACACTGGTGTGAAATTGCGGTTAAACTGATATTTCAGGTGAATAAAAGTAAATAAAATAAAATTGAAGTAAAAGTCCGAACAACGCACAAGTCGAAGGGACCCAAACAAAGAGATACAACTGGACAATTTACGAGTTTATTATGAGCAAAATTTCCAATTTATAATCACCATTGTATTATAAAGCAATTGCCAAAAGCGAATATGAAAACTGTAGTAAGAATAAATGATGAATGAGCAAAAGAAATGGGCATAAAAATAAATAAATGAGATGTAATGCGATCCAAATGAGATATGTATAAAGTTTCACTGTAACATCCTTTTGGCGAAAACGTAACATAACAATGACAAAGACCGCATGCCGTTCATTGAACGTTTAGTCTCGCATTTCATTTCCTTAATTCGCTGCCACCGTTTAGACGATGCGCGTTGAATGCTAATTTTTATTATATTTTTATTAAAAAGTTGGCGACTTTACACAACGTCTCTCTCTCTCTCTCTCTCTCTCTTTCTCTCTCTCTCTCTCTCTCTCTCTCTCTCTCTCTCTTTCTCTCTTTCTCTTTCTATCTCTCACACACACTCTCTCTCTATCTCTTCGTTGAAAGTCATAAAAAAATGAAGAATTATAATTCGAGACGTGAAACGCAAAACGTTTTCTGATCCGCAATGAGAATGAATTAAATGCCAACGAATAATGAAACTCGAAGCGGAAATAGATATTGTGAATTTGATTTTCTTGCGAACTTTTAAGTCTACTTTGACTTTAAATGGAAAAAGGAAATGTTACCACTGAGAATGCGAGAAAAAAAATTTATGTCAATGCAGTTGATGAATTGTAATCGTCTTTAACTTTTTCGCATGACTTAAAAGTGTTGTTATCAACTCATGGATTACATTTCATATAATAAGACTCCCATTTTTGGGCAGTGAACACAGATAGTTTACTACAAGATATTTCTTGTTTGTTTTTTTTTTTTTTCTATAAAGAGAAACATTTTTGAATACCATGGCATTTAATCATTGTTAAGTTGGCAATGCCTTTTGAAAAATGACGAAAATAAAATTCTTAGATACCTTTGAATATAACAATTAAAATGCATTTTATCTTCTACCGTGACATCATTTGACGATTTTATTATGTCCCTGTTTTTCATATTACTTTTTGTATGAAATGTCATGAAGAAAAAAACACATAAGAGAATAGTAACTTAACGAATTTTCCAGTCTGACGAAACGATGTACGAATGAAAAAAAAACTCCCCCATACTTGGGAATTGGTCGTGGAATAAAAAGTCTGCATGAAATCCGCATGACAAATTTTAATTAGGCAATGTAAATCCGTTGAGGATTATTATTCGCACTCATTTTTTTACATAGTCTCCAATCTTCACCATGGTGAGGAAATTTTTTTTTATTTATATACATTCTGTTTTATGCAAAAAGGTGTGAATACTCTTCTCTGAATTTTATACACTGAGCGGTGTTAATTCTAAAAAAAAAAAAAAATGTGAACAAGTGTACATAGCAAAAAGACAGTAGAAAATGCTCCATTTCGACAAAAAAATGGTTACGTTTATTTTAGTGTGTACTTTTGAATAAAACGTTTTCTTGTCATAATTAGTTGAAAAGTACAATTTGTCATTTTGAAATTGGTTTCAATATTTAGCTTCACTTTTAATGTTTCACACACTGTTGGGTGCAATTGTAAATAATGCTCCTAATTACACCGATACTTGTTAATCAACTCTAATGACTTCATGCACCGTTCACAAAAATGGTTCATGATTTTTACAAAATGACCATAAAAATGGATAAATTTACATTCAGGTGTAATTATGAGCACTGTGTATTCGTACAAAACTGCAAATACCCGAAATAAATCGAATATTGTGGTATTCTTTGCTTCACCGTTGAATGTTTCTGTAGAGTTTAGTTCACTGCATTTTCGTCTTGTTATCATCAATTGTGGATCGTGATTTTTCATTTAAAATTGTGTTTTAAACAATTTTCAAATTAGCTTTCAACATTTTTAACATCAAAATTCATTGAAAACGTGAGTTCACATGTTATTAAATGTGCAAGAATTTGGATGAAAAAAAAAGTGAGCAAATATTTTAAACAGTTTTTTAAACCAACAATTTCAGATTGGTGAACGTGATTCGGAGAATGGGCTGCATTTGGAGCAATCAGAAAGTGAAATGTTGGGAGAAAAAGCGAAAAAATAAAAACTTGAAAATCCAGAATGTGAAACAAGTCAACATTGAAGGGGAAAAAGTACTTGATGAGCAAATGGCAAAACTGAAAATCACTGATGTGAATGACGACTGTCTGGAGCATATTTTCGAGTATTTAACACTAAGTGATCTGCTGAACGTTGCTGAATCAAATAGTCGATTTAAATCAGCTATCAATTTAGTGTTTGTGTCAAAATTTAAACGAAAATATGTGTTTATTAATTGTGATTCAGATGAAAGTGACGAAACAATTGGAATTGACGACGAAGTCATTTGGATTCATGATTTAACAGCTAGCCTCAAGTTTTTACGCTGCTTTGGACACTTGATTGTCTCGCTATTTTGCATTTATGAACTCAATTCCAATTTCACTGATTTATTTTATACGATAAACATTTATTGTGCTGATTCGCTGATAGAAATTGGATTCTTAGGAAAACAACATGAAAATCAAACAATTACAAAGGAAACAACAATGTTTTCATTTTCAAAACCATTTTTAAAAGTTCAAAATGTTCGATTGGCTGCTTGTAATTTGAAAATCGAATCGATTGATTTTGCCACATTGTTTCCGAAAATGGAATGTTTGCATTTCTTTGGTAAAGATAATGATCACATGTACATTGAGAAGAGTTTTCCAAAATGTAAAAAATTGACACGGGATTCGCCAAACAATCAAATCGAACAACTTGAACACCTCGGATACATTACACCGTACGATATTTTAGTTGGAGTTTTTTTCGCCGCACTCTCACCACCTGGACAATCACACACAATATTCTATTTAAACAATTTGAAATAACATTTATTCGCAATTAATTCAAATATTAAGAAATGAAATTGTCTTTTGATTATATATTCGATCTTTTTTACACTATTTTTATACATTTATTTCGGTTTCGAATTCTATTGTTGCAAATAGTCATTTGATTATATTTTTTTTAAAAATAAAATTTACTTTTCAAATAAATTAGTGCATTTTGGGGGGACTTTTCTATACTTAGCAATCAGTAGGTTGATGCGTATCCAGTGCACATAATACCAGTCTGGTTAGATTGTATTAAAATCGTACGTTGGCTTATGACATCAGCGACTCGTCCAATGTCCAGTTAGAATAGAAACAAACTCACACGAATACGCTTATCGCTTTGTTTACTTTGTTCGGATCTTCTGCGGAGAGTACGTTTGTGTGAGATAAGCTAATGTGATGCATTCAGTAGACATTGGACTGTAAGTAGCGTAAGCGTAAACAATTCCAACACCACATAATACTTTTAAAAACAATACTCAGTTGTGTTTCATGTGTCAATACACTCAATTACATACACAATTACATACAATTAAATGTATTGGTCAATTGATCGAAGTACTATCAGAGTAAACAGTGAAGCGTTATTTTTTGCGAGTAACGCAAGCATCGTACGCTGTACAAAATCACATGCCCAATTATTATAGGTCATCTTCTATGTAATCTCGTTTAAATGGTTTAAATGGTTCGATTATACGAACAATCTAAAATACGAAATGTTTACGTTTCAAAGCACGATTGTAAAAATCACCAACATTGATATCACTTTTTTCGAGGTCGAACAGTACAAAAGTCACAATAGAAAAGTAAACAAATTAGCATACGCAATGCAATCTCAGCAAGTCGATTCGATACTACATAGAGTTTTGTTGGGAGCAAACGAGAGCAGGCTTGAGTTGAAGGCCTCCTCCTACAGTCCAAATTTACAGTTCATATCTTGTACAAAGCAGCAAATGATGTTTCAAAAAGCGTATTTTACGTTATAATCTCTCTCGGAAGCAACATCTGTTGACTTGATTGAATTTTTATTTAGTGTTACACTTATAATGTAAAAATATTATAATTGATCTATTAAAGATTAAATATTAACTTTGAAACTATTTCGTGTAAATTTAAAATGAAATCCTTGTTCAAATTCTACATTAATTACACTTTATTGAAAATTTGAGATTCATATGTATATATTTCGGAAGCGTATAAAGTGTCATAATGTAGAATTGGCAAAATTATTTCAAACACAGTTCCAAAAAATTGGTTCTTATCATAAGCATTCTGAAATTAATGACGCTTGTGACACGAGAACTTGCCATGTTAGTGTTATTTTCATTCATTTTAAATTAACCATTTCACAAATTGCACACACACATAACATATCACTGAAGTATGATTCCACACAACTCGATTTTTGTTGGAGTATGGGGCACCTGTTGTTATAAAATAAACTAATACATTTGCGCGTGTTTATTCAGTAAAGATCAGACCTACATGCTGTGTAAACAGTAGACTGCCGAAGCTCTTAACACCCAAAATCATAATTGAATATATAGTTTAAAAAGTGTTTGCTTCAAAACAGTTATATTTTTGGTTTGCTTACGATATGAACAATCTTTTGTTGCTAATTATACGTTTCCTTTTGCTGGGACTTTTAAATCTAAACAAAGCTGAAAGGATAATATCAGTTCTGGAACAGAAGAATGTTGTTTCACAGTTAAAATTAAGTGACGACGAGCTAATATTCGCACACATTGTAGGTAAACCTTGATACAAAACATTTTTTTCCATTCAATTTCTTTACGTTAACATATAAAACATTCATATAAATGAATATTTAATAGATTTATCGTCATGGAGATGCCAACATTGGGACTGTGTTTCCAAATGATCCATTCAAAGATGAAATTCATTGGTCTGGTGGCTACGGGCAACTAACAAATGTTCGACAATAAATTTTATTGAGAATAAATTACCTCATTTATAAATCACTCATTTGTAATTTCAATAGGAAGGAAAGAAACAGCACTATATCTTGGGCCAATTTTTTCGTAGACGATATAATACACTTTTGGGTGATAAATATTCAACGAACAAAGTGTACATTCAATCGACAGATGTTGATAGAACATTAATGAGTGCACAGGCTAATTTAGCTGGTTTATTTTTTCCCACAAAAGATGAAATTTGGGATGAAAAAATCTTGTGGCAACCGATTCCAGTGCATACGATGCCAAATGACATGGATTTTATTTTATTTGTCGGAAAAGATTGTCCTAAATTTAATATTCATTTCGAAAAATATGCCAAAAGCTCCAAAGAAATTCAACGAATTTATTCGGAATATGAGGAACTCTTCTCGTACTGGTCACAAATGTGTGGATCTCCAATTAAAACAATCGTCGATGTATATAAGCTATACAAAACACTTGAAATTGAGAGAGTTCATAATAAGCCGTGAGTAAACGTATTTTCGACATTGGATTTGAATTTTATTCGTCCAGAATTTTCTTGAATTTAAAAATTTCCAAATGAAATTTCGAATATTCGGAAATATTTTCTTGTTTCAATTTAAGGTTATCCGATTGGGCACTGAAAGCAATAGAACCAAATGGTACAATGAAATATATAGCAGCATTTTATCATAAAATGTATGCAGATACACCAGAATTAGCTCGAATTGAATCAGGTTTATTTTACTTTTCAATCAGTTAGTTCCACCACCATTTCGAAAAACTGAGTTTCAATCATTTTTTTTTCTTTTCAGGTTTTTTACTTAGGGAGATATTAGATCGGTTTACACAAAAAATCCATTCAACTCTACAACCAGATCGATCACTATGGTTCTATTCTGGTCACAGCATTACAATTTCATTCATGTTGCATAGCCTTGGACTCTTTGAGGTAAATTCACGATACACCTGATTTTAAAGTGACTATTTGATTATAACCAAACAAATATTTTGTGCAGTTACATATTCCACCGCATGCGTCTAGCATACATTTTGAACTTTATGAAACCGGTGATAAAAAGCACTACCTACAAATTTTCTACAGAAAATCACGAGAGGAATATCCAAAGGCTCTGAGTATACCAGGATGTGGTCCGAAATGTCCCTTGGATCAATTTTATGCTCTATACAAGAATATAATTCCAAATGACTTCGATTCTGAATGTCAAATACCCGCACATACTGTGAAGAGCAAGGGGATAGACACAGACCCAAACGGTGATAGTTTGGCTAAAATTCTCTAATACACACACAAAACCTCCATAAGAAATTCAGAGAAAGCATTATTCGCACATTTGTAGTAAACGGATTTTTAAGGTAACGAATCATCATGAGAAATGTTTTTTACTCACGAATTAATCGCAGCATTAGCAACTAACGTCAGCTACTAATATATAGCGTCAATAGCGCTCGTGTGTGAGGTTATTGGGAAACAAACATTGGAAGCTTAAAACAATGGATTCTATTATCCGAGAGCCAAACCTACCATTAATCCAGCCATCAAACATCATGTACAAATTGAATGCTACTAAATTGTTCAAACAAGATATATTTTTCCAGTTTAATCGATATCAGTCCAATTTTTATAATTTGTTAAAATGTTTATCATAAATAATCTTATCTGTTTGTTTTACAGTTTCAACTCTAATAACAATAAAGTAACAGCCGTTTATTTAACGAATAATGATGTGATTTTATTTTACACAATTAAATTTCAAGGTGAATAAACATTTTTGATTTGAGCATTCGTTAATTTCTCTCTGGTGCATTGAGTTTTGCTGTTGCTAAATCTGAAAAATATGTCAACTTTTATGAGATTATTTCGGCACATTTGATGAAGATATTAGAGGTAGATTTCATTGAAAATCCCTAGTATTAAGCTGCCAACTCCATTGAATGCCTTTGTGAATTTATTTAGCGAATTTCAGTGAGAATCTAAAAATAATGCTGTCGTTTGGAATTGAAGCTTTTATGACAATTCAAAGATGTATTTATGTGTATTGTGTACACGAAGTTGTCAACGAAGAGACAAATAAAGACGCTGATTTAACGTAAAACTTAACTCCATTTATAAATTCGTGCAATGAACGCGGCACATTTATTTTACACGCCGTTTTTGACTAGTCGCAAATAATGATTTTAGAAAATGTATTCGAATGCAAATTTCAAAGTATAAAATCCAAGATAAAAAATCTGTTTTACCGTACCAAATTCTGTCATGCGATGTTTTTTTTAGTCTCCGTTTCCGTATCTTACATATCAATTCGATAGGTAAATCCGATTGTGTATAAAACACAAATTCTTCTATCAGCTTTAAAAGTCTCCATGTATGGAAACCGACGCGCATACAATAACATATTTTGTATGTAAAATACATGTTGGCTTTAACACCATATGCTTGCATAAAGTTGAATATGACTGTGTAGATCTGTCTGTTTGTGCTCTTTATGCTCTTTAATATCCTTTTTTCCTACTGATCTCTTACTCAAAGCCTACTTGAGTTACGTGAATTGCGACTCAGTGCCTCGCTAGACATGACTATTTACTCCATCGTGTTGGGCGTAAAATTCAATATTGTTGCTTCATTTTTTTCTCTTCCATTCTGAGGGTGTTTTTAGAATGAACAAACCAAAATTGCATATAACATCTACCGTGTACCATGTGTACGATGTACGTGGTACATCAACCGTTGAATTTAAACAAATCCCTTGCAAGTGCCAAAATATTTCGGTCCTGGTTTTTTTTCAGCAAAGGTAAACGAGACAGTCGAGGTTGTTTTGAAAAGGGTTAATTCGCATGAGGACGTTTTTTTTTCTCTCAAGGTACATGAAATGAAAACAATTTTCGATGGCTGATGTTCCAAAGTGAGTTCAATGAGTCCAAAGGCTTGAATCGCACGGAATAAATAATAAAAGTTAATTTTTCAACAATATGCACGGAATTTTCGGTTTTTTTTTCTCCAATCCTCTGGACTTTAACTAAATGCTCACGGAGCCTTGGTTCAGTTTAGCGATGTATTATTAGATAAAATATCAGTTTCCATATGAAACATCGTGATTTGTTTATGACGTTATAATTTTTATCGTTTGAAACATTTTTGGAAAAACTTGTGAATTTTGTGCATGTCTGCAGGCATTTCGGAATGCTGAGTGAACGTTAAAGCAATGCTCACGTCCATTTTTGCTCCGAAACTCTATTGCAAAGTGTGGGTGTGTGTGTGTGGGTGAGTGAGAACGAGTGAAAAGGACAGAAGGAGACAGCGCGTATGAAAAAGTTACACATTTAATCGTAGCGTATAGGAGTTTCATGCGGTTCGTAGCATATAATATATTATAAAACAAAAAGTTTTCCCTTGGTTTAAAGATTCGATTTGAATATATGCTGTACGAAAGTGTGCACACAAGAGAACGAGTGCGGATGTGATATAGATGACAGCATCGCTTAACATTTCATGTTTACATAATCTCATTAATCGTATTAAATCTATTTTACGGTATGGCGCTTTTCATAAATATACACAGGCTCTGATGAAATTTAGAGTTTTAGATGTGTGAGTGTATGAGTGTTTGTGTCATTACTCCGCTGTCGCCTCGAAACAATTTCATTTGAATGCCTTCACTGGGCTCAGTGCTTGTGTTAAATGTGTCAAAATTATTTATGTATGGTTGTTTGTTGGTGTTGTGTCTAATGATTTTAAACATGATATCGCACATGTTTTTTCTATACTGTTCCGTTCGCTTGTAAGCAGACGATTATTATTGCTTTATTTAAATTGACGTAGAGGATTTGCATTTAATGCTCACTGATTCCACATATTCAAATGGTAATGGACGTTTTCTTTGAAAAAGGAACACACAAAACTTTCTGATTGGATTACAGTGAAAGAGAAAGAGGAAGCCAAGCAAGATCAATTGCTTATTGCGCATCAATTACGATTGTGTACATATAAATCAAATACTCACCTCAATATCTATCTCAGGTGGTACAATGCATTCATTCAACATGGTGCAGTGATGCAATGAATGATGATTGTTATTGTTGTTGTTGTTGTTATTATTATTATTATTATTGTTATTATTGCTATTATGTTGACCGCTGTGATTTATTTGACCGTTATTCAAATGGTGTTCAGCACGAATGGGTGAATCGGTACTTTGACAAATGTAATCATTCTCAAAGTCGCACAGCATCAACTCCGTTTGAATGGCTATTGAAGCGGTTTCAATCGATGTTTGCTGTTCATCTAACTGCGGCCCACCAAATACAATTGATTTTCCACTCGATAATTTAGTCGTGGGTGGCAATGGTGACGTTTCATTTATCACTGTCGTCTTTCCACCGCAACTAATTGGATTTGAATTTGGCGTTGATGGTTCGAGCGGTGTTGCATTGCATTGACGCCGTTTTACTTCCACCAGAATTGGTTCTTCAGCTCGCAAAAATTCATTGACTGCATCTTCGTGTGCCAAATTGCTAACATCTTTTCCATTTACCTAAAATGAAATGAACGGAAAATTAATGGTCAAACTTTAATTAATGCGAAAGACTTTTTTACAGACAAAATCAAATACAAAAATGAAGGGATCGAGAAAAGTTTTATGCCTGGGAATTGGGAATCCGGGGATTGGATTAAAACCGTGGAGCGTTGAGATTGATGTGAATTAAAAATGCAACCACATTACAAATTGCACTAAATCAACATCATTTAAACGAATCACAAGGATCGGGGGAAATAGCAATCACTTGAAGTGTGTGCCGTTAAGCAGATAAACATGATTGAAGAAAATGCTTCAAGTTTATCTAATGATGATATGGTTGTTGTTTTATTCACTCTCTCTCTCTCTCTCTCTCTCTCTCTCTCTCTCTCTCTCTCTCTCTCTCTCTCTCTCTCTTCCTCTCTGTCTCTTCCTGAGGGATTGACGTTCAGCCCGAAAGATAACATTGAAAAAGAGAAAAAACTCTGCGAAGACAAGGAATATCGTAAGATACTCATGCAATCCATCTTTTAAACACTTTTGACTGCCGATGTAGCTCAGAACGCTGATATAATATTTGATCTACTTTAACGCACATTAAACACACACACACTTGAACCAATATTCATGAGTATGGCAGAAAATGTTTTTTTCAATGCTTGTTTGGGAGCACTTTTTAAGTTACAACAATTTGCCTTTGGTATTCACATTACGCTTCTTTTAATGTTGAACAGTGAATTCAAAATCACGCTAGCTTTTACGCCCATTCAAAGGAATTTCAGAAATTTTGGGCGGTTGACATAGGTCTTGAAGAAAAATTCTTGGGCAGGGAACATACACAAAAGTCCATAAGAGTATTCAATCAATTATGAAGCAGACCGAATAATGTATGGAATGAGAATAGTCTCACGGAACATCCGCGGACACAGATAGTGATGTAATGTTTCGAGAGTTTTGTGAATCATCCGCTGTTTCGTTTCAAATATTATAGAAAGCTCTTCTGTGAGAACCTATAACGATCATCTCTAAATGTTTCGGATGTTTTTCGAAAGGGAAGCGTCTTTCCTGCCCGATATGTCTTCATTCACATTTGAATGGTGCTGCCCTTGAAAGTGATTTCATCGCTTATTTATAGCATTTTTTTTGTTATATTCATAACTTTTTTTCTTACTTTTGGTTTTTATCGAAGGTACTTCACAGTATCTAAGACACTTTACCTTTTTTGAAAAGAGTAACCTGTTTTGTATCCATCCTGACGAAGTATAGTACTTGGACCACTTGAATTTCAAACTGGGTAAATGTTTATTTACCATTTTATAATCATAAATAAATAGAAAATGAACAATAGCGATGGATGTTTTTATTTTGATTCGCTTCCTTTTATGCAAATAAACGAAGCATAATGTATGCTTGTACTTTTGCTTTGGGTTCAACATTACATTTTATTTGCATTGAAATTATGCCGTGCATTTCGTTTGATTGTTTTGAATTACCTTGACAGGCAAAGTACTTTCATCCAATTTTCCATTTGAGTAGTACATTTGTGCAAAAAATAAATTGATGGGAGATATTTTTCCCTTCTCACTCAATCTCTCTGATTCGTTCACATTAAAGCCGATTGCGAAGACGCCACTGTGGTGTGGCTGAGAGACGAAAAACGGAAGAGCGAATGTTGCTTGTTTATGCGTCAATTTTGAATATATGCGCAGCAAAAATACGAAACCAACCAACAAAAAGGGAATATATGTACAATTGTACATTTGTACATTGATGGCAATCGATAGTAATCGTATTTCATTCTATGCAATCGCAGATGTAATACTATAAGAATTGTTTATTTTTTTCACTCTCTCCGCTCTCCTTTTTCGTTGTGTGTTGGCTTTTGGCATTTTCTTCGTTCGCATTGTTATCTGCGTAACATTCACACAGATGTACAATGTACATCGTCTCACCCAATGCATACAGTGAAATAGATTGAGTGCTTCTGGTGGCTCATGAATTGGGATGACGACTGTCTTGCCGCATTTGCTTATTTTTCCTTTTATTGATAAAACTTTTTCGATTTTTCTCTGGGTCTTTCTTCTTCTCTTCGACTTGGTACTTTTACTTCGTTTTATTATATTTCTTTCATTCTATCGCATTCATTTTTTTTCTTTCTGTTTTGGTTTTTTTAATCTGATTGTGTGACTGTTTTTTTAAAGAATTGGATACTCTTAACTCTGAACAGTTCGAAGCGGTTGATTTTCCGGATGTGTGAGCGACTTGACTTGATAACGGACATTTTTTTTTATTCACCATACTAAAGAAAGTCGTTCACCTGAATCTCTAGTTCGAAAATAAGAGAGCTTCGCTAAAGAGGGTTCTATTTTTTCTCCACCCGATACATACACATAACCATGAATGACATCAATTTCTAGTGGTATTCACGTTCTTCAAACCAATAAAACTTTCTTTTTCTTTTGCCTTTTGTATTTGTTTTGTTCAACTTCTCAAACGAATAGCATAACAACAAAAATGGAACAGTTTCCGTTGTTATTTTGATCCATATGCCGTGTATAATTTCGTTTGAATGAACATTTCAAATGCAAATTGAATCAATTTTATTTGAAGCCACTGTAATAATTTTGTGCAATGGCAAGAGTTTAATGGAGTCTAATTTAACTTTTCAATGACTAATTTTAACATTGCCGTTATTGTAACAATCGATCCCATCAATGATAAAAAGTTTGCCGCTTTCGTTGAACGAGGCATTCGGGATCCTAAGTAAATGAAACTCCAAAGCAATCAAAATATTCTAATATATCATGTTGATATTGATATGTATCGTGAATCCATTCGTATGGAGAATAGAAGACAAGACATGCAAGGCATGGCATCGATTTTATGACCTGAATTGTTATCGCTTCAGTGGTTTGATCAGCTGCTACAGTTATTTATAGCATTTGTCGAACGATGATTGAAACGATTCGGATGAATGATGGAAAATTAGACAGAGTTTGTTTGAGTTTAGCCCGTTGACTTGAAGACAACGAAAGAGAGCAAGAGAAACGAAAAGAGAGAGAGAGAAGAAAAACAAATCCAACGTCATATATCAACATCATTCGCCTGTCACAGATTGATTCAATGCCTTTTCACATATAAAAAGCGTGTCATAGAACACCCTCAAAAGGGATCGCACAACAATATCTGTCTCCCTTTGCCGCATTCCACATGATTGTAGTCAATAGAACAAAAAATAAAGAGTTTATATGATATCGTTAGCCCCAAAGTGCGTTAAAAGCTTGGCAAATGACTTTGTTCGTTTGTTTCGATAAAAAGGAAGCTAAACCATTGTTTGCCGTATGTATTCGTGTCTAATCTAGTAGAATGAAACTATACAGATGGCTACGAAACAGGAATATTGGAGTAAAACCGCATTCAAAAAAAGTTCTTGTCTTTGACTACAGCTTTATTTTTTCTCTCTTTCTTTTTGCTGGTATCACTTCTTTTAGCCGCTGGCTAACCGTTCTTTTGTATCATTATTTCTATCTTCTTTGCACCAAACTCTATTTCTTCTTTTCTGATTTTTCGCTCTTTCGAGTTGCGACTCACAAGGTTCTGCGAAAAAAAACACTCGTTTTCATCCGTATGGATGGACTTCAGCTATCCTTTGATTTACGACTTGCTTGATGTATGCCACTGCCACTGTCTCATTTAAATGTAACTGTATTCGCTACCAAATAAATAAATCAATTTCAATCTAAAGTTTTCGCATAGGAAAAGAAAATTCAAATTCATTTCAAGGCTTAAAACAGTTGAAACAATTTGAAAATGACTTTTTACAGTCGAAAATATTTTTGGTATCAAGTTGTTCCATTGTGCCATTGTTATTTTCTTCGGTTGTGTTTTTTATTTGTAGTTGAGCTCATAATTTTTTGTTGTTGTTGTTTCTTTTGTGAGATTGTGATTTATATTGCATTCTCACTTCATGATAGCAAAGTTCAATGCCACAGGGTTCAACATAAACTTTTCGACAACATTTTTTTTTGACAAAAATTGAAAGTAAAAGTAGGGGCCAAAGTAGTGTTGTTGAATTTTGAACAAACCTGAAAGTTAACTTGAATTGCCGACAATTCAGAGCAAAAAAAATAACACCAAAATAAAATGAAATAAAAGAAAATTGCATTCCGGTTGTGGGAGAGAAAAATCGTCGAGATATAGCAGCAGAGAAAATGTGAAGTAAAAGAAAACTTTTAGCGTGTATCTAAAGTGCAGTTAGAGGAAAAAGGCTCATCCAAATGGATTCGAGTGTTTTGCTGAAGTCTGTACTTTGCAGTTAGTTATATCATTTTTTTTCATATATAAACAACCGGGAGAGAAAGAGGAAGAGAGAGAAGAGGCAAATGTTCCAAGCGCGCCAAAGTATGCGTTTGCAGTAGTTATCAGCAAGATGCAATTATTCTTGGAAAATTTGCATTCCAGTCTTTTGGTTCGAAAGAAAAAATGCCGGTTGAAGAAGCATCCACCAAAGGAGCAGTGGTGGAAATGGAACTTCAGCAAAGTAATAAATTTCGATATGGAAAAATGAGACATCGCTGGTCGATGTTGACATTGTCATAACATAATGGCAACATTGTTATATTAAATACTTAAAATTTTCTTACAAAATATAATTGCCATTTCAATATGTATGAATCGTTCTGGATTGTTCACTTGATCGCTTACTTTTTATTTGTTTTCAATTTTCGCTGCACCATATAGTTTTATTTAAGTGGCATTATTCAATGAAAATGCCCCGAAACAATAAGCTCTGGTGCAACAACAACAACAACAAAAAAGCGAAGTGCGTATAAAATGGCGTGAATCATTCAATGGATGAGAATGAATCCACGATGAGACGGAATAAGAATGAACGAGAGAGTGAATAAAAATAGAAAATTTTGCAATCACAAACTTTTGAAAAATAATTTTTGTATTGTCGAAAGTTGTTGTGCATGTCGAACGATGAGAAGTTTGTTCCCTCTTTAGCTGTTTAACGAGAATGGTTTCAAACAAGCGAGAAAAAAAGAGTCTCAAGTAAACAATTTTAATTAATGCCATGGATCAAAATACAGAATAATGAGAACGAGAATAAAGTAGTTGTAATCAAATAACGGTTCGTTTGCTAATAGTTAAAGCAATCATTCAACTAATTTATGCATGATGAATAATTATGTTAGGTTTGAGCTGTGCTGTGGTTAAGGCGGCTGCAGCTGCAGCTGCCATCGATGTGCATTTTTAAGGTGATGTTATATACGTGTGATTTTCGTTGATTGTTTCTCAAGATATCAGCGACCGACAAGGAGAAAAAAATGTGCTCTCCCCTTCTTTTTCTCGTTAAGCGCAATGAATAATGAGTTGAGAGGTAATTATGTGATGCTTTTCTTTTAACCTCTCGCCTCACCTCACACTCTAAATTCTCAGCTCTTTCTTTCTCTCTCTCTCTCTCTCTCTCTATGTTCACTTCATCTTCATAATTCATTCATTTATGGTGAACACTTGAAGATTTAGTGCTTAAAATAGAGTTTGGTTTGATCATTGGACTCATTCAACATCGTTCAACCGTTAACATTGAACCGCGTGCATCAGCCGTTCGGGTTGTATACGTCATAGTGCTTCCAAGCAATTCGTTCGTAATGTTCTGCTTGTGGATAATTGTTTCGATGCCGCGCCATCACTCACAAATTATAACTCTGAGAAAAATGTATATATATGATAGAGACTGTTGTTTTCCGTTATTTTCTTGCTTATTAGCTTGCTTCACATCCGAGTTTTCGCATTCATTCTACAACGTGTAAGTTCGTCGTTGGTTCTCGTGTACTTTTCTTTCTTTCGTTCGTTGTTTTTTTTTTGTTATTTGTCTCGTATTCTCTTGGATAAATTCAATTTTCTTTTATGAACCCATAAATACATTAACTCCTATAATTTATTTCCGACTATGGCCGATTTACCCAGTGTGTTCACAATGATTTTGCTGAAGCGTTGCTTATTTTTTATTTTTATTTTGGTTGTGTGCAATAATTTTCCCAAGACCCGTAGTCTTTCTATTGTTTGCCAAATGTTTCGGTGTGTGCGTGCGTTAAGCCCATTTCACAATGAACCAGGGTATGATTGTTTTAAATTGTGAGCATACGCACCCACTGAAACCGAGTGCAAACCAGAAAATCATATATGGGAAAGCCGGTAAACATATACTTTGTCCAAGTGAAACAATTTTCCGAGGCCCCTTTGCAGAGGACAACATTTTGAGCGTGATATAAATGAAGGGAAATCTCTCAATGATGCAAACGGTTCCATAAAATTTCATGAGATTTGTATTCGGACAACTGCAGTATATATTTTTTTTTCTAGCATTCCATGCGTTCTTTGTTTACAATTTCGGGTATTCATTGGATATTTCCGAAAAAGATTTTCTATTGTTAGCTGACTGTAGGAAAAACAAACCAAAAATTCAATCGAGTTAAATTGTTCGGCCTGAGAAAGAAGTTGCATTGGCTGAGGCTGGAGCATCAGCTCAACCATGTTGAAAGTTGAACGAGTGCACAAAATGAAAATTGATTTCCCGTCGAAAATGAAATTCAATGTGTGACTATCAATAAATCAGACCAGACAATGTTCAACATAGTGAATTTCCGCCACTTCAAAAGTCAAGCAATTTAAATCGGCTCGGTAGATTTCACAAATCATTACACTGAATATGATGATGCAAGTGGAGAATGAAATGTGTACAATTGCATAACCACGTCTGCCTTTTGGTCAAGTGAACAAACACAATTTCAGACTGTTAACAGTCTCGTCTCTAGCATTTATTCTTTTTTTTGGCAACCATTTTTGATCTTTTTAATATGATGAAAAGTCCAACATCCTTCTAAAAATGAGAGTGGAATTGTACAGTGTACACCCCGAAAAAAGGGCACCCGAAACAAAATTACGAATTGTACGGACAATTTTAACTTTTTCGGGTAAACCACCGGAAAATGGCTTCGATTGTGTGTATGTGTGTGTGTATTTTTATCCATACAATTGCTATGCATTGAAACAGAGCATGAATTGAAAATGAATCCCAATTTCGACGAAACGGACCAAACAACAATTCGCAGAATGAGGTAATTGTTTTGTCTATTTTGAAGGAGAAAATCATGCTGTTTTGATATGCGGTCAGAATAAAGAATCAAATTTTAACTATGCTGAAACATCAAACGATCATTTTAAAATTGTTCAACATAGCAAATGACGGATTGAAATTGTCTGTCTTGGACACATTCAAAATTCACTACAAATGGATGAAATACGACTGTTTTTTACTGTTCGTATGAATTCAATTCATTTAAAAACACAATCATCTCATTTCCCACAAATATTTGCTGAAGTTATGTGACTCGTAAAATGAATAAACTTTTTGAATGTTGGCAGAAAAAAACCCACATGGAATCAATTTACGTTTTTCAGTTTCATTTGCACTGGACGGAATCAAACACCGCTACGTCGTTTCGAGCACAGAATTCTGAGTCGGAAATAACACTGATTCAAATACTAAATTTAACTATAAATTCAGGATAGAAAGATTTTTTCGGTAAAAAGTGCATATTTGCATCCATATTGGATAACTAACCAGTTCACTAGCGACACGTGACTTTGTTTGAGTAATAAACTTTAATTTGGAACCAGTTTTTCATTGAAAGTTTTCAGCCAGAGTTTAAAATTAAATCTATCGTATCAATGGTCGATATTCGGATGGCATTTCCCCTGGTTTCGATAATAAAGTAATCGCTCGAAATAGTGAATGATGTCTTTACTTATATTACCTATTCGGTTATATCATTCAATAGATTCGTCTCATCTGTGCTTATGCATTCTTATTCAAATATCTACCAAAATCCACCACTATTCAACGCAAGTGAATCTCTGATTGGAATATTCACGCAAATCCGCATCTTTTGGACAATTTTTTCACCATGCATTTTGCATTGCAATGTTAATCTTATGGAAAGTACCGTTAAAAGGTCGCCAATATAAAATACATTGTGTATCGTATTTCACAGTCCGAGAGCGACACGCTCTCTTCACATTTGTCATTTTCTTCTTCGTGCTATCGTCACATTTCTCATTATCGGTCCATTCGCAACAGAATAATATAGCCAAATATCTAAATATTCGCCGAGATCGAACGAAATCCATTGAATGTAAACATATTTTAAGAGCTAAGCATAATTCTTCTGGATTCACATGTTTGAAGTGTGTTAAAACCCCCCAGTATATTACCAAATTGCTTTTATAATGTTCGATAATTGTATACGGTGTATGCGTAAACTAGAGGGAAGTATCCCAAAGGAAACACAAATAATGGTAATAATGATGGTTTTTCCTGTATCATCCACCAGGTATGGATTAATTGAATTGTGAATGGTGAAGTATGCAACGTCATTCCATATATCGCAAACCTCATTTTCTCATGACCTGTGTTAATATCGCGTTTGTATGTTATTTATTTTAGTTGTTATTTTCCCATGAAATGTCTTCCGAAAACACATAACACCCGATTCATGTTAAAAGAAAAAAAATCAGCAGCAGCAGCAGCAGCAGCAGCAGCAGCAGCAGCACCAACAGCATTGAAATACGATATAATCCATATTATGAATCCTTGGAGCGGTCATAAAACAACTACCGTATCTGTTATATCATCACAACGAAATACAGAAAAGTTTAATCAGTAGACGCATTCGTTCACAATGCGATAACAATAAAATGAAATTGGTTGGGGTTAAACTAATGGCAAAATACGTGTCACATGCACAGATATTTATATTTATGATTATTTCTCGTGTGATACCGATGAGTGTGTTGGCTGGTTTCGTGCATAGAGTTAGAAAAAAAACCAAAATATTTGGATGTTGCGTAAGTGAAGAAATGGGTGACAAGAGAGTTATTATAAGTATGCCGCCTTTAACCACAGCCAAGGCTCAACTCTCTGAATTTATTAGTGGTATACGCATTTTGGGAAATTTATGAAACATCTACCGAATATCTGTGATTTTGGTTGTTTTTGTAATCGTGTGAAAGCGACACGCTCCCATGTACAGTGTACAGTGTACACACACGCCCGATTATTGAAACTTTGAATGGCCAAAAGCTGAGTGCATTCCACTCACATTATGCTCTCTTGTTGTAAATCTCATTCGAAATAATTTATTGTAACTCTTGCCATACCAAATACGCTTTAGTCAATGGACCGACTTTGTGATTGTATCGAAAATCTTATTGTGGTAAAGAGGATACACAATACATACACCTCACACACACACAAGACCAAAAAAATCGGATGTAAAAACACTTTTAACATGCACATTTTGCCTCTTAGATAACGAAAAACACCTGTCGTTCACATAGCTTTTGAGCTGAAAATGCTTTGAATGGTCTAATTTAAATTGGTTGGTTGTACACTTAGCAAATATTCAAATATTTATGGTAAGACTCATGTCTTAAGGGTGTTAAAAGCTTTTGATTTTAGTAGTTTTACCGAACAAAGTCAAAAGCAATTTCAAATTTATTTCGACCACTATCTATAGTTGCAACTGGAACATAGCCATTTTTTGTTGCTGTTATTCTTTCTAGTTCAGGAAAATTGCTTTTTCAAGTTCTCTTCTCCGAAGAGTCGTCTGTTATTTGTCACACGTATAATCCTTGAACTTGATGTCTTCCATTACTATCGAGCATAAGTTATGTGGAATCGAACCGGAAATAGCATTCAACATTCATTTTGTTCGATAAATTGCTTCATTCTCAAATAGAAAATAACATAAACTCAAGAATACTGCGATTAATTCTTTTTTTTACGAATTGCTAACAAGATACGAATTTTCAGCCAAAATATGTCCAACTTGGATAAATCGACAATTTTTCTGACGCCCAACGCAATCAGACCAATCGATATTGAAAATGGAAGAACAAAATAAACGCACAAAAATACATTTACAACATTCAATCTCTAGAAAGCGATAAATATAAATTTACAATGACTTAATGGTGGCGGTTATCTAAATGATGATAAAAGATTATGGATTTTGTGATTTACATTTAATGGTTTTATTGGGTACTTTTTCAACATAAAGAAATGTATACAACGGCTCGTTTTTTGGTTTAAAACGTTCTCGTTTTTGTTCGAATTGTTGAGCATGTTTTAAATAACATAGTCAAATTGTTTCCAAAAAAAGAAAAATATATAAGGGAATGTGGGCATAAAATGCGAGAACAAGATCACAACACATTGACAATTTGCCACATTTGATACGATTCATCGCAAACAGCATTGGTTGGACTAGCTAGGCGATAAGACCAATGGAAGCATTCGAGATGGTTCGGATGAAATAAGAAAATTATGTTATGATGAGCACATAGATAAACATCAATATTTGGAACTAAGCCAACATCAGCCAATGGCCATAACAAATGGCTCTGCAATGCTTTATTCAAGGCACAAAGCCACCATGTAGCCAACTGACCAATGTACACAGAGAAAGAGTATATAATATAAAATCGAAATGACTGAAGCAAAAAGGGGTGGAATTTATTTGTATTACGTTTCATTTAATTGAGCATCCGATCAAAATTCAAATGGACTTACATGCCAAAAATACAGAATATTAACTCGGTTATATTTATCCGTATTTATCATACTTCAATCGCATTCATACCGAATTTCAGGCTGTATCCATGTTCAATGTGACATTCTTAAATAATCTCGTACAATTTTGGTCAACATGTCTGGAAGGATGTAGTTGAATTTTATACGGACCCCTTCGATGTTATTTAACCGATAGCATCATCACTTGCAGCTTTCATCTAAACCCACACATGTCATTTTATTTATCAAATTTATACTTTTATTAGCAATATCGGCCCGAATTTCTTCCGATATGGAAAAATGTGGTTCCGATATGTGAAGGAACACAACATAAACATGTCCAACCATCAAAGTTCAATGTGGTTTGACATTGGTGCCTTGCAACTGACTAAAATTAGATGCAACGAAGCGAATTCAAAAAAGCAGATTTTGTTTTTCTTTAAAATGGCAAATGTGTTAGCGTTACACTCAATTAGAACATGTATAGACGTTTTAGTTTTAAATGAGACACGTACAGCGTACAAACAACATCGTATACTTGATGGCATTAACAAATGAGCTTAAGAACTTTTGCTGTACTCGGATACTGCGACAATCGCTCGAACAATATTCATTAGGTGGCTGTTCAAGTTTGCAATAACCATATGTAAGCAAAAACTTTTCCAATGAAAGCAACACACCGTAGCCTTTTAAGTTGAAGTCAACATTGCATTGGATACGAGAACACATGCCGGAATGTCGAATATTGCTAAGGAAATGTATAAGTTTGAAGCATGAAAATGATTCTTAGTATTGCTGCATGCAGCCAGCACCTCCAGAATATGGCTTACGTTCGCGTGGCAGAAGCTAGTGTGAAATGTAAACACAGGCATTTCTGATGCCTCATCAGGAAATGTAGAATGTAGAAATCATATGTGCTTTGTTATTGTATGGACCATGTTTTCAATTTAAACTTAACTGGATGTCTGAGTGTGTGTATGGATTCGCTCCAAATCGATCAATCAATTTTGATGGTGTATGCAAAAACTACGGGCATATATCAATACAACCAATGCTATGATACCATTACACAAGCAGAGAAATATCTCGACATTTTGAAAACATTGATTTAAAATCAACTGGAACTCCATATTGAATTTTCACATTTCTCTCGAAATGCTGAATATTGATAAATACATTTATGCATTTAAGCGATTCACTTTCGTTTTATTTTATATCCCAAAATACAAAATCTTGTTAATGCGATTGTATGTAAACACATTTTTCTATGACGGATTTTTGGATTCCGGATTCGGAAGTGAGCATGAGCATTCTAAGTATAATGCTGAGTAATCAAATATGTTACGATGGGTCAAGAGCGAAAAACATTGATTCCAAATGCTGAGTTCAGCATCACATTTTTCTGGAATGCAAAACATTCACTTTTTTCTCTTCTCACTCTTTCTCTCTTTCTCTTTATTATATGAACCGTCTGTTTAGTTTTGTTTTCAATGCATACAAAGGAATGGAAAAAAAATAAACGCTTCAACTCGAGCGAAAAATATGATACGATAATGTTTATGTTTGATCTATAAAAATGGCAGTTGTGACCGGCTTGAATAGCTTATATATATTTATCTACTTTCGCTGTACAGTGTTCGGTTTTTATTGCTGTTTGAGACACTCTATTTTGTGTGTTTGTGTGATTATTTCATGGATAGCTGCAGTCGCATGTCATCAGTAAAAGTAATGCATAAATGTATAGGAAATTGAAGCGAAAATGAAACGCGTACACTCAATTCAAAACAGCCTTTCTGTAGATGACACTGACATCGAATTTTATTTTATGAATTTATGCGGTTTACCGTTTGTAAAATAAGCGAATTTATTTTCTCTATGCGAATGAATTTTTCCCGGGACTCAAAAATTTCATAGATAAAAATAACGCTACAATTTTGTATGTGAAAATTGTCAGTGGGGCGAATGTCGTTATTTTCATTCGTTTCAATGTTTATAAATTGCATATTATGAGTTTTTTTTGCTGTTGCTGTTTTTGTTGCTGTTGCTGTTACCGTTACCGTTGTACCTTGTTTCCTCTTTCAGAAACAATAATTTTGAGGTTTTATGTCGTTGGCAGCAACTCACTGTTGTAACTCACTGTCTTTTTATTTAAAATTTACAACATTGATTAGTGTTACGTAATAACATAAATGTCAGTTTACGGGGTTTTCCGTGTGGGTTCCTGATTATTTTCAACACGATTCAATAAGTGTGTTTCAATTGTAAAAGTATATTTGGTAAAAAAATAACAATTTTTTCACACCAATTTCAATCTGAACATGATTTTAAATTCGAAATATTCACATTATGCGATGAATAACGGTGGAATTTGTTCAAAAATGTTGAGTCACTAACCTACTGATTTCAAATAAAATCTTTGATTCTCAAGTATTGTTTTTTTTTCGAATATAATTTGCTGAATTGTCCCCAGCGTAATATGCAGTGTCTGTCTGAACTGTAAATCGGTTAAAACTTTCTCGTTTCTTTTACAGACAAATGCCAGATATGATATCAAGCTATATGATATAGCTTGAGTGAACTCTCATGTAGTAACTGTGATTGGTAAAGCATAGCAAAAAAAAATTGTTCTTTTGACCAACTTTTATAGACTCTTTAACAAACACCCATCTCAAAAACTGATAAAACTTGTAAGTTGATGCACACAGGCACACAAGCACACTGTATAACAGGGTTTATAGAAACACTATCTTCCACTGCAGACACATCACCTCACCATTCCATTGGAATTCAAATCAGACGAAGTTTGACATAGATACGAAAGATTGAAAAGTTTTTTTTTGAATTTTCGAAATCAAATCGGAACTTTTGACACATAAGTGAATTTTACATTTTTTTTAACAAAACATTCCAATCAACGGACATTGCAATGAGTTTCAGTCATATCAATGATTTCGTATACAAAAACCCAACAACAACAATATCCCAATTTACGGCAAATTCAATAAACCCCTTGCAAGTAAATCAATGTCAATATTCTCAACGTCTGTTTCTATTTGAATTTCAGCATAGAAAATAAAATAAGATGAATGTAAATTGAATTTCCAATTTGTTATCATTGATACACACATGCACATGTGCTCAAATGGATTCATTCCATTTCAACATATTAAAGTTGATCACACAATTAAGCACTTTTTTTTTGAAAAAGATATTTTATGAAATTCCCTCTTTGAGTGTCGCAAATAAAACCATTTTTATAGCTATTAAGTTAAAAAGAGCTCATTTGAAGTCTTAAATGGATAGATTTATTGGATGTATCACGAATATAGGGAACACGTGAGCATATGAAACCAAATTACTTTACATTTGTATGAAACATATTTTATTATAGTGTTCGTTGCGAACCAAGTCTCAACCAACCATATATCTTGACAAAAATATCCACGGCATTATATGAGTTCGTATTGTAATTGAATTGCAGACGAAACAGAAATTACTCATATGAGCATAAAATATATGTTTATTCAACGTGGTGCTTCCTTTCGACGTTCTTTCTTTAATCCCGCGTGTTATTCGTTTCGCTAAATGACAACTCTAAATTCCATCGTTTGATGAAATAATGTTAAGATTCGTTGAAAAATTCATCGATTACATTAATTAAAACGAAGTCAATTGAAATGTGTTTGAATTTACTTCAACCGAAAAGGACCCCGTGATTTGTTGTATTCTTTGGATGTTTTAACTTCCTTGGTAATACAAAATGAACCTTATATTGATATCACATTTAACAAGGAACTTGTAACGCTTCCTTTTGATGGTTCATGAAACATTCATTAAAATTAAGCATACGCTTACATATAATGTGGCGTTGGATAATTGCTATCGAAATCACAATACATTTTAACATTACACTTTTGGAAGAAACTTGCCAAATTGTCTTTTCTGAACATGGTAGCTCAGTGAAGAATGTCACACAAATTCAGACCTAATTCAGCCCCGTAATACATAACAAAGTAGATTGAATAAGAATTCAAAATTACATGTAAATTTGCATGACGGCACACACCAGACTTACATCAGACATATTCATAATTCCACAAAAGAATTTCACTGTTCATCATATTCACGCGATTTTCATGACATGCACACTCATGTATTTTGGTTTACTGTAATACCAAATTCCGCATTCAAAACTGACTTATCTGTAGCACAGATTAAAAGAACGATGGTCATCCGATTTTTGGTATTGAACTGCTATGCGCTGTGTGTTTTACCATGTTTGCGCGGATGCGCCTCGTTTCGAATGGAGACGCACCGCGCGCAAGCATACTAAAACACACAGCGCATAGCAGTTCAATACCAAAAATCGGATGACCATCGTTCTTTTAAACTGTGCTACAGATAAGTCAGTTTTGAATGCGGAATTTGGTATTAAAGTAAACCAAAATACTTGAGAGTGTGAAAAGAAGTCGATACATGTTTGTCTTCTAGAAACTATTCCCCCAACATTTGTAAAAAATAGCTATTGAAATGTGTTTTTTGCGATTTTTGTCGAACAGTGTTAAAACCACGACGGAATAATTTATTACTGTTAAATGTAGCCATTGGCTGTCTAATCGTATTTATAATTACGTTTTATAAATGTATTTTTGCAATATATAAAAAAAGGTGCAATTGATACATTAATTCCGTCCAATTTGGATGCTCCCTTATTTGAATACAGTGTAATAATAATGCATTCTCTCAATTTGTATCAATGAACTTGGTTGATTAAAATGCAGAATAAAACAACAAATGTGTAGCATTGTAATGAACTAAAAGGGTGGTATTGAACGATCAATATTGATTTTGTTTGAACTGAGATAAACAGTGCTTTTTGTAAATATACAATTTTATGAGTTCATTTGAGGTATTAATTTCGTTAAAATTGGTTATGCTCAAACAAACATTACATGATAATTGCAATTTGAGTAAATGTGTTTTATTCAGTGAAGATATATCCAATATTGTACACATTAATAAAATCGAAACGGTATTTTAATTTAAACCATTTGGGTTGTTCCCAAATAGTTGTTCCGTATATGAGATTATTAAATATGATGCATGTATCGAGACAAGAATTGTATTTAGAACTTTCAGATTTCAATTGGATGCTGTCGCGTCAAACAAATTGAATCAATGACAATGGAGCTCAACCACGACATCATTTCAATATAATAATCGTGTTAATCGATTTTATAAGCCAATATGAACTCTAAATCATTATGTATAGTGGTGATAAGCGTAGCACAGATATGCAATGAAAATGGTTGGTTTACTGTCAATTTACTTAAAATGTCAATTAAACTACGTCTGTATATTCATTTTCATGCGACATGGAATCTTAGTCACAGTATTTAAGTGTATGCAGACATTTGACCAATTGTGCTCATATATTACATAGGACATGTTGTGAAGCTCATTGTTATAACTGTTGTATGCGAAGCTAATGCACACCAACATTTGTCTTGTTAGATGAGCCAAACGGCTGACATATTCGGTACGTTTGAATTCGCACCAATGATTTCATCTTTGCTACAAGAGAAACGCCGACGTAGTTAAACAATAGTTTTACATTGCTGATGCTGTTGAATTTGCTGTTATCATACAATAGAAGCTTACATCGCAACATGATTCAGCTGCGCGAGTGTGTGAATGTGTGTGTGTGTGTGTACAATAAGATTTATCTTGGTTGGTCTCACACAACTAAACAGTATATAATAAGGATGCTGTGGATTCCAAGGTATTATCTGTTGGTTGGAAATCGAAGACTGGTGATTCAGTGCACTTGATTTATATACCAGTTCGTATGAAATGTTTGGCATTGTTGTAAGCCGTTTACATTCCATCGTTCTATCATCTGGTGTATTTTCAAATGGTATTTAAGAGACATCGTTGGCGTTTCCCAATTTTCACATTTGACACATCCGGCTAAATAAATGACTCTTCATTTTGTGTAAGAGTGCGAGCAAATTAATAATCTTGAAATTATAAAATCGAAGTGCTGCTGCCGTTGCATGGCGTAGGTAAACGAAATAGCTATCGGTTATTCAATATTATATGTTTGTATACGAGACAGTGTTTGTGTCGCCTGCAGAAAATTAACTCGCTGTAAAGTTTTTGAAAAGTAACTTTGACAAGCAATTTTCGCCCTGAAAGCAATTCCAAGGAAAATCCACCAAGTGTGACACAACGAAATGAAATTGAACGCACGAAGAAAAAAAAAACACCGAGAGCGAACAAACGATGGAAACAGCAATAAAAGTCAAAAACGTTCTTTTGGTTGGCACACTATTAACGGGTAGCCAGAGAGACAAGAGCGAGTAAAGTGAAAACAGAAACCGCATCACTTTGCAAACCCAAGTCGAACACGGCGGCTACCCATAAAAAGCCATTGACATCGTGAAATGAACTTTTACGGCACAATATTTTGAGCTTGCGATGCTCAACATTTGCTCGATGCTTGGAGCTGGCGAACGACTTGAAAATTTATTGAATTTACTCCAAAGAATATTTGATTGAACCATTGAATGTAGTCACATCAGCACAAAAATAATAACGAAAAAAAACAAGTGTATATTCAAGGCAACCATGAAGCGCACATTTTGTCGTAAAGTGTGTGTTTGTGTGCGTGCAAATAAAACCAAAGTATGGAAAAAAAGAAAGAGAAACCATGGCAATTGCTTCATATATCAACATCTCACAATTGATGCTGACAAAAAAACACGAGACACTTCGAAGCCCAAATAAAATCACAATGCCAACGATCATTTTCTATAAAACAACATTTTTCCACTGATTTATGTTCATTCTTTTTTTTTTGTTATTGCTAAAGCCATGTCGTCTTTGGTTCGTGTGTTGAGTTAAAACGACATTTTGATGCTGCTACTTTGGAAGCATTGGCGGAAAATGGAAAACGAAAAACCTCGATGACCATAAATATCTTTGGCGACCTTTGTTGAAAATCGCATTGTTGCTCTTTGATTCTTTTTTTTTCATTCTGTTCATATTCGCCATCGTCTCCTGCCCCCCTTTACTCTTTGTCCAATTCAATTCAAGATGTTTCCGTCTGTAATATTAGATTTATTTTGTGATAAAAATTTTACTGAAATTGTATCCCTGTATCCATATATACCTCAATTTCAAGTCATGCCACTTGAATTTCTTTTTGATGTAAACTCTCCACTGTGATTTGTGTTGTTGGTTTTATTCTTTTTGAAACAATCGTATTTTTCCATGCAATTGATGCTCATAGAATCAATGTACACAAATGGCTTGTGGCATATCGAGAGCGATGTTGAAATCGAAAATGTAAACATACACACTCAAATAAAATAGCAAATGGCTACTGTGTGGGCCCCGACCACACACTGCATTCGAATGACGCTTCATATTTCGATCAAATGCGATAAAAACACTCGAGCAAGAAAATGGATGCGATGATTGTAAATATCGTGGCAGTTGGGCAACAAAACCACTTGCATGTGCACATTTTTTTTCTCATATGTTTGTAGTTTCTCCCCTGATTCAAAGCGAAGAGTTCATCGTATCAACGAGTGAGTGCAATCGGCAATGTTGGCAGTTTCACATTGCTCACCCGTTGAATCACTCCTACTTTGCCACACACTCACACACACGCGCAAGCATGCTAATTGTTATGAAAGTACATTTCAATAGAAATGGCATTCTTTTTTTCCCACTTTTTTCCATTCACCACTTATTTACACAGATTTTATTTTCTTTTTGTTATTTGCATCGAGTTGCGATATCAGATGTTTGCTATGAAATATAGTGTATAAATGCGATTGTCTTGACTCAACACACTGCCAATTGATAACAAGGATACGTTATCATTGTCTGGTACTACCATATCCATTTACTCGTTTGTGTTTCGTTGTCGATTGAAATTGAAACATACATTCATCACAAAGGCGAACGTTTGAATTCGAAGTGGAAGAAAGGTAATGTTTGGTGCAAAAAAGAGAGAGAGAGAGAGAGAGAGAAAGAAAGAACGAGAAGGAGAGCATAACGGTGGTATTCGCTTTGATTTAAGGGTGATGGCGTCAAATTAACCGACTTACGTTCAAATAGGCAAAATTTTCAATTGGCAAGTGAACCATTCCGTTGACAACTCCATCTGTGCATACAAAACCAAAAACACACTCGATGCAACGTGAAATGATTTTAGATGTGATGGATTTTGTGCAAAGATGACATGTGCATCGATGAGTGTCGACAATCCTCTTAGCGTCCGTTCTGTATCACCTCCAGATATAAAATGTGCAACAAAACAATTTTCGATGTGTGCATAATTGAAAAATAAAGTTAAGCGAAAAGAAAACGAATACACACAAACAGAGTAGAAGAAGAGAATATGGAATGCTATTTTCTACTCATGTGCAAATATGAAATGACAAAAGCAGAAAGAATAACAATAAAATGGCATGGAATATCAGTATCAAGTGCATTAGCAACAATGCAATATGCGCGAGCAGTGGAAGTGAAGAAAGAAAACGTGCAACAGAAAGGAAATATGAAAATGGAATTGAGTTTTTCTTTGTCGAGTGAGAGTGAGTGAGTGAGTGAGTTTGTGTGTGTATAGAAAAAGACACCCAAAATACCGAATAAAACAGACTAAAATGAGACACACAACTGACAACCAACTAGAAAAAGATGGAGCAAAGCAAAACTGAATTGTAAACGACTGCTGAATCGAAATGCATATGCATATGCATAATAAATGGAGAACGAGAGAACGATAGAAAGAGAGAGATATAAAAAAAGAAATCACAACCTAATATGAGAAATGGTATTTGGCATATGTTTTTCTGCGTCTGATATATCATAAAAGCCAAAGAAACGCTTTATATACATATATAAACGGATATATGTATGCATGTGACAATATGCACTGAGTTTGGTTTGGTCTAGAAATCTGCACATAAAAATTATGATATCCGAAAGCGAGAGCAAGAGAGAACAAGAGAAGATCGCAATTGAATGAAATCGCAATGGCAAGCAACAGTGGCTGTGACAGTGGCTTGGGTGACGTTGCATGTGTGTGATTTGATCTGAAACCCATTCCGTCGAAAATCGACAATGGCTTAGAACCGACTCCCATTTAATGTGTGTGTGTGTGTGTGTGTGTGTGTGTGCGGTGCATTTCATGAAATGGCAACGAACCGTCTGTACGACTTCCAAACAACAAATTACTATGCAATAGGTAAAATAACAATGTCACCACACAACTGGCAACGAGGCAAATCTCTCAGCACACATTTCCATTTATACGAATCGTATCCACTTCTTTCGGCCTCTCAGTCGACTTTTCAACACAACGAGAGCTTTTCATTTTGTTACTTTGTATCAAGAAGAATAGACACTAACATATACACCGAGAGGGAAAATGGAGGGAAAAAAAAGAACAAACGATGGAAGGAAATATTGTGTGACACTCTGACATGATCAGATGTGACGGAGATTGCAATCGTTGCACCGCACTCCACCACATACTCACAGCGCACATAGTAAAACGGAAAATGTTTCAATTCCACATTTCTGGCTACGTCTGCCAATGATATTTTGCATATTCCGTTATCAAAACGCAATGCAAATAGTTACTGATCTTTAATGTCTGATAAATCGCAATGGCGGACGAATTCACCGAACAATAACATACAGCTCTTTGTTTAATTCCGCAATCAAAATCATATTTAAATTCCATGAATGTAAATTGTGATAACGCCAAGTGCCAATCTACAAATCGGAATGCGGTTTTCTCTTGAAATGGCTAGACATTGTCTAGCTGAGTAACATGAACAGATGAACATGAACACACAACGGTACGAAAAAGCGCTTTGGGAAAATGCAAATGAACTCAGCATCCAGTTTCAGTGAAAATGGGATTTCGAGTTTGATGACAGTAGAAAATTGAATATTTTCTCTCACCAGCACAGACATCAGCCACCTACCGCTCTGGCTAACCCAAGATCAATTTCCATACGAACGTTTCATGTAATTTGGTTAAGCATCATGTAAATGACCGTGAATGCGAGCAATTCAACCATTTTAATTTTGTCTTTGGTTCGATTCAAATTTCACTCAGGAATATTTTGAAATTGTGTTTTTTAATCTGTTGTGACACCAAGAGCCTTGGCTTTTTTGACCTCATTTTATGATGAAACGAAAATATTGAATTATGATATTGATGCCATCCACTTTAAAATGCTACTTACTGAAGCATTACCCATTTCATTTGCCATTTCGCGCATTTGAATAGAACCTTTTAACGAAACAATCACATCCTCTGCTCCATTTTACGGCGTTTGCAGCTATAAAAAGAGATTCTCGTGGAAATTTAATTAAGAATATAATGGAGGCAATTTGTCGTTGATTATTTCATGAACAAACGAAAATACATGGTTAATATTCTTCGTCTTTATAACCAATTTCAGAGTTAATTTTCGCTTTTTCATGGAAATCGAAGTTTCGTTCTCGCTTCGGAATGAGACTAAACATCGTAATTGTGCTCTATTCTCATTTTTGATTAAATTGAAAGAATGTTCACTTTTTGATGTTGTTCATTTAAATGCGGCTGACACGGAAGAAATCAATTTTTGTTTGTACTTTTACGTGAATGTTTTCTTATTCAGAGTGATGGAAAAGAATTTAATCAATCATTTATGAATACAAAATAAAAACATCAGATTTTTGGATATTTTATTACTGTCTTTTTTATCATTTGTTCTGTAGCCAGGGCGCATACGATCAGTCAATACTGTGCTTACGATCCCAGTGGACTATGGGATAGTTGCAAAATAGACATCGGTGGACCGCTTTAAAGAACAGTGTTTCAAAGTTATATTATTTTTGGACTGTGACTTCGTTTTTATGTAATTTCAAGTCTCATTTCCACAGAGATTCAGTGACAGTCCAACGTGATAGTATGTTCTTAATCCTTGGGACTCAAAAATGGCTAAATACCTTGGAATCATATCTGACATGTCATTTAGAATTGGTCGCCGTGCCCTTGGGAATCTCTTGATTTTGTGATCGATTGAAATTTGAATATCTCAGAAAATCCAATCTGTTTTCATGTTCACAAGTTAAATGGAATCAATACAAAAAACCCAACGGCTAATAAAAATGATAACCTTTGCCCGAGTTCACAAGACTTAACAAATATGTAAAGTTGTTTGCAATAAATAGACATACAGTAGACCAGTATTCTCAATCAAGTATGCAACCCAAGGGGGACATCAATCAAAAGTAATAGTAACTAATACACTGAAAAAAAGTAATAGATGGTATTAGTTTTTGGTACAATTGCTATTACTTTTCAAACTAATAGCACATTTTGAAGGGAAACTAATAGCAGAAAAAGGGGTAATACCAAAAGTAATAGCTGAAGTGAATTTTTCTTCGATGTGACGCGAATTACGACCGTCATTCGATGTACACCGAATTCGAAAAAGCCCGAAAGTTTTGGGGCCGGATCGTTTCAAACCTCAATATTTTGATAAACGACATAAACGTCATTTTATGAAAAATTTGAATGTATTTCGTATAAACCGAGCCAATACAATTGAATTGATTCTTTAATATCGGATCATTTTTTGCTAAATATATTCAATTTTTCTATAATCTGTCGCTTATGTCATTTGCTGAAATATTGAGGTAAGGTGTGTTTTGTAAAGTGTGATTGCTGGCACGGCCGTAGTCAGGACCGTAAACTCGGGGGAGCTCGTATTTCTTTGGGGGGAGCTGGACTTTTTTGAATGAAAACCATTAATTTTGTAAAAGAAATTAATCATTTATTACTGGGTGGGAAAATCTACACCTTTAAAAAAAAAATGTAATTTACGTAGATTATGTAGAGAATACATATTCTATATCGATTTTGTAGATTATTCCAAAAACTAATCTAATCAAACTTAAATCACATATTAAGAAAACTCATGAAAATAAATGTCGATTTTAGATTTTGAGTCCGAATTTGCTGCTACTTTTAGTGTATGACAATTATCCTGATTTATGGATTCTTTTTTTGGATTTAAGCACTGTGGTGACCTTGAGAAAAAAAATCTTGCAGAGATGTAAAGCTTAAACCTCTAATGCATGCATTTTTCTCAGCGTTTTTTATTTATTTGTTTCGAAAAGCCGCACGTTTCAAGTGCGTTTCATCTTCGATTATCTGAACCCACCAAAAGGCGGAGTTATTCCAGTCTACCCCACAATGTAAGAGCTAGCTCGATGAACATTTATTCGACAGAAACTCTTAGGTGACCACTGTACCGTGTGGACCGTCCCGTGCACCGTGCGACGACTATGTCTACACCGCATTAACACATTCGTCGAACGATGTATTGTGGATGTCAAATCAACATTTCTACTATGAAAAATGGATACGATTCAATGTGTATCGATATACGCGGCTGTGGTTATGGTAGTTCATCATGCACAGCATCGCTTGTTAAGTTTTTGACATTTTGAATTATTTCTCATCTTTTTGTCAAATATCTAGTCAAAAGTCAATATTCTACAAAATATGAATATTACACGACAAATTTTTTGTAATTTACTACCATGTAATCTACATTTACAAAATTTACAAAATGTAGTTTACATACAAAAGTAATCTACATATCCACCCACAAAATGATATAACATACGTTTGATGAAACAGGAAGTGTTTTCAAATATTCAGTTCATAGCTTGCTGTTGTTTTTATTCCGAATGGCTGTTTTTTTCACACCACGTACATGGTCGCGATACAAAGCGTACAATAATTGTAATACAAGTATACCGCCAACATTCCGTAGACAGCATTCACGCCATTATGGACCTCAATATGATCCTCCAATGACTTTCATTCTTTGTATACAGTTAAAAAACATTGCAAGCATAAATTATGCCGCATAATAAACAAAATTTTCAAATTGATTACAAATTGACCTGACATAGATAATCGCTGTTCTAATGAACTGTCTGTGTAACAAATATACAAACTCTAGCAGTCTCAGCGCACGTCTTAGCGAATTAATCGCTGAATTTTGTAGAAGCTCGACATATTTTTGGGGGAGCTCAGCTCACCCTAGCGTAGGCCTGGCTACGGCCGTGATTGCTGGCAATTGAACGAGGTGGCTGATGATTGTCAGTTCAAATATAATAATCCCATAGTGTCAAGTAATATTGATTTTATGTGTACAGATGCATATTCAGCACCACAAGTTTTTCAAATGCGCATAAAATCTTGTGGTGAAATGACATTTTACTGTTTTTTTAATGTTTTTTTTTTAGAGTTGAGATATCTGTTATTATATTCACAAGTTTTAAGGCCACACAAACCTTAAAAACTTTAATCAGAGAATCTATGACCTGTGATTAATATAGTAAATGAGTATGCAAAAAGAATGTTGTTTCGCGACTAATCGCTGATCTTAACTGATGCCAATCGTGCTTTGTTGTAGTATCAGTCTGAAGTCAACAATTCATGTAAGAGCAGGACTTAACAGTTTTAAACAAAATTCATTCTCAACTAAATTAACAAGAAAGTAAGACAATCTAGTGTTTTATTGACTGAGTTGAACCATAAAATTAAAGTGATTCTGTGAAAATTTAAAAACACACACACAAACATCAACAATCATAAAACAATTTTGTGTGATTTGTTTCATTAGTCAACATACTGAACGGGATGATTTTCTTAGTTTTCATTACGATACTATGCTTTAGTACAGTTTTTGGCGACACTTCAATGGATGAAGTGATAAGGGAATCAGATTTATTTTCTGCTGTGGTTACCGGTTGGTGATTTTAGCTTAAACCATAAACAGAAAGAATCAAAAACCAAGCTCTTTTATTTAGGTCAAGAGAAAATGGTCGAGGGTCAAAATCGAAACGGGGCGAATGTCAATGCTATTAGAAATAAATTTGCAGCACTCCACGTTGCGACTCTCGTTGGTAACTAAAAATAGACTAGTTTATGGTATTTAACCTTAGAACCATCCTTGGGTAACACAACTTAATCCCGTCTTTTGGAGCACCCCGTGACAAATTGTCAGTTTTTAACACACACACAAAAAATCAAATATTTGCAATATTTGGAAAACTACCTTCCCAATTTTGAAAGCAATGATATATATGTGTACTTCAGACTCGCAGCTTTATTCCACATCCTGTGCAACACACTTTCTGTGAAACTGTAAAAAAAGTTCGCGCCAATCTCGGAAAACCCCGTTGGGGTTTTACTACTATATGACAGTACTTCCATTTGATATTGGAACGGTTTGGGCATAAGAAAGTGTGTTGCGCTGTGAAATAAGATATTTTCAGCATTTTTCGACCTTTTTCGACCTTTTTCGGGTAAGGAAAATTAATCGAATTTTGAAAAATGTTTTTACAAAAACTGACATGTCGATTTTCGTATTGCGCTCTCTTTTATTTAAGCGGATTTGAAAAATTCATTTAGATTCGGTTTCGTGGAGTAATTCCACATAATATCGGAGTTGGCCAGGTTATTCAGACGAAAATTGCTCAAAACGATCCGTCTGTATAATTATTCGAAAATACTGAATTGAAATGAATTTAAAACAATTGATTTATTTAAGGTTTCGAAGGAATTATCGAAATTCTTCTTCAGAATGGGGCGGATAGTAATATAGTAGGCCCTGAAGGTACAACACCATTATATGGAGCTGCTATTGCAGGTAATATGGTAGAGGAATTTAAGAAATTCGATTCGACCGAATTGTTAACTATCTTATTTAGATCGGGCGATGATCGCGGATTTGCTGTTGCGAAATGGAGCGAGAGTTGATGATGTTGGTAATTCTGGTCGAACTGAATTACATGCGGCTGCTATACGAGGTAACCTCTTGATAGATTGAAACTACTTACAATCAATAAACGCCTCTAATATTAATTCCATTATTTATGAAATCAAGATGTTATTGATGTATTATTAAGGATCTCCTACGTAAAACAGACCTGATAACAATGCCACTGGAGCAATGCAATACAACACTATTAGATTACAATGAAAAAGGAGGAAATCAAAGAACTCTTCGAAACGGAATCAGTCCGAGTCAATACTGTGCGTACGATCCAAGCGGAGTACGGGATAGCTGCGAAGGAGACGGCGGAGGTCCGCTTCAAATTTATCCTCGGGGCTCTAAAATTGCTAAATTAGTTGGAATCGTGTCATTTGGAATTGGCTCACCACTCCAGCTCTTTACACGAGAGTCGTTTCTTTCACAAACTGGATTGAATCACACGTTTGGCCAAATGGCGAAGTCACCGCGCCCTTGAGAAGCTCTTGATTTTATAATAAATTCAAGGTCAACGTGATAATACTTAATAATTTTATTGTTCGAAACATATTCTTTTGATTGGCTATTTCTTAGATTTTTGTACATTCGGGACCTCAATTCCTCCCCATTTCCAAGTTTTTCAACTTATCACCAAAAGCCGAGAAATTTTAGTCAATATGAGTGCAAAATAAAAACATCATCAAATTGCAAACACTACAAGTCTTTCCCTATTCGAACCAAGAGTCCATTATATGACCACCTTTTTTTGATGAAATTTCGGTACACAAAGAGAAAATTTCTGTGCACATTGCGGTTCATAAAAACTCACAACATTTGTACTTTGATTAGAATTTTATTCAATCAATTTGGTTCTTTATTTTTCCGATTTTTGAAAGAATATTTCTCATTTGGCCCAATTTGTTCTAATAATTTTGGTTGAATTCAAAAAAATAATTTTGGTTGAATCCATTTTATTTCACTTTTACGTTATACTCAAAATGTCCTAAAGTAAATATTTTCGCGTTCTGGGGGTCAATACCTTTCCAACGGTGTATAATTAGCATATTTTGACATATTCTATACATAACTATCAACATTTGATGGAAATTTGATGGAAAAGTTGCAAAAAGTTGAAAATTTCGACCAACCGACCCCAGGTTTTTCTTAGTTGGACCTAAACTAATCGAACCATATATAAATTTTTCAAATCCGAGATGGTCCATGGGAATTTTGATCGATCGGGTGTTGTATCTGACATCTTGATGTTGTATCTGACATAAAATATCTTTCAGAGTTTTTTTTCGACAGATCATCATATAATCAATCATTCAACCTAGGGGCTGACTGCAGAATATCAGGCCAAAACATGCACCACTATTCCCTAATATTCCAATTTATGTAGAGAAATGTGCACATATTCACAATATTCACTGCCGTGCATATTGGGAATATCACTGCATAATACGGCATCTAGGGGGTTTTAACTTAAAATATAAATACATATAAACGCCTATAAACGTCTATAAATGTGCATAAAGCGTAAATATTGTATATATTTTTTTAAAAATATAAATATATATAAACATCTATAAACGTCTATAAACCGAAAATATGACGTATATTTTCCAAAATCAACCACGAATATAGTGCATATATTTAAATATGCTGCAGCCATTTTAAAAAAATAAAAAAATATAATCGTGTATATTGACAAATAATGCGTATAAACACTCAAAATACGTGAATATTATACAATACTCTTGAATATCGCATATTTTTCCCTCGATAAATATACATAAATGCCCCTAGTACGGCATACTGCTGCATATTGCTGAACAAATTGGTGTTGCCTGATGTCATATCATTGAATATGTGCAAAATATTCCTTTATATTCCATAATATTCCATTATATTTGGCGGTGCAATTACCCCCTAGCATTCAACAGGAGCCGATGAACCATTGTGCATAGTATATGTTTTGAACAAAATACTGCGCACATGCAAAGGGTTCAGAGTTTTGTATATTTGTAGCCGACAGAACATTGAGATATTTATGGAGTACTTGCGAGTGAATTTTTAACTAGCACCAATGTTTCACATTTCGCTTCGCTGAGCAAATACATATATATTTCATAAAAGCGCAAGCTATTTAGTATCAAGAACCTTCTTTTGCATTCGTTTTCTATCACATGTTGTGATCACAGTGGACGGCAGTCCACACGAGTGACGAAAGCACCTCTAGTGCGAAAAGTCTACTCAGTATATATACAGCAAGTTTCGAACTTTGTATCTATGAGTCCGAGCGATTTGTGTCATATACCATCTGAAAGGTCTTTGAAAATTAGCGCAAAAAAAGTATACACACTCGAAATTTTACCAACCACAAGTGGAGATATCGCGGTGGGAAAATTCCGGCTAATTTTCAGTTTTTCGGGCATAACCCGGGTAAAAATAGATTTAATATTTTTGAACCTGATATTTTATGATTCTACGCGTTAATACAAATCCAACAACACCCCAACCATTAAAATCGGATCATAAGTTGAGAAGTTATGGCCATTTGAAATTTATTCGTGGCGCCTCCATCAATCAATTTATAATATTTTTTGGGTATGTATGTATGTATGTTCGTACCATCTCCCGATTTTTTTCAAACTTTCAGGGATTGTAGTACATGAAAAACTAAGCAACTTTTGTTCTGGAAGTTTTTTATTTGGCCGCCATCTTGGCGGTGGCCGGCCTCTAAAGGCCAAAAAGTGACCACCACGGCCACAGCTACTGTGGCCGAACCACGTGATATTTCTCAGACATACGCATATCATTGGAAAGGTATTGAGATAAGCTTCCAAATGACACCCACTTGAATTTTAAATTTTCAACTTGGTAGGCCATTCTTGGCCAAAAACTGAAAAACGGCCACTTTTTGGCCATTTGCTCGAAAATGGCCCGAGACTTTTGATTCATATTTTCAGAGTTATTGGCCCTAACCCTGGTCTAAAATAAGCCATATCGCATATATCCCACAAAAGATTTTTTCGAGATATTGGCACATATGCACCCTAATTTCGGGGATCAAAAACTTGTAATAATATTTAATTTGATTTTTACAGCAAATTAAAGAGAGCCAAATTAAATGTTCATCCAAAGTAATCAGTATTTTCAATAAAATTTCACTCGTACAATGCAAAATAATAGCAAAAATTCGGAAATGCAAGACATTCATTGTCAATATTCAGTTTGTGGTTTCATTTAATATAATTTCAATGAGCGCACACATTGAAATTGTATGCATTGCCAAAATCTATGATATCAAATGAAAAACCTCTGAACGAGGTAAAAATCGAGTGACAAAAGCAAAATGCAAAATACAAAATTTGTGATATGAAATTTGTGCCGAAAAAAAGTTATTTTGGCTATTAATCGATTAAAATTAAAAGTATATTTTTATCACAATAAATATCTAAATATTACCAAAGATGTGAAACACTCGAGAATTATTTCGAAGTATTGCACAGTACTACAGTGTCATCCACTGAAAAAAAAACATTTTCTTAATTTTTTTCCGCATGCAAAAAAAATCAAAAAATGAGAGTATATGCAATCGGTCGATTTTTCCATGCAAAATGTTGAAATATTTTCGAAGATTTTACTTCATTTTCAATATCTGTAGAGAGATATTATTTCTGATTGTGTTGCGATCTTAGTTCATTCTCAAATATGAACTCATTTTGCACCGACATTAATTCATTTTTCTCACAAATATTACCCGAACATTCGTTCTTTTTTGTTTTCGAATACTTTTTTTCATCCTATCATTTTCTTTTTGTTCGATTACCGATTACTTTTGAGTGATTCGTCCCTTGGGTTGAATGCAACCGGGTTGATATACAAATACTACTAATTATCTGAATCTGCCAATTTTATAGTCTGTGATATTTAACAAAAAAATATCTTATGGAAGATTTATAACTATCTGCAGATTTTTTATTAAATTCTCATTTTTTTTATCACACACGATATTGAAATGTTTCACCGATAAAAAGAATGTAAAAAAATATCTAACAAAAAATGAAAGAATTTATGATAACGCATCTATGAATAAGAATCTTTCAAATATATTTATATCTGAGGAAAATCGAAAGATCTATCTTTGCTGATCGTAAGATCTTTTTCAACAATTTTTGAAGAAAAGGTGTACATTTACAAAGATTTTGAAGAAATTCTCAATTTTTTTTTAGATTAGTGGATACATCTCCGATTTCACGAATTTTGATGTATGCAGTCAATGTTTTAAGATTTTCGGGCTTTGATTGGCCAAATTTGGTTAAAATGGTGCTTCACCTCCAAATTGCGCAAATCCAAAAAGTCATGGATTGAACGATTTCTCAAGAACCATGCTTCTTTTGTTTGGGGTGTATTATCGTCAGTTTTGCTGTTTCCAGAGCGGAATAAATGACAGCGAAATGATGGGGGAAATATCAAAACGAATACAAAGTACTTGAGTTATTTTGCTTCATTTTTGGAGTCACCCTCCACTTAGCATTGGAATCGCATTAGTGGGCATTTGTGCTTTATCGTCGCCACTGTAATGGAAACTTACTGCGAGTGGGGACGCCTTGAAAAATAATGACGCCAAGCTGACTCAACTACTTTAAAAACATAAATATCTTGCAAATACTGTAAATATGAGACATATTTACAAGCATATTTGCAAATGATGTCATCTAAATATATTTAGATAATAATTATTATCCAGAGTTTAAAAGCAATTTAATTTTTTCTGATATTTCAAGTGAAATAACATAAGGAGCTTGTGGAAATATATATCTTTCTTTTTAAACTTGAAAGTAAGTGTGATATTTTTTAACAGCCTCTTAAAAAACTACCTGTTTTTTGTGCGTCCGTCTGTTAAGCAAAATAATCATCAATTTCTCAAGACTCGCGATTTTTTCCCTGCGCAAGAAACGCATTTTTTGGAAATAGCATGATATTGTTTGTCATGTTCAATAAAAATGATGAATCTGACTTTGAGCCGTGTCCGTTATCATGTTCACTCTATATATACATATAACTACGTCCGTCCGTCCGTCCGTTTTGGCTAATACATGTCCGTCCGAACGTATGAAAACCTTGTCCGTTCACTTTTTGATTCTGTCCGTTCATCCATTTGTCCGTCCGTCCGTCCGTCCGAAAGAATCAAAACTTTGTCCGTTCTCAGTTTAATTCTGTCCGTCCGTCCGTTGTACGTGTCCGTCCGATAACGGACGGACGGACGGAAAAAAACGGGGACTTTTGGCCGGTACCCGAAAATATAACACCATTACAGGTAGTTGCTTTCGTAGGTAATAATATTGAGGATTTTTAAATGTTAGTACCAATCGAATTATGAACTAAATTATTTAGATCGGGCGAATATCGCGGATCTGCTGTTACAAAATGGCGCGAGAGTTGATGACGTGGCTCAGTCTGGTCGGACCGCATTACATGCTGCTGCTAACCAAGGTAATATTAAAATGGATTGGAAATCATTTTAATCAACAATCGGCTCTAATATTAATTCCATTATCTAGGAAACCAAGATATTGTTGATGTATTACTGAGGTATAATGCAAAAAGAGATGTCAAAGATAAACTTGGAAAGACACCAGCAGATTATACCACGGAGAGAGGTAACTTGAAAGCTAGTCGATTTCATCATTAAAAATTCATTCAGTTAAATTGAAGAAGTTTCATTTTGTATCGTCATTCAAATAAGACAGCAGAGCTGGCACTTTTTTATGAATATTTGTTCGACATTTGAATATTTGTACGCCTATACGGAGACCTCTGCCAAATTTAAATAGTTTGAAAGGAGAATTCATATATTTTAACTGGCACACCGCAGCCAGTAACAAAATGAACATTTATTACATTAGTTTCAAATTGAAACTCAAAATTGGATTGAAAAAGGTAGAAATTGAAATGAGGGCGCTCGTGTTGGATCAATTTGAAATTGCCTTGGGAATCACTATGATTAGTTCGTTATGTATTGTTGTTCCCATATGATATTTGTGATATCCATAAAATGCCAAAATATTCGTTAAAAAATATTATCATCCTGGCAAACTTGAGTCATATTCTCATAAAAACAATTGATCCAAAGATTGTCTTATAAAATACCTCAAATTTTAGGTTGCTTAAATTAAGATGAGCGTCAAACTGATACTGAGGTCCAGTAACGTATGAAAATTCGATGTTCATGTTTCTTATTTTAATAAGCTTTATGTCTGACCGAGGGCAACGACCTATATGGCCTTTGTAGTACTTGGTGGCCTGAGTTAAAACCCAAATGGGTTTTTCCAAGTTGGGTCGGGTTATCGAGAAATCGATCAAAGTCGAATTTTGCATCGAAACGTTCCATATTCTTGCATGTATCTTCGTGGCGGTGTTGCACCAAGTATTTAAAATCTTTTAAATACAGAAACTTTCAAAAACGATTTAGAAATTCACAATAACATGTGAACATGATCAACAAATTTATAAACACTTGCAAGAATGATTTAGAAAAATATACAAATAAAAGTTTAATATTCATTACAGTATTAAAACATTTATTTAATTTCTATTTATTTATAAAATGATATATATAAAATTATTCACGCGAATCAAGGTGATTTTTGATTAGCTAGCGCAGCATTAGTGTCATCATATGATGCGCACCTATGCATGTGAGAGCGTGAACGGGCGCTCCGCAAAAGACTACACTAGTCAATACAATCATGATCCTGTTTTGCGGATATTCACATGACAACAGTTTGCTTGGGCTGTCCAGTGTCCACTGGCCATTCTTGATTTGACGGATACAGTTTTTTGTCAACTTATTGTTATTTTAGATGATATCATTTCATTTGAATTTCACAAATATTTTCTTATTCCTAAGTCCGATTCAACTCCTATTGGGTATACAAGTTTATTTCTCAAACATTTCTCTTTCTAGGTTTTCCAAGAATCGCTACTTTACTACTCGGAAGAGTTAGTGTCGCAACAAAAGGTAATTCACATGATTGATAGTTTAAAATCAATAATATTCAATCCAACCGGATTGTCGTGTTTCTCTTTTCCTTTGTATGCAAATATGCAAATAGCTTGTACAATATATTCGAAGGCAATATCGGATCGAATTTTGGGTGGTGTACTTGCAGATCCGGGGGAGTTCCCATGGATGGTATTTTTCATTTGATTCCAATCAACTTGTCAGTTTTAATCGACTTCGACTCCCTCATCTTCCAAAGGCTGCTCTTGGCTATGTGATTCAGAACTATAAGATCAGTTTTGACTGCGGCGGCACAATAATATCAGACTTTTACATATTGACTGCTGCTCACTGCACGCGAATGGGACGTCTACCGGTTATAGTTCGTTTAGGAAAAGTAAGTGTAGACAATTTAGTAGAGAATATGACATTAAATAAGCAACGGCGATACGATTTATCTTTGGTACTAGACGTCTCTTACAGAGGAAGGCGAAAGAAGAACTGAAAATCGTCTTATACATGTGAGTGAATGAAACGCAAAGTAGAGAATATCCACTCTAAACATCATAGACCTCTACCAATTTATTTAAATAGGAAATCATAAGACACCCAAACTATTCGATGACAGAGAAGAAGAATGATATCGCACTCATTCGAGTTAATGAACGCATTTGGTTTACCGATTTGATTCGGCCAGCCTGTCTGCAAACGGATCTAAGGGATGAAGATCCAAGTGTTAATCTTACTGTGGCGGGTTGGGGTATTCTCACAGCACAATGTAAGATTTCAATTAGAAACAAATAGTGGAATTGCTGTTGGAAAAATCGCTACGATATTTACTCGGTTATAATTCATCGCTATCTCTTCGTTTTAAAAATGTAGGGCGCAATAAAACAGATCTTCTACGTAAAACAGATCTGGTTACAATGCCACTGGACCAGTGCAATAGAACTCTATTGGATCACAAACTGGAATTTGCAGGAAAAATCGAGGACATTTTCAAGAAAAATCGAGGACATCACAGAGGAAAAACGAGGACATTTTATAAATGTCCTCGATTGCTGCAGAAAATTACGATTTTTATGTAAAGTCCTCATTTTTTGAGAAAATTTTCGCTATATTATCGATTTTTGAGAAAATTTTGGAGATTTTTCCGTGTTTTCGAACATTTTCCACAGAAAATAAACTACAATCCTGCAATGTCCTCGTTTTTTTCCGAAGGAGTCCTCGGTTTTCTTACATCGTTTTTAAGTTTACATAGCTCAAATTTCTTGAAGAAATCGATGACAATCGTTTAGCGGGGCAGCTGCCCCCCTGCCCCCCCCTTGGCTACGCCCATGGAGCACACACTCACTGACCGTGGATTATACTAATATGTAAATACACATTCGAATACGATGCAAATGTTCGCAAAAGCGTCGTAAATATTCGAATGGCGAATAGCGATTTCCCTCTAGAGAATATTTGAGTAATCTGTTGTCATATTCACAATTTAAATGGAATCAATACAAAAAACATATCGGCTTATTAAAATGATAATCCTTTACCCGAGTTCAGTAGACTTAACAAATGTGTAAAGTTGTTTTCAATAAATAGACATACAGCATACCATGCAGCATACACTATTCAGTGAATAGATGGTTTTTTCGTTCTATTATCTTTTTAGTATCACGTTCATCAAACTCTGTAGTATCCGACTGAGATCAACATCTCAAGGAGTCTCTAGCGAAAATATTTGATTTCATAATGCAATTTGGAAGGAGAAGTGGAGCAAAAAGAGAGTATTCTTGACATACCAAAATAACCTCAATATTTTGATGAATTACATACGGGAAATTTGAATGTTGTATTTATTCTTTGATAGTGGAGCATTTGTGTCATTTTGGCCATTTTCGGGAATGCGGATTGTGCTGATGTCCACATTTTGTTTTTCTCAAAAAATAGTATTTTTGGAACCGCATCATCCTCTAAATTGAAATAGTTATGGAGAGAATCGGGAACTTTATTAGGTGAGCAATTTCCTCCATAGCTCTTAGGTTATTATGATTAAAATGAATGATATCACCCCCTAGGTGAAACCTTCTGGATTGGTTCTTATCAACGCATTTTTTAATCTCCTGTACGTACAAAGAATATTGTTTCGAGAATAATAATCGCTGATATTAATTAATGCGAACCACCATTGTTCCAGTATCAGTATCAGTTTGAAGTCAACATTTCATGAAAGAACAAGTGCAAGTGTTTTAAACCGACTTAGTTCTCTTCAAAATTGACAAGAATGAAAGAGAATCTAGAGTTTTATTGAATGAATTGAACCATCAAATTAAAGTGACTTCGTGACAATTCAAAATCCATTCTACGTACACAAACAAGAACAATAAACAGAAAAATATTTATGTATGCGTTCGCGCCAATTACTTTACAAGATCCGGAATATCGGTCCATTTGGGAAAAATTTGTTCGATTCTTTTCATTTTGCTTTCAGCGTCGAGAGTGTAATTTGTTTTATTGAATCATTGTCGAATTTGTATCAATCCGATTAGCCACCACTTCAAACGAGATGATTTTCTTGGTCTTCATTACGATAGTATGCTTTAGTACAGTTTTAGGCGAAATTTCAATAGAAGAAATGATAAGGAAATCAGAAATTCTTACTGCGGTTTCTAAGGGTTGTTTTGTTTAGCTTAGACTACAATTAGAATGAATTTAAGCCTAACTCTCTTATTTAGGTCAATAAAAAAAAGTCGAAGATCTGATTCGAAATGGGACGAATTTCAATGAAAACATAACAGGTGAAGCGACAGCACTTCATATTGTGGTTCTTGGCGGTAACTAAAACTATACATTTTTATTTTGTTTAATTTATGAAAGTTATATTTATCCATTTTTGGTGTCAAAAAGACCGGATAAATATACAAATGTATGCCAACCTTATTGGATTTCCGTAATGTACATGTGTCAGGATCGCGCTTACCTACATAAGAAAATTAAAAGAAAAATGTCATTAATACAAGTTGAGAATAAGATTAAATCCTAAAATAATATATTTCCAAGTTTAATGGTTACAAAAAACCGAACAATTTTGAACAATGAATACAAGAGAAACACATCAATTAATTATAAATATGATAAGCTCTGCCCGATATGACCACATTTGAAAAATATGGAAACACAATATTTTTTTATTATATATCAATGCAACTGTGATATGCCGAATTAAGTTCGACTTGATGGTTCTTATCATTGTCTCTTTTAATTTTGTAGCCTGAATTGACTGATGCGACGCATGATTTGTTGAAAAATCAGTTTCAATAAAACTGCTCATGAAGGAACAAGTACAAGTGATACTCACTCGATTCTCCAATAAATTGAAACGAAAGGGACGAATTAACTGTTTATTGAATGTACGGAATTGTCTTTGATTAAGTGATTGTTTGTGATATTTTAAAATCTAGAATAATAATTATTAATAATAATTTGAATACAGTTTTTCTATTTCTCGAAATAATTTAGCAAATTATGTTTTTGAGAAAGTATTTTAAAATTTGTATCGAGAATCGATTCTTATCATCATCACATTAGAATTGTTCGCACTTAACTCGGTTTTTCTACATAGACTGTACAGAGGATTTCCCGTGTAATAGAGCTGATCACGAACCGAACATGTTCGTGTTCGTTCGAGTTCGTTCGAGGTTTTTTTTCGAACTCGAACGAACTCGAACACGTTTTTGTGGCTTCGAACGTTGTCGAACCGAACACGAACTGATTTTTCTAATTGAAACGAACACGTATCGAACTCGAACTGAATACGAACATAAAGAATGTTCGAAAACAATTCTGAAAAGCAAATATATAAGACTGCGAGCAACTTGCTTGGAGTTTGTTGAATCGCTGCGATAGAGATTAGAGGATACCCCTAGAAAATAAGTAGAAAAATCGCACATTTTTTTTTGCTAATTCTAAAGGCCCACTTGAACAAATTCAATCGATTCATTAGAAGAAAACATGAAAAATAAAAACATTCATTCCTCAATTGAAATATTTTGGTTCAACAAAATCTATTTTTTGATATTTTAATAGTTTTAATGAAAATAAGAAGTTCAGTCATACCACACAAACTGATTTCATCATTTAAACGCCTAAAAATAATCCATTTCAAATTTTAATTTTTTAAAAATCGAATGTTTGAGGTCACCCTATTCCATATAAGCGATTTTTTCAAAATTTGTTGTTTCAATGGTCCCAATGAATTCAAAGAGTTCAATAGCATCACATATTCTGTTTCTAATCATTCCAAATTGCCATATGAAAAAATCGAATCTTTCAGCCCACCCTATTCTATATAAGCCAACTTTTTTTAGTTTTGATATTTTAATGGCTCTTATGAATTCAAAGAGATCAATGGCATCAATTAAACAGCTATTTATCATTGAAATGCCTCAAAATGTCCAATTTCAAATTTCCGCAAAACAAAATCGATTTCTTTGAACCAGATTATTTTCATCGGACTTTTGGTGATTTTTGTTTAAATTTTCTGGTATTTTAGTGTCATTGAACGCTTTGAATTGATTTGGACCATTAAAATATCCAAAATGAAAAAAAAAACTTCTCAAGAATCGATTCAAAACATTTTATTTCGAAGAAATCGAAAAAAATGTGGGGCGGAAATTTGAAATTAGACGTTTTCATTCAATTCAATGACTGAAATCTGTTTATGTGATTCATTGAACTCTTTGAATCCATTCAAATTACCAAAATATAAGAGAATGTTCAAAAAAAATTCCCCAAAAGTGAGAATCATCTGATCAATATGATAATATGCCCTATACCACTGCATGTATTGGAATTAGTCCAAATTTGTAGTTTTGGCCAAAAACTACACCACGCGGCGCCACTGAAAGCAACAACAAATTCAAAGGTAAAGTCAATACATTCAAAAGTCAATATATGCATTTGACATTAGCTAACGTGCATTGATGGTCGGCTTGTTATGTGTTAGTGACGCTTTCTTTGACTAATACCTTGCAAACACCGTATTACCGTATTGCATCTGATTCAAAGAAATCGAAAAAAAATTCGAACGAAAATTTGAAATTAGATACTATGAGGTATTTTATTGATTGGAAATAGTTTATGTGGTGCCATTGAACACTTTGAATCCATTCGAACGATCAAAATACCAAAAAATAATAACAAACGGCCTATATCGAATAGGGTGAAATGAAAAATTTACGTTTTTTTTTATCTTCACATTTCGCTCATTCAATATAACATTCAGGGCTTCATTTTAAGCTCACACAATTCATCGATATATGGAAAATGAATTTATTTCGATTTTTTTACTGATTTTTTATTCAAACGCGTTTGGCTTATGTTGAATAGGGTGGAATGAAAAATTCGATTTTTTTCATATGAAAATTTGGAAAAAAAACTGAAGTGAGACGCAACCTAATGAACAGGAAAGTTGGAAAGTTATCGAACTCGAACAGTTCGAGTTCGGTTCGTGATCAGCTCTACCGTGTAATCACTACGTTGGTTACAGATTATTTTTAGGGGGACACCGATTTTTGCAGAGCTAGTTACATTTATTATGTCTCTAGTTTCTTCAAGTTTCTGCTAGTTTTTCCAATTTGTTTGCAAACCACATTTCCCATTTTAATCTTTGCTTGCAACTATAATACATAACAAAATATACCAGTGTATTTTTGTAACACGAAGTTAGATAGATGTATTTTTCAATCATAATCATGATGCTATGCTTGAGTGCAACTCTGAGCAGCACTACAGCGGATTCTGAATCTATGACGTTTTGGGAATTTATGGGTGCTCTATTTACTGGTAATTTTGGTGATAAATTACAATTGAATTGAATTTGAAAAGAACCCATTAAGAGAAGTTTAAAGGAGCAATTCCAAATGTCAATCCCAAAATAAATATAGGTGGATTATTTCACAAGGCAAAAAAGGGTAACTAAAAAAAAATCTGAATCGCATATTATTTAATAAACATTACTGAAGTCATTCAAGCCAATTTTATTTAGGTTCGGAACAAATGGTAAATTCGCTTGTTGAAAATGGAGTGAATGTTGACATAACAAAGAGGACTCTGGGCTCTGTTGTTCCAAATGAAAATTATTTAAAATCTTTTTCACACGTGACATCAATGCTTGCACATGCATATTGCTTAGCCAAGTATTAAAATCAAAAGATTTCAAAATTAACACTCATCAAGATTTCATAGATTTTTCATGTTTTCAAAATTAACCGGCAAACTCAAATCTTTGCAAATTTTGTATTGAATTTTGCTTGAAATCGTATAAAAAGATATTAATATCGTTCGTTTTGATCAACAGAGTGCTGGTCACACGCCAATCCATAGTGCTGCTAAAATTGGTAGTTTCTTAGATCCTTTGTTATTATGCATTTGATAACGAAATCAAGGCCAGTAAAATGAATTGATCATTTGACTTAGGTAACGAGACAAATGTCTATTTTCTAATAAAAAACGGATCAAATCCCAACGCTATCAACAATTAAGGAGAGACACCATTACATTTAACTGCTATGAATGGTATCGCAAGTAATTCGAAAATACTTAATGGATATGAATTAAAGTTCATTCGTTTTAGGACATGATAAAGTCGTCGAACTACTTCTTCGAAACGGAGCGGACACTAATTTTGCGGACAGATATGGCGAAACACCATTTCATAAAGCTGCTACCAAAAGTAAGCTATACCTTAGGTTAAAGAAGAATAAAAGAGAAGAATTGGATTCAATCATCAATTTTGTTTATCTAGATTGGGTGAAGATTTTGAATTTGCTAATACAAAATGGAGCTAAAATTGATGATGTGAATAAAAATGGTGAGACAGCACTACATCTTGCCACTAGAAATGGTAATGCGCCAAAGTAGATTGGAGCTAGTTTTATTATGAAACAACGGTTTTAATAATAATTCCACTCTTTAGGCTACGAAGATGCTGTAGACTTTTTATTACAGAATAATGCGGACTTGAATATCAAAAATAAATCTGGCGAGACGCCAACAGATATGGCCAGGGAAAAGGGTAACTTAAAAGCTGGTCAATTTTATAAACATTCCGATATACCGAAAATATATTTTTACTATAAGGCTCTGCGAAGATTGTTGATTTGCTCAAGGTAGTGTTAGTATTGCAAAGAGAGGTAATTTCTGTGATTCTTATTTGCTTAATAATGGCCAAATTAAATTCAAGCATTTCATCTTCTCTCTGCAATTAGCTTGTACAATCTATTCAAAGTATGCACCGGATCGGGTTATTGGTGGTGAAGTTGCAGAAACAGGCGAATTTCCGTGGATGGTATTTTCAATGTGATTATATTTAAATCAAATTAGTTTGGTTGATTTTGATTTTCTCATCATTCAAAGGCGTCTTTGGGCTTTTTGGAACAAAACTATCGAATTACTTTTGCTTGTGGTGGTACAATTATTTCGGATTTCTTCGTATTGACTGCAGCACACTGTACGTTATTAAAACGTCGACCAGTTGTAATACGTTTGGGGAAGGTATTTGAAGGCACTTTATGTACAGAATGTGACAGTAATCAAACAACTGCGACACTGATTTTTTATGACATTAGTTATCTCTAACTAAAGAAGGCGAGATTAGAACTGAAAATCGTCAAATACATGTGAGAAATAAACACTTTAAAATATTTGAGAATCATTTCAAATTGGAAACTTTCAATAACATGCACATTGCACATGCTCTTTTTCATTCGATTAGGAAATTATAAGGCACCCGAATTATTCACTAACAGAGAAAACGAATGACATCGCACTCCTTCGAGTTACTCAACGTATTTGTTTTACGGATTCCATAAGGCCGGCCTGTTTGCAAACGGATCTAAAAGATGAAGATCCAAGCGTTAATCTAACTATTGCGGGTTGGGGCATTCTCACAGCACAATGTATGTTATAATAAAAGCAAATAGTCAAACTTCATTTAGATTTTAGTAAATTTGTCTGTTTCATTCTTTCATTGTTTTAAAAATCTAGGGCGCAATAAAACGGACCTTTTACGTAAAACCGATTTGTTCACAATGCCACTGGAACAGTGTAATGCAACACTTTTGAGATTCAATGAAGTGGGAGGAGATCAAAAAGCTTTACGAAATGGAATCAGCCAGAGTCAGTACTGTGCTCATGATCCCAGTGGAGTACGGGATAGCTGCGAAGGAGACAGCGGTGGACCGCTTCAACTTTATCCCAGAGAAGCAAAAATGGCTAAAATAGTGGGAATTGTGTCATTTGGAATAAGTTGTGGCTCATCACTGCCAGGCCTTTACACCAGAGTAGCATCTTTCACAGACTGGATCGTGTCAAATGTTTGGCCAAATGGCCAAATCATTACGCCATTAGGCACCTCTTGATGTTTATATACGTTCGAAAAATTTAATTTCAACATAAAGATAATTTGTTATAATGTTTAAATTGAATGAATACAAAAAACACATCGGCTAATAAAAATGATAACTCTTGCCCGATTTGACTATACACAAATATAAACAGCATATGAACTTTTTTTTGCAATAAAGTGAAGCGAAGAGATGGTGTTCTGGCTTCCCGCAATGTTCAGTTTCCTCTGTATTGGTTCTTTTATGTGTTCTTTTACGTATCAAACAAATTACCTGCGTCAGTATCACATCGACTGCCGTACGCTGACCTCAAAATTTTTGTTATTGTTCACAAGTTAAAAGGCCACAAAAATCCCAAAAATTCTAATCAATGAATTTATTTGCGAATAAAAAAACTAGTTAAAAAAAGAAACACGATAATTCTTGTCTCAATTCAACCAGATCTGAAATACATTTGACTTTAATATGGTAAATGCTAAATGCATTACTATACAATCGTATTCGAGTAACTGGTTCTTATCATCCTCTTTTTCAATCTCGCATTCGTCAAACAAATGCTTTTTTCTCCGTTCAATCGCTGGTATTAACTGATGTGACTTATATTTCTCTGTAGTGTCAGTCTGCTGCCAACAATTCAAGATGGAACAAGTAATACAATGTTGTACGCAGATGACTTAATAAGAATTAATAGTTATTATTTTATGAGAATAAAATCAACAAGAGAAGGAACATTGTTTTATACAATAAATTGAATTCTCGAACTGAGGATTAATTTAAAAAAAAGACTGCAAAAAATAAAAAAAAAACATGTCTGTAGTGTGAATCAAAGTGTCTACTTGGTTTTGCTAGTTGTTGTTCCGCGAGGTATTTCTCTATTACCGTTTATTTACAAATATGGCTTACGTGTTATCTAATAGAGTGTGTTCAAGTGTGAAATTACGATTTGAAAGCTGATCAATAGATAGAATTTTGACACTTCAATTGAACGAAATTCATTCAATCTTTCCAGATAGATTGTAACGGAGGATTACCCATAGAAATCATTGCATTGGTCATTGGATATTTGCAAAAACCAGTTTCATCGTCCTTGAACTAACAATGTAGGTGTGGCTTAGTTTTGGTTGATATTCCAGTTTCTAGTAAGGTAGAGACTCTAGTTGCGATCCACCCTTGAAATTTCTTGTATCAACATTAGTATTGCTCAATGAATTACTGTCAAATTATTCCTTTGACGTAAGGTAGTTTTTAAGCAAACAGCGAAGTAAATAGACGCACTGATTGAGGTAGCTCCAGACATCGCGTGTAAAAATCCCGAAACAAGTTTTTTTTTGCATTTTAATCATAGTGCTATTACTTCAAGTGAATCAATTCAATAGGGTGAATGGAACGAATTTAGATTCAGTATTTTTCATGAATTTTCAGATGGAATGTTGAATTTGACCAATATCTAGGGGAATTTCTCATGAAAAAAGTTCTCAAAATCTGCAAAAAACTTTCAAATCGGCGTATTTTGGCCTTTATTATTTTTTATTTTCTTTTTGCCACTGAAGGCTTTCAAAATCAATAAACATTGAATTTCTGCAATTATGAGGGTTTTAATTCATACTTTTACATTTTCAGTGGATTTTCTGGGGCGGATCGCATCTACTGTCAATTTTTGTTGTTGGAAAAAGTCGTATCCTCACAAAATTAGAAATACATTTTTTGTCTGTGCATGGAATCATTATGCACTTTCTTTGGATGAATATTTAGCTTTCAATTAATACTGAAACGATAAAAAAAATTCCAAACTGTTCAAAAGTTATGCTCGGAAAATATGACCCGGATCGTAACTAGGGCCTCTTCCTTAGTGTTTTGTTCATAGCAATACATAAAAAATAGATTCCATCGCACATTTTGCGTTAGATTTAAGAATATCTATTTCAGTGTGTGATTGTATTAACGTCAAATCATCAATCTGTTTGTTCTACACAGCAAACAAGATGCATTATTCAACTATGATCCTGATGCTCTGTTTGGGTGCCATTTTGAAGTGTATTTTGGGATATTCTGAATTTCGGTTGAACAGTAGATCGTTGAATAAAAATCACATACAGAAACGTCAAACAAATGTTGATACCGCGACTATACGGGAATTACTTCTTGCCGTATTCGCTGGTAATTTTGATAGTTCAATAAACATTTAGAAACATTTTAGGTTTGAACAATTGAAATATTATTTATATGAAAAATACAACCCTTATTTAGATCAAGAAGAAAAGGTCAAGAGTTTAATTCAAAATGGAACAAATCTTAATGCCAAATTAAATGGAAATACAGCACTTCACATAGCTGCTATCAACGGTGAGTTAAACCTCCTGAAAATAGCTAGCTATTTTTTATACGATGTATCCTTCGTATTGATCTAACAGTATTATTTTCAACTGCTAACAATATCAGGCTCAAAGTAGAGTGAAGTAATTCAAGCCATTTTTTCCTCAGGTCATGAAAAAATAGTGAAGTTGCTGATTGAAAATCGTGCGAATATTGAAATCAGGAATAGAGCTGGTTACACGCCTTTAGTTAGTGCTGTTAAATATGGTAAGAAATTTGCGAACCATAACGAAGAATTATTCCGTATGAATCGATCATTTCATTTAGGTCATAAGACTATTGTCGATTTATTTATTCGCAATGGAGCAAGTCTCAATATTAGTGTCTCAGTGGTAAACACTGGCTATCGTCAAGTTCAAAGTTCATTAAAAAAAATTGATTAATTGACACTTTCAAAATGCATGCACAGGCGAAGAGACTATCGTTGATAAGCTAGTACGAAGTGGAGCACAGGTTAACGTTAGTGATTTTTCACGTGATACACCATTGCATTTTGCTGCTGGAAATGGTAATTTTTGGAATTTTCAATAGAAAACAAAATGAAATAAATTTATCTTCAATTGTTCAAGGAAATGAGAAAATCGTAAGTCTGCTTATTCAAAATGGAGCAAATGTTAATGCTGTAAATAGAAAAGAATTTACACCATTGGTTAATGCAGCCAAATATGGTAATTTAGAAAAGTACCAAAATTTTATGATAAACTAATGACCAAACAAACATAAATTATATAGGTTACGAAAAAATCGTAGATATTTTAATTGAAAATGGAGCGAATGTCGACTTTATTACCGAAAATGGATGGACTCCGTTATTTTTCGCGGTTCAATCTGGTAATATTGAAAATTGAAAAAAAAAATCACAAATCAATAAAAAAAAGAACAAATTTCATTTAGGAAATGAAAAAATTGTTGATCATTTAATTCAAAGTGAGGCAAATGTCAATCTTGTGAACAAAATCGGTGAAACACCGTTGCTGAGTGCAGTGGCCAATGGTTCATCTAAGCACTAAATACAAATTTTTAAAATATATACAAATTACGAATTGTATGGAAATGATTTAAATCAATCACATATTTGAATAGATAAAGAAAACATAGTACGCTTACTACTTCAGCGTAGAGCAAATGTAGACTTCGAGAATATCGATGGATGGACGGCGTTGCATATCGCCGCTCAAGATGGTAAATGATAAATGGATGATCAGTTGAGTGGCTGAGAATAGAAATGAGAGTACAGGATCACCCAAGCAGAAGTGGAACATCAAAAATATTTCGAAAAGATGTAACACAACTCCAAAATCATGATGCCAAAACAATTTTCATGTTGTACATTTGCTCGAGTAATCTCGTATTCACATTTCTATTCCCAGCCACTCAGTTGTTTACACATTTGTTTAGAATTTGAAGTTTAAAACCACAATTATTGCAGGTAACGAAAATATTGTAAACGACCTTATCGAGAATCGAGCCAATATCAATATTGTGAATAATCCCGGGGAATCCCCATTGCTTATTTCTGTTCTTAATGGTAATTCAGCAAACTTCAAGAATAAAAATATCTAAAAATTATATAAGTGAGCTTTGTCTGCAGGTAGAGAGAACATCGTCGAAATATTATTTGAAAATGGAGCAAAAGTTAATGTTGGTCGTTCTGCCTTGCACTATGCAGTCCAAAATGGTAATTTAAAGAGCTAAAAACAACTACCAAAAACAACCAGAACTGAAACTGAAATATCTCTTTATAATTAGGTAACTTAAAAATCGTCGATATTCTAGTCAGTAAAGGAGAAAACATTAATGCTATGAATGATAACGGTTTGACACCATTACATGCTTGTTATGAATGGTAACGTAAATATACTGATCGGAAATATACAGTTTTCAATTGACCTGAAGCAATACACAATTGTTCCTTTATTAGGTTACGATAAAGTTGTTGATTTTCTTGTTCGAAATGGAGCGGATATTAATTTTGCTGACAGATACGGTGAAACGCCATTACATCAGGCTGCTTTAAAAGGTAATATTTGGTAGAGAAATTTAATGATTACAACACGATTGAATCACCAAGAGATTTATTTAGACAGGGCAAAAACCTTAAATTTACTTCTAATAAATGGAGCAAACATTGATGATGTGAATAACAGAGGAGAAACTCCATTACATCTTGCCATTAGTCAAGGTAACGCCCCAATATAAAAGTTAATTTGATTTTATACAATTAACGGCTCTAATATTAATTTTAGGCTATGAAGATATTGTTGATTTGTTATTACAATACAACGCAAATGTGAATATCAGAGATAAAAATAAAAGGACGCCTACGGATGTGGCTACGGAAAATGATAACTTGAGAGCTGATTTAAAAACATAAAACATTTGAGAAAACTATCTGGTGTTATTCACACACACAAATGTTGAACAAATATTTTCCTTTTCAGGTTTTGAGACGATCATTGATTTACTCAAAGGAAGTGTTAGTATTGCAAGAAGAGGTAGTTCATGTCATTATTAGTTTATTTTAAATAAAATTGGTGCATTTCTCCTTTCATTCTTCATTTTCCATGTAAATAGCTTGTACAATATATTCAACGTCATTATCGGATCGAATTTTCGGCGGTGAGCTTGCTAAGCCAGGAGAATTTCCATGGATGGTATTTTGAACATGACTTTATTCAGCTCAGACATTTTTTACCAAACTCAATTTTTTGTTATCCTCTTCAAAGGCTGCTCTTGGCTACTTGAGTAGTAGCTATCGAATCAGTTTTGATTGCGGCGGCACAATTATCTCAGACTATTATATATTGACTGCAGCACACTGCACGCGACTGGACCGTTTACCGGTTGTGATTCGTTTGGGAAAAGTGAGTTAATGTACTTAAGTTAAGTAATTGAAATTAATTCAACAGCGACGATGATTTTTATGTTGAAACTAGATATCACTAACTGAAGAAGGCGAGAACAGAACAGAAAACCGTCAAATACATGTGAGTAAAGAACAAAATCAAAAGATATCTGAAATTTGTTTATGTATGTCTGTTTGTAACTTAATCTTTTGGCATTGTCATCTATATTTCAATTAGGAAATCATAAGGCATCCGGAATATTTACTAACAGAGAAAAAGAATGATATTTCACTGATTCGAGTTACTCAACGTATTTGGTTTACCGAGTTTATAAGGCCGGCATGCTTGCAAACGAACTTAAGGGATGAAAATCCAAGTGTTAATCTTATTGTTACGGGTTGGGGTATTCTCACTGCTCAATGTGGGTGAAAATGAAAGGAAATATTGTGAAAACGAAACAAACAATCAGCTTTCGTATATTTTTCTATTTCATTCTCTCATGTTTTTTTTTCAAAATCTATGGCGCAATAGAACGGATCTTCTACGAAAAACCGAATTGATTACAATGCCACTGGAACAATGCAATACAACACTGTTAGATTACAATGAAAGGGGCGGAAATCAAAAAGCTTTACGAAATGGAATCAGCCAGAGTCAATACTGTGCCTACGATCCCAATGGAGAACGGGATAGTTGCGAAGGAGACAGCGGCGGTCCGCTACAAATTTATCCTAGAAACGCAAAAATGGCTAAAATAGTGGGAATCGTGTCATTTGGTATTAGCTGTGGTTCACCACTAGATTGAATCACATGTGTGGCCAAATGGTCATATCGCTACGCCCTTAGTAACGTCTTGATTGTGTGGCAATTATAAGTGAATAAGTTTTGGTGCTAATAGCTTTCAGTTTAGTGTAATATTATTTAATAAAATAATTTTTCTGTTATGATCATACGATATTAAAAATCAAATAAAAATAAATCAAAATTTTGTGTTGAATGTGCTTGCTTCAAAGTGTTGCTTAGAGAAATTCAAATATAACATAAATGATTATCACTCAAAGAAAAACGATAATATTGAAATAGATGAAAGACAGTGCTTGATGTTTTCATATGCTATTATATTCAGTAGAAACAATTCCTCCAACCAAAAATTATTCATCTGATTTATAACTTTGGCTATTTGTTTCGTTCATAAGAGTTGGCTGAAACTTTTCTAGTAAAAGTAGACAATAACTTTTGACTTTGGAGACATGACCTATGTCTAATGATAGCTAGTGCCACAGCCAACCAAGATATCACGTTCAAATGATAAAAGTTGTTCATTGAAGTATCAAAACGGATGCGAATCACTGACTATTTTCATTTTTATTTGAGTTTCAACACAGCAACAGCAACAGCAACAACAATATCAACAGCGCACAGAACAATGGCGAACACTACAACTTAAAAACTAGTGTTTATTCCATTTATTTTAGAAGACAACAAGACTACGTGTTTTTTTTCAAGTTTTAATGTTTTCGACAATGTCATAACATAAATTTTCAGTATTTTTCAGTGCCCGGTTTGATGTTTTTCTCCATATTCTCTCTCTCTCTCTCTCTCTCTCTCTCTCTCTGTGTGTGTGTGTTTTTTTTGTCGTGCCATAATATTTATTTGCCGTTTTTTTCACTTTTATTGCCCCGAATTCCATGTCGATTTAATCAGTTTTTCCGCAATTGAATGCATGCGTTAGTGGCAATTCGATTTTTATTGGTTATTCCGATAGGTCTGAGATTTTATGCCGGCCACAAAATCAACGGCCAAAAAAAACCGCCGCCCAAAAGATATTTTATGTCACTGTGTGTGTATGGCATTACGGCTGTTATTTTCACATGTTTTAGGAAAAATGTGATATGTTTTTTTTTATTTGTGTCCATGTTGTGTGTCGCTTTATCTGACTTTTATCGTGTTTCAAAAGCATTGGAAAGTTCAGCCAAACGATAATGGTGTTTTATATGGATTTCATATTTGCCTGCGGCTTGGATTTTCAGCAAACATTGTAGACACATTCACACTCCCTCCACTCACGGAGATGGATGATCTCATTTTCGATGGATAAAATTCGATTAAATGTATACAATTTTTGGGCACATATCAGCGCAAACATATACCGCAAGGCCGACCGACACAACGACGGTCCAAATTGTTTATAAGTCACACACATGCAACATGATTTGTTTCGATTCATCGTTCGATTCTGGCCGAAAACCGAACCAATGAAATATCCACAGCATCATATGTTTCCATATCAACGATGGCACTACTCAAACTGGCTATAGCACACATATCAAGCATTCAATGCACAATTCACATTCATGTTCATAATCCTTGGCAATGAACCAATATCGAATTATTGACAATTTTCAAAGTGAAATTTTTGGTACGTGATTTGATATTCGGGAGACAACTCGTTTCGCCTTTTTTTTCTCTTCCTCTTTCTCTCAATTCGGAATGATAAAAATCTTTGATGTAAGAGTAATGCATCGACTCAAGTGGAAAGAGAAGTGAAGCGATGAGAGAGAATGAGTGTTTTTGGCTTTAGCCAAGTTTTCACCTGAGCGTATGCTCATTGCTCACTCTGCTCACTTGATGTGGAAATCCTCTTACAATGTCGACCACATATCGTATTAAGCGCATTTTCAATCCCCAAAAGCTATCCATAAAATCACATATTTTTCATCACGTAAAATTGTTCATATTTTTTTTCTCTATTGGAATAAAATTTGATTTTGGGTTGCTAAAACTGAAAATTCAACACATGAACAGAGAGACTGAGTTCTTTTGCCAGAGGTTGGGGTGGTTTTGATACGAATTACTGCCAATAGCAGCAACCTTTTTCGAAAGCGACGAAGGTGAAACATGATATTTTGTTACGCCATTTCACTTTTGTTCGATGTATCATATAAATGGAAATACATTTTTGGAATATAAACAGTTTTGCTGGCGTGTATTCGTATCGGTTGCCATTCGAAGTGTGCGAGATTTAAATGAAATTCAGTTTTCTACCTTTTCGAATAGCATACAAACGTTTTAAACAAGTAGAAAATAAACAAGATTAAGAATGTATATCATTTTCATTTCTCAATCTACTGTTTTGTTTAACACACAGCAATCGTTCGGTGGCACTTCGTTTACCCAATGAAAATTAATTAGTGTGAACACTCGAATCATATTCATTATTTGATTTAAGCATTGGCACACTTTTGTGAAACTAAAACACACCAACGAAGCATTCTGACTACATCTAAAGTGATCTCAACGGTGGGTTTCGCTTTGCAATATGAGCCAACATAATATAAATATATATTCAGAATAAAATCACTCTCATAGTTTATATACTAATTCGAAAATTCGTTGCACAGCTGAAATTTGTTGAATGTGTTTCTGTTTATATGTGTTTTTTGGGTGTTTTTGGTTGAAATGAACATTTCTCTAGCAAATGCTGAATTATTTGTTCAAAGAATTCAAAATATTTTCATTTGATTTGTTTGGTTTTCCGTTGATTTTACTATGTTTCACTTGCTCATCGTGTATACGTATTTGAATGAATCTTAAGTCGACTTCAGTGTTATTTTCCACGTAAGATCGGTTACGTGGAACTTTCGAACGAAACACGTTCGAGAAGTACCGGTTTAACATTCACTTAAACAGATTCGTTAAAATATTCTTGTTTCTAATTTCACTGAATTGTTGACGCTGGATCTCAGCAGTTATACGTTTTGATCACACACGCCAGTTCTCCTCAATTAATTCATTTTGAAAAATTGACACATTTCGAAATTGAAAATAAAAAAATCGAAATTCGAAGAAAATACTATTTCCGGATCATTTACCAGCTAACCGTTCGTGCCATAAGCAAACAGTACTGAAAAAAGCCTCGGGATTTGTCTAACCCAAAGAATTTCTTCTATGGAATACTGCATCAAAATGCCAATTATGTAATTTATACATCTTTTTCCCGTTTAAATAATTTCTTTTCTTTTTGCATTAACTACATTAAGGTGTAAATTTACAAACACATTCTTTTCACAGTGCATTACACTGAAGATTGTTTTTAAATGAGTTTTAAGCATCACATAATTTTTAGTGTACACATCTGCATTTGTGTATTGTTTGAATCTCATATCGGAATGTAGATATCGCTAATTAGTTTCACGGTGTTTCTCTTTGCATAATCACGTTGTAAGAAGATTATGATCATACATTGGCGCATCTGCTGAGCCGAAATAAAAACCCGGACGGCCAGCAAAAATGCTGAAACGGCACGTTTTTTTTTTGTAGAAATTTCTTCCAACAACAAAAATTCCACTTTACAGACAAAATTATACGCTTGGATTGAAAATCGATTCAAAAATAGAGATTATTTGTGGATTGCACATAAATTCTTGGAACTTACGAGACAAAATATACACATAATCTCACAGTTAGTTTGTGTGCAATGTGAAAAACGTGTATATAAAAAAAACAGCATCCGTATACCATTGTGTGACTGTTTGTGTGAATGCGTACAAAATCATATCTCATCTGTTCTTATTATCATTTACAGTTCCGGTGCATATTAAAGTGTAGTAATAGCAATCTCGTCGCTTGGGAGCGCATGAAAAGTTTTACGCAAATGTTTGCTGAGCTCATTTCATCGCATAATCTGTGCGAAGGGTCTCGACGGTGTCTGATTATGTTGATGATATGACTGTTGTTGTTATTTTGCACCTTGAATATTGCATTTCGGTCCCTAGAGCACATGAATTTTCGGGGAGCCGTAAACTGTTTTGACTCTTTTCTCCCCTTGTGCAGATAAATCTACAGTAAAAGCGAAGAAAAAAAAACACATATGAAAATTTTATTTGTCAGAGTTTTAGCCGTAGATTGAGAGCGGCAATTGACTTTCTTTTGCGCCTTGGTCTAACATTTTACCGCCCTCATCGTGTTTACCTAACATTTCAAATTTAACATAATTTTGCAAGGAAAATGGGAAAAAATGCGACGCGCACGACTGTGTGTATTGTGTGTTTTCTGTTGCGCGCCAATGTGCAATGTGTTAAACCAGACAAACATTAGGCTGTGCTCATGTTTTTATTCCACGGTGCTGAAAACACACAAACGATGTTTGGTGACGACATTTTCTGTGATCTTGAATGCATGTTTATACAAATTTATGTTCAATGTTTGTCATGTTCTGTATCCCATCGTCATCATTTTTAATACATGTTGAACAGCGGTGCAGTTAAAAAGTGTTCATAAATCATAAAATGTGAAGCAACAACAACGCGACGAAAAAAAAAATCAAAAATACACATCGTTAAATCGTTCATTCTAAACGCATACACACAACCAGAGAGAAAATGACAGAACCAAACACACCGATTGCCGATGTTAGTTCTAATATCATTTAAATACATATTGTGTTCTGTGTTCGTTATTCATTTTTACTTTTCGTCTTCTTCATTTTCCATGTTTGTTTTTTTTTTGGTTTTGCTCTTTTTTAAGCTGATTTCGCATGACATGCAGATGTTTGAATTTAAATTAGACATTCTTATGGTTATTCATGTGAAATGCAATGAAATAGAAAGCCAATAGAAGGAATTGTGTGTTTTGTGATGGAACACACACACTCACACTCTCTGCACTCACACTCGCTCACGATGCAAATGCAAGACTCACAGACGACAACAGCAGACAATTAAGATTTTAATGATGCTACGAATCAAGTTATTTTAATTAATAGACGCGTCTCTCATCTCTCCCCCTCTATCTCTCACTCTCGCTCTCTCATCATTCACAGCCAAGGCGGATGATGCACACGGAAAACGGAATTACAACAGAATTTCAGTTAATGGAAACTCAAAACTGGGCGATTTATCACAGCATCACCCAAATACGCAATAGGAAAATGTTTTCATTTACACATTTCCAAATGGAAATGCAATGTTTACACACTTTTCAATATGATCAAATTGTGTTTTGTGTGTGTGTGTGTGTGTGTGTGTGTGTGTGTGTGTGTGTGGATATTTTTCACTTTCTTATTTTCGAGTTGAAGCTGCCAATCACTTGATAGGAAAAAACAGTAAGAAGAAGTGAAAAAAACGGCGGAAGTGGTAAAACTTGCCTTTAAATTGTGAGCAACATGAAAATCGACGAGAAAAAAAACACAAGCGGCTGGGTTCAGTTTGTTCAGCTTGAGCAAGGAATTGAATGCTAAGATTCGGCGGTGGCGGCAGCACGTGCCAACTTGTTATTTATTATTTTGTGGAAAAATTTATGATTTGTTTCGGGTTAATCGATGTAAAGTTGTTTTTGGTTGTTTGATTTATAGTAAAAAGGTACCGGCCGACCGAAAAAAATCGTCAAACGAGCAAAAAACGGTAGCCAATCGAGAGAAAAAAGAAACAGACCATCGAATTGCACGCGAGGTTCATAGTCACAAATGAATCATTCACTTGCGATTTATAATGTCGTCCGTAAATTTTATCTATGATTCTACTTCTGTTTCTATCAAAAGTCGACCGGAAAACAAATCCAAGTAAAATGGTTTTTAATGTTTTTGTACAATTTCATTTTTGTTGAATAACACAGGCACGAAATTCAGTTGAATTGAATTTTCTTGGAAATGGAAGGCGTCAGTAAGCGGCACAGTCACGTAGCAATCGGTATTAAGTAATGTTGTGAAATGCTAGAATAGAAAAACTGTTGTGTTTACATTAACTTTAAATAAAAGAACATAAATAAGCTGCATCGATAAAAAACAAAAAACAAAAACTTGAAAGTGCTAACGAGAAAAACGGCATTCAATTGAAAAATCATTTCGACGATGTTCGCGCTATTCCATTCATGGGTAAACAAGCAGAGATAGATTCGTGTAACAGGCCAAACTAGATGCATTCATCATTCAGTGGATCCGATGTGTTTTTGGGTTTGTCATTGTGTAAATGGAGCTTTTTTTCCATTCTCTGTCGCGTATTTTCGGTGTATTTTTGTTTTTGTCAATTTACAGCACCAACCTTTTGGAATACATCGTTCTATTTTTGCAAGTGCTAAATCAATAGTTTTGTGTGTTTTTTCCCCTCTGTAAAGTGTACAAATTGTATGAAATCCGCTATTCTTGCCGCAATATGCAAAAGATTGGCATTTCTGCATTGCATCCAGATTTATTCGTACAGCCCATTCCATCAGGCTTTCTGTGTCTATTTTGTAATCATCAAACTATTTGATGTGGTGATAGTTTTTTATGAATTGCAATGAAGGAATAAAAACACCAATCTCCCATGCCAAACGCTGCACAGAAACCAAATTTACAAATGAAACGCAAAATGCACGAAAAAAACAAACCAGGACACCAAAAGCTAAAACAAATCCAGAGCAAAAACACATCCAAAGAGTGTTCAAATAACGCATACAAATGGGAAAAGAAATGGGAAAAATTAATAGAAAAAGATTCTTACACAAAGATTAGCAAATAAACACTATTTAAAGTTTTTAATGAGTTTTAGTTTTTTTCCTGCAATTTGTTGATGTTTACACGAGATAATGGCAGGGAAAATGACACTTGATTTCCTTAGGTATACACGATACTATTTTCATGTTCCATACAACGAAATGCGATGAACGCGCATAACGACACTGTCACACAAAAGACGAAAGTCCCCTTTTTGTGTTTTTTATTTTTTTATTTTTGTTGAAATGATGCATTGCGTGCAGTTCATCTGTCTCAAATATGATTTAGTTGGTTGAAAAGTCAAGTCCGACACTCGCTATCTCACCATCGAGCCTTGGCCGAATGATTTTTCAAGCCATTCCAACATGTTCAATTAAATGCAGTTTTATCTCGAATAACATGAAACAAAATTCCCTGCCAGCATTTTCTTGTGTGCCACAAATTGAGCGCATCCGTACAATCATCAAGAAGCGTTTATTTAACCTATTTCTTCGTTTGCTATTTGACTGGCTCTTGCTCAGCAAATGCATTTTATGTTGGCGTTACGCGCTTATGCATTGCTCCCCTTTCTCGTTCTGTAAAAGTGGATTTTAAGCGGAGAAGGCAAAGAAGGGAGAGAGAGAGGTGGAATTCTAGTGATGTAGAGAATGATGCCATTTTATAACTTTGCCTCATGGTTTGTGTTTAATTGCAATTTCCAACTGATATACATCCGGAAATGCATTTTCAAAATCAAAAAAAAAAAAAATTACTTTTGATTGCAGCTGATGATGGTAGTGTGGTAGTGATAAATTTCGCTATCTAAATACCAAGCACCACAATTTCATTTTATCAACTGTAGTTTTCTTTTGTACGTGGTAGTTTTTCGTTTCGTAAATAATACAATTTCAGCGCTTGAATGCTGTGCAAATGCTAAAATTACTTCATCAAAGGATGGACGTTTCTGTGTCACTTGCAGCGATGGACATTGCATGGTTGTTATTTTTCCACTCTTTCTCTCCACAATCTGACCTAAATTGAGTGTGTGTGTGTGTGTATACGAGTCCATTGAATGTGTATACAGTTTAAAAAAAAAACACCAACCTCAAACAGTGACAATAAATACTAATGCAACTCTCTATAAAGATGTGATGTGCGAGATAGAGCCAGAGAATTTGACATGTTGTAGCAACCCAAGTCGAACAACTTGATGAAACGACTTAGTTTGCTGAAATGTTTCTTTAGATAGCGACACGAGCCACATCAATGAAGATGGCCTCGTCCATAACTTGACAGCCATTATAAAAAAAACAGAGGCAATCATTTAAAATGTCAGTATTTAACAACAATGTAGCCTCAATACCATGTAATTGATCGTAATATATACATTTTATCTCTAATGATATGTGTCGAAATAAACATTTACCCATTACAACTGACTGACTGCAAAGAAAAAATCGAAGACAATTCGAAAATGATGCGTAATTTATGCAAATCTTAACATTTTTATACGCTTTTCGATAAAAGCAATTTGATATGGAACAAGAAATGTATTCATGCATTCATGCATTCATTTTATACGACATTTTTTGAAGCATTCATTCGGTTCACTTGAAACCAGCTGTTGAACTGCTTTAGAGCAATCAGAAATAATAAAAGTTGAAAATCAGTAAATACAATGTTTAATCATTTGTCAAGCTTGGCTATCTGCGCTAAAATCACAACGGCTTGATTTAACTCAATTAATGACCTGGGAATAAATGATGATCGCGGGGGGAAAGTGTGCTTAAAAATGATACGATTTTTAATAAAAATTGTAAATTTACGGTATCAATTAGAATAATTATCACGAATGGAAATACACGTACGCACGTTGTGTGCACAGCTCAGAGCTCATTATCATTGGAATGGTTAACAAAAACCACGTTTTGTTTTAATCGGTTGTGGTTCGGTAGCACACCCTCAACTCACAGCACAGTTCAGCACAAAACAACACACACACCACAACTTCAAATGATTGCTGTAAGCCAAAAAGAAACACATTATCATTTATCAGAAGTGGGAAATGCATGATGACAACGGCAACAATGTAACATTAACGTGTTTTAAATGGCATTTGCATAAATATTCAATTATGTTTACGGCTTAACCATACTACTGTTCCCTACATAATGTAAAGTGCTTCGTGTATTTTTTATTTCTCTTCTCTTCTTCGGAGTATCATTTGGTGGTACCATCGAGTCGCAGTGAGTTGGAAATTCTCCAGCGTAGAGAAGATGAAGTACAAAAAAAAACAAGCGAAAAATGTATGAATCGATAAGTGGGCTCATTTTTACGACATCAGAAAGATCGAAGCAGTTTTTTTTTAGTCTCTTTCGTTCCTTTTTGTGGATGCGTTTTGACAATTTTTGGCTGATTTTACCATAAAGTTGCATGAATTTGTGTCAATATTTTATGCCATTGAATCTCCATGCAAAAGACATTCGAAACATTTGCGAGCGTGTGAGCTGGCGTCATTAGAATGTATGTGATATTGGTGTGCGCACCAAATATAAGTTGAATTTAATTGAAAGGGTAATTTAGCTAATGGAATATTGACATTTCATTCATCATTTTCTTCCGTTTATTCATGGCTTAACTGATGAGATCTTTGAAGAATGGCACGAAAAAACGACTTCTATTAAGTCATTGAATTGTTTACCATGTCAATATTGTTATCACTCAGCAGAACCACGGCCATAAAGTATTCTTATCAAGGAAGGACATACCTTAAAATAGAATAGACGTGTAAATATACATTAACTTAAGTGGTAATTTGATCAATATCATAACGAATTTTTCTCACATTTCAAATAAATTCGATGGTTATCGATAGAAAAAGAGTGCAAACACATTTTTTTTTCTTTTGCCGTCACTCGTTCAGGCTCATTTCCGTTTCTCATTTAGAAAAAAATTGCACCTTCGGTAGCAACAACACATTCCCCATGATAGATATCAAATTCTGTCATTTCGAACAACTTTACCATGCCACCTTTTCCACAGGAAGCAACCACATTTTCATTTCGTCTACGAAAATTCGATAAAATTCAAATATTAAAGAGAATTCTCAAGTCTGTGTCTATGTCTGCTGGTCGTATCATCAGTATGATAATCATTTTTCCTTTGTAAACCTGATGCTTTGAAAATTATCTGAAAGATTCAATTGAGTACATTTGTTGCTTTTGCACACAATGAAATGCGGTAAAATGGAATAGAATAAATCAGTCCCCGAGAAAATGATGAGATAGACGAAACTAAGCCAACTTATCTCTTTCTTCTCGAGCATAATCTTTGTTCTTTATGCAGCACGTATAAAGATGACTTTTCTTCATATGGATGACTGTTTTATTCCACCCCATCCGATACAACACGCTGTTTCGTTTCCATTCATAACTTTGAATCTAGATACCAGTATACCAAATACCATAGACAATGGATATGCAAATCCTTCCGTGTTTCATGATGCTTTGCATGGCGTTTATACCATTTCAATGCTCATTGCTCAATGTTCAATGCTCAATGTGTTTTGTTCCATGCAAGATTTTTTTTATCTCGCAACGAATGACGTTAATATTGTGTCAAATCAATTCTCATTCACTTTTATTCACCCGCTTACAATATCCCAAATTGGCATCTTTGCCGAAGTGAGCATCAATGCGCTTTCATCAGCAGAGATTTTCGAAATATTGCTATTGTTTCTCTCGCTATCTCCCCATTGCAAAACCATAGCAAAGTCACATGATTATTGGGTACGCTCATCGGCATGTGATGATTGGCGAATATATCGCATGAGTTATAACGTGCAAATAGACACACGGTGACAGATATTGACAGGTGTGAGTTTGATGAGCGCTTCATTTTAGCCATGTTTTTGTTTTGTTCTCAACAATCGCATTAATTGGTAAGCCATCGTCAACCGTCAGTGACGCGTAACACGACAGGAAAACGCATCCAACTAGCAATTGTCGGTTAATATAGTGAAACGGCAACGGTAGATGAAATAACGGTTCCACGGGGTAGGAGATTGAATTGGATGACTTTACTGAACAATGTAGACCGAAACCCATTGTGGCATTTTTTACATTCTCCAAATACATCACGCTGTTGAGCCGATAAACGGCATGAACACCATACTAATTCTTTTCACGTTTTAAATAACTTTCAATTTGTTCAACAACTGAGTAGTTTTTCAGGAGCTCATGTCTTCTGTCTGGATGAGTTCCTTTTTTTATAGACACAACGTCAAGAATGAAAATTTGACGATTGCAATATTTGAACCATGAGACACAACTAACGTCAAGGGAGCGAAACAACGACGAAAAAAATCCTAAATAAAGGTAATATTCTTATAGCTGAGTTTGCAACATTGCCATAAAGAATATTTTCATATTTTTGCAGACGTACGAAAATGTACCCAATTCAAAATCATATCAAGTGGTTTAACAGAGGCAAACGGGAATGAAAAAAAATAGAGATTCCCATTGGTAATGTCTCGGCAAAGGTTATAAAAGCACGTTACATTTTCGTTGATTTTCGATGGAGAGAAAAATGCTCAACGATGTGAAAACGGTGACATCAGGTGCATCTCACTTTTATCCAGATGACTTTGAATGTCGTTTGTCAATTCGTCATGATGATTTTCTGTTTTTATGGCATTTCAACATTCAAAAATGCCTGGATTTTTCTGAATATTCAACGTATAGATTTTTATTTTTCATCATTTTTTGTTTCATTCATTTTTATTTTGAGCGCACACCAAATGGAATTCCAGCTCAACATCATAGAACGGCCAAATCTTCATTGCATTCACAAAATACAGACCAAACGCTTGGATTCAAAGAAAGTCAATTTCAAGAGCCGTGCAATTCAAAATAGACCAACCGCTTTTGCAAATTATTATATTCAAAATGATAAATATAGTCATGGACGATGCCGAAAAAATGTATTGCAAAGGCAAAATCAGTTGTATGAATATAGTCACATTTTTTGGGTGTTTTTTTTTGAATCTGTTGCCTTTTAGCTCCGTTGGAAATCGGATACTCCTTTTGTTGCTACGTACAAACATATCTCGGAGAAAAATGATATCCATCGCTTATGTCGAGAAGATAAGAATACGGTAATTTTATTAAAATAGACAACCCCAATAACGTTTACATCATACAAATCAAAATATGCGAACTGATTTTTGTTCGGCTCCTCTTCAATTTCAAATATTCGCACAGTTGGTTTGTTTTCTAATCTAGTTTTATTCGAAAGATGAATCGAAATCGCTTGAAATTGAGTTGACATTCAATGGAAATGAGATTTAACCACGGCAAAGGATTTAAATTTAAAATTATACAAATGCCATATTAGATATACCGTAAATTTGCGCTTCGGGGGAGAAAATTGACTAAAGTTTCGATTTATTTTTATTATATTGCGCTTGTTGGCATGTACACGTTTGCGAGCAATATTTCCAGTTAAAATTATATTTCCATCTCAATTGAATCTATTGGATGGGTTCATTCGCTTTTTGTTCGCCCATCATGGCCAAATCCAAGCGGTTTCGCACGTGTTTTTCATCTCTGTTGGCACCATTGTTTGCCTCATTTTAGTTTTGCATGTGCCAATTACCATGCGAGAGTCGTTCATTAAGTATGCGAATGAGTCTAAGTATATGTGTGTGTGTGTGTGTGCGAGAGAGAGAGAGAGAGAGAGTAGATTTATTCTTAGTTTTGGTTAACATTTTCGAATGGGTCAGAAATATTCGTCCGTGGTTTTACTGGATTTTCCCCCATTTATAAATATGCATAGAAATTTTCTCATTGGAAGCGTAAATTGTCTAAAGTTATGTGGTAGCTGTGAGCACATAAACTTTCAAATAACTGAATGCAAAAGTTGCGAGAGATGGAAAGCGTTTTAGTAATAGCACAAATGCACACCCTATCCACATATTTAACCCTATGTGCTTGTGCTTGTGCTTGTACTCATTGCATTGAACTGAATTTAAATGTGATTTATGTGGCTTTGGTGTACCAAAAATTTCAACGCTCTTGGATTATGAGAATCTGTGAGATTGGATTTAGACGAAGACAAAAAAAAACAACATGAGCAACGTTTCGAAAATTAAAATCACATACAGTGCAATTCAGTGGTCTTAATGCAGGATGCGTGTTATTTGGATTCGTGACATTGATACGCTTTGATGTATAGAGAGTCTTACTCTGCCAATTTCTGTCGAAATGAGACAGAAAAATACACACACACTCACAATCCCAAAACCGCAGATACTTTAAATGCGTTACCGTTTTATTCTTCGACGGCTGGACAAACATCGAGTGAAATATGTTGCAGGGTGTGCATTCGGTACCAATTCGAATCGTTTAGTTTCGAAAATAAAACCCAAACAAACCAAACCAATTACCATCATTTCATGAAAGGGCTCGCCAATTGCTCCGAACCAAAGCGACAATTTGCGATGTGATAGTTTATTTCCAACTAACAATTGCAATTGCAAAGGAAGTGAGCAGTGTCCGTTTCACCATGGACATTCGTACGAACATCACACGATACGATGATATGGAATGAAATGTGTTTCTTTTAATGAGCAAACGAGCGAATCGAGCAATTCGATGGTTCTCGAAACAACGGACCCAAAATTGGAAATTTAATTATCGTCAATTCATGGTGTACGCTGACGTAACATTTAAGATAAGTTTTGTGCAAAATACCAAACTCATGCAATCGAAAACAATGGATTCCAATAGAACCAGGAGCAGCAGTTTATTTCATTGACCGAGCAACTATAGAGCATTGGAATAGTGAAAACGCTTACGCTTACTTTTGCCCATTGTATTTAATTTAAACAACGATAATGGAAATCCAAATAGAATGACAAACACGAAACAAAACAACACTTGGATAGTGATTTTCACGGACAGAGTCAAAGACACAAGAGCCCAATGTAATTTGACGCCCTAATCAGTGAAATAAATAAATAAATAGAGAAAGCAAGCGAGATTGAAGCGATCGCATAATTTTTTCCCTCAAGCATTTGACGGCAATAACAGTATTTGGTGATTGCCACCAGAACTCATGCCGATTATCGTAAATGTGAATTAACATTAATTTAGACAAGGCCAATACAGCCAGCATAAAACAATGTGCGTCGTCATTCGTGTACACACATTTAAACATTTTTCTTTTGTTTTGGTTTTTGGTTGTTATTTTCGATTATTTAATGGCCACAAGTCGCCCATAAATTTCGAGTTAATCAAACACAAAGTAATATCAAATGAAACATAAGAAGCCGCATGCTATTTGAATATATATACAATACATATATATATATATGTAACGCATATAAATGCGTTTAGTTTGGTAAAGAGATTTGGGAAATTTTTTTCTCCGAAATGACAATTTGAGCGAACAAAATGAGGCCTATTAAAATGGATTGCACTCATTAAATCGTTGAATCGATGGTTTAGTGCTGTATGACAACAAAAACCAACTGTGCAATAATCTCATTTGGCTTCTATATAAATGTGTCTTCGCTCTCTCGTATCTCTGGTTATAATATTATGAAAAGCCTGAAATCAAACTGACGAAAAGTGATTAGCATTTGAATTAGTATGCGTGCGCGCTTCGTACCGCTTACTTTGACTATATAAACTCTGAAATTGGCTATAGAGAATGGTTTTGTGTTCAAACATTTGCCATTCAATGGTTTTATGTGTGTATGGAAATGTTTTATTAGAAAGTGTCAGTTCGTGGTTGCTGTTAGATAACACACACACACACACCCAAAATCATACCGATTATAATCGTGTTGGTTAAAATTGTTGGATGGAAAATGTATTGCGTCGCTTGAAAATCGATTTGCATGAAGTAAAATCCTACATATTTTAGAATAATTTTCAGTGGTAAATCACTGTATTGGAGTCGATTTATGCGGTTTTCGATGTTACGTTATGTGTAGTAACCGATTTAGATTTAAATGAACGAACCATTTTATTGGACGATGAAGGTTTTTACACCAAAAACCATTCCCAAAATAAATGTATATCATTACACCATGCCAATGGAATTGTGGAATTGGAGCATTTGAGTGGTAGTGTTAAAGGTTTGGTTCGGTTGATGTTGTCAACACCCAAAACGGTTGACAGTGTTAAAAAGATATAAAAATCGGTTAACGCAATTTATATCGATGTGATGTGTGTTGTTTATGGCATAAACGTAGTTAATTCATCAAAATTGTAATGATGACGCGCATCAACCACAGAGAATGATGATTGCCGTTATGGTGTGTTTCTATGGAAAATCTGCTTGATATGTACGCATGCCTTTGCATTCGATAGCCATCCCAAAAAAAAACAACAACCTCATGATTTACCATCAAAACATGCACGCTCATACACACACACACACGCGCGCACTCAATCATCAATTCTTTAAATGACTATCTGCTCGGTGTGGCTTTTGCCTGGTCGAAGGAAATCACTAGGCTATGAATCTTACAGGCGGCATTTATAAATATTCATCTTTGGAATGCATATTTGTTGTCGTGTTGGCTCTCACTCCTGCTTGCTCTCACTTGCTCCTGCTCGACAATGGTTTTACATTGGAACGTGCGTACACATGTCTTTGGTGAAATTCAACGCACATCGGTCGACCATATGCACTGCATATTTTCAATCTGGCTCATCAGATAGCTAACGGCATTTGCCCGATTCTCATTGATATGTTTTTTCCCATTTTTATTTTCGTCTATTTGGAATTTTCGCCGCGTTGCGTTTCGTTCGCAGTACGATGATTCGTTCATTTGTCTGTTTGCACAGGAACCATGCAAAAGCGGCACAACATTTCATTTGAATGATTGCATTCGTACACATAGAAATTTATTAAATAAACACATTGTGCTCAAACATCATTTGAACGGCGTTCGTTGCCTCGGCACATTCACAGAAGAGAAAGAGAGATAGTGATAGAGAGAAAGAGGGAGAGAAAGAAGAGGGAGTACGTGAAAAAGCATTTTTTTGAAAAATTACACCAAATAAAATCTATAATAGCAATGAGAATAAATGGTACGCTTCGATAATAATAATCATTGGCGGAAGCGACGGCAGCAGCAGCATCCAAGCGATTTTGCCCAAGTACCACACTGAAAATTGTAAATTTACCGCTCATAAATTGTGTGAATGTTGAGCTTGTTGAATGAAAACCAGCAAGTAGCTGGAAAAGTGAGAATAAAAAACCGAACAGAGCCCAGCAATTGAGAGAATAAGGGGGAGAGAGAGAGAGAGAGAGAGAGAGAGAGAGAGAGAGAGAGAGAGAGAGAGAGAGAGAGAGAGAGAGAGAGAGAGAGAGAGAGAGAGAGAGAGAGAGAGAGAGAGAGAGAGAGAGAGAAAATCGATGGTCCTGTGTGAACAAGAGTATTTTTAAAATCAAGATCTCGATTAAGAGCCGACTCACACATAATGAAAGACTATTCAGTCTGCGTTGAACCATGGGTTAATATATCGGTTTTGCGCTCCGTTAAAGAGTTTATCGTTTTTGCCGCTTTTTTTTCTTCGTTGTTGAAAATGAAGAGATTGTTTTTTTTTGTATATGGTTTTGTTGATTCAAGTCGTTTAAAAAAAATGTAATACAACCAAAAAGAGAACGAGAAAAAGAGAGAGAACGAGAGAGAGATCCAGAGAGAGAGCTATAGCGAGAGAGAGAAAAAATCGATTCCAAACGTATGAAAATAATGAACAACGACGCCAACAATGTGGAAAAATGAACACCACACAGAACATAATGAAAAATTAAATATAAACTGCAGCATAAGCAAATGCAAATGCCAGGCCCCGTGTCGATGTGTTCAATGGCACTTTCGATTTTTCTTCTCGCTTCGCTCATTTACACATTTTTTCGTTGTTCGCCGAAACGTGTACTCGGAAACTGTCGAATATATTTATTTCACGAAAAAAAATTACTACTTGACTGTTTACATAACGGGAGCGTGCATTTGCTGTGTCCGTGTTGATGTTATATTCTCCTCAATTATTGCCGTTCATTTGGTGTCTGTTATTCTAAATTTGGTTAATTTACGAAATGAAGCGCACAAAAATCACACGGCCATAGACAAAAGAAAATGCGTGTGCGAGCAAGTAAATGAAGAAAATGAGGCCATTCCGTGGAGCGAATGGAGTGTGTTGTAACAAGTAAAACCGAACACACGATTGAATTTTACAGTTTTGAACAGTTTTATGTGAGTACACAGTACAGGCACGGGGACAAGAGCAATCCAAAATGAATAGAAAACAGGTTCAAAACAGCGTTGAAAATATATCGACAGAATCATGAAAATTTTCATATCCTTCTGTTTGTTCTTTGCCTTTTTTACAGCCATTTTATATCGTTGGTGCTTTTTTCTCGTTCCCTCCTTTTCTCTCTCTCTCTCTCTCTCTCTCTCTCTCTCTCTCTCTCTCTCTCTCTCTCTCAAAAGTCGTAAAATTGTGCTGGAGAAAATCAAAATGAAGCATTCGTTGATTTTAAGTTCGTTTTTTTCTTCTTCTTTTCTTTTCTGTCTTTTCAGCTGTGTGGCATTCACACACAGCATGAGCCAAGCAATTTTCGCCGATGAAAAAACATGATTCCAAAAAGGGCCAACGAATGTTCTAATTGAAGATTATATGAAAAAAATATAAAAGTAACAAAAAAAGAGAGAGAAAAAAGCGATGAATAAAGAAAAACATTTCGATGTTTTTTTCGCCTATTTTGCAATTTAACCTCTGGCTTTGCAACAACCAATGTGTTCCATTCCATTTACGTCTACGTCTTTGTAATAATGTTCACTCGCTTGCTTCTTCTCAAGAAAGTTTTGTTTCGCAATATCCGAAACGGTAGTTCGATATGTTTTTTTCGTGGTTGGATTGTAAGCATTGGCGTCTATCAAAACAAATAAATGCCACGGAAAAATTGGTACGGTTTGAGGTGAAAATGGGGACAAAATGTGGAAAAAAACCAACAAAACAAAAGCAGTCACGTCAAGAAGCTATAGATGATCAGCGCAATATTATGCTATTCACGGTTGTCAATGGTTTGTGCGTTTTGACATGGTTACGATTCTCAAATAGAAAATGCGAATCAAGTGAACGAACCACAGAGCTAGAGAATGGCTGGTAAGAGCAAAATAGGAGATTATGACGTGGAAAAATGAAATGACGAGCGGAAAAGTCAAGTGAAGTCACACTCGCACACGAAAGTATAGACGGAGAAGCAGGTCGATTGTGATTGGAAGTGACAATGCGAACCAAGAGGCAAAGAAGTATAGCGATTCATGCTGCGAAAACCGTTACAAGCCGAACAACTAGGGCGTTATGACACTTTTATAAAAGCAGCAGTATTAAGTTTCGGGGCGAACAACAAAAAAATGGAAATACAAAACTTCAATTATCCTTTGTATTCGAATTTCGCGGAGTAGCAATAATAGAGAATGTTGCCACTTTTGAGAGGCCATTTACGAAAATGTACCGAACTGTGTACAACCAAGTGACAGATCCTGTCACGTACATCATCACACAAAGTAAAAAAAAACACACATACACATTGTAAATTACTTTGAAACATAAACTATTTGCAGCTGTCACTCATTTCAAATGTCTTTTGCCTTGGCTCTCACCTGCTGACGCTTAAGTACATTTTTCAAATGTGATGCCACCGATTCCAACGAGAAGAAAATGTGTTTAGCGAGATTATATATTGTGTGCAGGTGGGCAACAACCACTTCAACATGATTAAGACTTATTGAGGAAACAAGAATAACGGTGCCACTTTCAACCGAATTCAATGAATCATTTTTATTGACAACAATTCCGGTGTATAATTAAAAATAAATCATTTTTAATGCCAACAACGTTTCGTCCGAGATTGCCGAACAGTAACAAAAATAATTGTTAGGCTTCATTTTTATTTTTCATTTTATGTTGATTTTGCTTCATGAAAAGCAAAACACTTCACATTTTATGATTGCAACGAATGTTTTTTTTCCTAACAACGACAATCCGACACGATGACAATAACAATTTATTACAATGTCATATCACATTTACTGTCAATCAAACGGATGCGAAGGTGGCGCAAAATCGATAGCAACACAACATGTTGAAATTATGTTACAAAAAAGGGGGCGCCCCTTTTACAATAGCAGCAACATAGAAATTAAAGACGGTTCGTCGTCTCTTGGGACTAATTTAATAACCGATAGGGAGATAATCCATCACACATTTTTGTTGTTGTTGAACAAATTGATTTATGGCTAGGCTGCGTCGAATGGCTGATAAAAATATTGTATTTTCGTATTTGATGAGCTCAACCGATGCGACCGTTGATTCTATTGAATTTTGTCGCATTCCGAGCCAAAAGTCAGTCTGAAGTGTTCGCTTATCGCTAACACGCATTTTATATTCAATTCGTGAGCTCTGGTAACAAAAGCCGTAATTTTAATGTAACATTCATTTGAAACTATGGCAAGCAAACAGTAGAAAGACTTAAATCATGGAAACCATCGTTGAAAAGAGAATTAAGCATGATCTCATCGAGACATGTAGCGTTGAAAAGGTTTCAATCTAAAATGAAAGAAAATGACTGAAAGAATATGTGCTCATTTTTCGAATACACGGATTATTATGAAGGGCTGGTAATCAGACGTTTATCAAAAGATTCAAAGACCTAAAAGAGCTATGCATACGACCCATAACCGCTGACTGTGTTGAAAAAAACCACGTTATTACTAACGAGACTTCCTTCAAATGGCATTTGGCTCAAGCAACATACGGTTGAGCAATCACAACGGTGAAGATAGCTTAGTCCAGCTTATTTTCAAATCAATCACAAATTTACTCTCGAATATCCCGTCATCAGAGAAAGTAATCAATTTAACCGAGACAAAATGCACATCAATTAGAATAATGTGCTTCTGTATGGAAAATTTCAAAGAACATAAGTTTAAAGTGGTATTCATTTAGGTTCGAAACCCAATCATAAATCCTTCGAATCGAATAAAAAAACGAATTGGAAAAACCAATAAAATATGAAAACAGGCAGCTGCCTAGAAGTAAGTATTTCTTTAAAAAAGTTCATCGTTGCTTACCTTCAAAATAATGAAATTCATGCCGGCCATGTTCGCCTGTTTCACTGTGTCCAATCGAGATCAGAAGGAGTAAAAACTAATTTTTTTTTGTTGTTGTCGTTTCGAAGTTACTGAAACTGTAAAGAAAATCAGTTTTCCGCATAAATTCCGTACTTTTCCGAGCAGTTGATCACTCAATTGTGTTTGCTGGCTGCTGGTTTTCCTCGTTTTGTTCTCTAGCGCGTATTTGTTGGCTATTTTGTTGTTGTTGTTGGTGTTTTGTTTGCAACTCTCTTTCTTTTTCTTTCGGTTTGGTGTTCGTTGAATTTATTTCGTATTCACAGTGTACAAATTTATTTCCCTCCGTATTTCGGAGAGTAATTGTTGAATTGCATTCCACTTGTGTTGCAGTTAACAGTGTTTTTTTTCTTCCTCTAGATGCCCTGGACTGGAGCATGCGTTCCCTCTATTCGTTATTAATATTATTGTGCTGGTTCTGGCTCTGCTATCCTATTTTTGTTTGGGTTCTTTTTTTGTATGCATTTATTTGCAAATCTCGTTTTTCGAGACTGTTGTTATCGTCGTCGTCGTTGATTTTTTGTTGTTGTTGTTGTTTACTCTCTTACTCTCTATTGTAAATGTGCACGGACGCATGCATAACATGCAAACGGTCCATATGAATAGATTGTTAGTGTGTATATTACTCTCTCGAGGTTATTTATATTTGCAATTAACGATAAAATATCGTTTGATGCTTGCACAGCAGCCAAGGCGTCAGCTGAACAGTGTGCATTTTTACTTGAACGCCTTTGTTTTTACCATTGAGAGGTTTTTAACAATTCATTTGGGGAGCGACGCAAAACTCTGCGCGAAATGACAGAGAAAAGCAGCTAGCGAATCAGAGTGAATGAAACTGAAAGAGTGTGTGCAAAAGCAAATCGAGTATTCCACACACACACACACACAAACATATACAAAAACACACACAGTGTCGAGTTCAGCGCACTAAACGATACTTCCAGGCTAAGTGTAAAAATGCTGCAAAATAATCAAGAGAGAAAGAAAAAAAAACACAACAACAACAACTTTATTTAGTAACCGAGTAAATTGGATATTTTTGATTTAATTTCGAGTACGGTTCGGTCATCGAATACAAATGGATTTATTTACGATTCACACAGTGAATGAATGAGACACTTTTTATTACGACAACAGCCAATTCATTTGTGTCTGTAGGGGTTAGGGTATGAAACCGAAAACGGATTGGCAAAATAGAATTTCAAATGACTTTAATTATGTTGGATGGATTTGAAAGCACAAGAACAAAAGAAATGCTTAAATGTGAAATTGAAAATTATAGATAGAAAAAAGGGGTTTCAATATCTCCCATTGGTATTTACGCGTCTCACAAAAACCTCAATGACAGTGATTTGGTTTGAATTCGCTTTTTTGCACCCGCTCGTCGGATTCATTTCACGAAATAATTCAAATTGTGGCAAGGTTCGTGCATCATTTGATAAGAGTTGCAGTAGATTTATTTGCCATTATGGACGATGTCATGCATCTGGAAAACGCTTTCCACAACGTTACGATGATTTATTGATTGTTCGTTTTCATTTCACTTCCTCTCAACTTGAGTTTCGCTTCAATACGTTCGTTTGTGCATTCGTTTTCAAATTCGATACAGAAGCGAAATGAATTTATTTTTTTTTTTGAAAAAGGCGAGAAAAATCGGTGGAAAAAGGAATCCCAAATGCTATGAATATTGAACAAAACCGATTGAACTTGTTCTCTCAAGCGGCAGACAAACTCGTAACATTCATTTGGGATACGATGTGTCTGTACATTCCATTGAATGTGGCAAGTATATGTTTCAATACGAAAATCATACCTTATATTTGTTTTGAATTCTTTGTATATTGACTTTTTTACATTTACATCGTGCACACACACACGCACACACACTGAACTTCATCGGAATCGAAATAAAAATTCCGGTTGTTTTTTTTTCTCTCCCGCTTTTTCTTTCTCTTTCGCACGCTAGAAAACATGTGGCACGCACTTTTAAATGCAACTCCATATCTCAAGCTCTCTCAGAAACGTGCAACATGCAAAACGGACAAGCGAACATAACAAATCAATTTTGAAATGCAATGCATCAATTGTAACAAATTGCATCACAGAGCATAGTAATGTGATGTATTGAGCGGATTTTCTTTTTTTATTTGCATAAATCGCATTTAGATTGATGATTTGGGTATTTACGATAATATCAACGCCAACCATTTTATACATTAGCACGTGAGCATCAATACCATGGGGTTTTCCTGTTTGAGAATTATGCATCCACTGTAATCCTATTACAATGCCAGAAGCAACGCGTTCCACCACGAAATCCAAATGCCCAATTTTGAACATTTGCGAATTAATATCGCATCAATGAAACATTCATATTTTGTCGGTATGACTGCAATTGAAATTATGGAGCATGGTTCAGAAAACTATGCCATTCAGTGTCAGGAATTATTATTATGGCGGCAGTTAAATTTGATTTTGGGCCTCGTTTATTCATGCGAATTTAAATTTGTACGTTTAATTAAAATTTCATTTCGTAATTGATTTAAGTGCGCGATTGCAAAATACACACAAACACACACACATATTCACATTCAACGCGAAACAATTGGAGCATTGCGCCACTCAACATGTTATGTGCCGCACGTTTAAACAATTGAAATGTGAATTCACCGCCTCCCAAACAACCATTTTTGGTGGGTTGTTTGGAAGATTGGTGGCTTAATGGCCACAGCCGCATACCTCAAAATGTCAATAAATATTTTTTTTTTTTTTTGGATTCCGAGTGCCAATGAATGGAAAATAGTTTTTGAATGTTATCGGGTTGTTGGTGTCGGGCTATTTTCATGGATATTGGCATGGATTTGCTATTCTTTTGATTTTATTTAACATTTATTTCTCTTCAGTTTTTGTTGTTGTTGTTGTTATTGCACAACGATTGGTTTTGGCTCTTGTCCATCAATTTCACACGAAATTATAGAAATGAAAATTCCACCAATTTATGCACCATAAATCCAAAACGATCCCATTGATGAAATGCAACAACGGAAATGCAAAATTTATTAATTGCACACACATTACACACTCGCTATGTCGTGTTCGTTCACATCAAGTGGTCCAAAATGCAATTCACAACAGCTCTTCATATATGGAATTAACCGATTAAACAAAATTTCCATAGCCAGTTGGTGGCTTAATGCTATCGGTACAATCAAACGGATTCCATGCATTTAATCGAGTTTTCAAAGCTGATTATCAAAATAGCAAATATTTTATTATATGCAACGAAACAGCTTTACACGCTTTTTTTGTTGTTGTTCATCATGCGAACAAACAACAGCATTTTCAGTGTCTGCATCACAAACACAAATTGCAATACCATAGATCGCATTGCTTTGTCGCCACAGGCGTTAAAATTTTATATCGTGTTCAACGATTAATTCTTAGTTTAAGTACATAATGTCGCCTTACACAAAGGCTCTCCTCTCATTTCTCTGTTTTTCCCTTTTTTTTGTTGTTGTCGAACAATATCAATTTGTGTCCAACAGTGCAAATTCTACTAAATCAAAAGCTAACACAGAGGTCAAAGCCGTGACGTTCAAAATGTTTTTTTTTGCAATTGCTTCGACTCCCTGCCTTGGGAATATGCATTTTAATTTTGGTTCATTACATTACGCTTGTCGTTTTTGTCTAGTTTTCAAGAATTAGCCGCTAATAACTGTGAATTGGAAGCCGGTCGATTTAATGTTTATTTTCCTCATAAACAATATAAAACCGGCATTCAATTGAACAATTTTGAAATTTGTGTGTTGTATTCGTTCACATTCGAGTCATTTATGGTTTTTGTTGTTGGTGTTATTGTTATTGTGTGCTTCAAAACAGCAGTTCAAAGGCTGCTGTAAATAAATCCATAAAATATATATTTATGGATCGTTTGTTTTAGTGTTGACGGGCTGTTCAATAGTTGAAGTTGTTTCAATTGAAATTTATCGATAATTTTAAATTAGCCACCAAAAAATGCATTGGAAAGATAGAGTTTCTAGCGAAAAGACATTAAGAAGCCAATCGAAACGAGGTATTGAAATGCTGCTCAAATTGAGGTCTTTAAACTATATAGCCGTATAAATTGAAACCGTTTCCATGGGCATTTCTCGATAGTTGCGATTCTGATGTCAGTGACATTGCACAGTCATCGGCTGAGTACTTTTCGTTTCAAAGGAAACAAAAAAACACATAAATGCCGCAGAAGAAAGGAATTTTGCCTGAATTATTATTCGTTGATCGGTGTGCGGTGCACTGCATTTTTATATTCATTTATTCACGCGCGCGCCAGAATCTCAAGATTTGTGCATTGTGAACGGTTTTTTTTATCGTTGGTATGAAAACCAAATACAATGAACAAGAGACCAGTAAATGTGTGTTTGGAGTGTTTGTATGTGAGTTGTGTTTTTTTTATTGTATGTTTCCCATTGTGCGTTCATTTTATTTGATTATTATTATTTGTTATTTAACTTTTAACTCCTTCTTCTTCTTATTCTTCTTGATGTTACTTTTTTTTCTTTCTCTTTCGACACATTTTCTTCACATTCGAATGAACGTAGCCAAGTTGAGACCGTGGTACGTTGTCACCATTCAAACAACAAAACGGCCTATGACGATGCGTTTTGATTGTGCAGTGTGAACATTTTAACCATAATGAAATGCATATGTGGCGGTTCAGTTTTTTTTTGCTCTCTCTCTTTTTCTCATTTTGATGGCATGTACTCGTTTTTTTCTTGTTTTTTTTTGTCCTGTTTTAATGTTATGGCTTCTTTTGTTGTTCATATGCGCTGCGAGTATGTGTGTGAGTGGGAATCTGTGCGCGATGATTCTGATTATTATTACTTAACATGGATCATGTGCATGGAGCACAAATGCAGCAGAAGAAGAAGAGAGCATACAGCCTCATGAGTGGAAGATAGAAAGAATGAGAAAGAGAGAGAGAGAGAGAGAGAGAGAGAGAGAGCGACAACCCAAGAGAGCGCGGCAAATATACGTATTTGGCCTGGCAATCCGGCATATATGTATACCTTTATTTCCTCTTACGGGTTCGGGCACAGCCACTCTCAATTCAACACTCGTGCGCGTGGTTTTGTTTGTGATTCAGTCTAGACGTGGTGTCGCATATTGTGCACACGACCATCATATAAATTCTTCTATTCCATGTTATGAGTTGTGTGTGTGTTTTTTTTCTTTTGCTTCTGCCTCTTTTTTTTTTGTTTTTTTGGTTTTCAATGTGTCGGTCGTCACCATTGCATGTTTCCTTTATCTTCATCATTCGCAAATGCATTGCAACTCAACACACATAAACTTGCTGAAACGCTCACACACAAACACTCATAGAAGTCTCATAGAGATGAGGCTCATAGTTGCAAGTAGTTCAGAATGCCACAGTAAACGGGCGATAATATAGATAGAGAATCCATGAGTCTATCGAACACAACAACAACAACAACAAAATTGTGAGAGATTTCTTTTACTTAATGCCACATTCGTGTTTTTTGCCTACTCTCTTTACATTACTTTACATTTCTATGACAAGATGGAACGTTTTTAAAAAATTATACCAAGTCAGCAAACGAACTAAATCAAAACGATCTTTATAACAACAACAAAAAATAATCCATATTTGAATGTGTCATCAAATTCTACAGAATCACTTTTGAAAATCACTCAAAAACTGAGAATGTGTGTACTTTTTTTGTCTCTTCCTTTTATCTTAAACCGCAGCTTAAGATGAATCCCATGTCGTTCGCTCATTTTTCAAAATGTTTAAAAATAATTGGCTTTCAACCACCAATTGCCGATAAAGACATAAATTTCCAACAGATATTGTTTTCGGCACTATTGGCATTGTTCATTGGAGCCAGTTCTATGGTTTTTATGTATAAAAGTAATTTCAGTCCAAAAGACTGCAATCAGTATCATCGAACAAATTTGAAATGCAATTTTTCATATGAATATGCACTGGAGCCACACACACACACACACCAAATATGATGTGGTTAGTGCATTTAAATGTTCCTGGCGCGCACACCATCTCTATCCATCAAACATCTGTTTTCCGTTTTGGCCCGTTTCAATCATCAAGATTCATTCTCTCTGCCACTCGGTTGCAATTCAAATGTCTTTCAACGTCTAATTCACTTTTTTGTATTCGATGCCAATGTGTATTCGAATATAATCTCCAAACAACAGTCAATTGAAAAATCATTATCATTACCTAATTGGTCGATTGGAGTTTACCAAAACATACTCAATTCATGAGAAAACACAAATATTTTCATCCGAAAAGTTAGTCGATAGCACGCAGTAAAATTCGAATCAATTCGCCGACTGTTTTGCCAAAAATTGAATACCACGAATCGTTTTTAAACACCCATTTGAAACCGGAAGAGGCACCACATTTAACATAGAACACTGGCTTTTGGCCACGGAAATTTTGAAACTTAAAAGAAACAACAAATTAATTTCAATTTTGCAATAGAATGAACCACAAATAACTGTTAAGTCCCGGAATGTGCACTGATGCCCATTAAAATTGTGATTATTTTCAATAGCTTATAACACAGTTGATAATCTATTATTGCATCAACGATAATAGACCTATTCAATAATCACACACTCTGAATTTTCTCTTCTTTTGCAATTTTCTTTATTTTTTTAATTTTTTTGTACGAATAAACAAATCTTTTTTTTAGAACCATTTACCACATAAATACAAATAAGCCAATTATCAACAATTTTCGCGATACGAAAGACATCGTCCAAATTCAATTTAGAGTAAATACACAACAACGTTTTTAAAATCGGCTCGTTCGCTTAACAATTCGCATGACATTCGAACGCATCTACGGTCTAAACGAAACTGAAACTGTAGCCGCTGTTGCCTGCTGATGTTTCTGCTGCTGATGTAGCTGGATATTGTGTGCAACCACTCCAACTGCTGCGATAGACGTGATAGAATGCGGCAGTCGGAGCATATATTGTGTTGTGTGTGACTTGTGCATGATTGTGACTGATACGCATATTCGAAGGCGCGCTACAGATAACAACAATTGGATAGAGCCGAAGGGACAACATTGAAAGCGATTGCTACTGAAAACGCAATTCACATTCTCTCTTTATTTTTGCGCTGAATGTAACCAGAATTAAATGCAATATATGCTGCTTTTTATCGTAAAGACTTGACGCATTCCACAACGGATGATGCATTGATACTCATATGCTCATGTTGTAATGTGCATAAGAACATTCAATGTGAATACCTTTTTTTACAATTCTTATTTCATTCTTAAGTACGCCATTCAATTATTCAGTCGTTTTACTGTTCTATGTGCACGTGCACATGTTACATGTTACTTGAGTCGACCGTTCAATTTTGGGGATCTGGTTTGTGTCTTATATTTAAGTACAACATAGTGGAGACGCCATAGATTTGTTTTCCGCACTTATGATGCGTTTATTTTTGAGCGACGGCCCGCAGTACCATGAATATCGATGCAGTCAAATTGAGGAGCTATTTTAAACGATTAATAATTTTAAACAATTCAAATATGCATACAAAACATGACAAGGTCTTCTTGTTACTTACACTCTTAAACGTTTCAAATGAGCATTTTGCAATTTCATAACCACTCAGATAAAACGGTTTTTGAGCTCGCTGTATGATTTCTTTTATGAACCGTTGATACTTCACCGGGTATTCATACCAATTGGTTTGTGATGCTGCATCCGAAATTTTTCCACAATTTGTTGTTAACGAATTGCCACAATAACAATAAATAAACATGAATATTGTTACACATTGCGCAGAAATAAAAGACTGCATAAAATGAATATCAAACTATGGAATTGACGAAAAAATTGTTTAATTTTTGTATGTTTCTAAATTAAATTTCATTTTTGTCAGTTTTACGTACTGATAACATTTGAAATAAAGCTGTGCACAGCCATAAAACACCTATGAAAAACATACTAAAAATGAAGCCATTCACAAATTCGGAAAAGAGATCCAAAACTCTGGAAAATCAATATTTTTTCATAGATTATTTTAATTGAAAAATATTACAATTAGTTTCATTGTAAAAATATTCGGATTAAAATTGATTAATTTGATTGGAACAAATCTAGCTTTATTTGAAAGCGACCAAATGTACTCATGACATGAGCTGCATCTATCTCAACCCACACACAAAAAATGTACAAATTAAATACAGTTCATTCAAATTATCTTTTTTTTTACTGAAATCAAAACTATTCGCTCGATCATGTTTTAAATGAAACCAAATGAATAGTTTTATTTCCCCACGGTAACTGTACTCAATGAAATTTGCAGACCTGTTTTGAATCATTTGAAGTTCCTTGTAATTTCCCATATAAAAATCGAATTTTATCGACATAATTTACTCCTCTGTCTAAGACCGGTTCCAAGTGCTCCGGCTAAATTAAAAAATTTAGCCTAGCTAAATTGTTCAAAACTCTGAAATTCAATCAGATTCCATAAGATTTCATTACACATCACTAAATAAACCACTAAAATAAGTTTGGAGCTGAAATTTTAGTAAAATTAACGATAATTTTGTTATTGGTCAAGCCAAATTTATTTATTCTGACTAATTTAGTTTAGCTAGGCTAAATACATTTTTTCCTGCATTTTGAACACAATTATCGTTAATTTTACTAAAAGTTCCACTCCAAACTTATTTTGGTGGATAATTTCCGAGTAGAGTCACTCGGACGGACGGACGGACAACTCGGAGTGCTCAGACACTCTTTGGCTCGGACGCGTCCGAATGACTCAAAAATTCTAAAGTTCAGTGGTTTCCTACAAACAATATAATTTTATGAAATTTTTTTTTTCTAAATTCAGAGGATCAAATTTATTTTAGCCTTTTTTATTATTCAGTTTAATTAAATACTTAACAAATTAACGGAAATTAAATTATTTGCACTGTTCACACATGCGGTGTTGATGTGCATCTGTGTGTGGCGAAAATATTGACCGCATCACTTTCATTTCATGATGTTTTTTTAAATGTGGTTTTCAAAAGATTTTTTGATATTTTAATAGTTTTGATGAATTCAAAAAGTTCAGTGACACCACAAAAACTGATTCCGGTCATTAAAAAGGCTCAGAATAATGCATTCCAAATTTTCATATGAAAAAAATCAAACGTTTCCGACCACCCTATTCCATATAAACCATTTTTTTCAAATTTTGTTAATTCAACTGTCCTAATAAATTCAAAGAGTTCAATGGCACTATGTAAACTGTTTCCGATAAATAAAATACCCCATTGTGTCTTATTTCGAATTTTCGCTCCAATTTTTTTTTCGATTGCTTTGAAATAGAATGATTTGAATCGATTACACAACGCTACAAAATTTAAAAAAAAATTTACGCAAATTTTCTGTCAAATATTTTCTGTTAGTGTGGTGCCTCCTGGTTCCAAAAATGCAAAAATTTTGAATTTCTTAAGCATTGGGGCCTAGCTACAGTCCAAAATGTGAAAAAAGTCATTTTTCGGGTATGACACCGACGTTATGGATCATAAGTCGAGTACCGTTCGAGATATTTTAAAAAGTAGACCCGCGTTCGAAAGGTATAGACGACCCGCAATTTCACTTTTTGAAATCGATGGATAGACGAGGGAGCTACGGGCTCACAAAGGCCCTCTACACATGATTTTTTTTCGATGTGACCCACCTTTATCAAGCTATATCTCAAGAACCACTACAGATTTTTAAAATTTTATACACTCGATTTTTTGGCACCAACTATACGAAGATTTTGAGCCATCAACCACTTCAATCAAATAATAAATGAAGAAGATATTCGAAATAAACTGAAATTTTCAGAAATTCAGTACAAATGAACACTATCCCATTCAAATGACCATAAATCCGAAACTAGCAAAGATATTTCAAAAAGTAGACACGTGTTTGAAGGTAAAGACCACCCGCAAATTTTTCGTGTTCACTTTTCGAAATCGGTAAACAGGCAGAGGAGCTATGGGCTCGCAAATCAGAAAAATTGTGTTTTTTCACAACTTTTCACAATTTTGTTCATTCAACTCCAAAAATTCATCGAAAATGTCCTTTTTCTTTGTTCGTTTGTTCTTTTTTTGCCACATTAGAGTAGCCTATGGAAAATTACATCGCCTATCCGAACATAACAAGGCCAAAAAACCGCATAAGAGGGTTTTTCATAGCTCATAACCATATAGATGGCCTGAGAAATCACGTTTTTTTCACGAATCTAGGATTTTCAGTTGAAAAATCATGAATATTTGGGGGTTTCTTATTTCTGTTTCACCAAAAATGTAGAGTATGATATAACGAATATCTCAAATGGTACTCGACTTATGATCCATAACGTCGGTGTCATACCCGAAAAATGGCTTTTTTCACATATTGGACTGTAGCTAGGCCCCAATGCTTAAGAAATTCAAAATTTTAGCATTTTTGGAACCAGGAGGCACCACACTAACAGAAAATAATTGGTAGAGGATTTGCGTAAAAGTGCTGTAGCGTTGTGTTATTGAGATAGTTTTTTTTTCATTTTGCATATTTTAATGGTCCAAATAAATTCAAAGTGTTCAGTGACACCACACAAACTGATTCCGATCATTAAAAAGACTCAGAATAATGAATTACAAATTTTCATATGAAAAAAAAAATCGAATTTTTCATTCCACCCTTTTCGACATGGGCCATTTTTGATTATTTTCTGGTATTTTGATCGTTCGAATGAATTCAAAATGTTCAGTGGCATCATATCAGTAGATTTCAATCAGTAAAACACGATTTTCAATTTTCGTTCAAAATTTCTTCCGATTTCGTTGAATCAGATGATTCTCAATGGACTTTTGAGGAATTTTTTCGAACATTTTCTTATATTTTGGTGGTTTGAATGGATTTGAAGAGTTCAATCGGTTCAAAGTTTAGTTAAATCGGTCGATTTTGACCTAATTTATCATTTCAGATTTCGAAACAATGTGAATTTACGTGTCTTTTCAGAAGAACATAAATGTAACGGCTACACAAATATCAAATAATAGTTTTAAATGTTGGTTATATTTTACCTGAGAATATGTTCATTGAAGACTAAAAATTCTCGAAAATTGGCGAAAGTGAGTCGTTCAAAGCACGACACAATTTCCAAATATTCTTCATTTTCAATCTTCTGTGTCCACAGCCCGTCGACTCGCTTCAGAATATCATTTAAATCTCCTATAAAGGTGTCCACATACCAGCAAATACCAAATAGTAGCGAATTGATTAAACAGATAACTCCACCAATGATAAGAACTCCGAAAATTTGTATGGCCAATGTCACAGCGTAACCAGCGCCTGCATTTTGCTCAAATGGCATTCTGACGCATGGAAATGAAGAAAATTGTATCTCAAATGGAGTGAAATTTTTGTAAATCAATTTTTTGTCTTTCCATACGTACGACACTTTATATGGTAAAAACCAAACGGTAGAGCTGTATGTACCACGAAAAACATGATAGAGAGCCACATGAAATGGCATGCCCAAGACAATAACGAAGAGGACCACAATCAATATGTAAAAACGAACCGAAAACTTATTCAAAATATTGATTGATTCTTGATATTTCGCTTCATCAACAGCAGCTCCTGAAAGTAAAGTTATTTTCAATTACAATATTTTCAATTTTTCTTACGCACTTGATTGCATGAGTCCATTGAATTCTCGAAGAAGAGCAGCGAGACAGGATTTGGTGAAAACAAGTATAAAATATTGGCCCAAATGCAATGTTGCTGGAAATAAAATGCTTAACACCTCAGCCGCATTATTCACATCAGATAAATTTCGCGTGAAATAAGCAAAACATGGCAAAATCAACGCAAACTGAAAAACTATCAAAACGGTGTTAATGAAAATGCTTAGATTATGTAACAATGAACTTTTCTCATATGAAAATACTCCCAACACTTTACACACTCCTTTCACAGCACTAAACGCGTCTGGTGCACTTTCTAAATTCATTTTTTGAAGAATTTTCGGTTTTTTCCAGTCGACTTTTCACCTTGAGATTACACGATTTAATGAGCTGCAAGAAAAGAACAGTGGCGCTATTTATATTCTTTATTACATCAATCAAAAGAAAATTATAGGGTTTGGAATCAGAGCCCAATGGCAGTTTCAATAAACGCAAACCCATGATTAAGCATTTAATTATTTCAAACTCAATTTTAACATCTTAAGGGTTTTTTGGCCGCTGTTTTTTTTTACTTAACTGTTACACAAGATACAGAACTATAACAACAGTTATATAACATGCGTTGAAATGTTTCGATTAGTTTAAATAGATTTACGGTTACTTATTTCACCAATTAAACCAGGGGCGACAGTATTTAATGCGATAATAGGAGCAATTACCGTAATTATATGGCAGCGATATTCCAGATTTTGAATAGCTAGTTTCTCAAGACCGAAAGAATTACATTTATCATTCAGTCAACCACCCCAAAATGGTAATTTTTGAATGCATTTTTATACATATTTCCAAATTAAGTAGCATTGAATTCAAGATTTTAAATACATTTTGATTAAAAACGTTTTCTTAATGGCATTCTTTTCTAAATATAAGTTGATATTGAATATCCTTCTGAAGGGTTAAAGGTTATTCAAGAAATTGATGAGTTATTCTTTTTCTTAAATGAAATCCAAATTTTAACATGATTCTATAAAATTATAAGCTTACATCATTTTTAAACTGTTTAGCCTTCAGATTAGTAAATACTGGAGATAATGAACAAGTTAAGACTTTTCAAAGTAAAGACATGAAGATATAGATTATATTTACTAGACAAAACGTGGACTTAAACACTTATTTGGTAGTCTATAATGAAATTGTCGGTATAATTTGAAAAAACTGTCGAAAATGTCAATAAAATCGATCGCACCATGCATATTAATTTGTTATGAAGAAGAATAACAATGCAATTTACGTATGAAATAACGTTCATTGAAACTCTTGAAATCTTTTGATTTAACAGTTGTAATTCCCCAGTCTAAAAAGCTCACCGTAGCATAGTCACGAACCAATTTCTGAAGCGCATGTCAGTATTTCCCCTTTAAAAATCCAACCTGCATTGGTGTTATGCTTCTTCTAGATATCTCCTCTTTTATGAACTGTATCTAGAATGGAATGTGTCTCAGGCATCTAAGATCACACAAGGAAATGAAGTCAATTATAGCCTAGGAATCAGCCATGGATATGTACAGATGAAAACGTTGTATTTAGTGTATACAAATGCCTTAAAATTGCACTAAATCAATTCATCTGTATATAGCAAATATACTGCTAAATACAGTTAAATTCAACAATAAATAAACTATCTGTATTTTGTGATTTTGGTTATAGGCATATGATTTGATTTTGATTATTTTATTAGGAATGATTGCTAAAGAGTAAAGAAAAATCGTAAAAAAATTGAAGATTTAATCTTCAAAAGCATGATCTATTACGATTTGATTTAGTGTAAAAGATCATTTGATGTGTTTCATAATGGTTCGTCACATATACGTCACATCTGAACATTTCCACCTAAGAAAGGTAATTTATAAGTGACAAGATTGAGCTTCAACTTTGAATTAATAGACGTCGCTTATTTCGGAATACTTAGCAAACGTGTCAAGTTCAGGTACGCTTGTTTCTAGCAATTCAGTGGCTGAAAAATTCACCCGGGTATTTTTCGTTGAGTGATTTAAAATAGCCTGTGATATCATACAATGAACACGCGTTGGAAAAAGAACCAAATACGTAATTTGAATAATAATACACTTGATTATACACACAGAAAACTGGTACTAGATTAACCGATGTTCTTTTATAGAAATAACGAATCTATACTTTTGTATAGATATTCTAACCATGTGATTTTTCGAATAAATACGCACTGAAACCTCTGCTTCTGTGTGTTGCACGCTCGCAATGTGCGCTTGCGCCTCATTTAGAAGGAGGCGCATCCGCACAAGCAGCACGAATTGAACCATTGAAAACAACAATACTATAAACAGAATATTGACGTTGGAATATGAATTTCACTGGTATAGAAATGCAATACAAAAGTATAGAATCAATATTTCTATGAAAAAGTATAGGTTAATCTAATACGTTTTCTCTCTGTGTACTCTTTGCAAATCTTCTTTTTGATAAATGACTTCAAGGATATACAATTCATTCTCATTTCAATCTTGAGCATGTTTACAAAACGTATTTCTATAATTTCTCAAAAGAAAAATAAAAACACGATGGAAAAAATGGAAATATTTTTGCCAACAATAAAAATAAAGTCTTAATTTTGGACTACATCAATGGCTGAGATAATCCAGACAAGCAATAAAACAATTATCTTTTCAAATCCAGTGTTATTTGATAAGTGACAAACAATGGCATAGTATCCATCAAATCGTCTAGTTCTTTCGAAGCATTCAATCGAAGTTCAAACGTTTTAAAATGAATCTTACCGTATTCTTCACAATTTTCGTTGCTATTGTCGCTGCCATGACTGCTGGTAAGCAAGGAACTGAATAACCATTATCAAAATTCATTATTTTTTAATCTTATTGTATTATCTTGTATAACAAAAGTCATAGAACTGAAGTTGTAATTTCAAAATTCATATAATTTAAGGTGTTTCAGCCGCAGATGCTGCCCCGAAGATTGGTGTCCCCCAAGATTAGTGTCCCTAAGACTGATGCCAAGAAAGAAGCATAATTTTACACATAAATTGTTGTTATTAAATCGAACTTTGAAATAGTAACTTTCAACTGATTGCGAAAAACCAATACATAAAATGTGAAAATTATATTTTAATTGTAAAATAAAAATTGAAAAGGTTCCCATATCTATAGAGTTTTATTTATTTATTTATTTATTCATTACGAAGCCTACATTTATGCCAATACGTGTTCACAGCGAACTGAGAACATGCTGGTCAAAGACCCAATACGGCATAAATTCCGCCCATGGTGCGTCTTTAGCAAGGATAATACAGTCAGGGGAGGGATGGTATCCAAGGGAAGCTTTGATACCAGAATTGGGTCCGGAAAACCATGGCAAAACCGGCCTGACTCAGGAAAGTCAGGGGAAATACAATAATAATAATTTTGGAATTTAATTTACGTTAACATCATTAAAGCAAAAGGAAAAGCAAACTTATAACTAATTGGTTGAGAAATTTCATGACGTAGGTCCGAGAATTCGCGAATTAAACTATGATAAAAATAAGAATTATTGCTCGGCCCGCAAAAAGTGCTTTAGGCTAATTTTAAATGAGATTATAGATTCGGATTTTCTAATATCGACCGGTATGCTATTCCAAAATTTAATTGCTGAGTAACTGAAAGCGCGATTATCAAATTCGGTGCGCGGATTGAAATTAATACGAAGATTATCAGGATAACGCGATGATTCGCCGTTTCGAACAAACATGTGATTCAAGTACTCAGGCCCGCGATTTGACAACTGCTTGAACATCAAGACTGCTGAATGCAGTTTTGCTCTGCTTTCAGGGGTCAATCCGTTCAAACGCTCACGATATTTAGTGACATGGTCATTACGTTTTAATCCATAAATGTACCTGATTTTGTCGTTATCAGCGACAATATCACGGTGGACCTGATTTTGGGTGCCATATGCACCCCATCCATATGTCACTACATTCCCATAATCCATTATGGGATCGATCAGCGCTGCAGCCATGTCACGTTTGACATAATTGGGTATAAAGTGCTTGGTGTGGCGTATACGGTTCATCACGCCATACACTTTTTGCAATTTACACTTGTCATGTTCTTGGAAGTTAAGGTTTTCGTCAAAAATAACACCAAGGTTCTTTATTGACTTACAAAATTCGAGTTTTTCATCACCTATTTTCACATCGTTGATCATATCAAAATTCAACCGACTCGTGTGATATTTAGAACCGATAATCATTACTTTCGATTTTGATCCGTTTAATTTCATTCCGCGGCGTTTAATAAAATCATTCAATTTGGCATTTAAACCATGATATTATTGCTTACACATATGAGATTAAGATTCCCCATAATCCCTCTAAACAATTCAAACATACTCTCATCAACAGTACAAATGTATCTAGCGGACACGAAAATGTTGTATTGGTGTGAATGAGAATTGGAAAAATGTGCGATATTTAATATGCTGAACAATCACGGAGAACGGTAGTTCGGATTCTGTGTTGCCGACCGATGACATTCGTGGAATAGGCGTTAGGGTGTAGCTTGAGACCAAACAAGGGTTTTCCATGAAAATTGAGTTTGGTATGTGTATGACTTTGTACCTTGTCTCGATTTCTGTGATGTTTGACATTATTTTTAGAGGGTTTGGGGGACAGTTCAAAATCTTCGAGAACGATCGAATTTCCTTAATTATAAGAAATTAGGCAAGGACAGTGTGTCAGGGTATCGATTTTTTAAAGTTACATTAAACAATTGGCGAAAAGCAATCGGTAATTAGATGAGAAGACAAAAGGAAATATAAAGTAATCGGAATTTAATCGAAACGTAATTGGAAGGAAAAAACTATTCGCAGAAGTAATTATTTTGAGTGGATCGCTCCTCGATTATTTTGGTTTGAGCGAGTCGAATCAAATCGTAGCCCAACTTTAATCAAATTGTCTTTTGATTTATATTGTTTTTTAGACATCCTTGAAAATGGAATATAAAGAAAACGTCCAAAGCGTCGGGAATTAAATAAATAAATTTCATTGGCCATTAGCCAAGAATCAAATAAAATTCACGTATTTTATTTACATCATCCTATTTCATCAATTATGGTCATTCACAACAACAATCCAATCGACGCTTCAAAAAAAAAAAAAAAAAAAAAATGAAAATAATTAGAAAAATAAAAGAAAAAAAATTGTAAATGGATGCATTCTTATCTCATTATTTCGGTAGGTTAAAGTCAAAAAAATCCATGCAGATGTATTCAAAATATTAATTTTGTAGTCACGAATTTTTTTTAATCCATTCGGAATTTTCGTTATTATGCTTTTTTGAATGCTAAAAGACCAATTTCAGATTATATGTTGTTTGTTAAATCTCTTGACTTCTCAGCATTTCATTCCAAAGGGGAAAATTACAAATCTATCAAAAATGGTTTGACTCTCTACTGTGATAAGCTTTCAAGGCATAAATTCAGAAATTTAGCTATTGGTTTTAATACATCAATAAAAATATTTTTTTTTTTCTGTTTATCTTTGACTGAACAATACTTAATATCAAATTTAAATTGTTCATCAATGGGCACATATATTTTCTCTCAGAGAATCATGAATTTTTTTTCTTTAGCCAGTCACAAGTTGAGTCGTGGTTCACATCATTTCGTTCACTCCAATTACTGTGCTTCGTCAAAATAAAATCACAATAATCAAAATCATAACAAAACCGTGGTTTTATTCTCTCCCAGAGTTGAACGAAATTCCGAAATGAGGCTAAGTCAAACGAAAATTATGAATTCCATTACCAAAATTCAAAAATATTAGCTCAAGATTCATTGGGATGTTGATATACACTGTGTAATACAATTCTGTATTTAGCCGTATTTGCTACACACAAATGCCCTAAAGTTGTACTGAATCAATTCATTTACTCAAATTTCGCTCGTGCATTCACTCAAATCACAGAGTTCAATTCATATTAATAATGAGAGAAATCTCAAAAGTTGCCATATTATTATTATTTGGCTAACCGCATAACAAAACTATTGTCTCTTATACCTCACATTTTGAGATTTGATCCTGATAAACACTAGGGGGAAATGACTGCCGCAAATACTACAAATACGCTACAAATGAAGCAAATGACAACTATATATTTGCAAGCATTTACATTACATCATTTGTAGCTGCACGCGCACACTGACATCTTGTGTTAACTGTTTGTTAGTATGCGTGCACAGCTACGAATGATACTAGATAAATACACTTGCGAATACGGTGCAAATGATCACAAATACGTCGCATATACGCAAATGGACAAATAGTCATTTCCCCCTAGGATAAACATAAAGAATCCGTGATTAATTGACCATTTTGATAAATATCAATTCTAAGCATGATCTATTTTTTAACCAAATAGCAATCTGTTTACTTTTGCGACCATATAAAAATCTGGTTACAAAAGTGACCAGAGTTTCCCATTTGAATTGTATCGGGCGCCTATTTCGGGAAAAAAATGTCTTAGCTTCACCCCCATGTCTCCGTTGAAGAAATTTGAATCTTTATTTTGAAAAAGTGGTTACACATTTATCATCCAAAGTATTTTCTATCGCTGGCCCCTACTTTTTCTATCATTTCTGGCAATGTTCAGATTTCTCAGTAAAAGGACCTCCTTTTTTAAAAGATATCCTTACAGATTTACGGCTATTAAAATATTAATAACATATTACATTAACATATCGGAATCTCCCGTTAATAAATTATCAACTGAAAAACCTCTTGGCGCGGTAGAAACTCGTGTCGCAAACGAAAACGGTGCACAAAATTACTGATATCAATTTAGTGACGCGGCTAGCGGATTATATTTATTTTCATGGATAACATTTTAGCCAAATATTTCAACAGCGGAATTTAAATATTAACAACGATTATTAATAATTAATCGATTAAAATTGAAATAACCCGCTAGCCGCGTCACTAAATTGATATCAGTAATTTTGTGCACCGCTTTCGCTTGCGACACGAGTTTTTACCGCGCCAAGAGGTTTTTCAGTTGATATCAATACTTTTGTATTGGAACAATCGTAAAAACCCTGAAAACGTGAATTATAGAAGATTTTTTTTTGTATTATTAGTTAACACATTTTCATGAAATATCCAATTTTGGGGCTTCATATTCGATTTAATTGTGGAACATGTTTTTGAAGCATATTGCAATATGAAAGAGAATCTTGAATTTCAAATCAGAAAGCTTTGAAACTACAATTTAAATACATTTTTGCTTATTGTTTGAGCATAATTTCAGGAAAAATAGCATTTTTTGCCATTTTTAGGGTGTTTTTTCACTTCCGACCTCAATATCTCGAAAAAACGAATTTTCCCAGATATAACGCATATGCAGCATTTTTCACCTATTATTACCCTAGAATCGTGGAAATTATGGAAAAAAAGTTCGGCGGAAATTTTGAGATAGAGGGCGTTATGTGTCAGACCGATTAGCAACTTTTCATTTTTTGGCAAAAAAATTCCCAATAACGAATTATTTTTCAAATTGCTGACGTAAATTTTTGATAATGTCATAACTTTTGAACGAATCAACCGATTTTGATAATATAGATATCGTTGGATTTGTATTCAAAATTAGAATCGAACTAAAACATATTACAAGGAATTTTTCTCACTTTTTCAAACCTCCATATCAGGGGTCATCGGAGCTCAAATTTTTTCGCCTCTACTTTTCAAGACCTTTCCAATGATACTCAGCTCATTTTGATCGGTAATATGGTTTAAAAGTTCGAAACTGCGTGTATATATAGGCTTGTGGCATTACACTAATATGCATGCATAGAAGTTGCTTGCGTCACTCACGTGGACTACCGTCCACAGTGATGTTACTAACCGGCCAAATATGGTAACATATTAATACTAATTATGTTATTAAATTGGGTCAATATTTTTGATGATAAATTTTATTAATATGTCAAAAGAAATTGTAATTAATGAAAAAAAAAACAATTATTATTATATTAATAACATATTTCAAACATATTAATAAGATGAAAATCTTATTATTAATTAAAAAAAAAAAACAAAAAAAAACGAAAAAACAAGGTATTTTTAATTTTTTTTATTAATAGATTTTCATCTTATTAATATGTTTGAAGTTAATAAAAAATATTCATTTATTAATTAATAAAAAATAATTCCAATATTTTCCCCGATATGTTACCATATTAATAAAAAAAAATTATTAACGTTAATAACCAAATATGGTATTAAAAAAATATGTTTTACTAACGTTAGTAAAAAAATATGTTAATAAGACGTTTTTTTATTACAATATGTTGGTTATTAACATATTAATAAAATATCGAAAATGTAAATCTGTAGATATCCTTGAATCATCCCATTTTTTCGACCTTTCGAACTCTCAGGAATAGTGTATTATATCGATTGAAAATATCTTTGGTCGGAAGTAGCAATGCTTAATGAACAACGTAGGGGAGGTGAGACATCCCAGTCGATCGTTGTGTACAGCACATTCGAAACAGGAACGATTCATGTACATTAACACACCACTGTCTTCGAACGTGCTGTAGACGTTTACTTTGCGCTGTGTTATAGCGATATCAGTTGTGTGTATGAACACAACAGTCGATTCTCCTCTTTCTCGTTGCTTCTAGTGCTTTTGCCTACGTTTCCCCAAATTTATGACATAAATTCATTATTGATGATAAATCCAGGTTATTTTAAGCTCTGAAAAAATCTTTAATGAGTATTCAAAATGAACGATTTTTTCCCCAAAAATCCCAAATTTTTGACATTATATATATACAGTCATGGACAAAATTGAGTGACCGACCATATATTTTGATTTTTCAAGCATATAATGCATTTTTCACCAAAAGTGTCAAAGAAAAGTTGAAAGTACTAAAAAATTGGGGTCTAATGAGTTTTGGAATTTTCTAGCTCAATGGCTCTTGGCCGAAATACGGCCTTTCGAAAAATCGGCCAAAAATTCAACTTTTTATCCAATGAACCGATTCAATATCTTGGCCAAATTCTGGCCGATTTCAATGTTCATTACCATTAATCGCATGTACTTTCTACAAGCTTCAAAATGGCATAAAAATCGATTGAATCGGTTCATTAGATAAAAAGTTGAATTTTTGGCCGATTTTTCGAATGGCCGTATTTCGGCCAAGAGCCATTGAGCTAGAAAATTCTAAAACTCATTAGACCCCAATTTTTTAGTACTTTCAACTTTTCTTTGACTTTTTTGGTGAAAAATGTATAATATGCTTGAAAAATCAAAATATATGGTCGGTCACTCAATTTTGTCCATGACTGTATATATCTCGAAGAATTTAAAATCTCAAAGAAAATATTCAGCACCGCCGAAATTACTGAGTAAAAAAATCATCTTCAGTACATATAGCCGATGGTATCAAATTGAAGGAGATTTTTACAAAATATGTAAACACTTTCTCTACGTGCGAACGATGTATGGCCCAAACGGTGCGTGACACATTTTAGTGAGGTTTTCGACGACACAAATTGCCCTCACAAACGAAACATCTATCATGGGATGGCAATTCAAACTTACCAAGTCACTCATTGTGATGGTTTTTTTCCTGTTTTACTAAAGTTGTGATATATTTTTAACGTAGTGTCCTTTTGACTATATAATTCTTTTAGATTATGTATATTTGCCTTAGTTTACTTATATTTCTGTTCCTTTTGACAGAAAATTGTTTCAAAAGTGTATTATACGTTTATCCATTGATGTGTCCAAGACCAAAATCCCTTGTTTCGCGAAGATCAGGTACAAATTATTCATTCAGACGTTGGCGGTGACAAATAAATAAACTAGATTGAATGTAAATGTAAATACTTTTTACAATACACACGTCAGCGTGATCAAAGGAAGAAATATCAGTCAGCTCATATATTTTTTAAAGATCTGAAAAAAAATGCCAAGAGTGAGCAGAAAAAGACATGTTTTATTGTATTTCCAATTAATTTTTATTATAATCATAATAGCTTTATTGTTTCCAACACCAAACATATAATTAATTTACTTTGAATTCATCAGGATTACTTCTAATTCAAATCGAAAGATTTTTGTTTCATGTTTCATTTTTTTTAAATTTTATCATCATAATGCCATTGGTCATTAAGATTTTCCATTTTTATTTTCAATTGATTTCGATTTGACCATTTTTCTTTTCTTTAAATTTTGCTCTATGAAAACTGAACATAGATCCAAAAAATGCACATATTTTGCAAAAAAAAAAATTAAACAGAATGTTCATTTCTACTAATTTATTTAAAAAGTTAATGTTCGTACGGGAAATTTGTTTGTGTATTTAATTCTCCGCAATGATCGAACAAAACACCGATTATTTTGTATGAATGATTTGATTCGGGGATGGAGCAAAATTCGTTCTATTTTCACGTAGGCATATTTTAATGTTTCTGTTTCTTGTAAATTGGTTTCATTTTCGCGCTCAAAAGTGTTTCTCTACAGTGGATGTGTGTGCACTCTTAATATTCGGTTACGGTGCAAATATAATTTGATTTGTTTTAAAAATGCTGCAATGGATCAAAGCTTCAACTATTTGTTTGTTTTTGTTAATTTTTGATTCGATCAAAAATTGTCTATGGAATTGTGTAACTGGTTAATGGTGTGTCAGTGTTAGTACTTTAGTGTCAGTGTTTGCTGCATTTCATGTTCATGCCATTTTTCTTTTTGTTTTGTTTGTTAGTAAACGGTAACAATGTTTCGTAAAAAAACGTCTAGAGAAATAACAGAATTTATCGGTCCAATTTGTGAACATACTCGATTAGGCAAAATTTTACTTTTTTTTACATTAAATTGTATTTAAACTTGTTTTATTTTAAATATTGAATATTTATCTGTTTCACTCTTATTCGTACGCTCTCTAGCAACATTCGCCTACACTTCAAAGTCATTCATAAGTATTCTAGCATGTTTACGGGTTTGAATCCATTGTAAAAATGAGTCCTCGGTAATTTAAGTACATCTAAAAACATGACAAAGAAAGTTGTTTTTTTTTTATTCAGCAAGCCATAAACTGAAGTTGGCGATTCACGGTTTGGGAGAAACACATTTTATGCCATTTTTTTGTATCGAAATCCAAAGAAATCTCTATTTCTAAATAATTCGATTTTAGTTGTTAGTGTCCATGCATTCAGTTGTACTGTGCAAATATTTGTGTTTTAGCTCTATTTCGCTGGTTGTTTTTTTTGTTGAATCATTGCTAGAGGTAATATTTGATTCATTGCATGCAATTTATCTCTTACTTATAAATACATTTTCTTATCAGTTTTGCATCAGGATTAAATTTATAATTTGTAAAATGTTGCAATGCATTGTATTTACAATAGATTTTTGTTTTTATGTGTGTGTGTGTGTGTGTTTGTGTGTGTGTGTGTGTGTATTTTCTTTTTATTTCGTTATTTTAATTAATGGACAGATTTATTTTCTCATTTTCTTTTAAGTGTTAAAGTTCACATTATTTAAATTTGATAACTTTTTTTTCAAAAACAAAAAAATGGGAAAAAGTTTTTGCATTTGCTTTTGCTTTTTTTTCGTTTACGAATAAAATTTGTTAATTATAATATTTTTTTTTATTCTTTTAATTATTTTGCATTGTTTTTATTTTCATTTATCATCGTTTCATTGCATTTCTCATGTTGCTTTCAATTGTTCTATTCATTTGTATTTTATTTGTATGCGTCTAACTTTTAGTAGCATATAGCAATATTAATATGCTGAATATTTCTTTAATTTACTTTTTTCATTAAATTGCGTTTAAGTAATAAGTATTTAATGGATGGCGGAATGTTAACAGCTTCACGTTTTTTTTTTCATCTTCTGTGTAAATTAATGCGCGATAGAATTGTGTTCATTTTTTCCTCTTTCATATTCTTGACTTTTTCTTCATTTTGCATGACTTTTTTGTTTTTATTAATTTTTTTTGCTCATTTATTCGCTTTGTTTATGTCTTTTTGTTGACAACGAAAAAAAAAACATTGTACACAAATACAATATAGACGGCAGTCAAATTCATACATCAAATTCAACATAATTTCCTGTTTCCATTGTAAAATACATGGCGAATACTGACCTATTTAGTTAAGACATAAGAAGGATGGATTGGGTGCAAAAAAGCAACTTATACTTAAAAGTTACCATCAATCATTCATTCGTTTTACTTTTGCTTTTACTCTCTCGTTCACTTTGCAAAACAGGTAAAAAACTAATGAGGACCAAAACCAATTCTTCGATACATACGGACCTTATCTCTCTGTTCATCTTACAAACAATTGCACTATTTTTGTTTTATTCGCATTTGAATGAACTGCATCCATGGCGAAACAAATAGGCTTATAACTAACGTTCAAATGTTAAATCACACTCAAAAATAAATGAATCAATGTGCACCAATAAACATGTTTCAATTTTGGTGATCGTTTAAGAAATGTTCAAATAGAACAAACAAAAAAATATTGCACACATATCATCGTGCGGACACAAGTGTACCACATGCTGCTTCTTCTTTTTCGAAACTGCTCCATACATTTTGTACCGCATGCCGGCGCCATATTGAAAAATGTCAATAAGAAACTATAGTGAAAATTTAGTTCATTATAGTTGTGGCGCTGTCTGTCACTGACTATCTATCATCACTGTATATTTGTATGGAAATGTCTTAACGATGACACATATTCATCGAATAAAAAGGGTTTTAGTCTTTAACAAAGGGGAAAAACTTTGAAATTTAATTTTTTTTAAAACTTTTCTTTTGAAGTAAAAATATTCGGTGTGTTTTTTGTTGTTACGAATTCTAAGCGTATTTTGTGCATACTCAAATATAATAAGGATCATTTTCACTTTAATGTAAAATCAAATCGTTCTATGAAGATGGATATTCATCGATACGTTGGAATAAGATTGAGCGAAGGGTTTTGGACACATACAATTACCATCTGGGATCAATGCATTTTACCTAACCCATTGCAATCCGTTTACATTTATCATATGAACAATCAAAATTCAAAATATTCAAAAAGACAACGATATCATTTTTTTTCAGCTTGTTCATTGAACATGCGCGTTGTGTTAGTGCTGTGAAAATGTATTTATACAAAGAAAACAAAAATGTACTCTGAACAGGTGAACACACATTTAAGAGACGAATGAAAACAATAAAACATTTAAGAGTTTCGCCGTAATTTGCATAAAATGAAATCAATTTGGGAACAAAAGATCAACTCAAACGAAACCTCTTAGTATATACAATTTGGAAATGTTCTAAACAATTTTTCTTCTTGTGTGTAGTTTTTATCTTCGCATTTGTGGTTGTTGTTGTTGTTAGTTTATCAAAATTATATCGACGAATCAAAACCAGTAAAAAAATAGTTGATTCGTCTAAAAATTCGCAATTATCTATTCCATAAAATAGCAATTAATTCACATTTTACACTAAATCGCTAAGTATTTTGGCCGCATATCATTTATCTAATTACATTACAATGTTTTCTTCCATTTAAATCAACTGTTTGTCTTTTTTTAGTTTTTGGCGTTGAGTTCACTTCCTCTGTCTCATTCCATTGACACAATAACACAACAAGCATTCAATGAAAATTAATTTTAGATTTTTTGTTTTCTGTTTCTTAAGATTTGACAGACTCTTTAGGTTACAGTCTGATAGATAAAAACTTGCTTATGTTCGAAAACTGTACTAAATTATAGTAAACGATGTGTTTGTTGCAGTTGAAGCGTGAGCTCATCGGTGATCATTGAGATGAACGGTTTCAACTATTTTAAATGCAGTTTAGTATCTTTGTTGGTATTCATGATGCCACCGATTAAAGTCAATGTGGAACACAATGATTGAACCGGTTGCAAGTCCAGCTAGTAAGTATCTGGAAATCGAATTAAAATTCATTTGATGTGTTAATACTTCGAACATTTCAAAATAATTCAAATATCATTCAAATTATGTCGAAATGAAGATTAAGCTTACTTTTGGTCGTGAGTCAAAGCCAATGAACGAATGCCACTGCTGCAAGCGGGGAATGCATAGAGTGGTGCCAGGTTAAATGTTCGCCACACTTCAACAATACCTCGATCACCAGCTGTCATTAGATATTCACCGTCACGCGACAATATCATGCTCTGGAATTGTCAAAATTTGAACATTTAATTTATTTCAATTCGTAAATCGAATCAAATTGATAGCAACGTTTAAAAAAAACGTCAAACTTACCTGCAAATTGTCATTGTGTGACTCGTGACGCAGTCGTTTTCCATTAATAGTATAAGCAGCAACATTGCCTTTATCGTAGCTAACAACGATGAATCCTTCGCGCGACATCGATATCAATTCGGGTGAAATGAAATCAGTTGGCGGTTCCAAGGATCGTAACAAATCACCAAAAGTTGTATGAATCAAAACTGGGCCATCTGAAAGTTTATGAAATCATTTAATTAGGTGTCAATGTATCGAATCAAATTTGTGTCAAATAACTTTAATTGGGATTCGATTCGCGTAACTTACTTATTGACCCAGAAACGACTAATCCAAGTTCAGCGCTGATAACAACCGCTGTAACGGCTTGCTCATGTCCGGTCAGTGTGGCTCTTGGTGTTGGTACTTCACCTTCACCAACAATACTTTGGGTTCGTGCATTCCAATGCCACAGTAAAACGGTGCAATCAGCCGAACCAGATGCGATGTAACAATCGGATGTAATATTGCATTCGGATCGCGATAAACATGTCACCACATCGAAATGTCCGAACACAATCTGAACGATTTTTGCAGTTTCCGTTAAATAAACACGGAAACTATTATCCCAGAATCCACATGCAATAAGAAAACGGCTATCGACGGTAGTAACAAAGCAATTTGCACGTATCTTTAACTTTTGACTGAAATTATCACCTAAATGTCGTCGTATGGCTGCCGGATTATTGCCATTGGTTTGCACTGCATCGGAAGAAATAAAAATGAAACAAACGAGAAAAAGAAAATCAATAAAATGGTATTACTCTAGTTAGCTCTAGTAAAAACTTCGGTAAACTTACATAGAACCGGATCCATGGTGAGTGGTAAGTTGGCATTTTGATTTTGATTGGATTCAGCATAGCTGGGTCCTTGCACAGCGCCCGTATAATTGCAATTCCATCGATTAACAGCAAATTGATGGCCAGCGGTTACAGTAACAACACTCGGCAGAGGCAATTGTGGATAAGTGTTGGCGGATATGTGAATGATTGGTGAATTCAAATGGAATTTCATAGACATACAAACATCGTCCGGCATTGCACTGAACATCATCGGTGATAAATGCATGGCCGAGCTTCGCGGTGGATGTGGTTCCATCAATAGTTGGCTCGGTGTTTGACCAAAATTACGAATTTGATTTTCAACCGCTTCTTTCATCACCGGATCACCTATCGAATCCAATTCAACGCTACCCTCATACGTAAGATAATAGAATACATTTGTTGCACGCACCGCTTCTGGTCCACGTTGTTTATAACCAAATATTAAGTCAATCCATTGATGCAATTGACATGACACAAATTCGGATTCCAATGCCATACGATTAATGCGAACAAATTCTTCGGGTGATTTTGCCCATGGCGGAAGCTCAACATCATTCACTGTTACACCATCTTCACGGGTGCCCAATCGATACGATGATGAATTGTAAAACATTTCCGGCAAAAAATACCATTCAGGAACTAATTCTTTAACATCGGATGTATCGCGTTGGCAATTTTTCCATGCCAACGTCACCGATGAAAATAATCGATCGGGATGATCGAATTTGCCGCCTTGCAAGGCGAGGAACATTGTGGTGAATGGCTCAATACGAATCAGCCAATTTAGAACGAATGCTGCTGTTGAATAGTGTGTACCATAGTGGAATGGTGGGATCGTATCATTTTCCCAACTTTCATACCGTTCTTCGAAATATTCGCGTCGGCTTGGATTCAATGCACCAATTGGTTTTGATAAATCACGATAATTTGACGGTTGACTGAGATCCAATTCCTTTGAATCGTAATTGGTTAAAACCCATGGAAATATTGGATATTGATTTAAATCGTTGTATGTTCGGCCGGCAATCGTATTCAAAAACATTAAATATTCAAAATTGGAAATTTCCCGTCGCTGCCATTTTTGTGTCATATTTGAGTTTCGCATCAATTGTCGCGGTGACATCATTGATGCGCGCCGTGTTTGTGGAATGCCATATTTAATGCCAACACCAACACGCGGTAGCGCTTTTATCACTTTTTTAACGGTGTGTTGATCGGGGAAGGCAAATAAAATCGATGTACGTGATGCTAAAAATATCTCCAATGCGATATTTTGTAGTAGATATCGGCGCGAAAATACAGCTCGTACTTCGGAAAAGTACCATTTTCCATGTAAATGATCGCAATATTTGATAACCTCTGGATCGATTTTTTGGAATTCATCACAATCTTCATCGACTTCAAAATACATTTCGGTGCTGGTAATCGACACTGTTCCGCGTGCCGTTAAACCGGGTGCAATTAATTTTGCTTTTGTGCTGATATTTACGGGTCCAGTTAAGTCTAAATCAAGTTCACGATCTTCAATCAGCAATTCAGCATCGTCTAACAAATCACCATTGTGAGCTGAGCCATGCTGTGACCTTGTGTTGGCAATTTGTGAATGGAATTCTTCACGTGCCTGTGAAATGGCATCATCTGGCGCACCATTCTCAAGAGCAGCCTTCAGTGCTGCCTGTGGATGTGTTGAACCTCGAGGATTCTGTACCATTCGCTTTCGACGGCGTGCATCATCTTCCCATGCATCCAATTTCCAGAAAATCTGTTTCGGCACATTTCCACTGGTTTCACCCCAAGCACCATGTTTATTGCACATAATATTTCGTACCTTCTCCAACAAACGGCTCGCAATCACATTATCACGTCGACGAGCCGCTGTAATCAAATGATCACACATTCGCTCTTCTTCGCGACGTTCCATCAATGTTTGTGCACACTGTGATTCGAATTCAGCATGCTTAAGCACATCATCGGCACGCATACGATTCAATATGAATTCGGCTTCATTTGCAACACGCACAATATGATCTTTCATGGCGTGCGACAGTAGTCGACCCTCATTGATTAATTCGATAAATGCCAATCCGGCGTGCTTTTGTAAACTATTTTGCCATTCTTGTGAGCATAACAACATGACTAATTCAACAACCGATTGACTATTTTTAAATGTCGTCAGACCTTTTCCTTCGAGCAACAATTCTTGGCCGTGCGAACCAACCAACGTTTTCGATAGGAATGGTGCAAAATCGACCATTATTTCACGCAACAACGGGCACACCGGTCCCAATGCGACTTCCAATTTTTGTGTTAAACTTGCTTCACGCGATGGCGTTGACAACGGTAGCTGTCCAACAAGTGGCGGTTTGATTTGCATGTCTTCTGGTCGATGTGAACGGTTCGCATTCATTGAATAATTGTCAGGAACACGCACAACGGATATTTCCGAATCCGGTTTTTCACCACGCTCTGTTTTTGCCACCCAAAAGATTAAGAGAAATTTTATTATGAAAAAATGAACGAGAAAAAAAAACAGATAAATACAACAACAAAAAAACAACGATGCGAAAACAATTTATAAATATTTCTGAATGGAATTTCAACTCACGCAAATGATGAACATTTCCTTCGATATCACGAATCCGATCGCTGCCATCTTCGTTTAAATTCACATCCGTCCAACTTTCATCATTGGAATTTGTTGGTTTATTATCATCATTCATAATTTCGCTAGATGTTTCATGTACATCATTTTCCGTTGAGTTCATATTCAGTGAGCCGCCATCCGAATCAACGCTCTACGCATTCCAAAGAAAATGAAATATAAATTACAGTGGAAATCCATGTCAACCATAATCGCATTAATGCGCCGCACTAATTTAACAAATTGCAATTATAAATGTGCAAATGTATTACTCGCTACTGGTGTCAACACAACCTAATTAATTTTAACTTGAACATTCCACGTCAATTTTCATGCGCCAAGAAATTTGAAACAAAAAAAACCTGGCGCGTTAAACGATTCCTCAAATTAATTCAGTCAACAAACGTACTTTGAAATGAAACAAACAAACAGAAAACGAATCGTTTTAATGTTGAAATAAAATTATATTACGAAACCAATTTTCTCATTAAAATGTTTGCATCAGTTGAATCGGATTGATTTAGCAATTGCAGTTTTAATTTGATTTACTGGTCACTGATGGTTGGACAAAATTGGCCACAAAAAACTAGCTTGAAAAAGAAAACAAAAAAATCAACTCGAACAAAAAAACATGCAAATTTTTATAGATTGTTCATAAGCATTCCAATTACAATTGCATGCAAAATAAATCTGATTTGCATGTTTGTGAGTGGTTTTCAATCACCAAAATTACAATTTCTAAATAGAGATTATGGAAATATAAATAAACATGCTTTTGAATCATTCAGAAAAACTGTTGACTTAATTCGACTTGATTAAAGTGAACGAGCTAAAAGTGAGTTTAGGATAGATCCCTGAGTGCAAATGGATTAAATAACGAGGTTACCACTTCATACATTTCGAATAACACTGAGATTCAAACAAAAACCAACATCAAAATAGAATATGATGGTTGAAAGGCACTTCAAATGAACAAAAGTACAGAAATACACATTTTCATTTGTTTTTTTAATTTGAAGTTGTCTGTTGAAAACAGTGACAAACTCGAAATTATGAAAGGTAAAAAGCATATTCATTAATAAGACTTCCGAAATGTCTGTGTGTGTGTGTGTGTGTGTGTGCACGTATATATAATAATAAAGTGTAATGTGTTGAAATGTTTAAAAAATTGAATAACAAACGGTGAGCTTTTCGATATCGGGAAAAGATGAACAAAAATTCTCAAACGTTCTGACAAAACTTGTGATTTTACAACTTAGCATTGATTTTGCCTGTGTGATGATACTGATTTTGCTGATTTAGGTGGTTCTTGGAATTGTTTTGAGTTTTGTTTTTTCAGTCAAATTTACCTTTGGAGTCGTCATCATCATTGTGATTGGATGCGTTGTCAAAGGTGCGATTGGAAACGGTTTTGGCGGTGATAACGGTTGAATATTTGTTGTTGCGGGTACAACAAGTGTTGGTGATGACACTTGTTTTGTGAATGTTGTAGGCTGCATTCGAATTATATCGATGATTTTATTGGATTCCGATTAATCATTTATTTAAAATGTTGTTCGGGTTGGTAGGTGGACGATTAAAAATATCTCAATTACTTTAATTTGATACACTTAATAAATGTTGAATGTGATTATTGCAATTGTTGTCACTTGGTGCACTAACATGTGACACACAAAACAATGAACAATGAGGGATTGTTTCGGTTTTTTTTGCAATTGTTCGATTTATATTAGTTACACACAGAGAGATGTTCATTTATTTGTCTTTTGGCACAAAATGACTGAGTCTACGGGTTTCGCTGTGTTTTTTGTCACATTGAAAAAGCGCATTTGAAACACACAATAAAATTGATATGACAATTTGGCGCGTGTATTGGAATATGGACATAATTTATGTGAGTGTCAACAAGGTTAATATGACAATTGTAAAATGCGTGACAGACACAGAATTCAACTTCATTTAAACAATTTAAATGGTTTTAAATAAAAGTGGCAAAACATTTTCACATGGCAATTTTATTTACACGAATATATAATTAATGGACAATGCTTTTATGTCACACAATGTAATTTTAATTGTGGTTACAATAAATTTAATGATATTTAATCAAGTTTGGAAAATCCCAAAATAAATTGGAGTGTTTGATTAAATGAAAATGAATGAGCAATGAGGACGGTGACGAAAGCATGCGTAGCAAATAGCAACATTTTTGTTTGAGATTTCCTCCCAAAAAACACGTTTTTATTACAGAAGTAAATAACTTGTTGATCCAATATTCAAAACACTATCAGTTTTCCAATTTGTTAACTAAAAGATACAATGTAATCCAATATATTGGATATCATGCATTCACCTTCACCATGATAACAAAAAATAACATATTGAGGGGATTGTTCAAAGTTCATGGATGGAATTTTTTTTTTGAATTTTAATTTTTTTTCTCATTCCGCAAGCAATACGAAATGTTTTACAATAACTGAGAGAGAAATTTTAATTACTTTCATCGATAAGGATTATTCAAAATAAAAACAAATGTTACATATAGTATAAGTTGATTTGAGCCACTCGGTCTGAATGCCTCGGCCATCATTGATTGTTAAATATGGTCTATTTCTACATAACAGGTATTTGCAAGCACATGCACCAATTCATAATTGCATTCAATATTTGAATGTAAATAAAATCCATTGGGATTTAACTGTGGAATTACATGATTGAAAGATAGTCTAGTCATAAATACAATGCAATTGATGAACATGCAGTAAATTATTTCAATATTATCCCCATTCCCAATATTAATGAATCCACATTCATAGAAAAGAAAAGAAAATAATATCATACATTTGAAACAGAATATGGATTACATACCTTAATTGAAGGTGGTCCACTCGAGTGTGAATCATCGGCCAACACTGATGAATTATTTTCGTCAACGACAATCACTTCATAGTCACCATCTTGAATGTTTCTCGACCCTATTTTTGTTGTTGTTGTTTTTTATGTAAAATAATAAATGTTGAATAATTAACATTAAATGTTAATATTTTCAAAAAAAAAAAAAAATGGATAGAAAAACGCCTCTCAATCCATTCCATTCCAATGCCAACGATACCAATTGAAAATATTCACATTTACATTTGTCGACTGTCACAATAAACATAAAAGAAATTCATATTCAGAGAAAAAGAGAGAGTGTGAGTGAATGAGAGAAATCATAAAGTAGATGAAATGATTGATGTGCCATTCCCTTGAAATGCAGTCTTTTGAAGCATCAATTTTGCAGCGTTTTCGAAAACATCATTATCAGATAAGGCCAATTGCGGTGAGCTTTTCAAGGAAACGAACTCAGACATATTATGCGAATTAATTTCTACAAAAATTAACTGATATTTTTTACTCAGGATGGGTTGTGCAATAATTTTGAAGATTTATTTTTGAAATGTGTGCCATTTGGCTGGTTAAAATAGTTGAAGCTTGTATTCTTGGTATTTTTGTGAATGAAAAAAAATTTAGTTTTCAGTTGCGAAATTTGGATTTTGATTGAAATGTTGGGGGATTATTTTTGTGGCTGAGGGATTCGAAGAAATGAATATAAAACATAAAATGGGAATTCGTTTATTATATTCGGGTATTGCGGGTATTTTATTCCATATGATGCACACATACACATATTTTTGTGTAATAAAATGACAAAACATTTCAAATATTATTAAATTTAGAAACGAAAAAATAACACCAAACAATTTTTGGAAGTGTTCAGAAATATTAGATTCCAAATTATACTGAAACATTGAAATTCAGCGTATAAAGGTAAAAAAAAGACATAACGTGAAAGCGTAACAAAGAGAAATGGAACAAGGAATAACGAGAAAGAGGTTAACAGTCAATGTCAAAGTGAAAAGAATTGAACAAAAAAAGACACAGAATATAAAGGGACAGTATTTCCCTCGGAGTGACTGCATCGAACGGTTTGAGTGTGTGTGTGTGTGTGTTTTTTTTTTGGTTTGGTTTGGTTTTGTTTGATTTTGTTTGTTCACTTTTTTTTGTCGCATACGCATACAAAAATACCTGAATCAGTCCGAAATTGATAATCGTTATTATTGATTGTAATGCGTTTATGTGCGCTGGCACTGTTATGATTGCGATGCGTTCGCATTTGTGTGGTGGCCACCGCACCATTCACATGTGAATGATGATGATTACGATGGAGCGGCGGCGGCTGCTGTGGCTGTTGATGGCTATTATTCGCAAGATGCAACGGATAATGGTAGTGATTATGCAAATGATGGGTAGATTGTGCTTTTGAGGAATTGAGAACAGTTTGTGACAGATTTGTTGTTGACGTTGGTGTTGTTGTTGGAGTGGAGGGCGTCGAAATACGTGGCATATTTGGATTATTACTGTGATTATGATGCATATTCGTTGCATTTTGATAATTTGGATGTGAACCGGGCAAAAACTGTGGATACACATGATGTGACCATTGCGGAAACAATGGCCTCGCCGATGTTTCTACGCACAGGCACCGGCCCATTTAACAAACCGAAATCAATTATTTACAATATTTTATCAGCGAAGCGTTTGATTGGCATTTTATAAATAGCATGGAATTTTTTTGGGTTTGATTTAATTTTTTTTAACATATTCCGAGCGATAGCAACAAAAATTGCATTCGACATGATGACACGGTTACGGTGTTTGGGAAAATACATTGAGATTGATGTTTTTTGTTTTTATTTTTAATCAGGTGGTAATTATTTATAGAGAAAAAACAATTGAATACATTTATTTTTAAACGAGCAATTTTTGGTTTTGATTAGTCCAATTCAAGCAGCGTGTAATAAAAAAGAAAAATTACAAATATAGAGGGCTATAAATACAAGAGCGATACATATAACAAGGGGATATTATTTAATTTGTTAGTTTACGATGAAGCCAATTACACCAAAGTGTTTATACTTTGAATGACAACACAGAGAGAGAGAGAGATACAAAACTAAAGGATTTCGATCGAATGGTTGGTGTTGCTTGGGGGGGGGGGGGGGGTAAATCAGGACTTGAGTGTGACTCACCTTGATTTTGTGGAATTCTTTGTGCAACGGGCGATGCACGAACCGATGGCTCAGCGGGTGGCTCCAGAATATCACGATACTTTGACACCATCAGCACCGATATGAAGTACACAATGGCCAGTGACAAGAATTGCGCCTGCTTCGTTTCATCCTGGAACATTCGTTTCTTATAAAGAACATATACACAATAACAATTTACACCGTGAATGGTTTTACAAATTCCATTTTGTTTTGAGTTTTTTTTACGGTTGACGTTTTTTTTCGATTTTTGCATTTGTGTGTTGGTCTCGGTGTATATAGGATTCAGGGTTTGATCAAATCCACCGAAAAGTGGATCGATCTCAAGCAAATGGAATGGTGTGTACTATGTGTGGTGTGTTTTGGTTTGATACTTTTTTTTCGTTTACTTACCACATCGCGATAAACAACCGCACGTAATCGATTCACGTCCATGTCTTGCAGAAGCTTTTCAACGTCTTTAACTGGGCTCAACGGTCCGGTTATTGATTCGACAATATTCTGAGAGAGAGAGAGAGAGTGCAAAATATTATTGCAAAGATGCAAGTTTTTGTTTGTTAAACAGGTTAGATTAACAAAGTTAAAGTTAGAATTTGATGTGAAGTAATCACCTTTGGTGATGCTTGTGCACCACGGATTAGCGCTTGTAGATGAGCCGCTCCAGGAACATCACGTGGTAGGCCACCGTTTGAATAACGTGTACGTTCTTTACACTCTAAACAATTGCGAACGGCACATGTACACACTAAGCGTAAACATTGACGTAAAATACCGCCACTTGACATATTTTTTTCGGCTTCTAATTCACTGAAATTCAACGAACTGGCAAAAATCAAAACGTCTGCCATATTAACAAGACGTTGTAGAAATGAAACAGCCACTTCCAATGGCATGCCTTGCGTTGGCTCCAGCACATCCAATTCCGACTATTCATAGAATGACAGCAGAAAAAAAAAGACAAAACGAATGAATGAGACATCTGGTAAATGTTCAATAAATCTAAAATGCACGGTTTTAAACTTACGTTCGGTGATGTTGCACTGGCTAATAAGGGTAATAAACCACCGCAAGCAATTATCAAATTATCAGCTAACTGTGATATCAAATGAACGGTGTTGACGACAAAGATTGCATTTTCACTTGAATTAACAAAATCCAAGACGGTTTTCGTTGAATGACTTCTCCATACCTGTAAAATGTAAAATGCAGAGATGTTAATTTTTATAGAACACCAAATTCAAATTTTATTGGAATTGTTTATCGTTTCGATACGAACTTGGATGTCAGTTTCAAGTGAAAATAGAACATCAGATAAGAGTCGCTGATGAATATACGACCATTTAAATTCCGGTATTCTAAATGGTGGCCGTGATGGTCCTGGACTGAACATTGGCCGATTGGAAGATGATTTTGTTCGATTTTGTCTTTGATCTAAGAGAAAATTATTTATTTGAGAACATTTGTGAATTGTGTATATAAATTGGAACAGTGTCTACTCAAGTGTAAAGCCGAGAACATTTACCGAAATGATTGTTTTCAACTTGTGTACTTGTGCTAATCGAAGTACCTTGCGATCGATTTGATTTGGTTGTTCGATTGTCGTTCGTTCGATTATCACTGCTATTGTCTGCTTCAACCGATGTAAATTTGGCACTACCTATGCTATTCATTTGTTGTTGTTCACCATTGGCCGTATCGTTCATTGTTGTTGCATTGAATGCTTTACTTCCTGATTTATTCAGTGTCGCATCTTCTTCGCTATTGTTATTGTTATCGTTGTCGAATGCAGTGTTCGTTTCGCTTTCCACACATTTATCGACAATTTCGTTGACAATGCCTTTAATTATTTCTTCATTTGTTTCTTCTTCTTTTTTGTCGTCATCATTGTCGTTGGCTTCGTCGTCGTCGTAGTCGTGGTCGTCATCATTGTCGACATTGTTGATGACAGCGATGGTATTCGTTTCGGTTGTGGGCGCATTCAATTGGCTCACCATGTCTGTCGTTTGCGTAATTGTATCGACAATTATTGCATTGTCATTGCTATCGTTTGTGGCTGCAATGTCCGTGCTATTATTATTGATATTATCAATGATGGACATTTTATTCATCTCATTATCACATACGTTGCCATTGTCGGTGGTTGTTTGATTCACGCAATTTTCAATGACATCATTTACAATTGTTGTAACAATATCTTTAATATCGTCCGTTGCATTGACGATGGTCCGCTGTTCCATAATACGTGCATCTTCAATGTCATCGCCCAAACTGTCTGTGATCGAATCGGCAACCGCATTCGATAGATCTAATTCAGTCTTTTGATTTTCGTGTTGAATTTCGGTTTCAGTTTCAGTTTCCGTTTCCGTTTCCGTTTCATTGGTGTGTGTATCGGCAGCATTCGCATCACTTTGGCCCAGTTCTGTGTCAACATTTTCGCTGTTCGTTGCACATTTAATTTTCGTATCACCATCAATATTTTGTGCATCAGCATCAGTTTCACTGTCACGTTTCAATTTACGTTCAATATTTCGTACACCTTTCACCACTTCGCTAACAGCATGCTCGATTTCCTCATCTTTTATAACGGGCGATGATGTGGTTTCCGTTTCACCCAAATGCTGATGATTATCATCCAATGATCGTTTGCAGTCATCCAGCAGTGTTTCACTTTTCGTTAAAATCTCTTCAACAATTTCGTCCACAATTTCTTTATTGTCTTCATTGATATCGTAGCTATCGATTTCAAGGGTTTTGCGTAGTGCATCTGAACCGGATATGGTTCCATCATCATCATTCACATCACCACTCATTGTCGCCTGTTTTACTGGCGTACCAGCCATTGTGTCGTCATCATCGTCATCATCAAATGTATGTTCCGCATCACCATTACAAACAATCGCCGACTGTCCGGTTAACTGCTCATTATACACTTGTGATATACTCGAAATTGATTGCACCGGCTTCGTTGATTCAGTGGAATTGTGAATTTGAGCCGATGGCTCTTTACCATCACTGCTATTCGTTTGGTTATTGATTTCGTCTTGGATCACATTCTCATCCTCACATACACACTTGACATTCTCCAAATCGACCACATCATTGTCGTCCGTTTGTTCGCTTTTACTCACTTTATGCGTTTCATTGACTCGAGTGGAATTGGTAATTGCTTTGTCATTCAATGCCTGGCCATTTTTCGTTGAACCATCCGTCGATTGGTCATGATCACGATCCCAACCGCTTATTGTGCTAATTGGATGCGCTCGACGTAGTGCTGGATCGGTTATATTATCCGTTCGATGTCGCTCATAATGCTCATACATTTGAGCAAATTGCAACTTGAATTCTTCATAAGAAACCTATTTTTTTTTGTTTTTTTTTGAAATGAGAAGAAATGAGAAGATGTGACGAATAAATTCCATAAATAACATATTTGATGCAGATATGCCTTCGGCTTAAAATACTGTATACGTTTTGCAATCATTCTATTCTCCTGTCCGACGGCTTTTCCATTAACTTGCTGCAACATTTTCGGAATATAATTCCAAATTTCATTTCAAAATGAAATATACATTTGTTTTAAATTATATCTTTCATGTGAACTATGTATTTTCTATAAATGTTTGAGTAACCATCTGAAGGAGAATAGCTTATTGAGAATCATATTTTATGTTGAAAGTTCAAATAGTAAATTTTAAATGAATGAAAATTCCATTGGAACGTTATTCATTCGACGTAAATTCACAACATTTAAATGATATATTCAACTTGAGTGTTGTTTACTTAAAGTTAAGATATAGAGAAGAGTCAGTTTGTGCTTTTTACCTTTGAATGAACGATAGCCAATGTATCGACCCAAACTCTCCAGCCACCATATTCATGCTTGATTGCGTGATGTAAAAGCATCCTTCATTTTGTACACGTCAATATTCATGCAATGTTGAATTTCGTCAATGTTTGAGCACATTTTTCGGGGAAGAAATAAGAACAGTAAAAATATGAAATATTCATTAGATTTTCAAAGTGAATCCGACAACCGAACAATGTGACAAGTCTTGTCAGTTTTGTCACATTGATCACACAAACAACATTTGACAGCAAACGGTCACCGCAAAATGGGAAAATGGGACTGAATTTCAAATTGGTTTATTTTCAAATGGAAATGGAGCAAAATTATTTATGATTGAGTAGCATTTGATGCTGTAAGAGTGATTATTTCCATTGAAATTCATTTAATAAAATGAAACTAAACGAAACTAACTTAAAAGTCCAATTAGTTTTGATGAAAATGGAGTCGAAAAACAAAAGAAACGAAACAAAACCAATAGTAACATTGGAATCTTTTGTCTTTCATCTAAAGGTTGCCATCTTTAATTAGAATTGCCCACTAATTCACACAAAAACTCACCTGAATAAAGAGTAAACCATGTCCGAGATTTTTTGCTCTTCGCTGTTCTTTGGATGAATGTAAGCCATGGCAATGAGCCATTCTTGCCACACCGACATTTGCAATACGGTACGTCGATTTTCTCGATTATTGTTGCACAACAACGTCATATCGGATAAGAATAGTTTTTTCACTTCAAGTAATTGCTCGGTTTGTTTTGATTGTCGAATTAATGTGGCGACCACTTTTAGGATCACTGTGTGAAGAGATAAGAAAAATTAAATTAATTAATTTTCCTTGGTGATGTCCGCTGATGGCATGAAACGTCGACGAAACAGAGGGTGAGAGAAAGAGTCGTTGGACGTCAAATGCATTATGATCCAGCATCATGCTGTAAAGTAAAGTTTTAACGCTTCAAAACTAATGATACGTACTTGGATTTTCCAATCGGAAATGGCTTTCTGGCTCTGGATGCCTTGTATACAACACTTGCTGCGAAATATGCTCCGTCATGATTTCATAAATGACATTATATGTGGGCAACGACAATGATTCTTCGTACAACAGTAAACGTTCCGCCAAAAGAGTGTACAAATTGTGCGGTGACATCACGTCATATTTTCTTCTGTAGAATACCATATTTTGTCAGAGTGCAGACGTGGACGTTCAAGGAAGAGAGAGAGAGAAAGAGATCAACATAAGTACAGGAAGTTAACTTGATAAATGCAGAAAATGAGTACTTAATTAAAGAGAATGAAAGCTTTCACTCTGCTATATATAATTAATTATTTTATAATGGTTCGTGTAGATTCATTACGTTCCCTTAATTGACTTTGTGCAAATAATGGTGGCACTCTTTTTTTTTTTGTGTGAAACTTAAATATCAAGTAACTTACTTGTGTGTACTGCGCGACAGGAAAAATCCCAATAATTTTAACGCTTGCAATCGTATCAGTTGACTTTCGGCAGCCAATAATTTGAAAATAGTTCGAACACCTTGTTTCATATCAAAAGCTGGTACCATTGAGCTCGGATGCTCGGACATCAATGAAATTAACATTTGAAGAACATCATGTAAATTTTCATCTTCATGCATTGTTGTTAAGTAGTTTAAAATGCTTTGTAGTTCATCTTCTTTAACACCGTTGCCAATCATAATCAGTTGCTTTAAAAATAGCAAAATGTACGCACGAATGGTGAGAATATCTTTTTGCGCTGGACGTGGTCCATCTGTTTTAAAAACAATACGAAAGAAAAATCCACCGAGAACAGAAAAAGAAAACATTTCAATTTTATCTTGAATCAAATCCCTTGAATAATCCCACATACACACAAAGACAAATGCGAAAACTTTACCTAATCCCTTTGGTATGATGCCACTTTTGGCTCGTGGATTCACAACCCAGTAGTAAAATTTCAGCGTGTGAACGGTTTGAAGAACAGTGCTGACGCGACGAACATTGCTGTAAATCTGTGTGTCGCTTAGAAATTCGGTGGCCAGATACGAATAGAGACGTGCTTGCACATTCGCCGGCGTATAAATCCATAGCGATGGATTAAATAGTACATGATCCAGAAGCTGCCATGTTAAAAATGAAAAACAAAAAAGCTACTCTTAGACGTGTATATACTGTTCTGCTACAAGCCATCGTTAAAAAGGCATGCAGCAAGAACAACAACCAAGCAAAACGATAACAAAACTCTTTGGATTTTTTCCGTCATTCTCAAAAATCCCAATCCAAGCCAAAACTCAACTGGAAATCAACAAAACAAAACCAAAAAAAAACCAACAGTAGACGCCAAACGCTTGCGTTCGCATCAAAATCGAACTTAAGAATCAGGAAAAATCGAGAGAAAGAGATTAAGAAATTGAACAAAAACCCAGAATAAACAAACAAAAATGTCGAAAAATAAATTAATTCAATTGAATTTGAAGGCAAAAAGTGCACACAGAGGGCGCGAAACAGAGTTTATTCGTTTTAACCGATAAATTTGAAATGAAGAAACAACAAAATCAAATTTTTAATGCTTTTAAATATTGCAATTTTACATCATTCCAAAATCATATTAACAAAAAAACTGAAAATATATCAAAATTATGAGCATATTTCCTGATTTTGTCAACACAAGGCATTCGAATAAATCAAATAAAAACCTAAAGTTTGTATAGCTATAGCATGAAATTAGCAAACATAAGTCACCGAAATGTATGAATGAGAACAGCCAATTATTTAGTTTTCTGTTGTCGATTTTTCGAACAGAAATACGAAGAAAAAAAATCATAACTGACATTCATGCGTATATATTTGTCAACAGTAAAAAACATCGAACAAAACTGAACAAACAAAAAAAAATCAACCAAAAACCGAAACCAGAATGAAAATGCTGTCAGAACAGGCACAACAATCAAATTTAGATTTATAACTAAGGTTTTAAAATTGAAATCGATTCAATAGAATTTGTAACACAACAATCATGCCAATTGAACAACGAAAATTGGATTTGAAGCAAAACATTTCTTTTTTCTGTATTTGCTTTTTGTAGTTAAAACTGAAATGAACATATATCGGAGTTTGATGCAAAAAAGTGGCCTCTCGTTTGAAACAAGTTGAATGATTAAAAACCATTTTATTTGAAACGTTGACCACAATATGCACCAAAACACTTTCGAAACGAACAAACAAAAAATAACACTTTACTTTTGCTTCAATTGTGTATTTGATTTTATGTTTTTCATTGGAGCCGTTTTCAACCGTTTAAAACCAAAACCCAAACCAAAAACCCGGAGAGTGAAAAAACCATTTTTCGTAAAACTATCAGCAAAACTTATAGTATTTCAGTATATATATTTTAAGCAAGAAATATTTTAAACTATCGGGGAAGAGAAAAAAAGAAGGCAAAAACCAAAAAAAGAAAATGGTCGATTCGTGCACAAAAATGTTCCATTGAAACAAATATATAACAGTTAAATATATGGATAAATAGAGAAACAAGTATAGATAGAGTGAGTGAGAGAGAGAGAGAGAGAGAGAAAGATCATCGAAACAAAATAACACAACCATAAACTGAAACATCGAACGAACGAATAAAAACGAACGGAACTATTAACACTGTTGAGACGAATAACACATGAAACACGAATAAATTCAATTCTATCTATACTTTGTTTTTTTTCACTCAATTTTTTTGTATGTGTTTCGTTCGAAATTTGTTTGTGTATTGAAAACTTTTGCATGGGTTTTCGCAAAAATGGGCATTGACGAAATGGTATCACATTTTTGTTTTTTTTTTTTTTGTTTGTTACAATTCTCATAAATAATTCCCAAATCCAAACGGGATGCAAAAAAACGAGATAAATAAATTCCCCATTGAAAGTGAAAGAGATATGAACCGAAGTGAATCAATTGAATTATCCACGATGAAGCTTAGCAAAACCGATGATGGTGAAGAAGGAAATATTTGCTATCGCTAAGTGTTAACTGAGAATGTTGAACCAAAGAATTCTTAAGCTCAATTGTTACGAAGGATTAGATTATGACATCTTACGTGACGAAGTCATCGAGAATGAAAAGGGAGTGTCATCGTTGACACATTCGACAGCATTGATGATCTCAAATGCAAACCAAGTTTTGTAAGAGAGAGAGAGAGAGAGAGATTGACGGGTGAAAATTGGAAGACTTTGGAATTGTGATGAGTTTAGAGCGTAAAGCCATGGTCTATAGTCATATGAACAAACAACTGCAGTGACTAACTCCACAAAGAGAATAAATGATGAAGAAAATGCGAGCCACCATCATTTGAATATTGTCCGTGTTGAGTACACTCCTCCATTGATTGGCTTTTGTTCGTTGTGAGCGTCCACTTCTTTTGTGTTTGTGTTCAGTAAACATATTTTCAAGATGAGGCAAATAATCGAGCGTGTAAGAAGTGAGCAGAGAAAGGTGGTGAGCCCCTCCCGCTCCGGTGAAGGGCAGATGAGGACGTGCCGAAGAAAAATACTTGCCATTTTTCTAAGCTGAAAGATGTTTGCCGTTGATCGAGGTCAAACAGAACATTCAATCCAACGCTCGGAATAAATAAAGAATGACGCTCACACAAATTACACAACCAAAACCAGGAGATAAAACACCGTCCAAATACCAATTGGTGCATTTATTTGTGTTTATTGATGAATTTCGAATTAAAAGCAACACAATCCAACCGTTACCAATTTTACGTATCCGAACAATGTTACGTTTATCGAATTTGAAAAGCGGAATAAAACGATTACTGAGAATGATGGTGTTTATACGATACCCCGAAAAATAAGCGCACATAAAAGTCAATTTATATTTTATATGTTATGTGTGTGTGTCTTGGCTCACTATTATAAGCTTTACGTATGCTTTTGTATACGAGCATGATCGACGAAGATTGAAAATCGACAGAAATGGTTGTCAGTAAATTTCTTCAATCTTTAACATTCCAGTGATTTTGACAATTTTGGTGAACATTCTTTGTGTACTTTGACTAGTGTCAATGCTTCCATTTCAATGCGCGCAATCCCATTTTCGTTTCAATTAAAATTCCAGCCAGTTTTAATGCTTGTACTTACTTGTTTCAGTAATAAATCGCTATTTGCCGATAAACAGGTCACCAAATATTTTGTTAAGCTTAAAAATGAGCTAAGCACATCAAGTGTTAAATGTTCGCGAGATGATCTTTGTAACATAAATGATATCACAAGGAATCCACGATTCTGGAAAATAAAATGAGAAAGAAAAACAAAGAAATCGAAAATATGAAGAGATGTTGAAAAATATTGTGAATTTGCTCGAAATTTTTGCAATTAATTTTTAGCAGTAATTTTTTACCTGGATCATATGTTGTTGTACAGTTTGTGAACTTTCAACTAACTCACATATAAAGCCTAGTAATTTGGAGCTGAATTGTCGAGATTCGGCCGTCATGACAAAAGTAATTCGATGGAACGGAGGGTAGATATCAGGTGGCGATAATATCCGTGTGACGCATAAAATGGCCGGCCATTGAATAAAGACACAACAAAATCATGTAGGTAAAGAGACACGACATTGGTGAAGAAAAATCGCACCGGTAGACAAATGGAGGAAAAGAGAATAAAAAAAGAGAAAAAAATCGCATATAAATGGATCAGTTAATACGAAAATCCCATTACGATGTATTATTTTGGATTTATATATCAATTTACCATAATGCTGGATCTCGTTTTATATCACTACAACCATCATATGGCATATCCAGTTGTGAAAATAATGGAAAAAGGACTTGTATCCCCCCGATCGAATTTAAAGTACTATGAATTGAATGTGTTACGATGGCCTTAACATCCTGTAAAGAAAAAAATAAAGAGATAGATAGATAGAGAGAGAGAGAGAGAGAGAGAGAGAGAAGAAAACATGAGAAAAAAAAGAGCAATGAGTATAGGAAAAAGAATCAAAATAAAATGAAGATGAAATATCTTTTCTCTTATATGGAGCCCATAATGATGGACCAAAAACATTTTCAGAAAAGACATAAAAAAAATCAAACAATTTCAACCGAAATTTCATGAGTTGTTGAGCAAGCGTTTCGTTGCTCTTGAATTTTCAAAGCGCACAATCCATTGCCAAACAGGGATGGACAATGTGCGCCCTCCTGATTGAGGAGCGAGAACAAACGAACGAACGAGATAAAAAAAGGGAATGATGAGAAACACACAGTCGATTCGAATTCGAATAAAATATAAAATAAAATGTTAAAATGGCCAAGTCAGATGTGTGCTACGACCAAATGTGTGCTTGGGCGAGGTCTAAATGTGTTTATCGACCATATCGAATGATGTAAATGTGCACGTAACACAAGTAAATGAGACTACATTAAACGTACATTGAAAGAGAGAAAAATCAATTTGATTCTCTTGTTTTGTGAATTCGAATTGAAGAAGAGTCGCAATCACCACACGACATGTACTTGCCCATACAAATGGGGCTAAGCAATCCAATTGAATTTTTCTTCATTCGACAGAGCGAGTCAGTAAGAATTGTTTCCCTTTGCAAAACTCGAATATGCCTTTTATGTCGAGTAAATATGTTGGATGATTTTGACATGAGAAAAGGTAATTGAATTTTTCGTTCAACAAGTCTAATTGTCATAAGCATAATGAAGAATCTACGGGAAAATATTAAATCGGATCATCGTATCCAATTTCATACAAAACTCTAGTAAAATGTTGGCCAAAAGACTTATGGCAAATGTAGCATACAACGTCAGAAACGTCAAAATTAAATGCGATCTTCAATGTGAGAAAAAGAGATAGTTACACGCTTTTTGACAGATTGCCACAGGTCTTTTGGACATTTACACTGAAAAATTTTCGTTGTACAATGTACGAAAAATTTCGTTTATCATACGAAACTATTTGTCATTTTGCACCACGAGACAGTTTTGTACATTTTACAAATGTTGTACCTATTTACGCTATGCTGTTGTATATGTATGCGCATGTTTATGCTAGTCTCCTTCTAGCACATCGAGTTAAATTAAGTTATAAATGAAATGAAATGAGTGCTGTTGTTTTCAAACGTGAAAACTTCACATAAACAATCTATGATATGTAACATTTTTAACATGTCGGATTGTCAACGTAATATAAAAATATGAGACTTTGCGAAATTGAAATGCCAATTTTTCGGCAGTAAAAATGATAAACAAATTTAAATTTCCGTTGAAAGTGGGTATGCTACCCCTCTCAAAATTCACGCGCCACAAAACTAATTTATATTTGAAGAAATTTGGAAAATGTACCGAATTTTCAAATATTATTTTCGTCAATAATTCGATTGTTTTTCCTCAAAATTCATGTTAATGAATGTTTTTCAACTATCAATAACGAAATTAAGAACTTGTCTTGAATTAATAAATCTATAACTTTAACGAATTTTATTCAAACAAATTTCGCTTTTTATGCAATGAAAAAAATGGCGTCATTCAAAAAAAGCAATCATGTGTTGTTGCAAACATCCTACGAAACACTTTTGTAAATAGTACGAACGATTTCTTACAATGTACAAATAGAAAAATGTTACGAAGCATTCGTTACATTTACAAAAATGCGTTGTATTTGTAGCATAACTACTTTGTAGAATATACAAACATTTTGTACATTTTACCAAATCAGTTCGTAAAGGTACATTGGTTCATATTTACGAAATGATTTTGTATATTGAACAAAATTTTTGTACTTTCTACAAAATATTACTGCTACGAAGCTGTTTTTGTATATTTTACAAATGTCTCGTTACAAGTAAAATGATTTTATATTTTTGACTACGAAAATTTCGTTCATTCTACAAAATTTTGTAGAATGTACGAAAAAAAGAAGTACAAGACAGTTTTGTAAAATTTTTACAAAACATATTTTTCAGTGTACGCTTGTGTGAATAAAACCGATTCGATGACTAAAGTGATTACATCAATTCACATAATCCGTCGGATAAATGTTATTAATATGATAAATTATGACGCATTCTGTCTTGTGTGTGATCTACATATGTTTAAGTTGGTATTTTAAAGTATACACCAACGACTCAAACAAAACCATTACGGTTGAAATTTAATTTGTCAACAAAAAGGCTACGAATCATTTTCTCAGCTGTAACAATCATTTGTGTATGGCTGTGGATGAAAAATAAAAATCGACACAATTTTAGCTCATTTCTCATCATTCTACGTATGACGATAATAAATGGTTGTAATTAATTACACGTAATTCAACATCAAACATTCTGTTATTATTAGAGAATGTGGCAGTGAACATCGAACATTGTATAGGGTACGCATCATATGCGTCATAAGCCCACATATACACGTGAAAAACGAGCTTTTTAATCAAATCATTGCCATTCGCAGATACGTTCCTTGTTCCCTCTGGGTTGGAAATGAACGTTGTAATCTGACACCTTTTCGCTTGTCTATTTTCATTAGACTTGAGCACGAAGTCTTGTCGTATCGTTTGTTCAAATGCCTCAACCAGAGTAAAATTGGAAAATATCCCAGAAACATTTCGGACTGACACCATCACTTTGTGCAATGGAGGTAAGCACGAGGGCCGAACGTTCGCTATTAAGGAAAGAGGAGAAAAAAGGTGGCAATCAATCAAAAACACCTTACCTGTAACATCAAAGCATGTGGCGTATGTACGAAATACGAAACATTCCCCTTTGGAGCAGACTGCAAACATAATTGTCCATCGGTTGCGACGGGATTGTACATAAATACAATCGCATTTGATAGTTTGCCATCGTAAAGAACCTGCGTAATGTGCGGATGAACGCGTTTATCATTACCAACGGAAGTATCATTCCCCGAAAAAAAACAAGAAAAACAATAACAAAAAAAGACAAAAGGAAAAAACATGTAATGAAATCATTTTACTGACGCAGTTGGAGAGATTTTAAAATTGTTCCATTTTGTTTCCAGTTTTTTTTCCCTCATGTACAGCAAATTAATTTATTCAATCAATTTCGAATTTTTGCCACTTTATCAAACTAGTTTGCATATTTTCAACAATTTCATAACATTTTTTTTATTGTTTAGTAACATTCCAAATAAAAAGTCCGTAAAAAAGTGTAGACGTGCAAAAAATGATGAAAATTCACTTGAATAGCATGCACTATAAAAAAAAGTATTGAAGCTAAATGCTAAAAATTTATTTGCAAAGAGTATTTTTGTGGTCATTCGGAGAAGAAAAAAAAGTCTCAAACGCTTTTTCAACTCGTTAATTTTTTGTTTCTCCATTGCTGATGTTAACCGCAGTCATTTAAATGGTTGAAAATGTAAAATTTGGCTTCAAAATAAAATTGGTTTTCAAATGAAAAAGCGTGACAAAGTTGTTTTTTTTATTCCTCCGGAGTTTCTAAAATAAACACTGTCAAACTGAACAGCTGTCGCTGTGCCATGTCAAATGCTAAATAATAAATTTACGTAAACAATGATGGAGGGAATTCGACTACTGAGGGACTATGTTAAGACTTTATTCATTTGTGGTGGTTTTCCTGTGTTTCACTTCACTTTTCAATCATTTGTTCCATGAGGTTAGGAAAGGTTAACTTGTCATGTTACTTTGTGTGGGAATGAGGTCAAATCATCATACTAATTGGATTCGATCAAAGTGTTTGTTTGTTTTTAGCCACAGCTACTCATATAGTTGAAAAGTCAAATCTATAGAATCAATACTCACGTTGCATGTGAGAAAATTCCAATAATCAATTTTAACAAACGATTTTACATATTTTCAGCTTAGATGTAGAAAATTTACGAGATTCATGTGAAATCGACTAAAAAATTGGCTTCATTCATCTCGAAAAGGATGTTTGATATATGAAATTAGGTGTTAATTTATCAAAATGAAAGCATGAATAATGTTCCGATAGAGACAGAACGAGAGCGTGTAAGAGAAAATCGACGAAAAATGAATAAATCCGAGAATTTGCTCACGAACCATTTCATGTTAACCTATTGTATTGCATGCCATGTGCAAAGCTATTATCGTAAATCATTGAAATACATAAAAAATCAATCGATACGAGAATATAAAACACATTCTGAATGAAATAAACTGAAAAGCAACAACACCGAGAATGCAGTGACAATAAGTTTAGTGGAAAAATCGTTATTTATGTTTTCATTTTTGTTTTTAAATTAAAAAATATGAGCAAATAGTCATGACCCTTGGGATACATTACAGAATAAATAATGATATTTAAGTCTCGGAATTGAAGTCTTTTTTATTGGACTACACACGAAATGTATTTGGATTAAAGATTCTTTAATAAAGTCCCATAAGAAGAAGAAACAAAAAAAAAGACTTAAAGATTTCCTCAATGGTTGCACAGTTCACAAAATTCGAGTATAGAAATTGGGACTAGTATTCATCATGCAAAAGTTCAGCATACCCATGAAATCTCATTTGACTTCAATCGATGCTATGCTTAAAGGGGTTATGCAAACCAAAAAAGGGCAAAGGAAATTACAAAAAAAAATGAATCGGACAAAAGCAAAATCGAAATCAATAAAATAGATTTATTGCATAATGGCTTGATTGAAATAAACAAAAATATATAACAATGGCCAAAATAAAAACTGAATAAGGGAACAAACAATAAATTAATAAAAATAAAAAAAAATAAAAATGAAAAAAGGCATGCTTACGGATGCAAAATTATGTTCATCAACAGTGGAATTACTGGTATTAACGGTACTATCGGCCACACCGGTAGCTGTTGTTTGTATGGTGGCTACATTCGGTAAAAATGCATTGAGCGTGGCAATCGATGATAAATCAGTGCTATTATCGATCACCTCGCTGCCAATAGACGCCGAACACGATGCATCTGAAGTAAATGGTTCATCGGTAGAAGTTGTTGCAACACTCACCCTTTTATGATTGTCCGGTAAATTAAGGTAGCACTCGTTGTCAAATCGGAATTGGGACTAGCGGTATTTAAATTAAATTTTTTTCGTATGTGTTTGTGTATCATTTTGTAGTGTTGGGTATAAAATTTTGTTTTTTTTTATCGTTCGATTTTGTTTTGTAATTTTTATGGGTGTTTTTTTTTTTTTAAATTGCAGTATTCGGTTAACAACGTCATTACGTGTCGATTTGATTGGTGTGTTGTGCGTGCGAATTTGTATGTATGGTCAAATGTGATGGCGATCGTTTGCATTTTCAGTTGACATTCATTTTCATTTGTTCAGAGTTTGTCATTGTTGTTGTTGTTGTTGATTTGGTGCATCAATATTTTGATTTTTATACGGTCGATTGAAAATATGAATGTTTTTGCATAGATTTTTTTTGATAATTTTCAAAAGTTCGGTTTATTTTTGGTGCAGCGCAAATAATGAGATGGTTGGTGTGTGCGTGTTTTTGTTCAACACAAAAAAAGAGTAGAAAAAAATATGGTATTGAAATAAAAAATTACAAATTATAAATTGATTGGTCATTTGTATTTTTTCATTGAATAAAAAAAAAATTATCATTCAAATTAAATCCATTTTGCAAATGCGGCATTAAATTACCTCAAATTCAATTGTACTTGGGTAAATTGAATCTGATTCATACATTTTGTTTTTTTTGTTCATAAAAAAATACTGGAAAAATAACCATTCAACAATTGCATTGAAAAATTGCGATAAGAATTCTATGATAAAAAAACCAAAAAAATCATTTGCTTCTACATTGCAATTTCAATCAAACGATAGAATGGATCTGAATTTACCTTGTAGCCGGGACCTAATCGATGCATTGCACATATTTGTTGCGTTGTTAATGCTTCACTAAATAAATAAATTGCTGCCATTTGACCGCAAAATACACGCTCCTCATCCAATTCGGGTGTTGCACCAATATAACATTTGTCGAATGGCTAGGTGTTGTGCATGCAACAACACAAAAAAGAGATTAACATTGATCAATCATACAAGCATTTAATTAGGCAAATGAATTATGTATACAAATGTCAAGTTTAGCATTTGAACAGGCGGTGGCAAATATTTGACGCAAAACGATTTTAAAGCATTACTTCTTGGATCGGCGATAGAACTTGATTGAATGCTTTCAATTCGATTGTATTCAATCAATTGCATAGGGATGTAATCGCTTTGTTGAATTAAAGGTTTTTGGTGTTAATATTTGAAAGGCGTATCGTTGAATTCACAGAATGTGTGGAATTTCGAGGGAATAGGCTCATCCTCGTGTATCAGATCTAATGAGAGTCATTTAAAAATTGCATTCAATTTACTGTAAACTATTCATTAAAATTGAAGGAGAGGCGAGTTTCATGGCAAACTCTGCAATTCCGCATATAATTGAACATCTCTGGTAATTGACGTTAGATTTTGTAATTGACGTTTTGCATTTCCATCCCCCTCTGAAAATGTGCGTTAAATGACGCAAAATATGTATGCGTTCATATTTGAGACATTCACCTAGTCAATGCAATGCAGAAATGGAACGAATTTATCAAAAGAAATGCTGAATCAAAATAATAAAAACAGCGGAAACTGGGTACTGTCTAATGAAAAGCACAAGTTGCCTTTTTCTTGTTTTCTTCTTTGCCCGATTGTGCGCCGTACATTTCGTTTGCCTTTTGAAAATGTGGCAAGTTTTTGCGTTAGTAATTACGCACTCACTATTCTCGTTGCTTTGAATGTTGATAGAATGCTCGAGCAGCAAAAATAAAAAAAAAAAATAAAACGTCATGAATGAAAGAATTGTGAAATGGATCATTTTATTACACAATCATACTTACATCATTAGCCGAGACGAACCACGCCATTTCCGTACTTGATGCTAATTGACCATTAACGAGGCACTTTATTTCACTTTTAGTCCATCGATTGTATATATAAACAATGGCTATCATATACCACTGTTGAAAAGGAAATACAGAGGAAGAACCAAGAAGAAGAAAAAAGAGAAACAAAAACAATTAATGACACTGAAATATGCTACGGAATCACGAATGTGGCAGATGATGAATTTCAAGTGAACGATATCGTAATTTCGAGAATGCATTTTCAGCTATACTTCGGTCCGAATCGAAAATCTCATATATTGATGATGTGTGCCATTGAGCAATGGCGACAGTGTGATGGAATTGAAATCTCAACCGATTGTTTGGATAATAGATTTTCATGTTCACGTCAGCCAAATGGGCCCATTTCAAATGGACTGTCAAATTGACTGTCAACTTGGCGCGACATATTTTTCAATTGAAAAACTCACCATTGAATTTCAATTCCAACACTCACTCGCTCGCTATCACTCGCCCTCTCTCTATCTCACGCACACTTTTTCTCTGTTTCGATGCGCAGCAATCCAGCTGTTACTTCCGCCGGTTTGACGGTGCAAGTCATTTTATTCGAAACGATCACAACATGAAATAGATTTCATAAACGTGGCTGCACACCGTGTGCATTGCATATTGCACACTGAACACATGCGACGGAGAGCAACAACAACGACATGACAGAAAAAAACGCATTCAAGAAATTACGTGATGGTGAGTGTAAAATGTACATACCTTTCTGGGCTGGAATTCATATTTAACACAATGCTGAAAGCCTTTGCCTTTGACTTTCATTGACGTCAATACTAAACAATTTCCAACGAAATGGGCTGTGTATCCAACGCCTTTGGACGTTTTGAAACTGGTTTTTTTTACGTGCATTCGAACGAATCAGAAACGCAACACCAAGTGTAAAAAGCAAAAGAGAAAAACAACGAGAGACAAATTTACCACGCAGAAATGAAAAATACGATGAGTAAAAGAAATGCAATGCAATTTCAAATAAATTAAGTTACAGCACAACAAAAAGGGGTTGGAGGTGTTGAAATACGAAAAATTACACCGCTTGTTTTTTGCTTAAATTTTTTTGTTCTTGTTAGATGGGGATGTTGATTTCATTGAGACTACCAGTTTGAGTGAAAAAACGACAGAGGGGTTGATGCAGAGAGAAAACATGGTTTCATTTTGCTTTGGTTCGTCAATTTTTTTTTCTCTATGTATTTTGGTGCAGTTGATAAAGCAAAAGCTCTATAGCCACTTTGTAGCAATTGTAAATTCAACGCGAGAAATCTCTGGCTACAGATATACACAAACCAAGTCGGTCAAAATGGCCAACGAGAAAATTCACACCGAACAGTCCGAGAAAATTACTGGTGAAGCGCACCGAATGTTGTTATGCGTTTGGATTTTTTTGTTTGTTTGTTCGTTTCATTTCTTTCCATCGCATCATTCTCGCTTGTTCGCTGATGCAGACGATGAAAGAGTTTTTAATTAAAAAATCGCAGTCCATGGTTTTTTTTCGGATGCAAACAAGGAAGTTTTGTTTTGGATGTAGGAAAACAACTTTTCTATGCAAATTGAAAATTGGTTTTTGACAAACTTTGACTTGTTTGACCTATAATAATCGGGAATCACTAGTTAAAAATGGACCTTTTCAAGTCACAAAATTGATTTTTTTTTACTTGTTGTAACCTCTAGTCCGTTATATCTCTTCGTTGTATCGCGAGGACCACACAAAACTTTGGGAAGTTTTAGTGATAGCGAGCGATGACAAAAAATAGTCAATAATCAAGTGAATGGAATGTTGATTGGATATTTCGGTCTATGCAACGTTTAGCGAGCTATACGCTTCTATAATACTGTTTTATTTTCTCGCGTTGCAACTCTCTGAATCAACAGCATTGAAACCACTGATTGTGCCGTGATGTTTTTCGTATGAATCTTATGTCCAATAAAGTGGATACACATATACACAATCAATGTTCGAGAACCCAAAAGCAATTTCTCCAACATGCTTCGTTGTTGGTGGTGTTCTACTTCTCGCTTAACTCTACCCCTTCCCCTTCCCCCTTCGAGTTTGATTGTTGCTTCTATTCGTATATTTCAATTGATTTTAAATTTCTCACGAGTATAAATACGGCTTCTCTCGTTCGATGTTCACGGAATTGATGGGATCTAGTCGAAACCACGTTGTAAACGTGAAACCATTTTCATACGGCCATTTCGCTAGCGGTGGCAATACAATACCCTGGAAAGAAAAATCAAATGCAAATTAAAATGATGGTCGATACAACGGAAAAAAGTACGGTTGCTACAAATTGTTACTGGTTTGCGTTCATTTTGCTTTCTATTTGTGTATTTGTGTGTTTTCTGGTCAGTTTGAATTGAATTGTTGTGATTGAACAGCTAGAGGGATCTTTAGCAATCATTGATGCAAAAATACCATTTTGAGTGAATAAATGATTTGAATGCTTAAATGATTCAGTTCACATTGTATTCTGCATTCGGAATGGGTTTTGTGGTTTGATTTAAAAACATTTGAACATTCACAACAGTGGTAAAGGTTCAATTGAACAACGAAGGCAGAAAAATACTCCATTCATTTGCAAGTGCATTTGCAATTAGAAATTTGTAACCACAACCAACAGCTTCATCAATGTCAAAACATTTGATGTCAACTAAATTTAACTACCACCAAACCATCGATGCAACAATTTTCATAACAAACACAATCTGACGCAACACTGACAATGCGAAGCGTCGAACAATTTCAATTTGATCGTTGTTGCGATTGCAACATGATATTGCAATTGCATTTTCTACCTGTCGCTTGAAACCGATTGCAATCAGATGAAGGTATTTTTCAAGCGCATCCGTTTGCAAAGCGCACAATAACGCACTTCAGCTAGTTTATTGAGTCAATAATCGAAAAATGTTTCATATGCACCCTCGATGCTGACATTTCCGAAAAAAAACCAGCGTGAATTATATCATGAAAGCATTGTATGAGCTTTGTCTACAATGTGATAAAATTTCATAGAGTGTAGAGGTGTGGGTACCAATCCCCATTGGGTGAAATGCATACCAGTTTTGAGAAATATGCACTTGTGCATATTGTGTTTCAATGCATAAAATATGAGCCAGAGCCATAAAAATACCTGAACACTTGGCAACCCAGTTCTTTGTTATTATTGAAATGAAATATTTGCAATGAATAAACCCTTTCATTTTGCGAATATACATAGTGATTTTTTGTTGTTCCCTGTACAGAATCACCGCACCATGAAACAAACAAAAAAAAAACACACACACATGACAACGCATGAAAGCCTTTGAGTCGATTGAAAAACAACCGTGGGTTTCAGTACAAAATGCCATACATTGCATGCGATGCCATATTTTAAATATTGCAACTTACGGCAGAAAAAATAGCGACATTCTGTGGAAAATAAAGTGATTGGCGCAAGTGACAATTCGTAGCAAATGAATTGTATATGAAAATTTACATAAAGAATTTTATGCGTTGTTAATATTAAAGGACATGGAATGGTAATCAGAATGCATTTGAAAATTTCCGAATTGATTTTGTTGCTATAGCAATGATTTTATGGCCAAATGTAAATGTGCCGATCGAATTGAGCTGGAATTTCATTTGTTTCACCAAAAATGGGAATGCTCAATGCCAATGTAACTTCAATTGAATAGTCAATGGTATAATTTTAACTGAAATAAAAACAACAATGAAAAAAAATCAACTCACCGATCCTTTGCGTCCAGGAAAACTAAAAAATACATCCGGTCCATTTCGATGTGGCATTTGACGTAAAACTGTCAATAATTTGGCTGAATGACGTGGCTACACAAAGTGAAAACGAGAGAAAAAAACAGCAACAACGATAAATGTGTCATTAATTGGGTTTTTTTCGATATCAGAAGCATATTATTGAAACAAAAATCCATAATACATATCAATACACATGCACAGGCACAGGCACAGGACAAAAATAAAAGACTCTTACCCATTTTCCATTGACAGCTTTCATCGCTCCGAATAATAATTTAAGCTCTTTAACTGTGATACTATAGCTGGCCAATACACCCAACATTTCAATCAGTAAATCTGAAAATAAAATTACAGTTTATTATAAATCGCATTCCCATTTTGTGGGATAATTTTTTTGTTTCAATGAATTGCAATTTTTTTGGGTTTTTTCTTTTGTCTCTCTTGCTCTCGGATGGCATAAAAAATATTCGCTAATTGATAAGTAAATTGACTCTGTGTTATGGTGATGCATTGAAAATCCATTGATTGCATTTAGTGACGCTTTTCCGATCCACGTTCCAAATGCGCGTTCATTTGAATTCACATTAAATCGATTCAATTGCATAATTACATTTCATGTAAATAATTGTTGGTTCCCTTGTTTTTCATGCGGAATAAAATCTTTTATGACATTTCCAGATAAAAATCGTTTTCGGTTTTGTTATCAGCTTCGCCATATTTTACTGTTTAATTTTAAATCTTTGTGTTGGACGAGTTTTTTGGGGGGTTTCTACTTACTTCCGAAATACAATTTTCTTGGTGCAAAAACACAATCTAAATGAATCAAATAACCACACAGAGAAAAAAAGAGAGTTCAGTCGATTTGGATAAGCTTTGCCAGTTTTTAAGTAATGAATTAAACACGCCCATTAACCATTTAACATGAATTTGGTGCGACGCGGAAATTGTGTGTAAACAAAAAGTACGTGGGAAAACTATGAAAAAAAAACAAATTCCTACACAAGCAATTTGAAAATGAATTTTGAATGTGGAACCTTGATGGTTGGCTGTCATAATTAAAAGCTTCCAGTGAAAAATGTGGTGCGTGATTTTTTTTTTACGCGAGTACCATTTTAAAATGTATATTTTTTTGTTTGCTGTCATATTCAACCTGTAGCAATGTAGGGACTTGGCATGCAAACGTTTTCATCCACAGAACCTTTCGTTCCTACAGAAACGATCATGACAGTGTTGCTGCATTGGGTTATATTTACAGTGAAAAATGCAAAGTCACAACTCAATTTAAATGCATGAAGGTAAAAGCAACAAGAACAGGTAATTTGTGAATAAAATCAACACTTCCGCCATTCATTATGGCCAGATGTCCATTCAGTGTGATTTGATAGGTAAACATTTGATAATAATATACGAATCATCATCATATATACTATTGATACTTCCGGTGGAAATAAAAACGAAACCGTCTGTTTACTTAGTTTCCACTTCTATTCATTTTTTTTCCACATTTTTTGCACTCAGGAAATCGGTGAAATCAGAGCTTGTGTGCTTTAAGACCCTTTTTTGTTAGCATTTCTCTGATGTAGTTATCAGTGTCTGAGCGTATCAGTCTTGTTTCTGTGTTTTCAAAAAAAAAATTGTCTCTTGTGTTGTTTCCTTTCCGGAAAATATGAAACAAGTAAAATATTTTTCATAATTTCAAGTGAATGCGTATGTATCTTATGTCACATATTTATTGCATTAGATGTATCAGAATGAAAAATGTTAGCACGTTTATGCGTTCAACTCACAGCGGAATAAGCGCACGGAGATGATGATAATGAAGTGAAAGGGGAATACTGTGAATCCTTTTTTTCTTCAAAGAGTCACATGGAAAAATGAAACCGGCGACAGCAATATCAAAAATGAAACGGTTCTGAAGTGCCGAGATGCTATCTTAAAAAAATGCCTCAATTTATAGTTGTTGTTTTCCTTGTCTCATTTTTTTCGACTATTTCACTTTGTGAATCATATGCCATGTGGATATCTGTGTGGGTTCAACCACTGGGTTGTAATCACGGTCGCATGCAGATTGATTGTAAACAAGCCACATAAGAAATCTGTACGAATGTCAATATTTCGTATGCTGATGAATATATAACATCAAAATGTTGATTTCCCCCAAAAAAAATATTCCAGATAAATTGATATTGGCAGAGGAAGAAAAAAAGAAATGAAAAAAATGGAAGCAAAAATATGGAGCGTATTTTGATCGAGTTAGAAACGGTAATAGGAATATTTTTGCACATGGAATTCGAATTGCAATTTGAGCATTTTGGCGATACGAACCGTTAGAAAATTCCATTTTCTTGATCGGTTTTTTTTTCTTTCCTCTGAGTGTGTGTTTATGATACCTGTGTATGTGTTGTGTGTTGGCATGTACAACACTATCCGCAATCTGCTCAGCATTCATATCATTTGGTTTTGAGTGCCTTCGGTGCTGTTCCAGTAAATCGATTTTCATCGGAAGCTGAACATTTTTGTCACACACTTACACACACACACACCCATATACACCCCGTTAACCGATTATAGATAGTTACGAATATCGTATCGAATATATCGCGCGTACTCAATATAAACCAGATCAACGGAATAACAAATGTGAGGAAAATTATTGATAATATGATGCCATAATGGTATATTTTCAATGATGGTCTCCGGGGAGCATATACTGTGATCTACTACACCGATAGGAAAACTTGGGAGCTTCAATAAATGCGCAGAGAGGAAAAAAGCAACGGAATTGTACGGAGAACGTGAAAAAAACAAATCTCGAAATAAAAATTGTTCACATTATTCCATATTCAGTATTCAGGTGTTTTCCCACGGATTTATCCATCGGCATAATTTGATGGCATTTATTGGTAAAACAATAGCAGCTGCTTCGAATTGCACTTTTAGAGGAAATATAGCACACATTTTTCAATTGCAAATATTCAACGTTTGGTGCGTTAGCTGCCGATTTTTCGTGAGTGAGCGCTTCAATTTATATGCAATGTACTCAATATATGCACAAGCAAAAATAATGTATGCCAACAGCAATTTTATGCATTGAAGTGTGTGATTTTATTCGAGATGAGATACAGAACGAGTGAACGGGCTGAATTTATCGATTCATGTAAAATTCGAATTTAGTGTGGAAGAGTTTTTAAACATACTTCGCCTGAAATTAAAGCACACACACACACACATACCGGAAATTGTGTATAAAATAGAGGTGCAGGATCGATCGTATGGAACAAAATCAATTTTACATGATTCTGATTTCATTACGCTCGTTTGAACTCCAACGGCTATGATGGCATGAGACTGAATTTGACATACTTTGTGCAAAATAAATCAAGGTATTTCAATGTTTCAATCGCCAGAAACAAACTATGATTTAAATCCATCAGTTGGTTCAACTGATGTCGATTGAACCATTCATTCGAAATCAATTCGTTTTACTTTAAATCTTGGTAATTTTATCGAAAAAATCTACTGATATATTATAAATTGCATCTTATTCTAAATCTGTGCTTAGTGTTATTGCAAGTGATTCGATGTCAAGTCAAACTTCTATCAACAGAATCAACGTGTGTATTTGACAAGATTCATCACCGTGAGCTTGTGATTGGAGTGCATTTTTAATGAACTAACTTTCCTTAACGAGAATGGTGAAAGTTTGACGATAAATATTACATTTATCGTTACAGATAATGGGACTTCGCAATATGCAGGCTATATTAAATATAGTTTATTTGAAGTTCTCTTATAAGCTAACTGTTTACACTGAATGAAATGTACTATTTATGAGTGGGTGGGTGCGTATGTGTGTGTGTTTGTTGGAACATTTAATAATGATGCTAGGGATTTGAAAATTCAAATTGATTGACCTCAAATAAGTCCAATATTTTAATTAAAGCTTATGATGGAAAGTATTGATTGATGTTACTTAGTATTTGGTTGTTGCAATCTATTCATTGTATATAGTCTTTTCAATCAAATTCGAGCTACAGATCCCAAATCATTCGCTGCGGTGGATAATTAGTGAATTGTAATTGTTAGCGAAAGAGCTGCATATGAATATTTCATTGATTTATCAATTTTATTTGGATTTCGATATGCTTCAAAATTGAACTGGTGAGCATATAACTTTGTGCGTCTATGGGCATCAATTTACTATAATTTTGTGCTGATTTATTGTTAATTAGTTATTTATATGGTGTGTTGATATAATCTTTTTGCAGGATGCAAATGCTTTCAAATGTATGATTTTTTCTGCACACACACACAGCCGCATTAATAATTATTGAAATTTGTAAAAGTTCTGAACTCATTTGGCGGGTCAAATGCGAATGGCATAAATTTTGAGTTTGACATAAATTCAATTTCCACACATTTTTTAAAAATAATATTTGATTGAGTTTAATATTCAGAGAGAGTGTGAAAAAATATGATGTGTATGCAAAATGGCTGACACTGTAGTGTACAGCACACATCGAATCAACATAACATGTGAATTGCATACGGCTATGACCACATTACTCAATTTTGATTCGTTTGAAAAGATTAATAATATGGCTCTTACAATTATATTTGCACTCATAGTTATTTGGTTTTTGTGTATTTACATCTCGTACTCTCTCTCTCTCTCTCCCTCTTTCTCTCCGTTTGAAGGTGTTGCATCCGGGATGGCTATAAAATATGGCTGCAATTTTTGTCGCATTTCATACTCTCGGCAACTCTGACCAAATGCGAGGCAAAAATGAATTCCATTTTCGAAATATTGTTACCGAACATGTTGGTTTACACAGCACATAGCACACATTGGCTTGGATACAAAAAATAAGTTGTGTTTTATTTTTGAATCGAGAAGATAGAAAAAAACTCGTCACAACGAAAAATATACGAGTTTAAAGATTGCAAAGGGAGAGAAAGAGTGAAACGGAGCCAAGCGGAGTGAAATATGCTTGTATTCATTTGCAAGCTTTCGACCAGAATGTGTGTACTTGTCAGAGAATCATTTGGAAAATTACATTTAAAACCATGTGTGCACTTTGCACGGACATGTGACGGTTCAGTGCAAACAACAACGAACGAGAGAGAGAAAAAAAAACACAGAACGAAAAATATTTGATGAAAATTGTGGAAAAACCGGAAAATGAGGATGCGAAAGACTACGTAATGAGTTCACAAAAACACATACACACACACTCGGCATATGTACAATAGAGGAGCATTTTTTTGTATGCCATAAAGGCACAGCAAAAGCGAACGAATGAATAGTACACGTGAATAAATGAAGATAAATGTGTTTGGTGCATTTAGACGCAGTAGCAAAAAAAGTGTTTTATTAGTGTTGTTGATTTGAGAGAAAGGGCGAAACACAGAAGTCACTCTCGAAATGATTTTTTTTTCTATATAGTATAAAGAGCGCGCGCGTACCCTCTCCTTTCTTCTTTCGATTCTACATGATTTTGTCCATGGTTTTGTACACAGCAAAGTGGCTCACACGAAATTAATATTACTTGTTGGCTCTCTGATTCATTTGCAAATCATTTGCAACGACAAATCTAAATAGATGTATGCTATAGAATGCTCCGAATAATAATGAACGGGCTGCCATCCTCTTCGTTATTGCTATTATTATTGTTGTTGCTTCACCTTCTTCCACGGATGAATTTACAAAATGTTAATTTTTTCTTTCATATTCGCAATTTGCGAAAATGCTTATTGTTAATTCAAAGCAATCTGCTGCACATGAATATCATGCGTGAGCAATTTCTGTTGTTGTTTATTTATTCTGTGTAATGGATTTTATTCCACGCATTTATGATTTTACAGATTTAAAATGGCTGCATAGAACAATCGACCCAACTGCGCGCCATGTGATATAAATTCCAGGTGCTGATGCACAAAGATATGCTCAAGTACTGAAATACTAATTTACATAAGGACACAACTATTCACATTAAAAATGACATTTTAATTGCTTCTTCATGATTCATCTTCTGCATGATTTCATTCAGCAAATTGTCGACGTTGTTGTCGTTGTCGTTGTTGTTGTTGTTGTGTGTGGGCTTTTTTTCTCGCTTCGTCGTTATTTCTCACTTACAACATTGAGCTATTGTGAGCCCAACTGTACAAATTATTTATTATGTTGAAAATGAAGCGACACGAAACGCATTAAAGTTAAATAGTGTTATTATTTCAATGGAACACTGAAACACGGATTGGTGAACATACAATTTTCTAATGCAATGAATGCTTTTCGATGCATCACAGTTAATATTAAATGCACATTTTCAAAACATTTCAAAGATACAAATCAAGTACACCTAGTATTATTATAATATGTATATAAACTGTGAAACGAGAAACAGAGATTGAAAAATGAATAACAACACAGGGCTTTCGGTACTTACCCGCTACAACCGTTTCGGCACGTTGCAAACGCATTAAAACATGTTCAATTAATCCTACATCGGTGCATGCCTGCAAATTGCGCACACTTTTACGTAATATCGCTATGAATACGCTCCATATTTCCGCCTGGAATTTAAAATGAGAAATTGGTTATTATTCAATCCCGAGTACGAGTGTTATTTCATTTGTACAATTCGGCAACAACTTATAATAATCAAAACGATGTAATTTGATATATTTTTGTTGCACAAAAAATTAAATTATTAACGAAAATATAATTCATTGCTTCAACGTTCATTGTTCAATAATAATATTTACTTCCAACTACGTGATTCAAGTTTTGATGTTACATTTTGAAATATTTAATTGTTTTTTTTTTGTAGTTTCCGTAGGCAAAATGTATTTATTATTGAATGCAGAAAGTTAAGCTTTTGATTGCATCAACATTTTTGATTCATATAGAGAAAATGCACCATGTTTTAAACTGTAAAAGTTAGAATTGTGTTCTCGAAATAATGTGCACCTTTCAAAAGTATTCATGAATACAAAAATACATGGCTTCATACTGTAGTTTGGATGTAAACTAGACGTGTGCATTTCTGAACTATCAGAATATCGCATCTTTTTGGGGTACCAAACAAATATTTCAAAGAGTTTTGACTCAAACAAAAATATTAGTAAAGTAAAAACAAGTTAAAATTATGTGAAAAATATTTCAAATTGTTTAATTCCACTACTATCTTTATTTCTACAGAAATGAAAGAATTTTTGGTAGAAAATAGTCGAGAAAGGTGTTGAAGATAGAAAACTCTTCTATCAAAAGACAAAACCAGTAACTTGCTGGAATGCAGTTAAATTCAAAGATCGATAAATTGTTGCTGAGAAACTAAGCAAAATTACTCCACTTTGTTAACTTGTCTCTTAAAATATAGCTTGTTGTTATTCGCACGTTTATTGATATTAACAGGTAACGCGCTTGCTGCATCACTATTTGCAGTTTTCAGTCGACGATGATAGCGGTTTGATGGTCTGAATCACGTTTATTTTCGTCTTTATTCGTGTTCATTTTTTTATGGTAAAAATATCTTAATGAAAAACATTTGCGACATATTCATTTTTCAGCTGCATCGTGATTTCAGTGTGTTAATTTCTATGTAGTCATAATGAAATTTGCGAAGCAGCAGAGATATTATCTGGAAAATATTTTAAGAGCATCACAAGCAGTTGTGGGTTTGTGTTGTGTGTGTGTGTGTGTGTACATTTACTGTGATGAGTACATAATGGTTCGAGAGTATAAACACAAAAGTGTTTATATGCAATTGCATATTCTATTCGACGAAATGGATGGTTTATACAGAGCAAGAGAATCGCTTGGAAAATGTTGAAATATTCAAGCCAAAACGTAAGCACTTCACTAACATCGTTTCACTGAGCCAACGCATAACGAATAATAATTTTTACCACAATCTTGCTCTTTAGAGAGTAACAATTTTTTATTGTGTATCTTCATCGTTGATGGTTGGTGGTGCAGCTGCTTCGACTTTATATACACCATATTTTGTTGTTGGAATATGTATTTTAGTGGTAAAACTTCAATACAAACGGGCAGTTTTCAGTTTAATTTCCCAACGGAATCGTATTGTTTTGCAAAATAATTTTCCATTTGGAAGTGGAGCATTCTCAATCAACTCGTTGCATTTGTCAGTTAGTTGAATGTCAGTGGAAATTTTCGAAGTGAAATGTCAATGAAATAGAAATATAAGAGAAATCGCAATATTTCGTATAGGATGAAATTGACAAGAAATATAGTCTTTTTTTTCGGTGTTGTTGTGTGTTCAATTCATTTGCTGTCGAAAATGGGTTGCCTCATGAAACATTTTCAATTCATTTCAATCAAAAATGAATTGAAATCGGCTGATTCAATATCAATAGACATTCAGGTTGCATGTTATAGAGTTTGAGTTTTAATATATATAGATTTCAAATTTATATGGTTAACTCATTTATAATCTCATCGATGATAAAAGTTTTTGGTAAGAGCCTCAGGAACCAAAACAACTAAGTCAAATGCCCAGTAAAATACTTATATCGATCTTTGCAATGATGGATATTGTTCACCAGTAAAAAGTAGTTTGTTCCTTTTACTTCGTCTGATCATCGAAAAAGCCAAAATCCACATAAAATCAAAGTTGTGAAAAGTTTGACATCGTTAACAGACAGCCAGATTGATATACTTGGTAAATTACAAAAATCGTTTTTCTCACGAACCAAAAATGTCGGTTTGTACTTGTTCATTGACCATATATTTTGTGGTTCATATTTCGTAGACATTTCACATTGCAGCTCGTTAAATTGCAATCGCAATCGAATTCATCATTCGAGATGTTAAAGCTGTGGCAAGCATAATTTTCGAAACTCTTAAATTATTTGCATATTCTCAGTCAATTTGCATTACTTGCCCATTTTCACTAAATTAAATGGATAACATTGCAACTGTCCATTTAAATCCAATGCAACATTTGCTACCACAAGAATCAATTCGTTTTCTTGCAAATGATAGTTTTGCATTTAAAATTGACCATTTGAAAATTACATTAAAAATGATCCATTTGGGGCTTGGCTGTTCGGTGCACACTACACAATAATCCAACTTCTTCTCTATTTAGCATACGAAATGTGAAACAGCATGAAACACACAACACCAATTCAAACTAATAAATTCAGTTGGATATATTTTCTTTGAACAATGCTTCAAGCGCTCGGATAATTTTAATTTGTGATGAGAAAGAGAAGAGGGAGGTGGAAGAGGGTACAGAACCAATAACAGCATAAATTCGACCGCAACATTGTTAGCTCAAACCAAGTGGTTTGTTTTATCATAAATTATACGAATATTGTGCTCGGTTTTATCTGCATGAATTTCAAATGTAGAAAAAAAAAAACGAACAAAAACAAATACACGAAAAGAGATGAAGAAGAGAGAGAAAATGTGGTCTAAACTGTTTTTTTTTTCACCACAAATCACTCTCTGAAACATTGATCGTTTCAAGTTTGAACACTGATGACGATTCAAACGGTACATTGTATAATAGCAAGCAAAACAATGGCCGTTGAATTAACAAAGTTCGTAAATTTACGAGCGATTTGTGTAAATCGAGAGAAATATTTCAATGCCATTCTATTTACTGAAGACAATTGCAACAAAATGTGTTTTGGTTTATGCTTAGCGCCGAGAAGTTCAGTATTTTTCCTCGAATACGTATTCATTCAATTTGATTATGGTGGTATTTTTTTCGCTATGTTCAACCGCCACGTAAGATTGTTCGGTCATCTGTTATTACATTAACGATTGACAGTCGAGGAGTAGGTGCAATGTGCGTGTTCATTCCTTCGCTGAATTTATCTTCATCAGAATCGAATTTATCATGCGGTGGATAAATGGAAATGTAAAAGCAGGTGATTTACACTAGAGCAGATAAATAAATCGTAAAAAGGCAAATAAAAAGACATTGCTAGTTCGACCAAACACCAACAATCATCCACCCACACAATTTTCCAGTAAACGCCCAAGGATTAATATCTTAAAGCCGAGTGCCAGAGCGTGAGCGTGAGCGAAAATAACGTTTTGTGCTTTTATGACTGTGCAAATGAAATCAAATTCCACCCAAAAACCAAAAGTTAGGGGCGGAAACATCACATTTTGTTTACTTCGTCATTGTCTGGCATGAATGCATTGAGTAGATGTGTATATCGTGTGTTGTGTGTTTCAGTTTTAGTTTTCTTTTTATATTTCTGTTCATTTTTATGTGTAGAACATTGAGACAGCAACGTTTGCTTTTATTGTCTGTGCTGTTTTATGCCAAAAGCTTAGTTTTGTCTTGGGCAAATACATAAATGTGTTAACGTTATTGTTGGCGCATCGTACTGAATTATCTGGAAAAAAGTTTAAATGAGCAAACTTTTCGGATAAACTTAAATATTTTGAAAAGTATTGCAAACTTCGACATTGTAATTCGCATAGAGAAATAACTATAACAAGTGTGTATGCGTGTGTGTGTTCGAAAGAGAAAGACAGAAAATGTATCGGATACGCAACTTTTTGCAATTACTATTGTTTGTCCCCACAATCTTCTTTGCGATAAAATTTTTCCTTCCGCAATATACAAAACTGTCCAGTTTCTCTTTATGCGCCGTTTTGAACGAATTTGAAATTGTTTGAGCCGACCAACTATGCTATTTGAAAAATTGTCATTGACATTCAATTATTTTCACTGCACTGAACACAATTGATCGGATTCAGTCAAATCAGCTCCCATCAGTTGTATCGTCTTGAATTTTTAAGAGCCGACAGGCAAGTTCCTTTCATCCATTCTCAGTTTGAAATGCTCTTCGGTACAGAAAAAACAACAAGCAAAAAAAAGAAAAGAAAACAGTGAAAAGTGTCTTGAACGTGCCTTTTCCGAACCAATTCCACTTACAGCAAAACAAAACAACAAATTTTGCTCGGCGCCCTGTTTGTCTTTCAAATCCGTTCGGGTCATATTTTTGTTTTTCTTTTGTCGATCTCTAAACAACCAAAATCATCACATTCAAGTACAAAATGGAAAACTTTTGCGCAAAGTGCTTGTTTGTTGAGCATAAAAAGATCGTTGAAAATTAATTAGGGGTTTTTCTTTGGAATCCATTTTCAAAACGGAATCAACGGGATTCCTCATACCTCTTCTGTCATGGTTTTTCTTGTTTTCTTTTTGTTGCTCGATGTTTTTTTTTCTTTTTCGTCGAAATAATAACCATCAACCGTTTTATTTCTCATTATACTGAAGATGTCATACATCAGGGCAATGAGGCGTACACAGAGATTTTTCATTTTGTCAAATTCTAAGTCCGACACTCCAAACGAAAGGAGAAAAAAAATGAAGCATGCAAATAAGTGACTTAAAGTCACCATCTTCAATCGATTGGGAACATTGAGAGCAAGGGGTCATGAAAGAACGTCTAATTTGTATTTGAAAATGCTGCTTAGTCTTTAACCTCATTTTCAACAACAATCGAAATTGATCAATTCGACTTTTCCGTTCTTGTTCATTCCACCATGAATTGTTTGAAACCGTTTGTTTTTTGTGAGTTTCGGTTTTTCCAAAACTTTTTATTTTGCATCTCAAGAGCTAGACTCTTCGCTTCCTTTTTCTAAAATGGATTCGACCGTATTTCTTTGCATTTTCATTCTTTTGAATTGCGAAGTTTTAAAGACAACGTTATTTGTATGAAAGAAAAAAACAATTTGAACGAAATTGAAATAAATGAAAATAAAAACTCAATCCGATTGCCGAATCTCATTGAAATGATGAAACATTTAGAAAATGTGTGGTGCCAACGCTCGTAGAGTACTGACGTGTGTTGTCTATAAACAAATTCGTTTTGTGTTCATCTGAATTTTGCGAACAAAAAAAAAACACAAAAAAGATATGGAAAGCAATATGTTTCATTCAACGCAAATCGTTAATATTATGATCGAATCGAAGTTTCGACAACATTCGGTTAATGTTAAGCTATACAACGAATAGATGTGAATTTTGGATTTCGATCTGCATCTGTTTCGGTTTTTGGATGATATGATGTGATGTGACGTGCTTTGGCCATATTTAACGCATTCATGTGCCGCTACTGGGTTGAGTCACGCATCAACATGACGCTAAAAATGTTCCATGTAATGGTTGCTCACCAAAATGTACCCATAAATATATGTGTATACATTTTAACAAATGTGTGCGTTGCTCGATTTGATTAGATTTTTAGCGATTGATTGCTATCTGTGTCAGTGGTGCCGATGCTTAGACAGTCTAAGCTTCGTCAAGGATGTTCGTTGTTCGTGCGTCTCGTTTTTGTCTTCTTCTCCTTTTCTTTTCGTGTAATTGTTTGTGCTTAAGTAAACGTGAACGATATGTTGTTCGATGTGCTTAAAATCACCAGCAACAAGGCAAAAGATGCGCATCATTTCTGGGTGATCGCAAATAAATTCGCTCACGTTTTGTTCGCGCCACCATCCTTTGCGCGATGGCGTCGTCTTGTACAATCCCAGTTTATTTGCTTGCTGATTTATTGTAATTGTATTTCATTATATTTCACGGATAATCAATGTCGGTAATCAATGTAGATAATCATAATTTATGTGCCACGATACTTGACTAGCATTTCTCATTTATATTCGTTGGCAAACTCCGATTATTATGTGCTGTTCTTTTTTTCACTTCTTCTCACAACTATACGCACACACTCGACATTCTTTTTCCGAGGGGGAAATCGCATTGGTGACATTGGCCACATTGGCCACATTTGCCTCAGTATTTGTCTCAACGCCAATGCACCAATACTCACCAATGTACCACCAATGTACCACCAAAGTATCACCAATGTAGACCAATATACACAAATACCAATACACCAATTGTGCTTGACAGTTCGTCGAGCAGTTTGTGACATACGAACATTCACAGTGGTGAATATTGGTCGTATTGGTGGCATTGGTTCACAGTTGCGAGAGTGCGATTTCCCCCGAGTCTTTTTCTTCGCATTTTATCATGCGTTCCATTTTGTTCAAATGTGTGCGCGTGTATAAACGTTGTTTAATTCGTATGTACAATAATCTTGGATTCAGACAAACACTTTGAACGGTTCTTAATTCAGGATTATCGTTAATGCAACACTCGAGATGAACGGTTCAAGTCAATAGCGGCAATCCAAAATACGGCACACGGCTGAAGCTTTTCGTTCAAGCTTTTTGGGTTCGCACCATTTGGATTGCAGAATGCTAAAGCTTTTGATTTGGAATGAAAATAGTGGAAAAAAGACGATTCAATCCACTGAATTATCCATAAACAGTTGTTTGAGCGAATCTCATATGCGAATGATGAGATCAAAATGCAATTTCACATTTGCACAACAACAACAGACAGCGAGTGAGTGCCGTTTTCGAGGATTTTACAGCTTTCTGTTACTTTATATTTGAGGATATTTTCGGTACGATTACAAAATAGCGTTTGCCATTCGCATCGAAACAACCATTATCAAATTTGGGTCATAGACACACACCGAAAATCTTATTTGAGGAGCTACTTCAGTAGACCGTTTTTTTTGTTGTTGTTGCTGCTTAAACTTTATTTACGCATCAAATCTCAGAAAATGTTTCGCTGCCAGGAAAATTAGGCGCCATTTATTTTCGGTAAAAAATTTCAATTTACATTTACCGTGTAGAATACGGCATATACATAAAATACGGGTAGCAAAAACAAGTTAGCGGGTTCAGTTATTAACTCAGCCATTTTGAAATGAGCGTTTGCGACTCGCAAATAATAAATAATTCTGGTGGTTCCAGGAAACCACTCTATTTTTGAAGGGGACGCACAAATAAGCCTAAGCCTATCGGAACCAATCGGGAGACATTCAATATCGTCGATTGATGCTCGACATAAAAACAGCACACAGAAATTAAATTCCAATCGAAATTGTGTTTTTCCACGGTAAATTTCCGCACAATCACATTGAAGGTTTGGATTCGAGAACATTTCACGGTATATCGTGTTATTTTGAGTGCGATAGATTTTCCAAATATTCAAAATTCCCTTCAATTCGTCGCCTGTTTTCATCAAATTACAGGTTATTCCCAGATGTCATGGCTTACTTTCAAATCACTCTTACAGGCATTGGTAAATCAATATAAATACATGTTTACGTTTTCTATTACACCAAACTGTTTCATTTTCTGTATTTCCATCTCAGTGAAGCGATGATGGGGAATCGACTCAAAGGCACAATTCCATCATGAAAACTCAAAATCACTGCTGACGTGTGCTCTTTATTTGATATTTTCAAAATATTTAATGTGGCTTCCATCAACCAAAAACCATATGCGGTTTTGTTTTACCCATGGATTCGTTTTGAATATCATTTTGTACCAATGTATAACATGAATTTTTCATTCGCAATTTTCATCTGCGGCAAAGTGATTGCACAGATTTTCAATTTTTCTTTCGTTGAAAATGTAAAGAAAATAAAAATAACATTTTGGGATATTTGTTATGTGTCACGTTTTCATGTTTGTCGTCCAATGAATGGCAACATTTAAGCTTGTTTATAAAATGTTCAACGAACACACCAGACACTCGACATCCATATATAGTATATATATATAATAACACAAGAATTTTTTCTTCCAGAAGCAAAAAGATTAATATCGAAATGCGAAATGTGAAGTGGAAGTTCACACTTTCGTTCGTCTAATTCTGTCACGTACGTTGTTTTTTTTTTGAATCAATACCATTTATAATACTCCGAAAATAGCTAGTGATTTGAAACTAATTTATGGCTTCAACGACAGCTTGTAAAGGCTTCACACGATTTCTTGCATGAAAATGTTTAACTTAAATGACTTTTTGCGAGACATTTGCTAGCGAATCGGTTGCACACATTTTCTGTCAAATACGGTTGTATCGCCTTCGTGTCGGTCGAGTGTGACGCATAGATCACACAACTAGTAATTACCACTAACTCCATTTGCAGTGCAAAATCAATTCATCGGTTTCGAAATGGAACAAGTATTATGAAAATCGAGTCTTCAACAATTCCAAGAAACGACTGCTTGATAACAAACGTTTTGAAAGTGTGGAAAATGCGAAATGAACGTAAAAGCTGGTCTTGTAAGAGCAATTATATTGGCATTAATGTAGATTTAGTCGTTTGCTGTACGGTTCGTTGGTTTAGTCAATGATGCACGAATCCATTTGCTAAATCTTCATTTGTATTCATTTTGGGTTTGTTAACGTCACATTTCTGGTTTTGTCTTTCAAGAAAATGCTCCCAAAATATCTGCCGCCAATAGCCATGCAGTAAACCTTTAGTTAGAAATGTATTCAATTTATATCTTGATTGCTCATTAATTTTAATAGCGACGAATTCACTTGAAATAATAAGTCATAGAGAAGAACACACAGGACATTGAAGTGCACACTTCGTGCACAAGGGTCACTTCGATGCATAAAACCAACTACAGAATTATAAATATAAAAATAAACGATGGCTGAAACACCCTACAGCTTTTTTTCGAATAAAAAAACATTAAAATGGTTTAATTTTAAAATTCATTGCATAAATTTAATGTCCATTCATTTAATTTGAAATTTCAGATTTTCTTTTTATTCAACTTTTTTTTTTTGTAGTTCTGTTTAAAACATTCTCTGCAATTGGGCCACATTGAATGAAAAATGCAACCACATCCAACGGGAAATAGCTTTTCATTTTAATTGGTTGAATACATTATTTGATTTTAGCGATAATATAAAATGTTTTTGAACACACACCACACATTGGAAAGTAAAAGGTATAGCGAACAACATGGATATATGTGCATGTAATATATGTTATACGTGAAATGATCGATGGTAATGACCAAAAGCGATGGTCGTTAATTCCATCGACATAATTTAAACGTATGAAATTCCATGAATGTTGCTCTCCGAGATTGAGCAATGAACATGAACACCCTTCAGTTAATTTTCCGCATAAAAGAAAAATTAACAACAACATTGTATGGTGGAATGCATTCACCTGTAGCGCAGGCATAAGGAAATTTCATCTTAACTTTGACAATGTTGCCAATGAATTATGCATTGGAATGGCCATGGAATCATGGACTCTTGTTGTTATTTAAAATTGTTTGAGTAACATCAATAATGTGTTATGGCATGATTTTGTAACAGTTTATTTGCTGCATATTTTCTTTCTTGGTGTGTGTGTGTGTTGACGTTAGAATTCGTGGACATTGAAAAGATGAGGTACAAAATGTCAAAACCAAAACCATTTCATAAAGTGACGGAAGCTGAGTAGTCGTAGGTCTGGATGGATGATGTTTAAGTGGTTGAAGTTTGTTTTGTTCATTCAGAAACAATGTGTCACTCTGTCTCCCTTTTTTTTCTTCCCTTTTCTCTCTTCTCGTGTGTGTGTGTGTGTGTGTGTGTGTGTGTGTGTAAACAGTCTTGTCCGCTTTAATCCCTTTTGCTTGAAAACATGTTTCATGACAGAACTCATCTCTCTTGCTAAACTAGCGCGCTCGAAAATGTAAAATGTCGACAATAATCATTAAAAAGCGATGTTTGTGAACAGAATGCAAACACTCATCAACACAATGCATGTGCTGGAGCGAAACAAATAAATAAATATGACCGACAGATGCAGTCTTAACGCGAACTAAGTGAAATATTTTCTTTTGGGGTGTATGTGTCTGGTCGGTGTTAGTGTGTGGGAGTGGGTGCGCTGTTGTTCATCATTCATTTAGCTACTGCTGATACTGTTGTTGGTGTAACAGTATTTCGTTGTTCGTTCAGTTTTAAGTCCACCTCTTGAAGTGAGCTCGTGTTGTAAAAGCTTGCTTTTGAAATGAGTAAACAAACAAATCTAGACATTTCAAGCGTTTTAAAAACGAATGATGTCAAGTACAACTACAACCAGTTTCAAATAGACCAAAGCGGAGCCGAGTCAAACCAAAGCCAAATCCAGGCACAACCATCCGATACAAAACCAAAATGAAATGATAAGAGTACAGAAACACGAGGGTAGCAACAACAACAACAACAAAAAACCTCACAAACACACACAGAGACACAGGAACATACATCGATCCACACGAAAAACATGAATAAAGGCCGACAAATCCATAGACACATTATTCAAAGTGTACATAGCTGATGCTTGGCAAAAGCAAAAATTTATCACCCAAAATACGAGAGAAAACACTGGAGGAATGGAGTGAGACAGGGAAACGCGGAAAGCGAATGAAGTGTTTTTGATGTCACATCTATTCTCATTGAAGTTGATGTGCTGCATATTACACCATTCTATATCAAATGAAAAGTGCTGTGTATGGGTTTGTGGTTGCATTATATTTTGTTTGGCAGTCAGCATCGGCAAATCTATACTGTCAACTCTCATTCGAGCGCGTTATCGTTTTTCGAATTTCCCCTCTCTTTCGCTTTCATCTCTGTCTATTCCATTCTCTCTCTCTATCTGTTCATGAACATGTCTAACCACAATGTACACATACGATGGGGAATTGAATTGACGGAAACCACTTTTGGTTGGTTTTGTACATGACAGTGTGATTCACTGTGATTCAGATCCATCGATGTGTTTGTGTACCGATTTCAAACTGAAATTTACTACGTAAACAAACATAAAACCTGACTTAATTAAGCTTTTTCCATATATTAATCAATTGAACTATTTTTCAATTAGATTCGCTCTGTGGTTCCAATTTTTTTGTTTTTTTACAATACAATCGAAAATCTCCGTATTTATACAAATGTGGCGCCACCCGCTGAAACAAAACACACTGAAAAATCTATAAAATGTGAATTAAACTGCATTTTGTCGCATTGTTTGCATCTAATTCGTTGGTTTCAATTAATTTTCGGTGCGCATTATTACATTTGAGTCTTTTGAACGTTTTCCGGGATGAGCAACAACAGCAAAAAAAAACTGAATGCGGGGAAATCTGAATATTGGCAATAACATTTATATAGTTTGATAAAACTAATAAATTGATAAATCAAGCATATTGGCTGTGTGAACAGTGAACAGTCGAACGGGATATTGTGTCCATTGGCAAAACGTGTGTATGGACTCATAAAATCAGCCCATATTGACGGTGAATAATAAATCGAAAGTGGTTTGTGTAATTTTTGGTTGGAACCTAAAGCGTTTCCAACTGACACATGTTCAATTCAAACATAAACTTCGAAACGTCTCTAGCCAATTGATGTTATATAGCACAGCATATAACATTCCATTTTTCTGAATTTTTACTCCCAATATACAAACAATTTTTGCACATAATTTCAAGCTGACGCTAAATTTATTTGCTGCCATGGCAGCATTTTCGCTTCGAAAACTTTATACTTGTGTGCGTGTGAAATGCGAATGAGTTCAATCGTTCACATGGATTGTAGCCGGAACATGGCGATGCATTTATGTGGTCAGCCATCACTTTTCGACAATCGATTGACTTTATCGATAGTGGCAAACACACACACACACACACACACACACAAAAAGCGCGTAACGATAGCGTTATTCCATAAATCTTTGTCGAACATTGAATGTGAGCATTTTTTTTCTGAATTACATTGTCAGCAGCAGTTTACATGGAATTTATATGGTTTCGCTTAAAAATTCAGCACATTGTGTATAAATTTCCTTGTTTAGATCATTTAAATAATTGTTTGAGCAAAGACAGAGTTTTCATTTTTTTTATCACCACGAATAAAATGCAATGACAAGTATAAATTCAATTTCGTTAAGTGGAAAAATATACAAAAGTTAAAAATGCCCATGTGAGCATGCAGCATGCTGTCACCGAGCACGATAGACATTGCGAATCTCAGGCAATTTATGTGAAAATTCTCTACCGAATTGAGTTTTGGAAAGATGGGCTCGACACGAATTAGCTTATAAATTATTTAAAACCAATTCTCGCAAAAATTGTTTGAGACACACAAAAAAATGTCGAAATTGTCGACGTTGCGCTGAACGCTGTTTCCATTTTAATTCACTGAATATTTCATTATGTAATCTTTGTTTTTCAAAGTAAAACACATTTTTGTTTGCTTTTATCACAAATTATAAAGTGAGTGCTGGGTTTTATTTTCTCATCTCTGTTCATCTTATTCTTCACCATTTCCATCAAAATGTTCCATGCCGCGTTGCAATTTTGTTGGATGAATTTGCATTTGATGTTTCATATGACTTTTCCAGTACAGTGAGTTCGCGGTATTTTTGCGAAAATATGTTCATCATCACCACCAACGCAAAATTATGACGCATTTCCACAGCACATCTAAAACATTCCCAAATGAATTGATTTAATCTAATATTTTCATGTTTGTAAATTTATTAGATTTATATTTTTCGTTGTGCATTGCAATCTATTGCATATGGAAAGCATTGGAACAGCACACATCAAACATTAAAATTATGTGTTAATAAGAGCTGATGCAGAGACTATTCATGTGCAAAGAGCTTGCTCAACATAAAAATCATCCCATTGACATTTGGATTCCATTTACCATTATAAATAATATTTACATACACGAAATTGATGTTGAGAACGACAAAATTTAGGACGTTTTTATTGACTTGAAACACAAAATCGCCCAAAATGTCACAGCAAATGAGTGGAATGTCATATTTCGGAATGATTGAATTGGAAAATAATTGATGTCGATGCGTGACTTATGCGATCACGGTAATTACGTTATGAAGATACGAGAATTGAGTACGCAAATGCAAACAAAGCTATTAAATCTATTTACATGTGGCAATTATACTGGCAATGAGATAATACAGGGCACATTGCCTATGGTTGACACTAAAAAAGCACTATGATCCGGGTAATTTCGGGCCAAATAAACGCGTTTGTATTTGTGAATCCAACCGAATTCCTCTGCTTGGCCAATATGACTGAAAGTCTGTATGTATTTTGTATCTTGCGAAAAAAATGTTCTGTTGGACGCGATGTTAACATAGTATGCATATGCTATAGCTGAGTCTCGTACTTATGAGTCCTGTGATTTCATTGGTGCAGAAAAAAGGCTACACGGTTTTTAAATGGTTTACGTGTATTCTAAAGCCCACTCAACAACAAAAACACCCGTACAAATTCAAAAATTCATAAGATACAAAAAAAGTTGTGTTTCAATTTCACCGGCATCATAATCATCGCATCACATTATTGATTTACGGTATACACAATCTCTTAATGCTATCGAAATACAATTTTACATCACATGGTTGCATTTCCAAGTGCCATTAAGCTTCAAATTACCTGCAAATTTGGAGGGCAATGATCTAAGAGCTCGAGCATATGCTTGATGTTCTGGGCATCCTGAATTACGAAATTCAGTTCCATATCAAATTCGCCTCCAACGAGCTGAAACGAGATAATAATAATAATGTAATGTTGTACAGATAATATTCAATATCCATGAACACCGAACTCCGAACACTGGTACTCAGAGACGAAATATCGCACACTCAGTTCAAAGTCCGTCTCACTTGTATGAGAGATAAACCGTTCGTGTGCGCTGCTATGCTCACTACGATGAATGTGGCAGCGTATTCAACAGAATCACAACAGATTGAGTTAACCGTTCTGAACGATGTGCGCACAGCTTCTCACTCAAAATCTAATGCGAAGAAGAATTTTTCCTTTCTTCCTTTCTCTCTTTCTTCTTCATCTTCTTCACTTCGTAGCTGTGAGTTTATGTGCGCACGGCGTTTGAGTCAACAGACACTCAAGTTTTTGTGAATTATCTTCCACTGTTACTCATTCGGTTCGTGTGCTGTATGCCGCACACAGAACTGAGCTGTTTTCACTACTCGTCGCGCACACTCAGTGCGCTAGATCATCTCTGCTGGTACTGATTCAATGCAATTTTACCGGAAAATATTAACTCAATTTCATTTCCAGTGGATATCTCTGGTTGCAGAGGTGGATACAAATAGCTCACGTAGTATTTACATAAAATTAAATGGCTGGTTCCATTTGTCGATGGCAAAAGTAAACAAAGGGGTGTAATTTAAAAACTCTAAAATGTTATGTTCTGACAGCTTATCGTGCCCACCTCTGCCCCATCATATATATATGTATACTACATATATACATACAATAACGCACACAAACCACACGCACACATCGAAACACCACGTTCGCATAACTTCATGAAATAATTTTCAATTTGCATAGCTTTTGAAGTTTTGAAATTTCCATACGTAATATCATTGACAGAGTCATTCCCATACATCAGCACTTGAGCGTTTGAGCACTTCGGCTTAACTTTTTGATATATTCCATCATCAAATTTCTTGATTTGCTTTCGAATTCGATATTGTGGTTATGAGTAAATATTTCGAATCGTCATAACTTTAATGAATCTCAGATGGCAAAACTATCTCATGCATTTGGATGCATTATGTGCTCTGTAGAGTTACCTTTTTGGCGAAGCGTCCCTGACAAGTAGGAGGTCAAACTGAATTGCACTTAATTAAGCAAAAATTCCGAACAGGTATGCAATATTCCTCTAGATCACTCATTCCGCAAAAATGCGTAATAAATCTGGCAATATTCCCCCTCCCCCAACCGATTCCATTGAGGAGTATAAATTCACTAAAAGGCCATTTCATGGATTACTCCAGATGCAGTGGATCCAATTTATTTAATGGAATCCAAAATATTCGACCAAATTCACATCTAAAATATTCAAACAGTTTTACTACGCCGAGTTTTCCATACGATTTTATTTCACTATGAGTTAAAAGTGAGATGAGTTTCAGTGAATTTCGATGTTCAAAATATGGAGTTTAAAAGTAAATTGCGAAAATAACATTCAAAACATTCAAAATAATGTCTAGAAACAAATTAGTATTGCAGCTGTGTTTGTACGAAATTAGCAGCCAACGCCTTTCAAAAAACATGCCTTTTCGGTATTTCTTATCATTCTTTTTTTTGTTGCTCTAATGGTATTTTATAGCAAATCCAAGCTTCTGACTGCTACATTCACAAACCAAACGGAAAAAATGCTGAAATTTGGATCAAACAATTTCAACAAAAAAATCGTTTAGTTTTCACATTTTCAGGCAGCAAAAGACTCATTTTTCAATGGTTCTTCGGGTCGTTACGTTTTATTGCAAAATGGATTTTTTTGCTTCTAGCACGAGATGATCAGATGCTGAAAAACAGACGTAAACACACACACACATACATTCCTAATCTTTATTTTATGCATGTATTTGCATTCGAATTATTTTTTTTTAAGCGTCCTTTTGTTGAGTTTTTGTTTTGTTTTGGTTCTGGCCCATTGTTTCAACAATTCATGTACAAATCACACAAATACGTACAACGAGTGCGAGAGGAAGGGAGGTAGAGCAACAATCCAATCATGCAAACGAATAGCATGGATCAAAGTGAAAAGTCGAGACATTGTTTTTTACCGTATTTAGCATTAAATTGTTATTGAGATCGTTGACAATTTGCTGAAATAGGCATTCCAATCGCTTAACATTAGATTACATGGTCAAGTGATTGGGATTATATTTGATACCCTGGTTTTAAATTGAAATCAGCATGAAATGTTTTTTTTTTATTCGTTTGATTCAATTTTTTTTGTCACCGGAATTTGCTCTTGTATTTTCCTATATGATTGCACTAGAGAGCATCGGGTATTGATTGGAAAGAAATTCCACTTGAAATTAAATTTCAAACTGTTTTCGAACAAACATGAGACAGCATGCGAAAATGAGCATTAATTGAAGCTCTTCAAGCGGGAATTCAGTAGATTCGCAATTGTCAACAATAACAACCTTTTTGCCATTCTAAGAAAGAAGCTGAATACTTTTTGATACAATCAGTACTTTGGCTCAATAATCATTCAAAGCTTGCTTTTGCTCCACTCCCCTTTCTCCTCCTTGGTTTCGGACACAAAATTTTTGCAATTAAAATGGCACACGGAAGTTGAACATTGTAACTAAAAGTCAAATAAAATTGCGGTTTCTATGAGACTATAAATGGGTTTTGATCTATTGATGGCTGGCGTATTGCAAATAGTGAATAGAACAGACTAACGTTTCCAACGGAAATGGCTTCCGATAAAACGACAATCTCAACAAGAATTGAAACAAAAGAGTCATGCCCAAGAAAAGTTTATAATTTCATTTCATAGAAGTCGCGTTGCTTGGGGGCCTTTTCATTGGAACATTTTACATCTTTCACCTTTTTACCCAACAATTCAAAGGTCTTTTATATACTTGTTGTGTGGCATTTGTGTGTATCTGTGTGTATGCAAACCACGAACAGAATTGTGCGATGCTTTTCCGTTCATACCTGTGTGCGCTTGCATGTCGACTGGTTGATACAGTTAAGTTGGCTTTTGTTTGCCACCACAGAAATTGTGTGCTCTTTGAAGTTGATACACAATGAGTTCGAAAATCAGTTTGTACGTATAGAACCACAGCTGGATTTTAGCTTTTTGAATAGCATACAAAAAAAAAACCACACAACCGAAAAAGAAATGTTCACCATTAAATTTATATTTCATACCTATCGCGCCGGTTCAGTTTGATGGTGTTTTTTTTCTTTTTTTCCCTCTGGTTTAGTTTGATGACGCTTTGCTTATCTTGTTGTCATTAAAGCCCATGAATGAATAAGAAAATCGCGATACCTTACAATGAACATGTTCAAAATATATCTTAAATTTTCCCTTATTGCGAACGCATCCGTCTTTCGATTCACGTAGACGATATTCGCTTCTCAATGCTTTTAATCATTCTTCGTTTGGAAAGTGAACAAAATCCCAGTACGACAGCCAACAACGGAACTCATCATAAGTAAAATAAAACAAAAAACTAGACGACGAACTTGTTGTTTTAATTAAAAATTCTCTGTCGCGAGCTCCACAAATATTCACGAAAGGTGAAATGTCGACAAATTTCAGCCAAAACTGAACGAATCATTCGAGCTCAAAAAATGAAATACATTTTCTACGCTCACATTTTCTATCACGCAATTTGTTCACGATGTCTATTTCAGCATTTACATTAAACGATGTAAATATATTTTTGGCAATCTTGAGTTTGTTTGCAATTTCAATTTTGTAATTTTGAAAATTACATGGGAAAAAGTTTTTCCAGCTACAAAATTGATTTAGAGAAAATGACTATGATGAGGGTTATGGCAATAGCAACAACAGCACAGCAAAAATAAGCACACACACAAAAACAAATATAACAGCAATTCACGTTCACAGATGCTAGTATCATTATGCTGCAGGCATAAAATGGTACGCACAGAGATGCAAATCGAAATAGAACGATAGAGCGTATAGAAAATACGCGCCATAGAGAAATGGAAAATCGTTATCAAACAATGTAACAGAGGAAATAGTTTGAATTGAAAACAAATTGTAATCATAAATGACTGTCACTGTGCTATCTTCAATGGTTGCTCGTTCTCTGTGTCTGTAAGACGCAAACAGGATGGTGACTTTTGTATGCTAGTTACGAATTTAACTAATTTCATAATTAAACTTATTCGTTTCAAATGCCGCCCTTCGGGGTGATGATGCTTGGTGGCATTTCGCCTCTGTGTACACTGTTCTGACAGTTTCAATTAAATGTCGCCCATCATCATGCTTCGGGTGCATGCTAATTAAATTTCTCATCCACGGAGAGCATAATGAAAGATAAAGGCAATAAAGGTTCGAGTAAAAAAGTGTCAACTTCCAACTCTATTAAAAAAATCTCAATCAAATGGGTTTTTATTGAATGCTGATTGTTTGTAAGATTGATGATAGTTTTCTATAGGCAATAGTCATCCTTACGCTTGCATTTTCAAAACATTGAAGAAAAAAAACTACACAAACGTCACAAAGTGAAAAAGAATTGAATAAAAGGTAATTTCATTTTCATTCGCATGAAAAACACATTGGAATAACTTTCCAGAGCCGCATTTTAATTGTGGAATTTACATTTGCCAAGTATACGGTAAGCATAATTATTTGAAGCGTGAAAATTGGCCTGATTTATGATTTAAAAAAAAAAAACCACAAACCAAACAGAAGAAGAAGAAAAAAACACAATAATAACGATTTCAAAGTCGACAAAATGTTTGCTCATTTTCATGCGTGTGATGGTTTTCCTTCGACCGTTGAATAAATTTCCAACTCATAATTTACATTTTATGCGATGGTCTTTTGGAGATGGTGCACAGTACCATAAAAGAGATAGCAGCTTTTTCTTATTTTGTAAATTGTAAAAGTGTCCTTTTCATATCCAAATATGGTGACTTTGAGCTTGGGCGGATGGCTTTATAAAGTCCCATAGCCAGTGTTGGTGTTGATGTTAATATAAAATATACACACATTTTGAATTGGTTGCATGAAAGCGGCGAATAAAAAAGAGACATCATTGATAAAATAAAGCGCTGGCACTGGCGGTTCTTCATTTTATTTTTGCAAGGCTAAAAAAGAAACCGGGAGCTACCTTTTTTTCCACTGCATTTTGGATGAAGTAACTCTTTTTTTTCTCCTCCACCATTCAAGCTCATGTCTTTCTTTTTCACGTGATTCTAAGGTGTTTTTGTCTCTTGCTGTTCGACGCTTTTTTTTAATTAAAACTTTTTAGTCAACATTCATTTAATCTGCTTTAATTAAGTGTCAAACCGAGAATTTTCCAGCATTTTTTTGTTGTTGTTCTTGTTATTCTCTGCCGCGTGCTTATTTATTTAGGGTTCGTCTTGTCGTTCCGGTTTTGATTTGAGCGTTGGCGACTGATGCGCGCACCACAAGCGGTGCACACAAAAAGCTTTACCATACTTCAATACAACCGAAATGTGCAAATAGAAAAACGGCAGCATTTTGAGACAGGCAATGCTGAATTGAAATGTTTGAATTGGTTCAACAGAGCGATTAAACAAGGACTCCTTTTCGATTTGCAATTTTATGAGAATGTTGTACGGAATTTGAGGATGTTCGTCAAGCGTTACGGAAAGTGCGAAAGGGAGGCGAGAACAAGTGAATTTTCAATATTGAATACAATCTGAACGCTAACGCCTTCATTTAAATTAGCTCAACTCAAGAGCAGCACTCCTGAAACACTTGAATACAAGATCCCGTAGGCCAAAATAACATTAATTGCCGGTTTTGGTATATATCTTTGTCGTGCGAACGCGAACACATTTGAATGAAAAAACACCACTGAACCGAATAAAATAATCATTTCGAGTGAATTTTGGAAAGTTCATTCCTCCGCATTTGAATCCATTCAGTATTTTCGTATAGAAGTCAAAATTGTGTGATTGATTCATACCATAAATCAAATATCTTAACATCTTGAGATGTTATTGCTAAAAATGTTCCAGTCACTCTTGGATTGACATATTGGTTTGGCTTTAGCTAAGTTCATAAGATGTGTTTATATTGAGGTTGAATATCAACAAAGAGAGAGAGAGAGAGAGAGAGAGAGAGAGAGAGAGAGAGAGAGAGAGAGACAGATAGTTGCATGGGAAACAAACCCCCGGTGATATAAATAGATGCACTTCACATTTTCACTCAATTGAAACTGGTAAATTGACTAAAACAAAATTCTCAGTGCTAAACCAAAATGGTATGAAGCGTCTATAAATAACCAAATAACCAGACACAAAACACCATTCAATCCCACGTGAAAATATCCCAAAGACATATCAAATAACGGTACTGAATGCACGATAGCTTTGGTATTACGACACGAAATATACGAATCGTTTGATGAGATAACGACACACAATTCTATTTATGTTCACCGATTCGATGCATGTTTGTGCTCAATGCAGCCTGAAATTGGCAAATACATTTTCATTTGATTAATTTTTCATTGTTGCATTCGGGAAATTATTTTGGTTTTGTGTGTGTAATGTATTATCGGTATCTATTGTTCATTCACTTTCCATATCTCTCTCTCTTCCACTGTAGATTAATGAGTGAGTTATTTGGTTTCACAAAAGAAATGATGCAATCAATTATTTGGTATTTTCGACGAGGGCAAAGCGACTGAGTACAAAATGTACATTCCTGATGGTTCAGCAATTTTTGTGTCAGCTGATTTGATTGAAAACGACTTCCTGCTATTGTTCATGGTTATATTCGTTATGTACACACTTTCGAACTTGTAATGTTCGTTATGTTGCCATGGTGATAGCCAAGAATAAAAATGATAATTTTATTTTTCTGGTGGAAAAATAAAGCTCATAAAGAGTCGAGTCGAGAACGAACGACAGTCAGTGCGTTCGCACCGAGTATTCGGGTAAATATCGAATACAGTTTGAAAGCATTCCACTTCCATCGATCAATGTAATACAATACACATAATTCGACAAATTTAACGTCGCATTGCAGCTGCTTTGAACAGTGAAAAATGAGAATTATTGAATTCAATATGGATTGTGATCGTCTCGGGAATTCCAAAGCAAATCTTCAAGGGTTCAGTACATAGAATATGGTCGTTGTTATATGCACATCTCTCATTCGTTGAGTGGACGTGTGTGTCTCAGACGTTTTTCAATAAATAGGCAAAATAAACAAAGAAAGAGAGAGAGAGAGAGAGAGAGAGAGAGAGAGAGAGTCTCATGAACTCATTCTGATGAGAGTTGAAAATGATTGAAACACGGATTGGACACGAGGAGAGAAATAAAAGCAAATCTAAATCGAATCCGAATCGATGATATTACGTTTTAAATCACCGTATTTCATAAGCACTTTAAAATTCCACTTGCTTCTTGTCGCTTTTGTTATGAAATTGCATTTCGTTTGACGTTGTCACACACGTTTGTTTTTGATCATAAATCCAATCTTCTCTTCCACCAAATACGCTCTCAACATTTGATAGTTGTACCGTAGAGCACCAATGTGAGTCAATATTCACATATCAGAATCCAGTTTGTCGCTATTTGCTAAATTAGTATTTCAACAATTGCATCTCGTCGTCGGAGTATCATTCGATTTATACGCCATCGAATTTCGAAATTGAATAAATCGAATTCGGTTCCGAACCGGAATATGTGTTCGATGAGCAATGAGCACTATGCACCTGTCAAATTTTCGAAACAATTCGATTTCCATTTCTATTTCCTCTTGCCAACCAATATACCAACGCCAATACGTACGGACAAACAGCACATACACAATTTCGTTTATGTTTTTGATGTTGTTGACGCTCGTTTGCTACTATTTCATATGCTCATTGATTGTTAAATATGATATTGCTTAGACTCGTTAAAATTCTCTCTCTCTCTCTCTCTATCTATCGGGTCGTCCTCATCGACTCTCTCCGGTCTTTCGATTCAGCATTATTACTATCTCTGCACGTGTAACGACCAGTTATACGAAATAACCATTATCATTATTGTTATGAAGCTCAAAGCTTCATGTCAAATGGAAATTTCCACGCAAAGAACTTTTGCACTGCACGCATATCATCATTACGTATGATTATTTGGTTAAATGACATTTTGAAATTAGGATGTTGATATTGGAACAAAAGGTACATAATACGCCAATTACGATGCAATACAATAAAACAGCTTCGCCTTATCGCTTTCGATATCGAAATTGATCGATTGGAATGCGATTGCTCCATTGCAATTTTCATTTAAATGCAAAGCCACGAACACACACACACACAATCATATTTCCAATTTAAATGCATACGGTAGTCATACTCTAATTTGAAATCATCAAAGTAAGCACAAGCACATAGATGGGTGCGATTATCACACTGTGATAAAACTCAGCCCGAAGCTCTGGAAAATTATAATTGAGGCTTATCCAAACTATCAATGATGATAATGTACTGTTTCCCGAAATAGCTTTATGTCACTTTATGTACTGACTGAAAACATGGCAATGCCTCACATTGGTCGTCTTTGATTTCAGAATTTAATAATTTATTTGTAAATATAATTGTTTGCAGATCAAGAGATATTGAAGAGTTACAGGGTTACAGCTTTACTTGGCCTTCCTGTCGATTCAATTTGCCAGAGGTTCCATCAACAATTAATTTTCTCCAATTTTAAATGAAGCAGATGAATCACATTTAAATTGAATGTTGCAATAAATAATGTTATTTCACTTGTAACAGTATGTTTGCAAACGTCAAGGATGTAAAGCATTCGGCTAGTTATTAGTGGTTGTTCATCGATCAATCGACAATTTCAAGCGATTGAAAGTTCAAAAGTCAATTTAGCATAAACGCATCCAATATTCTTGATGATTAACTTTTTTTCTCTGGTTTTTTTTTTATGGTGAGCTATTATTACCTGCATGGATTTGCCTCACAAGCCACAGAGCAATCAATTTTCAATAAATTGTTTTGTGGTTACATTGTGAGTGTGCCTTTTTCGTATATGTGAGTTTTTGCTTAGTACAAGCATCATGTGGTTTGGTTATGAGGCAATCGGCTCAAAGCCGCAAGTTAAAAATCTCAATCAACGAACGTTTTTTGTTTTGTTGCAGGCACCTGATTGGGATTGCTTTAAACATGTAAAGCGATTTTTTTTTGTTTGGTCGTTCATTTTTTTTCGTTATTGCTAAAGCTTGCGATGGACACATGTGTAAGCCGCTGAAAAATGGTTACAAATTTGAGTTTTTTTTTTGTCGGAATAAAGCGGGTTAGAGCACACATTATAATACAGATATATATTACAGTATTATCAATCGATGTAATTGAATTTTGTTTGTCTAATAAAAATGACCTATCAAAATAATCTGCTATGGCAACCGAACCCCGAACCCCGAACCATTATGAATTTTCGATGAAAATTTATATTTCAAATCATACATATAAATGAAATTGTTTACTCACTCGACGAGCCCAAATAAAATTTCCCCGAAAAAATGTTGAGACCGAAATTCTGAACGATACACGACAACCGCAAGCGTAAATTTTGCAACATTGTTCTAAGTATTGCGGCAAAACACGCACATTCCCCACATATCACAATGGAATTTACGACGGCACTCAAATTGCTCCCCCTCAAAAAAGGATCGACGATAGAGAAACATTTAACAGAACCATCGGTAACCAAGCATCACATGTGAATTCGATAATAAAGGTAAATATTTGAACGGCTCGAGTACGGTCTCTCGAGCATCTCCCTTTTTTCTCGTCCTTTATTCTCATTCCATCTCGTTAATAAAACGGAGGCCAATTAGCCAACGGCATAATATTTTTCCAATTAAGAAAATCATAAGCAGGTAAATTCCCTTAACAATCGAAGCTATGACGCAACACACTGAAAAAAAACAAAACTGCAAAGATCGAAACATTTTCTCGCATTTCAAATGCTTGATCTGTTAAATGAAGAGAGAGAGAGAGAGAAAAAGAAAAAGAGAAAAAGACGTTGTTTGGTAGAAAGTTTTAATGCAAATTACAGCTTTTTGTGCGCAACATTGTTCGGAACAGTTTTTGAAGCCAGACTCTTCTCTCTCGCTCGCTCGTGCACTCTTTTTACCTACTCTTTCGCCATTTCTGCCCAAAGGTTTTGCAAGGAGGCAATTTTTTTCTTTTCGTTTAAACATCAGTGCGACAGGCAAAGTTATTGTGATGAAATGCGCACAAAAAGCATCCGAACACTTTCATAATGAGATGCTAAATTAACGCTCATTTCTACTGGGCTAAATATAGTTTTGTCTACGTAATGAATGCATCCAGTGTGCGCTCGCTCTAAATGCTCATTTGGTGCATTTAATTTTTATTTCGATTGCTTTTTTTCGTGGGCGTTTTTGAGGGATGTATGTACCAGGAGAGGAAGAGTGAGGGAAGGAGAGAGAGAGAGAGAGAGAGAGAGAGAGAGAGAGAGAGAGAGAGAGAGAGAGAGAGAGAGAGAGAGAGAGTGAAAGCAAAATAGGATGAGATGCGCTCACATCTCAAAGAGCATTTTGCTTGAAAGCTATTAAGAAGAGAAAAAAAATCAGATTCCGTTCGCTTCTGGCAGTTGCTCACATTCAAAAAGACTGAGACAAAAACGCATTGCAATTTTCACATTCAGTTGAATCATTTTTGCTTTTGATTTCTTTGTGTTAACTAACAGGTTCATTTGTAATCTTTGTTAAGTGCCTTTGTGCTACTTCATTCGATGCGCGTGAGCGCTGGCACACAACCGAGCCACAGAGAGCCACTCTTTCTTTCTGCTTGGCATGATGCAAACGTGTGTATTTGTGCAAAGTTATGAATTTATGAGCAGTTCCTTTCATTATTTGTGTTCCTGTCAGAAGATTCATCAAATTCTCTTTCGCCCGATGTGTGTAGCACACTCAAAAATGCTCTTTATTTTCATTGCAAAAAGAGAAACATTTTTATAAACGAAATTTTAATTGCTTCGCTATATATAGGTTCGCATTGATGCACATAATTTGTTATTTCATTTATTTATTGCATTCGAGATGTTGGGAAAAAATCCTTTAATTCAAGACTCTAAATAGTTTCAAGCGCTGTTCTTTTGATGAGTTCCGAAGCACAAGAAATCACGTGCACGAAAAAAGAAGAGAGCAAAAGTCAAGGTATTATTAATCAAATACCTGCAATCGTCGAGGAAAATTGGTGCAACCGAATGAAAGTGTTTGCCGTTGGTCATTCACCACTTGAACATTTATTTTATTTTTTATCACTATAGTAGCTATATCCACTTCAGAGAATGTATAAAATCTCGATTGAATTCGACACTAAATCAAATTGAGTGAAGCATTGGAATAGTTTTGATTGCTACTACTTTGAGTATGCTGTGGACGGTGAACAGTTGGTGCCCTTATTTGGGGGATTTACAATAGTTGAACATTTCTCTGGCTGTCTCATTAGAGTGATTACATTAGTGCTCAACATGGTTGAGGTTCGTACCTTCTGAGAATAGAGGTGTTCGGTTACTCGGGCATTATTTAAGCACATCGGACTCATATTATCCATTTGCTGGGTGAAAACGAAAATAAATGCTCAATAGCATTTTATTTAGAAACCAATTCATTTCATTGTAAGCAACACACCAAAAATTAATGACAAAATGAAAATACACACTCGCCCATCCCGAAAAATTGCCGTATAGCCAAACACCATGGATTAACGCTCTGATTTTATAGGAAGCAACTTGAAAATGACTTGGAGCATTGCAATAACATAAAACCATCACGCAATTCGAAGATGGGGAGGGGGGGGGGGGAGGGATACCCATTTCACATGGCTGAAGTGTTTGATATCATTTATTAGTGTTCACTGTTTGCCCGTGCCAATGTTTAACAAAATTGTGGAACGGGCTTATGTGTATTAATATGGAAAAAGTGAAACGGTTAAGTTAAGCTTTATTTATCGTATTCAACGATGCGTATATAAAGCGTCTTTACGTATACGCATGGCCGAAAGCCAGAATATTCATCCCTTGTCTCTCTTATTGCGTGCGAGTCGAGTATAGGCTCGATGGTTGAAGGTTTAAAATTCATTCTTTCGTAGATAACAACGTGCACGAAAGAAGCTAAACCCCACATAACATACAAATGTGCATACCCTCGAGGTAATTTGTTGTTTCCTCATCTCGATAAACCCCATATATACTCCATGGTATATCAAAGCCAAGAACATTCTAACATAGCGCCACGCACAATGAGCCAAACCAATTCAGTGTTCATTTTCACATTACTCAATCATAAGTTTGTAATTCTATTTTTCGGTTGGTTTTTTGGTGCTCTACACATCAATTGTTACTTTGAAATTCACATGTGAATTCTAGCCACCTCATTGGCAAACTCTCAAAAACTGCATTCAACTATTGCAATTCTAAAGCATCTGGTTTTACCGTATAATAAACTCATAAGATGTGGTTACACATTGGACTCTTCACCCAACAACCATGTAAAGATTTAAACAATATCAACGGATACGTTGTGGTTATCAATCCGATCGACTATGTATCAAGTGGTGAGGGGGAAAAACCACAACAAAGCTCATTTTATTCGTCTATAAATTTTCGGTTCTCATACGTTTTCTGTTTTGTGAAAATATTCAATAGAGCAAAGCTTAAACCATATCTGAAACTAGTCGGATAAAAAGGTTAAAAACACCAATTAACAAAAACTTGCGTTTTACGGACCCTAAACACATACACAAATGCTTCCGTAACATCTGAGACCTGTCGACCGCTTATAATTTATAATTATGGATTCCATTATGATGATGTACGAGCGCATTTAACGAATGGAATAAAAGTTCGCTTGTGTTTACAATGTACAGTGTGCAAGTAACACCTTATGCCAATGCATTTTACACGATGAGAATAGAAAATGCAGTGAAAGCAAGGGAGGAAGGAAGAAAGAGAGAGAAAGTGGAATTTCCACCGATAAACTATGCAATGCATGTAATAAAGGTACACACCATTAGTGAGTACGCTGGGGGAAAAAAGGGCATCAAGCATAAACTGGTACTTACACTCATGCACCGCTCACAAATACTTTGTATATAACAGTTAGTGATGCTGAACTGCATTCTATGCTTGTGGTATTTACTTTTAGTTTTCAGCATTTTTCGTTCTAGTTCCTTATAATAACAAATTGAATATATTTTAAAACATTTTAAGCATCTCATCCAAAGCCAGTTTTCATTTCTCAACGTTAAGAAATCGTTTATCACATGTATTGTACAAACATTTTCCAATGCTTACATACGATGATAAGTAAATGGTCAAAATAATTAAAAAAATGTATCAATTTTCATGTATTCCACGATATTAACCAGGTTTTCAAACATCTACAACAATGATTTCATGTATATGACAATGAAACTGCAAATTTATCCCCAGAGTCAGTGCAAGTGCTGGTACCAGCTTTTTCAAATAGTCAACAATTGCACTCAGAGAAGCACATGAAGTTAATTGAATCTTTTTTAGATGAAAAAAAAACTGGATAAAGCTTATGTTAAATAAATTAGCTGAACGTAATGTGAAATGCCGTCGGGGGCACAGCAATGTGAATGAAAGGATGAGAGAAAGAGAAAGAGAAAGGGAGATAAAACGAAGAAGAATGAGAAAATTTAGTGACATTAGCATGCCTTGCATGCGAATAATTACTTGTTCCCGGGCTGGGATTACATTATTGTTGTCGTAATACTACGGGCATGTATACTCTATCAAATAATCCGATTAGATAGGCAGAGAGAATACGAATAGACACACACACACACACACACACACACACACACACACACACACACACACACACACACACACACACACACACACACACACACACACACACACACACACACATGTATGTACTAGAGAAAGAGAGTTAAAAGGTTGCAAAATGCACGAAGCATTGTTATAAATTTGATCATGAAAATCAACTCTTTTGTCAAATGCACAGCATTAACATCGATTAAAATCTTGTTAAGTTTTACATGCAAACGTATTTTGCGCAAACAATGACGGAATTAAGGTAATTTATTGTACCAAACTAACGGAACTAGTTCAGTGTTGTGTTAGATTTTGTCGAATTGGCCAATTTTTTAACATGGATCAAATGTAATGGTGCATGGCACGCATCAAATCTCAAGGCATCAGAAGAGAATGTTCGTTATTGGCCAAACGCCCAAAACAAGAATTACTTCGGCCAGTTAAAGCCTTAGATCTAAATCCAAACAAACTATTCGCATCTAAAATGGCTTCAAAGGGGAAAATTCAATTAATATTACTTATTCTCTTGATCAGTGAGAGTCCATGATCAGAGGATAAAGCACAGTGCGATGACAAGGCTCACTTTAAAGGGTTTTTTTTCTGGCAGAGAATGTTGGAGAGGGACGGATAGATACAGATGTATATTTCCATCTCTTTTTGTTCTGTGTTCACATCTACAAAAAACCCTACAAAGTGAGCCTTGTCATCGCAGTGTGGGATAAAGGAACACCCAAAATAAAACTAAAACCTTGCAATTTTCCGGATAAATTAAAATATCATGAAAGATTTAGAAGAAAATCTTTTATTCATTTCTCGTTAAATGAAATGGCATAAAAATAATTCAACAAAAAAAGATAAGTTATTTCCGTGAATTTTCTACTACTCTTGGTGGAACTTGGAAGCTCAATGCTTAACTTTTCGATTTCAATTTTAATCACCGATGAAAAAGTGTATCTCATTTTATTTCAGCGAATGTTCACCATCGCATCAATGCATTAGTTAGTAACCAGACCCGGTCGTCCAGGACCGTCGCATCAATTTCGCTCCAAAGGATTTAACTTTTCAAATAACTTCGGTGAAAAAGTTATTAAAGTTAGTGCAATTTTTCAAAAAAAAAGAAATGAAAAAAACAAATCTAACGTAACGAAACAACGACTTTTTAAATTTACGAAGCAATTCAAACAGTATAAAAATTATTAATTTCTTCTTTGTTCACCCATTTTTTTATATTGAATTGCGTTCGTTTGTTTCGCTGAACCAAAATGAATGTGCTGCTTTGGCTATATAAGGCAATCAGACTATTTCATTATTAAACAAAAACTCAGAAATAACTTATTTTTCAATGTACAGCGAACGAAATTTTATTTCCTGATATTGAACATTCACAGAGGATAATAATTTCCATTTTATGTGCCATAATATTCGAATAACAACGGAGAAAGAAAATGAATGGCGATTGCACAATGCAGAGAATAGGGTACGTGTTGTACCTAAGAACTTTGTATTGATAGTGTGATTTACGCTTTAAGCGATACGCGTAAAATGCGGCAGAACTGTATTGTTACATTGGTTGACTGACCAAGATTCTTAATAAAATGCTCAACTCCAAAGTGAAATATGTTTGCACATTAAAAATCAGTCTGCAACAAATGTTGCAGGCTATGAATTGCGCATCATGACTGCTCTGTAGCGTAGATCATGGCGTGTGTGTGAGACAGGGAGTATTGAGCATTGTAATCGCATATGGATGGTCGTTGATTTGATTGAAATACGAATACAAAGTGAAAACATATCCAAGTCATATGGTGTATTTTCAGATCATTCATCGGTCATTTATCTTATTAACTAAGCTTCGATTATTTATCACTTGAGCGAATAAAAGTATACACTTTTATTTTTGCGCATGCAGCATGAGGAAGCGTTCTTTCTTATTTCTCTCTCCACACCAAAATCAGATATCAATGTAATTTTCATTTAATTTCACTGCTCGAAATATAGTTTCTTTTTTCCCTATTTTCTAACAATACTTGGTTCGTGTCTGTTCGCACTTAATCGCCTTTGGCTAGTTTCTCTCCCTCAATATCCCTCTTTACACAAGAGTCTTGTTAAAGTTTTTGATGATAGAAGTTTGCGAATAATAAAGTCTGAGAAACAGCTAAATGCAATGAATTGATTTAAAATGAAAGCAAAATATGGTCTGCGAGCGCAAAAATAAAACCTCGATTGAGAAATGAATGCGCAAATGGAATAACCCGAAGATTGGTTGTTCATGTTCGAGATTGAAGAAACGCTAATACGGGCACAAGCAATTGAAATTGCCATCTTGAAAACCGAACACAGCAGAATGTAAATAACCGAACACAGCAAAACTGAATCTAGCCTCTCCCACCCCTCTTTTCCATTTTATGAGAGTATTTTCCAATGCGAAATTTTATCAAACTTACAATGTCACTCGATCTCTTTTCTCTTGTTGAGTCGATTTGAAATCTTACGAAGTATCAACATTTCATTTTTAGCTCGTTGCTCATCAGGATAAAGGGACCCGCGTTGGTGACATTAATGATTTTTCTCTATTCAATAACTATAGCATAAGCATGAGCATCAAACTGAATTATGTCAACACAATGAAAATAGCTCGGATTTAATGTTTGATAGATTGTTTTGCGATTTTCATTATAAGAGATAGTTCATACATTTCGCATTGTTGAGTACGGTGAAAAAAACCTTTTCTAGGATCCATTTGGCATAACAGCTCTTCGGAGCTTTTAACAACCAACAAAAAAATCTCATCTAATACTTTTCTTTTATGCATTCAAGTGGGTTACAGCAAGCAAAAAAAACACACAAACACATACACATTTTCTATTTTTGACAGTCACGAGCTAAAATGAATGCTGTTTACAAATCTTTTAAACATCTTATTTTTTCTTTCTCATTCTTTCGCCATAAGTTTACAACTAAAGCGAAAAAAAAATCGAAATCATTTGCTGCCGCTTATGTTTTGCCCGTTTATTTTAGCATTTTTCTTGCTTTCATACGGAAACTTCTAATGACAATTTAGGTCGAAACGAGGGATTCACAACATAAATAAATGCGGCAAACACTTTGAAAAATAACAGCTTAAAGTTATTTCGGTTCGGCATATATCGCTTGAAATGAAGCAACCTCTTTTTCTTTTGCTGCTTTCGTCGATGCTGTTGTTGTTGTTGTTGTTGTCTGTGTGCAACTTTTTCTCTGTCTTGACAAAAAGTTTAAATTTATTTTCAAATTTCAGCCATAATCACGGTCATTGTTTCCATCATTTCACCCAGGAGAATCGGCAACGAGAGAGAAAAAAACACAAAAACAAAGCATAAGGGATTTTCGGTTCGCTTCCAAACAAACAAACAAACAAACGAATGATGATAATAGCAGCAAAGCATTGCATTGATTGTTGGGGCGATAGATGTACACACAACGTAGAAAGAGAAAAGAGATGCTTCAGATTGATTCCGAAACGATTTTGAAAACATATTCCAAATTTAGCTGTTCATATTCTCAAAGGTATCTGATCGCTTGCACCACTTCGTATCGGCCGTCATTAACACAAGGGAGTACCAATTCATTTCAAAATTGCATTAGCTCAGCGGCATTATATTCATTTCCATCATTTTGAACATTTTCTATCCGTTCACTCGTTGTGTTCGACCATTTTTTGTGTATGTGTGTTCGGCTCGTCACTCTTAAGATAATGGCTTAGTTTGTGGTGGGTGAAGATGTGAAACTTTATTTCCATTCTCGGATCATAGTCCGAGTTTTTCTTGGCGAAAACAAACACACAAAGTGAGATTGACTTGCGGGGCTCTCAAAGTATTTAAAGTTATTTTTCGCCAGATAGCTGCCGACTCGAAAATGTGCTTCCAAAGTACTACTATTGCTAATCTTCAAAATGAAAATGGAAATGGCTCTTCACATTAATTGCCCCAGCAGCACAAAACATGTAGAGCGCATACAAACGATGCTTTTGTACATTGTACAACGGCTTAAGACACACTCACAACAAAAGATGCACCATAAATGCAATGATTGCGATGAAAACTTTGCAGTACACACTTTTACAGTTTTAAATTTGATTTTGCAAATATTTCACCATAAAAAAAATCCAGCATAAAAAATGTCTGACTATTTTTTTTAGCAGTTAGCTGCTGTGTGCAATACTTTTACGAGTGAAAAGTAATAAACATCCAATATTGTTTTAATGATGACTCAACCATATTGCGAATCTCAGTGAGCTCACAGATTGCCCTCTTTAGAAAGCATAACATAGTTCATATGAGGAAAACAAATGATTTAAAAAATCAAAACGGTCGAAATAAGAAACTTCATTAAATAAGCTAAAAGGGTCTAGTCAATTGAATTTCATTTTGGCTTTGTCTAGTAACTCCATCAAATTCATCAAGGGGAAGAATACGGGTTTTTCCACAGAATTTTGCATATTGAGCATTTCATAAATATTCTATTCAATAATTTATTGAATTTTTAACATATTTCGATGTAATTTTACCAATGGCAAACTAAAAGGATCCATGAACAAAACGATTTACGCATTTTTCACATTACACAAATGAAGAAAAAAAAAAAGAATAATGATGAACATTATTTGAATTCAATAATATATAAAAATTATAAATCGAAACTTTACATAGAATTGTTCCTCTAAAAGCAAGAAACCATACAAAAGCACGGAATGAACATTTTCATTGAAATGTGTGGACATTTCCTCCGTCTAATGAATTGACGGTCGATAGAAAGACTAAAATTGTACATTTAAAATCGTTAAAAGAGAAAACGATTGGTTCAGTAGACAATAAGCCCCTAGAAAATATTCAAAATACTTGGGAAATTGGTTTGCGCGTATGGAAAAAACCATAGCATCGCAAAAAGCAAAGTTCGGTCGTTCATGAAAACTTATGTACTTTACTTGTGTTTGTCTATTTACTTTTATTATCAGGCATATATTCTCATTCATTCGCTCGTTTGCTGAATCGAATGATGAAGCCCCACCAAAATGGTATTCATCCAAGAATGCTGCATGTTATCAATATTGAAAATGCAATATTTCCAACAAAAAAACATGAAAACTCGCACTAATCGGAAACATATTTCACATTTTAATGATATTTTAGAGCTTCAATTAACTGCATTATTGATTTTTTTTTGGATGCTATATAATTGAGGAATTTAATGAAATATCAATGTGCCCCAATACAATGGAATCTCGTTAGATTTTTTTCATCGATAAGCTAATCATGTGCACTATAATGAATTTGTTACAAAAACTGAATCATTTCGATAAATCCCCAGCTTAACAATGAAAACTAATGATGTGATTCTTTGCATAGTTTTGTCTTGTGATGATGAATGCGGTTATATTTTTGGGATATTGTAATCTTGGGGATTATCATAGTATTATAATCGCATTCGAATGTCTGGTAAATGCCAGACACATCAACCCTCCGCCGTTCGAATAACCAATGTTTTGTTGTATATTTTGTTCTCTGTCAACACCACATTGAATTCTTTTGCCGACAGTGTTTTCTCTGTGCCATTTTCGCATCTCAGCAGCAATGAAAAAAAAAACGAGAAAACTTTCATTTGTGTTACCTTTTCGCATAAATTTCCCACAGAGAATAAAAGAATGAATGAGTTACATTCCGAAGATAAATGCCGATGAGGTCGAGTCCGTTGCGAATTATTCATCTTCATGGGGTGGCCTAAATGTGTTGAAAATTACCAGCCCAGCAATGGGCTTTGCAGCGTTGCCATATTTTACCATTCGCTTTTATAACGACTATTGGAATTTAATAACATAACTTACAGCATGAATCAGTACCACCTTGCTTCGTGTGTTTCTTCATCGTTGTTGGAATAATGAAGGTACTTACCTACAAAAGGGAATAAAATACAAATTATTAAAATGGTAACAATTGGAAAATGACGGGGGTGTGGAATAAAAAACAACGTTTATAATAAAAAGTGGTGTTACAATTGAAAGTTGAAAAGCACTCGAGATCATGATGATATTGCCAATATTAACCTCAATTGAAATAGTAGTAGAGCAACGACGTCCAGGTTTTTTTTTGTTTGGCTGATGGTTTGATAGTTTTATATGCTATTGAGTCGATATTATAATCAAATCGGTGTAGAAATGTCGGTGAATGCTTTGCAATTGCATTTGATATGCGATGACTTTTATTGGTTGTCACTTGACCCTATCATCCATCGAGAAAGTAATCAGTTGGATTGTACAGTGCAGCAACCAATGCACTATTGTACACATGGCAGGCAATCAATTGAAAATGAAAAGATTGAAAAAACAAATAAAAATCATTGTTCCCAGAACCATTCATGGGTTTGATTCGTATTGATTTTGTCTATTCCTTGCTTAAATGCACTTCACACTAATATTTCGTTTTCAAAGATTTCAATAAACAGAGGAAAAAAAATGAACACTTCGAACAGAGCCATTTGGAATATGGAACATGAATGCTATGAATGTTGACTGTATTTTTATTCAATTTCTTCACCTTCTATTCAACGTGATGTGGCCGATGTGCGATTCAGAGATAAACGTGAAAAATGGGCACACACACACACAAATCTGCTTGGAAAATGAATCGAAATATGACCAGCATTGTAAGTTGTTGTTAGATTTCAATTTCAAAAAATGAAGACATATGTGTAGCTCGGAATCAAGTGAGCTAATGTATACTATAGCTACTCACATTTGAGTGTAAAAAAACCGCATTGAACGAACGACCGGATGAGAGCACGAGAATAAAATAAATAAATTGGAATAAAAAAAAATTCCAATATAGAGATTCGAGGTGAGGCAATATGTTTCATATTTGAATTATGAGCATTGCGCTGAACAAAAAAAAAATGAGACCCATGTACCCCATCACATGAATGAAATTTTTCAATGCTCTCCGTCTTCCATTAGTTTCATTCTATTTTCATTTTCGCTTGGTGTAATTTTTTTCATTTCTTTTTTTTTATTCGCATTCTCTGGCCTTTTATTTGCACTAACAACGAGTTGGCCAAATGAAATCGGAATCAAACTGTACTCGTTCATATATGATTGGTAAATAGCCTTGCATTCGAATCAAATCCATTTACCATATGAAATGTGTGTGTGTGTGTGTGTGTAAAAACACTCGCTCAAAACTTTTTCTCTCGATTCTTTTGTAATTTTTATTCTGCACATTTTTATACCCTGCACATTCTATGAGAATGTGTGGATATTTGATTTAATAATAAAAATGATAAAATAAAAGATCGAATTGAAACGAAAAATGCGATTGAAGGCACATAGAATATTCGAAAAAGAATTATTGCATGATGAAAAGAACCGAAATGGAAAGAGGTGAAGAAATCAAGTGAAAGATTGATTCGAACAAAAAATAGTACATTCGATTTTGAATTTACACTTTCAATTACAGACGATATTGCGATGAATAAATAGAGCACTGAAAAATTGTACAAAAAAAAAACTCAAACTCTAAACTGAGCAATGAATAGAATGAGGAAATGGAAAACGTATAATATGTAAAGTGATGAGAAAACGCTTCGACTTCGAATTTCAAGCACACTTTGATCATGTTTATTTTTGGCCTGAAATTTGCTTCAGCTCAAAATTAGCATTTCTTTTGATTTGTCACGGATTTTCACTGGCATTATAAGTTTGCAATGATGTTTGTCCAGGGAAAATACATCGAGAGCCACTCGTTCAGCAGGTAATAATGTTCAAACTGATTGAAAATGATGGTGTCGGTTTCAATGCAAAAGATGTGTGTGACCGATTTCAAACTTTGATTCATTTTTTTTTTTGGATTTGAGTGGTCCTTTTAATCAAATACATCGTTCTTGGTGAGTGATGGATCTTCAGCACAAGTACACTTATTTTGCTTGAATTTTTTGTTCATATGCACAATCCAAAAATGGCAAATAAATAAGAAAAAATTAAACATTCTTTTCTTTTATTCAAGTTTATTTTTTCATGGCATTCGATAATCACATGACAAGAACAGAATGTCCGCATGTGTTGAAAAAGCTGAATGAATAATTTTTTTGAAATTCGATAGATAAAACATGAAATCCGAACAGGAGATCAAACAGACAAAAAGAACGCGATGGAAAGCATCGCCAATGCGCCGCAAATACAACGTTTATTTTGTTGTTGTACATGGCAAGAGTACAAAAGTGCTTTTCATTGTTTGCCGAATGAAAAGCTGAAAATGGCAAATAAAGACAGCGCATTTTTTGTTGCTTCCTCTCTCGTTTCTTCGGTTTTATTCTGGCAAACGTCGAAAAAAATAAACAATAAGAAGCATCTCCATATACAATATCCACATGCTGTATGGGTTTTTCATGTCAGTCTATGTAAATGGCACCCGTTATCTTGACGCCAAACACTTTTCCCCCTCCGATTCGATTGTTTGTAATGTGCGCTTGCATTAGTTGTGAGTGTATGTGTGTTTGCGCTCGGGAAATTCGCTTTAAACTCAATTCCATGCAATCCGATCGAGCGCTCACATTCACTTTTATAAATTGCATATGTTGTTGCTCACGACAAGGCGCTATTTTTCCAAACAATTGTTGTTTTGTAATCAACGTTCAATTTTTTTTTTCGAATGTGTCATCTTGGCGTGCTGTTGACAAAATGAATGCAAGCACAACGGGAATCGAAAATGATGTTGATAGAATTGATATGATGAAAAAAAAGAAGTTGTTTGTGTATTGTCTTTAATTTTCAGTAAAATTACTTGGTTCAACTCAATTTTAAATCTATTTAACAACCAAGTGATAAATTCCACAGAATAAACAGCAATGACATTCAGATTAAACTTCGTGACATCTTGAAATTGACAAAATAAATCTAAAAACCGGTAGTCTTTGGATCACTTAGGCAAGTCCATTGCTTGCAAATGACATCATTAGCTCATTCAACGTATGCTGAGGAAGTCTCAATTTCACTTATCTTGTTAACAAGCTGTACATTGATTTTAAACCTCTACTTTAATTTTATTTTCCAATATTCGTTGTTAATATCATTTTCTGTTCGGTCATCCAAAGTGAGGCAGGGGATTTTTTATGTCCTGTATACTTTTTTCTCTGAAACGAAGCACTGCTTTTTTATCTGTCTATAATGAAGTTGAGTGAAAAGTTTGAGCGACTTTTTCAAATGCAATTTCAGCTATTGACGTGCACATCTGGCTCAACTGATTGAAGAACTTTTCTAATAAAGACAAACGCCAATTTCATGAACTTTGTGGTTGTCACTGGATTGCTGGCTCTTTTTTTTCATTCATCCCCACGCAGCAACCGAACAAAGATGGCAAATACACATTGATTGAGTTAGAAGAATTCATTTCGACTTGACAAACTGAAAACTCTACAGTTCAACATGAACAACACAAAAGAAGTATAGCCATCACACAATTTAATCGCATGGATTCAAACTTTTTAGCAATTTCATCGCGCATCTTCGAAACAACATGAAAATCAAATGAAAAATTAATAAATAACATATTTGTGGTTTGTTGCGGTTAAAAATAGCAAATTGAACGCGAATGAACTGTTTTTTGTTTTCTAGAACGAAAAAATCAATTGAAATTGTCTGTTATTATTTTAATAATTTATAGATTTGTTTGAATTTTTTTGCTTGTTTCACGTTTTTTGTTTATTTAATCAAATGCATGAAATTTTGTAGCAGGGATGATGTTTACTTTCTGAATGGTAAGTTTATTCAAGCGTGAAATTGATTTCAATTGGTTTTCGGATTGATAATTTTTCCGAAAAATACCCTTTTTTGCAGAATTTGAAAAATAGAGTAACAACATTCGTTCGAATGTTCGTTTGAATTCAGTTAAGTTTAACATGCGATCGATTAGATGGCGTTGAAGTGTTGGTTCTTAGTTCCATCATCACATGGATTTTGCGAATGTGGATGCTTAATGTTTAATAAGAGGGCTTCTTTTTTTGTTGACAGGCCTCGGTATGGTGTGAGCAGTAAAAAGGAATGAAAACCATCATCACGAATGATATATGTCATTAATAATATTCTCTTTTTTTCATTCCATTTATTGCTTGGGCTGAAATTCGAATTATTTTTTTTACGTGTCTGCCGTTCCTTTTTTTGTACTTTTCCTCTATCGTCTTCATTCTCTCTATTCCACTGTTTAAATATGCATATGTGTCCTAGAATTTTAAAGTTCCCCATTTTTTTTTTATATGTTTCACATCAGAAGTTTGAAAGCTGTATGCTATTATTTATGCGTTATTTTCGATTTCGATTTGGATGTAGACAGATGTGGCTCATTGTCATGTGTCTTGAACAGTTTCAGAGCATTTATATGGATGCTTGCCTATCGTCGATTCAGCATAAAATAGCATTTTATTGTAATGGCCTGTGGACATGTGTGCAAGATATGTGTGTAAGATATATATATATGTGTGTGTGTGTTTTTTTTCACCTTAATAATCGAAAATAACAGTAATAATCATCCAATATGAACCAATGCATTTTTAATGGATTGGGCCATGTGAGCAAAAAAGTGACAGGGAAAAAAGTTCAGGCGGATCATAAGTATATTGAAACCATGTAATGACGTCAATGTGTCAAAATCAGGGGATTTTCATCTAAGTGCAAACTTCAGAAATGGTGAATAGCAACCAAAAAAAAAGAAGTAAAATCATTCGCCATTTCATTTGAAATTGGCAAGAGTAAAAATACTAACGAAAAAAAAACTTTTCCGTTGAAATTGGGGAAGAAAAAGTAAGTACGGGCAATTTCAATTTGAATTTAAAGTTGAAAATTAAAGCAATTGAACGAAAAGCCAAACCTTTTTTGTTGGTTTATTGCCACCGGTACTCTGCATGGGGTTGTGCAAATAATCATGCCATTTTTTGTTGTTGCCGCATACAAAATTGTGCTCACAATCTTTATTAATGTCGGGGCAAAATCTATTGCTAGAAATCATACTTTTTCTTTTCATTGTATTTCATGTTCACAATATTTCATCGAATGTATCGATTCAAATGGGAAAAAAAAGAAAAATGGCATATCCTTGTCGTGAACATTCAATCGAAAAATGGCGTGAGCGTACGCTGCCAAAATAGTTTCATTGGATAAACACGGTTAAAATATGTCCTTCAAAAGCATGTAATCGCAAATCGAATGAGCATTTTTATGACATGGAATTTCATCTTCGCCCACACTCTCACACGCGCATACATGTTATTTGAAACGAACATTGAAGCACCGATATTGCATTCACTGTTGTGATCAATTCCACACATGTCAAATTTATGAAACAATTGTTTTGTATGTCAAAAAATTCCTGGTTGGCTTCATATATTTTATTGGTGAATAAGAATGTCAAGGCACGGATAAGGCACACGAAAATGTTTTTTTTTCTTTTTTTTCATCTCTCTCTCTCTCTCTCTCTCTCTCTCTCTCTCTCTCTCTCTCTCTCTCTCTCTCTCTCTCTCTCTCTCTCTCTCTCTGTTGGCCCTTCTGAGAAATATTGTTGCGGCTGTATGGAAAGTTTTATTTATGATGCTCATTTTGAACGCGGTAAGCATTCCGGATGTATGCGTGTGTGTTTATGACAAGCTAAAGATCGTTATTATTACGCTCATTTTACCATAATGATGAAATCTTTCACATACACTCACATACGCACAGCTCATTCGACTGCAATAACAGCAAAGGAAATAACAACACTTTGTGAATGAATCGACTATGTTAAAATGTTCCACAGTTCGACAGTTTTGGTAACGCAACAGCAGCAGATTTTCTCACTATTTTATTACATACTCATTTTAAACGTTGCTCATAAATTCGATATATTCTAAGATAGATTTCTTTTATTGTTAATATATTCACTGGTCGATTTCACCATTTCGTTTCATTCTCTTCGACGTTTGTGCTCTCTGCACTTACTTTCAAAATTGGTATTTTCAATGTGACAGTTTCTTTGTAACAACGCGATAAAGTACCCTAGTTATATAACAACAATGTATGCATGAATAAAGTGTGTCAATATAACTGAGCCGGTCGTAAACATTTTATTTTCTTGGAAAATGTTATCAGTTAAATGAATGCAGCTGAATATTCGCAGCTGGGCGTTCGGAATTCTCACCGAATTCACCATTCAAACGACTTGAATCTCCGTTCGGATTCATGACAGTGTTACAGAATATTTAATATCACAAACGATTTCACGCATGACTAATTACTGTTATTCGAAATATCCGAAGCTGAAATCATTTTGCTTTCACTTAAATCGCATTTGCAGCACATTTGTTTTTTTTCGATGCTGTTCTTCATATTCACATTTATTTGGTATGTGTTGTAAAGTTACATCTTGATGATTTATTTAGGGAGAGAAATCATTTTGCAAATCCATTTTTTTTCTTCTCTATTTTTGCCAGGCAGACAATTAATGTTTGATTAAACCGTACGAGTGTTGGCCACATCAGTGCGTTTGCTGAACCATTCGAGATAAGGTAAGCTAAGGTTACACATATACCGAGGGGGAGGCCATAGGATACGGCACAAATGTGCACGCGTTGTCAATGCCAACAGTTCTTTTTTGTTCACTCTTTTATCACAAGCGACAAGAGTCGATCCTTCTACATTTTGACCATTGCTGTTTGTGCAGCGCACGCGTGCGTATGCAGCACACAAACATATCGGTTTTTCAATGATGTTTCTGTCTAGTCGGGAAACAATTGAGACGTGATTAAAAGCATTTGAAAATGCGTACATGTGTCATCAACACCCAAGATACAGAGATTCGTTTGAAGTTTGTGAGAAAATTGTGTGTGTGGAGAAGTTGTCAAGCGAATTTTTTTCAACCTGAATTTTTGTAATCTGAGCTGTTTTGTTGGACTGAACAGGTCTGAAAGTACAATTTCCAGCGCGTAGCGTGCTCAGCTAGTTGGAAAATGTTTGCATGATCATACCTTCGTCATATTTTGCAAATGAAAACCGAATACGAAAACCACTCAACCGAATAAACTGCACTTCTGCATAAAATCCGTTAGAAGGATTTTTTGTTCTTGGCAAATGCGAGAAAACGAGAAAAGAAATTAAATGAATTTTGTGCGACGTGTGACAAAACACCCTCCCACACATTCATCTCATCCAATATCAACGATGTGTAAGCACATAATGACTACGGTGTGTGTGTGTGTGTGTGTGTGTGTGTCGATGCTTTTTTCTTTCTCTCTCATTTCATTTCTCTCATGCATACTTTTTTTCACCGTTTGTTTTGTCGCCTTTTTATAAATTTTACCTGTAGAAAGTAACAATGGTATTCATTTTTGCTGTGTACACAAAAACGAATACAATACGAACATTACTGTATACACACACATTGAGAAAACGTGCAACGAAAACAATTACTGTGACATACAATTACAGAAGATGTTAAATGAAATGAGCAAAAAAAACCAGCGGCACTGCAAACGAGGAGAAGGAAAGAGAAAAAGAGAGTGAGAGAGAAAAAAATAGCGCTCGGAAAATGATACATTTAATGTTGGCAGAAAGACGTTAATGACATTGCAAAATGTCTTTTGCCACACACACACACTCTAACGCCAAATAGAAAACAACACGATAAAGAAAATAATAGAACCGGGAGAAAAAAGAGAACCAGCACACACACTTCTGTTCACATACGATTGCGAAACGCTGAAGTGCTTTGAACCACTTCGGTCAATTCGATGTGAGGAAAAACGGGTAGCCTGTACAAATGTCGTCAGCCATTGTTTGCACACAAGCGATAGAAAGAGCGGATAATGTGATGAATTGTATTGTATTTCAGTTAGTTTAAGCATATCAATCGTTGTGCTGCACATGACATTCACACACGCTTCATTGGTCAACTTCTTTCTCTCGTTTTTGAGAGAGAGGGAGAATTGAAAAAGAGTGTCACATATGTGCGATTCTCTGTCATGAAAGATTTGGTGATAAGTGTCGCGAATTTGATGTACAGATACTTAAGATACAGTTTGAGATGAAGATGAAAGACTCGTTGACTTGATTCTCAACAAAATACTATATAATTTTTTCTTTATAAAAGCTACCTTTTTCACAGCTTTTATAGCAAAGGCCTTCACAAGAGGATCATTGTTCAAAGTCTGTCAAAAAGCGGCAAATCAGCGCTTTAATTGATTTTACCGTTCATAAAAGACATTGCGATTAACCGTTTGATTTGACTAATAGCTCTTTTTTCGGAATGCTCCACTTAGACTACGTGGGATTTCGATACGGTTCAAGCACACGCACCATAAAAATCCATTAATTGCAGACACAATACACCAATTTTTATCTTCAAATCATCTTGAGAGATCAAATGAATTATTAGCTTAAAGCAGCGAACGCAAAATGAAAATATAAGGAAAAAAACACCAACAGCAACACCGCAAGGAAACCACCAAGTGGCCACAAATGAATCGATACATAAAATAGCGTGGCCATCAGAATAGTGTTGTGTCATGCGGTTTATTTATGATCTAACTGGTCCATTTAAATCTATTACGCTATCTAACCAAGACCCTATCAAAGTAAATAGAACATTGTTGAAAATAAGCGAGAGCATTTTCATCGTTTAACCTAAAAACATTTCGCATCTTTCTCTCGGATAACAATTCTAATTTCATAAGTATTCATTCGAATTTGTAAATGCCGTTGAGGGTGCCTGCAAAATGATGGATGATGTAAAATAATTCATATTGTTTGGTATTTTTATCCATTTGTCGTTACACGTATACTGTCCCAGTAAAATTGTTTGGTTGTGATCACAAAACCATCCAAGACGATGGAGAGAGAGAGCGAGACCGAGAGATAGAGAGACAGAAAAGGAGCAACACGAAAAACCCACACACCGCAACATTTTACCATGCCTATAAATGGTAAAAGAATAAGTCTGAAGTTAGAATGTCTGATGTGAGCGGTTGGCATAAAATAATTTTTGCTCATATTACGGGCACGACGAAAACGAAGGCGATGAAGATGGTACCCTTAAAACATCCAACGCAAATAATGTATCAAATGTGTGACGGTAGCAAAGAATGGAAGCGGCATACGGGGGGAATTGTGCCACATCACATGATTACAACGATGATAAATAAATGCTTTATCACTAATTCGTATTCACTGGCAGAGTAAAGCAATTTGCTGTGTGAGGCTGTAAAGTCGAATGTAATGCCTTTTTTTATGGGCAAAATGTGCCTAGTTCCTGACCGTTGCCGATGAAAATAAATCAGTTAAATGAACATATTATTTTCCAAGTATTTCTCATGCACACACACACACACACACACACACACACAAAATATATACATATTTTATATATGTATAATGGATAAACATCGATTTTATTTTCGCACATAAAAAAAAGTGATTGCCATTTTTTTGAAAAACTTCTTACGCTAGCTGTATTTTAATTTGGTTACCCAACAATTCTGATTTTTCGATTTTCAAATGAAATGATACGCTTGAGGCTCCTAAATGCCATTGTATTTCACAGTATTTTTGTGAGCTGTTCCAACAACAACAGCAACAACCAAAAAAATCATGTTCTTTTTCTCACTTATTTATTTACATATTTCACCCTCTCTATTTGTATATGGCAATTGTCATGCCATTTGCTTCTTTCGAATGCTCGCGGAAAATTGTGCCGCATATTACAAGATCAACTAAAAGCATTCCAAAAATGTCTATGTGTAAATAAACGTTCTCATTCTTCAACACCCGAATGCCCACGCCGAAGTAAATTCCTTCTGATAGAGGCTAACATTGAAGACGATGGTGGAGGCACAAAAAAAGGGTTCTAGCATAAATCATTTATTTATTTAAGTCTTTATGCACGTAGCAAAGAAAAAAAAATGAAAACATCTCTCATATTCAGCGTAACGGTCACATGCAAATGCAAAAGGAAAAGAGAAAATTGCTGAACTGGAGGGAACCCAACAAGCGTTGAAAACGCAACGGAACAACAACACCGAACACGAAAATAAAATTAGGCGCAAAGTAAGAAGCAAATGGATTTTTTCGGAAGATGTATTGGGGCAACAAGAGCAGTTCATATAGACTTTTTTTTATCAGTCTAGTCAACTCTCGATCTACTTGATTTTTTTTCTGTTTTTTTTGTACTGGTGATGGTATGCAAATCATTTTCGACGAGGAATGAAAAAAAAAGAAGAAATATTTACATTTTTAGATTGTGTTCAATGTTCATGCTCATGTTCTTTTACGATTTTTTCATTCACTTAATTTTATTTTTCGTGAGTGAGTGTCTGTTGAACAAGCAATTGGATTGGATTATGTGACTTTATATTCATTGGCTGTTTCACTGTCTAGCTTTGCTTTTAGCTAAAAAAAAATTACAATTATTTTAAGTAAGACATCAAATAATAAACATTTCAACATTCACAGCAAAATGAAAAATAACAGATTGACATTGGCAGCAAATTGAAAATTGTTACTTGGAAAAATAACATTTTTGACATCTTTTTATGATTGGTGTTAGTATTTGAAAGGGGCTCTATGGACTTCACAGTAAATGCCGAAGAAAATAATTTAAAAGCTGTGAAAAGCAACGAGAAAAAACCATCAAAACCGGCTGATAATTTAGTTGGACTCTTTGAGATTTTTTGTATGGAAAAAATGCAATTGCATTGCATTGAGTTAGTTTTTTTTCTGTCCTGAAAAAACATAATAAGAATATAAGGCATCTTTGACTGCTTTTAAAGGATGAAAATGCTGATGCTGTAATATTCATTTTGAACTAAAAGTTACTCTTTAAAAGCTCTCGCCGTATCGTTAATACCGTTGCACTTATTTGGGGCATTTTTTTTGCTTCGCAACAACGAGCAAAATCTTTGCTTATCATGATGTCATTGTAATAGATTTATGATCTTTTTCCGGAAAACATTACCGGTGTTTAAGGGATCCGATGAGGTTGTTAATGTTAAAATAGACTGTGTGTTGTCATGCATGACATTGGATGAAATTGATTCGTTATGTGCAGAATATTATTCAGCTGAAAATATTCCCAGGAGTATTCACATTATCCGAATGTGAGCCCAATTTTTCATCCTCTCTTTTTTTCCACTATCAACACATCAAAATTTGTACGCATTTTGCACATTCTTGTGGGAAATGGATCGTTTTTCTCATTATCATTTAGGGAAAAAAGCGTTTCATTTTTTTCCCTCCTGCAGTTGGTTGTTCGGTTGGTGAGTGAGTGAAATGTGCGTGTTTGATACCATTGGAAAATCTTTTAGCATAAATCAACATCATTTCAATATGTAAATTGTCATATTCAGCAATGCGAATAAAACTTGTTGGTATATTTACGAAATCGATAATGAATGAAAGAATTTGTGTGAAATTGGATTGCTCAACAGTGTTATGACATATGACAGAAGCGCCACAAAATATTTATTTAAATTGAATCACGAAAGAGTCATGAACTAAGATTGATAGCAAACATGTGGCTCATGTTCTTTATCTTGATTTTTATCTGATGTGCTGCTGAGCACTGTCGTGAAAACTGTTAACCCCAAAACGATAAGAAAATATGGAACGAGAGCAAAAGAAAAGAAAAGAAAAGAACAGAAGAAAATAAAAACGAAATGCTCTCATGAAATTGATGTAAATCAACAAAAATACCGAAATCCAAAAACTCGAGCTTGTTCACCACACTCACCAAAAAAAAATGCGCCGAGAATTTCGTTAACACGACGAAAATATTGAGAATACGAGAAAAAAAAACGTGCCGTGCAAAAAAATAGCAGACACACAGAAAGGAAGAGAGAGGGAGAGAGTGAGAAGACAAGGAATGAGATGACGACAATGAAACTCATATCGCAATGAAAAAGAGAAAACGCAAAAAAACATTGATAAACCATCTACCGTGACAGAATATAAAAATGCTCAAGTCTATGGTTGGATCTTTTTCGGTTCGGCTGTACGAAGCGCTCTTTAATCCGTAATGTTTTCATCACATTTTCTTCATGTATGTTTTGACTCTTATAATAAAGAGCAGCCATATTCTTCATCTCACTCTTATGCAACCCGATCGAAATGATATTCCGGAATCGATGTTTCTTTCTGCATCATTCGCTCTCTTTCTTTCTTTCGCTCTATTTGTTCATTTGCCAAGTTGATGTGTCATCACACGTGCTTGCACACAGAGAATGAGAACCAAAGCATGAGCAAAAGAAGGAATAAACAAAAAAATGAGTGAAAAATGATTAATGAACCGCATATAACAAATTTTAAAGGAAATTAATTCTATTTGCGTGGATTGATGAAATGTGAAATTTTTTTCCACTTATGTTTCCTGTCTTTTTGGTTTTGTATCTTGCCATTCAAAGTTTGATGGTCGTAGATTCTTTCATTCATGTTGTGGTTTCAAATGCCATCGCTCACACTCACTTATGGCGGATGGGATGGATTCTTTTTCCATGACAGTGAGCTTAGATTAAGATTATATATGGAAATATATGCGGTTAAGCGTGTTGCTTCCATTCATTTTTCTCGCTTATTTGTTTTGTATTGTCTAAGGCGTTGGCAATGTGATGAATGATGAAATGTTTTTATGATGGTTGTAATATATATTTTTTGTGGATTTGCATTGCTCAAAGCGTCACACGTACACATTTATAGTGCATATAAGCACACATATCTCGAAAAGCAAACAAATCTTCTCCATTTAGTGAGTCGTCAACATGATTTCAACGTAACACAACCACCAGCACACAACGAGCATACAATTTAACGCAAGAAATATGTTGGAAACGAGCAAATAAAATGCAAATGCACATCGCATTAAGCGAACAAAATGACGAAAAATCCGTCATTTTGAACATATTTCGTACTAAAATGAGTGTGTGTGTGTGTGTGTGTGTGCATTGGCAATTTCTATGTGAAAATCAACATTTCTTTTTAGTTAATGCTCGAATCGATCTGTTTTCTGAAAAAACAGCAGCAACGGTAGCAGCGCCGGCTGTATCAGCAATGTTAGAGTGAAGCAAGGATAACAAAAATGCGACATCTTCTGGGTTGTTTAGGTTTGCATCGGCAGTGTTGTCGGTAGTTTTTGCGATACGAAGTTTTTCCGGATATCTGTCGCCATTCACACTATTTTCCATTTTTCCAATATAAATCGTGTGTCGCGTGTGCTCAAGCTCAAATGCTGCTGCACTATATTGATTTAAGCTTGCATTTCAGTCTGCTCATGCAAATGTGTGTGCGTGTTCGTATTTGGTGTGTTTTGTTTCGAAAGCATACACGCAGCATTCTGTATGAAATGTATTCAATGCCAAAAGATCCATCAATTTCATTCCCCCAGCAAAAATGGAAATGAGTTATTTAATGGTTTCTTAATTGAAAATTGGGCGGATGCTTTTGAATCGTTGTGTGTTTCGCCAACGAAATGAAGAGCGAGAAATAACCAGAAAACATTTCTAGATAAAGTATGATTAAGTACGATTATGGGTTGTTTTGAAAGTTTGCAGAATTCATGCTTCAGTCGATGCTGCGGCTAAAATGATTTTTGATGAAGAGTCATCATCGTTCGCATTCGAAACAGTACTTTCAGCAAAACGACGCAGAGAATGAGAGACATCGAAGATTTTTGCGCTCTTTCATATTATTTCACGGACATGGAAAACTTTCTGCTTTTCATTCATCCACACACACACACACGAAATTGTTGTCGCCAACCACACACATTCATCAACGGGAGCACCCGTTCGCGGCATCACATTAAAGCAACTAATATTCATTTGAATCGCTTTCATTTCATCTTTCTGTGCTAAACTACTCTAAGCGAATGATGGCGCTTCTCTATTCATTTTGAAAATTCATTCTCGTAAAAGTTTTCTCGTCTCGATTCTTCCGTTGGCTGCATTTGATTCTCTCAATCATTTCTACAGAAATTGCGTTTCAGCATCTAGTAATTAAATCGGTAATCTCATAGAATAAAACGATTTCGTGAATAATTTACTAGTACTCGATTTCGCTCTCTCGCTCTCTGTATGTGTGGGTTTATGTGTGTGTGTGTGTCGGCATGTGTCCTCTTCTCATCTTGTCGTTCACATCATTCATTTTTGATTTCAAAAATTCTCATTTTCACAATCATAAAGTTGCGATGGTTGCAACGTGGGAATCATTATATTCTGTGGGTACTTCAATCAAGAGCAATGCAAAATGCGATGAATATTTATGTTACGTTACTCTTCAAATTCATGCACAGATTCTTTAATCTCACCCATGTTTTTTGTTGTTGTTTCGGTTCTTCTCGTCCCTCTATTCTTCCCATTCGTTTTTCTATTTCACTCCTAGTTCAGAGCATTGATTATGAGACATGACTGGTGCACAACACCAACTTCCATTAAGCTTAACGAACAATTTTGATGTTTTACTTAAACTTCCGTAAAATGATTACAGGAGCTTTTTTTCACTTCATAATGAACAGCAGCTTGAAGCGTTTCAATACAAAAACTTACGTTTTCGAAACCGAAACTGAAACTAAGTATTGCAAGATACTGATCAACGAAATTGTGTGCTCACCTCTTCACATCATGCCAATACTTGATTACGTGATACACTCAAAAAAGACATATAAATTCTTAGAGGAGACTTGAAACATTCAGCTTTCAAGTGGGTGAACGTTTTTAGTCAATTGAATCAATTTAAAGTTGATTTTTGGCTTGAGTTAAATTAATTCTAGTATTTTCTAGAACATTAGAACGCATTGCAGTGGTGATGTGGCTATTGTATTATGCATGAAAGTCTTTTGGCCAATCTTACTTGTCGAACAATGAATTCCTTTGATGTCCAATCTCATGTGAACCACTTTTTTTTGCTGGGTTTGTGTGTATGTTAGTGTGTCTCCAGCCGAGTTTCAGTTCGGAGAATTCCTTCTCCATAGCATTTCAATTAAGTCAACATAAGTACCAATTTGAAAGCTGATTAAATATTATGTGCCAATGCACACGTTTCACAATTATTCGACATACACACTCTTCATATCATCACATGTACAACGCGCACGCTGCAAAATAATCGACTTTGTGAATGGTTTTCAACATTTGCGAACGAACAAGCGCAATGACCAGTTCGATGTAATTAGCTTTGAGTGGAATTTAATTCAATATTTGTAGTCAAAGCATCATCATGTTGCTTTGATCATGGCTTGAACACAACATGATCAAATAATTCTCGGTTGTGTGCTTTAATCAACGTTTATTTGACGCCCGCCCTCAATCGACACACACTCACACATTCACACTCCCCGCACTAGAACTACGGCACCATTTGAACTATCGAAAAACTTGTGCCACCGATTGATGCTATTCGCACTCTTCCTCTCAATTGCAATGACAGGATCAACAAAAGTTGAATTAAATTTTTCCATTCACTGCCTTTGAATTGTCGATTAAACTTTACCAATATCCCGATATTCTCCCCCATCATGATATTTTTGGCGACGAAGGTCTTTAGTTATTATTAGTTTAGTCCATGAAATTATCGATCGAATTGTTGACAACAGCACAAGAACACCCAGAGAGAGATTTCGATCGAAAACGAGTTTCGTAATTGATGAGAGCGATAAATGTTTTACGACGAGTGCTACGAGCAACACATAAAAGGTGTTTGCGATTAGTGCACTCAAAGAGATGCACTCGTCGAATAGCAATAAAGCCACATTAACGTATCTAATTACTTATGTTTAGGTTAAATTGCTTTATGGCTTTTACATTAGGTAAAACAGTAACATCGAATATACGAGTATAGTATAAATATGGCCGTTTGTCAGATGAATATACAAGTTAATGGTTTTATCTAGAGAGCTGAATCACAAAGTCGATTGTGTCAGTGAACGTTGTTCAGTCAACAATATTCCGAATGCTCTCTCATTCACTTTTATTGATTCATCTATATAAAACATTTCATTTTGGCGACTGAATAACCGTGAATAACATTTCAAAAGGTTTTATTGTGGTTTAGTTTGCAATTTCAATAAAATTCAAATTTAATATTACACATATAGATGGAAAACCATTTACTGCATACGCAAAAAGCTCACACAATACCCTGTCCAAAATAATTGTTGAAGTTTTTATGAGATATTTTAATAAAAAAAAACAAACAAACAAAAAATCCATTCAAAATGGCGTCGAAATGTATTTAGTGTCGGAATTTCGACCATAAGTAACGACAAGGGGGTAATAACATTCATTTTATTCATAAATATGCACACATATTCACGGAATCTATTAAAAATCCAATAAAAACGTTCCAATTCACTCATATTCACAAAAAATCATCATAATTGTTGATGGTGAATTCAGTGAATTCAGTGCATATTGTTGAATATTTGTGAATCTGCCGAATTTTGGTGATTTCGTGTGAAGAGCTCCACTATAATACCAGTTTTTCATAAGTGTGAAGAGCACCACTAGTAGTAACAGCTCCGCTACTTACTTGAACGAGAAGTAGCGAAGTATGTGTATTGCTACTGATCTGCGGCACTTGCGTTTGTATGTGTGAATTTTGACATTATGTACCAAACAATTCACCAGAATTCAACGGAATTCACAATTATGCACGCGTGTTCATTCAAATCATGTCAAATCCACATGTATTATTATTATTCTTCAAGATCCAATCGAAAATGTCTCGTTATTACCCCCTAGAGTAACGAAGTCTTAACATTTTATGGTGCATTGTTTTCGGGAAAGTATACAAATGAAAATTCATTCAGTGAAATTGAAATAAGCTTTCATAGTCGTGATCATAAAATACCATGAATAAAAACCATTTTCGAATGTTTCATTTTAAATACTTTCGCATCGCTTCCCACGCACACACTCACATTACTTGATACACTAACTGTTCCAAAATAAATGCAATCAATTCCAATAAACATATTGAATTAAGCCCTAAAACATACATTTTATAGCTAATGTTCGAATTGCATGGAAAGTCTTCAGCAAATTCAGTGTACGTTTGACTTTGCCAGCGCTTTTTTTTCTTCTTTTCGAAGCTACGGTTTTCATTGTTGCAAGTACGAAAAAAACACCAACGTTGTTCTATTTTCGGGTGTATTTTTGTACATATGCTAGACATTTTAACTGATTGAAATTTAATTTAATGTGGTGCGGAGTGAGAGAGAGAGAGCGAAAGAAAGAGAAAGAGCGAGTGAAACGAAAATGGGAGAGAAAATTTGACGAGACTGCCAATATGTCGATGCACGTTGTAATTAAATGAAAAAAATAATTTAATACACAGAATGCTGGAATGTAATTTGTGAGCACACTCAGTCTCGGGCATTCAGTATCGACTCATTCTGAGGAATATTTTGCAAACATCAAATCATGTGCTGTAATATTTTTTTCACTCTGATAAAAAAGGATAACAACAACAGTTTAAAAAAAAAACGTGCACACCAATAAAAATCGATGGCCGTTGTAAAAATACAAATTTCGTTTGCAATGAAAATCAGCTGAAATGTGGCATGTCACACGAAACAAAAAAAAATAAATCTACGTCAATTTCGATTGAAACCTCACGCTTGAATTTTTAAAATGTTATGACAATGAGAGGAATAAAGTGTCAGGCATGTGTGATGTGAATTCATACTATAGATTTTTCATTGGGTCAGCACCAGAATGAGAATTATATTCTTTTTTTTCTCTTTCTCTCTTTCTCTCTCTCTCTCTCTCTCTCTCTCTGTGTGTGTGTGTGATTTTTATCCCTATTTTTTCGCTGCTGTTGTGTTGCCTACGCCGAAACGTCGTTAGCAATCATAATTTTTAATTAAATGGAAATATATTTTGAGCTCTTCCATTTACTGCTCAAATATACGTACATGTATAGATATAAAAATTGATAAGCGACGTTGCCATTGTATAAATTCAACCATATTTTATAGTCGCCTCGTTTTTTCCTCACTCTAAAGCTCTTATTTTCATATTTCCATGTACTCTTCCGTTTCATTCAATGTTTTAGTGTGCACGATAATTTTTCATTTGTCAGCAAATCGCTGGAATCGGGATTTATCATCTGGCACCATCTCACCATATATGGTATACACACCAACTCGCGCAAGCACACAAAGCACACCAACCATAGACCATTCTGTTGCTATTGTGGCCACTAGACGCCTTAATTCTCAGCACATTAGCATACAATACACACTTGAGCTAGTAGCGTAACCGCATTTAACGACATTACAGTGGTACGGTATGATAGATATAAATTGAACACGCAGAAAAAAAAACAGTCGAGTCAAAACAAGTGACGACCGTACATTGCATACTTGGGCAGACACCACGAAACGAAGTCTATTAATAATGTGCAAGTTAAATGTCATTTTGCCATTATTTTTGTCTCAAAAATGTCAGGTGTAGAGAGCGATGGGGGCTTTTGAATGATACCGAAGTGTTGTGGAAATCGATTGAATGTTTGAGAGCGAGAAAAAGAGGAACAGAAGTGTTTGATGAAAAATTGTTTTTTAGATCAAGAAATGACTCAATAATGAAGCGAAAAAAAATGAGACACGAGTTAATAATAGCACTGGAGATTGTTTTTTTCTGCCTCGAAGTAAAAAATCACCCACAGGTGCTTTGCATCCTCATATACTTTTTGCCATCGCGCATTTTATCTATTTCACTGCACGTTCGTGTTTCAATTTTTGTTTAATTTCACGTAAATATCATCATCGTTCGGTCAAAATAAACATTTTGATTTGACATTTATTTACCGCGTGGAAAATTATGAGTGCGCGATGCGCATCACTGGCCTGAAATTATGAGGTCGATGATTTTATGCTCATTAAAGCATTTTTGGTGTTGGGGGATGGGCGAAGATGTTTCAGCACGTGGTCTTATCTTCCCTTTTAATTTTCGTCAAACTGAAATGCTTACAAATAGGTGGCAAATGAACACACAATTGATATGATTTAGGTTGATTATGGATTGCGTTACGAATCGAAAGTCCACATAGCAAAATACGACAGTGAATAGTGAGAGAGTCACACTGGTGGCATTGAAAGAAACGTGCAGAGCACAATTCATTTCGCTATTGTTCGCCTTGTAATTCAGTGCGCAATTTATTAGCTGGTTAATACATTTGCCATCACATGGCCTGATATCGACCCCATACACAAAATAGACGCTGCTTATTTGCCATGATCTATGTGTATTGCGGTTTTGCCTATGAATTTTCTATATCATATCATTTTGGTGGTGTTCGCGTGTACTGATTAGCTGTTTCCACGAAAGGAAATCTAGAAGAAGAAGAAGAAGAAGAACTAAAAAAGCGAACAAAGTCGCTTTGTAGTGTTGTGTTGATGTCTCACGTCGCTCCAAATTTAGACAACGTGCTGATTTCGATTTTTCGCAGCATGATCTTTGTATGGTAGCAATCGTTACGCGTCGATTCTTATTTGAGGGAAATTCGTAACGTTGCTTGTTGGTCAGGCAGCTCACGTAGTACATAAGATCTATAACCTTCATATACGGGCGTAGATACTACATGCTAGATGCTGAATTGACGCCACCACCATAACCATCCATTCGATGGCCCACATATGAGCTTTTTTCGTCATTTCGATTTCGTTTTGCTTCTTTTTCTATATAGTTGCTGTCTAATTTGATATTCTTGGTATTTCTTTGGACTGTATATCTCTCTCTATTGCTCTTGAGATGTTGAAGTTCGTCAAGTTTCCATTCATTTCGTCTTGGAAGTTGCGGTACACAGCACGAATCCACCAATACGACTGTGTTTTTTTTTGCTCTCTTTGACTGTGTATTATGTAATTTTATCTCATTGCTCGACAGAATTTTGATGAACTACAAATATATTTTACAGAAAAGCCCAAATAACTGAGCACAGCTGAAAAATGCTAGCAATGGCACTCTCTCACACGGACACAAACCGCATTCAGTTTGTTTTCATCACACAAAAGCAATGTCTTTTCGTTGACGTCAACATAAGAAAACATCGAGCGGCTGACAGAAACACATAGCAATGTTATAGAGATGTTTGGTTATGCGAGGCAAAGAAGAAAGAAGTTGGGGATGGGAGGGGGTTTGAGAAGACAGAGTAGCAGAATAGCAATACATTCCAGCGCGCCCGTTTTCTACACATGAAAAACTGACAAACACAATTCATTTATTCATTTTGATGTGCATGCTGATTGCGTAGTCTCGGCATCCAAATAATAATATGGAGGGCGCAAAAGAAAACGCAAAATGTGAATGAGTAACGATTAAGTTGAGCATCAGCCAACAGCAACAGAAGCCATGCGACGAGGATTTATCGAACTGAAATGAATATTGGAATCATCACAAACGGAATTCATTGTACGATTTAACGATGTCAATTCACATAAAACAAGCGACACGAATATACGCCATGTGTTTTTTTTTCTCTTTTCGTCTATTTCTCCTCTGTTTCATTCTCTATTTTCACAGTTTCACTGTCTCATTTCACTCTGATTATGTACATAAAATGTCGTCCGTAGTTTTTATGGCCGTCGGGGAAAATCCAACATAATCTCTTATTATCATTTGGAAAAGATTTTTCCCCCAACTGATTTTGATTTTGTTTGGCAATAGCGACACACTTCAATGCATTTTCATTTCTCTCATTCAAATGGGATCGAAATGAGAATAAGAAACAGAGCCGAAATCGAAAGTGTGTGTGTGTGTGTGTGCGGCGCAGAATGGATGGACGGACGGAAACGTGAGTGTGAGAATGGAGTGAAAGCTTACATTCGTAAGCCTAATAAGAGTTGACATTGAGGCTTATGTTAATCAGAAAAGATTCGATGATTAGATGAGAAAAGAGAGATGCACATCGCACACTAGAAAATAATTGATTTTCACATTTTCATCCCATCGTTCTCCACAAATGTGGACTCACACGCACACAAACACAGCACACATGCACAACTTGTCACATTGACTAATTTACCACCGTTATTCAACTGCAATACCAAATGAATATTTAATTTAATCAATAAAATCGCTGTAGCAAATGACAACCTACCCGACAGCGCATCACTATTCACCATAACATTTCATTTAATTACAATAATTGCACAAATTCAATTCAATGATTTCAATTGCCCTGAAAATGTTTTATGAAGGTAGGATTCATTTGTGTATTGACACGTTTTCAAAGACAAAAGTAAAATTTCGTGCGAAATTAATGTATAAAGGAGGTTAGCTGATTGTCTATTCAGATGAAATTAAGTTTTAGGTTGTATTTCTTGAATCGACAGTCGCCTTTGTATGTATTCAAAATGCGTAGTCTCATTGGCATAAGTGTATGCGATTTATAGCTTCAGTAACAGAAGTTTTGCAAATGACTATAATAATTATTTATGAGAAATCAATCGCCTCGAGAATATAATGTCTATTGCAATGAAAATATTAGTTCCATAGAATTCACAAGAAATTATGTGTGGTTTAATTGATGAGGTCTAGCTAACATTTCTGCAAAGCCATTTTCAATAACAATCAATACAATTGAACCCAAAATGGTTACACGCTATTCAATAAATTATTAAACAATATGCGATGGTAATCAGTTCAAATGAATGATTGAATGCGATTTACTTGACATATTCGCCCTTATAACTGACGTCAGGCTAACAGTAAATTTAATTTTTGCATAAGTAAGAGTAAATTTCGAATACAAGGAATATCGCAAACTAAAGCGAACCATTTAATAATAAAACACCTACGGCATCAAACACGCATCCATGTAGCTTTGGGAAAACACATTCGCTATTGTTACATGTTGCCATTATGCCAATGACATTCATTAATTCATAAAGAAATTCCGCAACAAGCGAAACATTAAGATAAATTAATATTATGCGAAGAAAATTGTATGTGTGCATAGCCCACAAAAAGACAAAAGGACAAAAGGACAAAATGAAATTGACCTGAATTAAAATTAATAAAGTTAACCCTTTTCACACTTAATTGATGAAGTTCAATTTCTCGGTATTTTGATTTGAATTCCGCAAAATTCCAATGCCACGCTCTCGCCCTCCTACCATTGCAACATCGCATAAACAATAAAATTTGTGATTTATTGACTCGGATTAAATCATGTAATAGCATAAAATTTTAAGCTATTCAAAATGCTTAATTGTTTTGGCAAACAAATTAATAAACAGGACAATATTGAAGAAACAGATTAGGTAAGCAAAAGCAATCGCTGTATACGGTCGGTAGAGTCGATTAATGCGAGCATAGTGTATATATTCAAATTAATAGGGTTTCATTTCGATATTTGAATTGAAATTTAACTCACGCGCCACAAAATGATGAACTACCCTTCAAATTGAATGCTTCAATGTCGTTCGCTGAAACAATTCAGTTTGTGTGTGTATTTATTGAATATAAATCGTTAAATCAATTTAATTCATTTGCCTTCGAATCTGAACCTCGAAATTTTGGTAAATTCACTCAATATCGAATTTCTATGGCAAAATGAGTGATAAGTGGTCTTAACAAGTTTATAAATTAGATGAGAATCAATTTACAAAAATATTTACTCTTTTCTAGAACTCGCAAGCTTTTTTCTCTCTAGAAACGACTAGCACAAACCAAGAGAGAGAGAGAGAGAGAGGAAAAAAAAAGAAATCATATCACCATTCTATGAAATTGTAATAGCATCAACAAAATGTGGCAAACTGTCTCCTTTTCTTGGTATTTCTGGGTCGAGTCGAGAGCCTTTTCATCTAGCCGAGGTAGTCACAGTTTGACGTGCACACACACAAAATAATCCACTTAACTACATTATGGCACATTTTCTCAATGGTATTCTGTCACATTCCTAGCAACCAGACGAGAGGGCAGTGTACAAAAAATAAAATGATATTTACAGGCGTAGGCAGTTGATATTAGCTTATTAGCTTATTTTTGTTGTTAATCTGTTTCATGCATTCAAGTAAAATTTCACCCAAATGCATGAAATTCTTTTTAGAAGTTGAGTTTTTTTGGTTCTTTATGAAGAAAAGAAAAGAAAAGAGAGAGAGAGAGAGAGAGAGAGAGAGAGAGAGAGAGAGAGTGAGAGAGAGAGAGAGAGAGAGAGAGAGAGAGAGAGAGAGAGAGAGAGAGAGGAAATATGAAGCTAATCAAATTCGATAGAATCAAAATGAGTTCTTTGTTTGTTTCGTGTGCGCACACTAGACATTGTGCGTATGCACTGAAGAAGTCATGTAGTTATTTATTTATTCTTTTACTTTTCATCCGTTTTTTGTTCGCCAGCGTCCTTTTTTCTGTTGTTGACGTTGTGTTGATTATTGACAAAGTTTCTCAATATGTATACATGCACCCGTACACACTCGCGCACACACTCAAAGGGCTGGGGGGGAGGGGGTGAAGTAGAGAAAACGGTGCGTGTTCAACACCATAATGCCAACAACAGTGGATGAAATACGAGAATGACAAGCGAATGAGAGCGAGTAGCTGTTATGGAAAGTTTTCAATAGAATTCCGAGATCTTGTACCAATTTCATGCTCACACACATTAAACACAATTGAATTTGGATTGGTTGTTTAGAATAGCAGTAGGTCAGCTACTTCCAGCTAGCTTTGGTTTTCAAAAGTAGAAAGAACGAGGCGAAAAAAAAATCAAATAAAATGAAAAAGTTTTGTTGTTTTTTTCCTTCTGCTGTTGTTTACCGTCCGTACACAATCTTCACATCTTTTGCTGGTGCTCTCTTGACAAAAGACTCAATGAACTTGGGTAAATTTTATTTGGACATTCGTTAAGTACACTTGTGACTATTCGATTGCTGGAAGATTTTTTTTTTAACTTCAATGTGCGCATTTTACGGAATGTACATGGTTTTTTTTTCATTACTCTCATTTGAACTCGTGTGGATATTGAATCAACATCATTCTAACAGATTTCATGCTTGATGCAATACTTTTGAATTGAATTCATGACTTTCACATAGACATTCGCATACATCGAACGAAGGCAAAATACAATTCTCGCAATAATGAAACGGAAATATAAAGATGAATACAAAAACCACGTGGGACGACAGAGAAAAATAAACAAAATTGAAAAGCGAAAGCAATAATTTCACAATATTCAATTTAACATGATACAGCTATATTGGCTGGCGAATGGTTGTGAACGAAAAATATAATATCCTTTTCGGAAATCAAATATTTCATGCAATTTTGTTACGAATGATTTTGAATTTTCCAGCTTTTCATTTCATCGGATCATTTTCGTTGAAATGCGGAGCGAATAAAAAAAATGCAGCAACGGTGGAAAAGGAGTGCAAAAGAGAACATGGTGGAAGCGAAAGCAATGGTGCGCTCTTTTCATTACTCATTTGAATGATGAAATCAGCTTGTAATTTGAAATTGTAACACTTGGCCAGAGGGTGAGGTCAGTCGCCGGAAATAGGGTTATTTAATAAGAGAACGAACACTAGCTGGCAGCGATGCATAATTTTGACATCCAATTATACGTTGTCAGTAAGTCTAAGCATACAATTAAAATTGACGCTTGCGTCATTTTTGATTGGCTTGACGCCGAGAGACTTTAATCGCATCGACAATACCATTTCAACTCACGCCTACACAAGTCACATTCAATATTTCTCATTTTATGCAAATCCACATCAATTTTTTTTTGGTTCACTTTCTCGAATTCAGACGGTTCAGTTCGTTAAGATTCCTGCATCGTTTCTTGGTGAGTTGACATTTTGTATGCATGGAAATTCATTCTGAAGTAACTTGAAATGGAACCAAATGTATATTTTTTGTCGTTGAGTGCTTTTATATATAATATATACATTGCATTATAATGACAGTGACCAGGTCATTGTGATGCAAAGGCATTTCTGAATGCGCATGTCCATCGGGCAGTTATTTCAACGACTTGTATATACATGTCAATTTGAATGGAATGAAAAAATGTTGAAAAACATCTCTTCATCATCCACATTCAAAACTCGTAAGGGTGCAGTCTCATGAGAAACATTTTTGTGAAAATATGTTTCCAGTATTATCATGAAAACATAAAGATACACAGAGTCTTATTATAGAAGTCCCAGTAAAAATGTTTCTCGTGTGACTGTGCCTAATGAGAGTCTTAGTAAAAAATAATGCGCTTCAGGATTGTATACTTAATATAGAGGTCAAAAACTGGCCAAATGACGTGGCATTTCCGAAAAGAGTGGCAACAGCAAACACAATTTTTTTTTCTACCCCTATTGAAATGTACATTGTGAAGTTAGTAAATGCAATTTGTGTGTAGCATCACTGATTTATGCATTCCACTAGAGCATCTAGTTTGAAAAAAAACACAGGTTTCTATGAATGTAGTTGAATATCAAGCGTAGCTTTCGACCTACGCTTTCGTTATTATCATATACAATGAACGTGGCTACATGCACCATCCAAGTCAGGTACATTGCACTGCATTTCACAAAAAGAAATTTGATATTTTGCATTATAATTTTGCGCGAGCTTTATTGTTACCTCAAACAAGTGAACGATTTCCACGGTTCACTCTCACGATTATCGCTGGGGATTATATATTTTCTGCGGAAAAGTTTCAGTTTTTGTGAGTGTGTTTGTTCGTGTCAAACATGTAATTGCATTACATTTTGAGCTTAAAACATCTCATAAAATTTAATTTTGTTGCTTTTGTGCTTTTTGTGCGGGCGATTGGGAAAGAAGGAGCGAATAGAGGAAGAGGGCTTCCACTTGATTCAAATAGAAATATAAACTCTTCGTCAGCTACACATTTCCGTGGTGTTGCGTGATATTTGTTTTGGTGTGACTTTTAGAAGTTTTGATGATGAATGAAACTTGTGCGGGGGATGGAAAAAAACTCGCTGTAAAAAATACAATGTTATAGCATACATTTTAAACACGTTCGGTAAAAGTGTGAATGGAAAATTTGCACGTGAAAAAATGTGCGATACAAATAATTATAAACCAAAGTGGATGCAAATGTAGTGAATGTGTTAGATAGTGAATGTGTTGGGGCGCGTAATGAGACGAAGACGAGATTTTTCACTTATTTCACTGTTAACCAACCCGATGGCGCTTGCATGGCGGTATTAGATTTTTTTTGCGATGAATTCTTGTCAGCGCCATCGTATTTCACATCCACCAACTAAATTTAGTTCCAGTTCAACAAACAGAATTTTGACAACGACGCCAAAGTGAACACTTACACACAGTTACACTATTCACACGAATAGTGTACAAAGAGATACACAACAGTTGTGTATTCATGAGTGTGTGCGTATCGGTTTGTTTTTCGCTCTCTTTGTACACCATTCGTATAACGTATATTGATCGCTGTTGTCTTCATACAAGCACCATCCGGTTGCTGTTAACCCAGTTTAATAAATAAAAAAAGCACTTGAGTGGCATAAAAAACACGACAATGGTGCAAAACCAAACATCGATTAAAATGCAATTTAACAAACGACACGAAATATAACAAAAAACGGTATGAAAATAACTGAGATGGGCTCGCACATATCCGACTGGATATTTTCGTTTCATAACGGTTAACTGCGTTATTATTGTTGGTCTTGTACAACAATATAACATCACTTCACGGACAGCTTTACACTGCAATTTATGCAATTTTGGAAAATTTATTTAAATCCAGGCAGCATTTGCACACTCAATATAATCATTGTCTGCATAAATTTAATGTTGCAAACTTTTAATTGCATTTTGAAAATTTGAAAGGAAAAACGCCACAGCGCGAAAGAGAGGGAGAGAGATGCATAGAGTGCAGTTATCTATAAAGAGTTTGATGTTTGCTTGTGTTCATTTTACTTCATCCAATTATTCTGGATCATATGCTGAATATACAATTGATTCAATTCCAAAATTTCAAGAAAAAGGCCAAAAAAATGAAAGATGTTTGATATTTTCACGTTTTACTCTATAATTTTAACGATGAAGGAAGCTCGATCCAAACTCGTTGTGTTACATAAAATTAGTTTTGCGACTTCAAGTGGCGTATATTTTGAGCATTACGCCACTATAAGTTTATATGCCATATTCATTCTGTGTGCATTTGCGCGCAAGTTTATCACACTGAAAAGTGTTGCAATACCTCATTTTATCGAACATTTATATCGTCGAATGCGCCGACACATACCAGCTTTTGAAATCCCATCGTAAAACCTCTTTTCACATTCTTCATTTCAACTTAATGTTTGATAAAAGTTTTCCACGAACTTTCACGTATGTTTAACGCATTAAAGTCATAAATTCAAACATATTCAACGGTAATAACATGGCATCTTGAACAAGCTCAACTTCTTATACGGCTTATGATGGAATGCGACGAATTATTATCGCAACGTGTGCGCGCATCGCACAAAAACTATGAAAATGAAACGATGCGTTAAAAGTGCCTAGGCACACGTTTGTATTGCATGATATAGGGAATAAAATAGGGATTTCATATACATCGAATGGTGTTCAGAATGTTCGCTATAAATCAAAATATTGGCAACAGAGATAGAATTTCAATGTTTTCAGTGTGTGTGTGTGTGTGTGTGTGTGTGTGTGTGTGTGTATGAAGTGTGCTAGTGTGCAAGTGAGTTTGTGTATGCATGTGATTATTCTAAATTCGAATAAATGCAAACACACCAACTTCCAATCCACGATTTATAAATGGATAAAGACAGATAGATAGACAGACAGACAGACAGAGAGAGAGAAAAGGGAAGATACAGAATGTGAAAACGTTTTGGAAACTTACCGAAAACGCTTTGAGAAAAACGAGACATTGAATTATGCCTTCCATTGTATCGCCTGTTAAACAAAATGTACCAGTTAGATGACGTCCTTTGCGACCAACAGCTGTGGCTAATGACGCATGCACAAGTGCTCGTTGAGCATTTTGTCCATTACCATTTGGTAAATTGGCCGGCAATGGTGTTGCACGTATTATTCGTTCGATTGAGTCCATAGTTCGAGCTGTTGAAATTTTATTTGTGTCGTTTTGTGACTGTTTTTTTGGGTGTATATGTGTGTGCGTGTGTGTATGTGTGTGCGAAAGTTCTGCACTCACTTTTCTCTCGGTGTTGAGCTTGAATTGTTCGGGTGAGCACAATCACACGATGTGCATTCAATATTAATAACGAATGCGAAATTCAATTTGATTTTTATCAGTTACTTGCTATCACCAGAACTATACACACACAAGACTTTAATTGTTTGGTTAATTGTTGACGTCACTTTTATTTTTAAATGTTTTTAATTTATGCTTATTTTTCTCACACAAAAATGATCTTTTATGACATTTTTTCAAGTCAAATTGTTAAATGTTCATTAATTCAAGTCCTCTTCCCAAAATGCAAATTTCGAAACAGTTTTTAATTTTTGGGGTTAAAATTTTAGCTGTGCCGCAATGAATCATTCTGTTGATGAAAAAGAATCCACGCATTTTTTTTTAATTTGATTATTTCGTGGCTTGTTCATAAAATATTATAATGCTTTAGACGAATTAATTTGCCAAACGAAATTGAAAACAATAAATTAATTGTGGAAGATTTGGTATAAATTATAGAGAAGAAAAGAATTTGGAATGTGTATCCAAACGTTTGACTTGGGATAACTTGAGATTTTGTTCCTCTTTCGAGCGTTTCGTGTGTGCTTAAGTGATTTTTTTTTGTGCATTTTAGAATGTTCAACCATTTATTGGTTCCTATTCATTCAATTGATTAATTTTGTTCAATTTTAATCGATTCAATTATCTAATTTGACTGAACTATCAACAAATGTTATCATCAAAATTATTGCTGTTGAATTGTTGATGAACAGCCATCAATTTGTCATGGACTGAAGGATTATTCTGTTTTCGTGTTCATTGTTGATTTATATTCTATAAAATGTGGTAAAATTGGTTATCAAATTTCTGAAATCTAATTTACGTAAGACTTCTTTCAAGAAATTGCTATCAATTTAGCACATATCGTATTAATGGCGTTTCTCTCATCACAAAAGCTGGCTTAAGAGAGTCGATTCACCTTTAAAATTACTTACGATGATGCCAACTAACGACAGGCTATGTGTTGAAAATAAAATAAATCCCATCGAACATTATATAGGTGTAATAATTAATGTTACAGCGGCAATGTGTCGTAGTCACCTAGCAGGTGTTGACGGCAACCGAAGGCAACCGACGGCAACAACACTGACAACAATTTTCGCGGAAACAGTATTCGAAACAGTGTCATAAATACGAATTTAATAGAGAGTGCAAAATGTAAAACGTAAAATATCAAACCAGCGACAATTATGAAATGTGCCAACAGAACAAAATCCAACCATAAACTCAAACTAAACATAATTTTCTTGTTGCACCGTAAAGAATTTCCTCATCGACGAATGCACTCGCTATATCCATAGGTTCATCATTATTTAAACAATAAAAACATGCTGTAGGTTGCTGTAGATGTCAGATTTGATGAAATCTGTTTTGGTTTGTGCCAGGTAAACGTTGAATTTGAATGTTTAATGAATTATGTAATAGGTTCGGTTCAGTTCGGTGCTGTATCTGAACTTAGGTGCACACTGTGCACATCGATGGCAGGCGAAGAGATTATGGTTGAACTAAAAATTTGAGTCAAGTACTTTCATGTACCTTTCATTTTTCCATTGTTCACATCACTCATGTGTGTTTAAACATTGCCATTCGCATGCGAATATGTAAAACCAGTTTGAAAATTTCGTCGCAAATCAGTCATTTTGGATTACCGTAATGTACAGAGCATGGAAAAACCTCATGTGAATTATTTAATAGCAAAAACTAATCACATTTCATGTTTTACCCGTTGTATGCGCATGTAGTTTGTGTCACCCATAATGAAGTACTTAGAAAAACCAAAGCAAGCAATCAACGAAACCAAAGTGAATGACGACAAGAGCCGAGTGAAGTTGCTCGAACAATTGCGACATCAGTTGGATACGGGATACCGTTGAATTTTTAGTATAATGCAACGCAACACCGGATGAATTGACTGTGGTTTGAGTGCCGAAATGAAAGTAGCACCTGAAATCGGTCTCCATTTCTTTCGTCTCGGAATCTTAACGGAATCAATTTACTTGGGATTTGAGTGAGTACTGAACATGGGCTAAACAGAAGTTGTTTAAAAGGTACTAAAATCTGCATGAGTAGCGTTAAAATATGCACGAAGAGTTTAGTGGAAATTTACGTTGTTATGGGATGCAATTTGCATACACGATCGCAACCACCCATTAAATGGAATGGGATTGCTGAGAGCACTGTCGCTAGTTGAAACGACACAGTGAGAAAGGTGTCAATGCAATGTTAAAGTATGCCAAGCATGTGTCACAGTGATTCCTTTGATTTATTGGGATACTTTTGAGCGGATGAGATAGACCATGAGATAGAGTGATTGAGTGAACAAGAGCGAAAACTGAAACCGAGAATTACCATCCAATAAATGCGGTTGACTTGTATGCCATTAATTATAATCATGGCATCAACCGTAATTATGAAATCCGGTCTGTCATGTCAGAAATTAAACGAATCTCACTGTTTGACGATATCGATAATGTTTGACATGTTCCGCCGATATAAATGCCTGTCAACTTTGAGTGAGATATACATTTGATGTATTTGACCTTTTTGCACTGACATCATGCATACATTCACATGTTAAATTGAGTTGTGAAAATAAATTTGTGAGAAATATCATCGGCAAAATTTAAATTCCAAATGACTTCTATCGTTAAATCCAGGACTCAAGTGGCAAAGTGTACGTACGCTGAAACAGCCAAAAGTGTGATATTGTTTGAGCAAGCAAACAGAAATAAACAAACAAATGAAAATACAAAAAAAAGAATGAAGCAGAAGAAACGAAAAGTGAAAAGAAGAAGCCACATAAAAGCCAGGCTACATACATGCATACATTAAGTCTAATGCTCCTTGTAATGATGCGTTTCTATTCAAACTGGCAAAAGTACAAATTCATGTTAAAATATTTTCAAGCATCCCGAAAACCAGCCAAATGCAAACTTCATGTTTTGCTGTCTTCCGTGTTTTCACTATTTTTGGTTTTTCTTTTATTTTATTTTTTATTTGTTGGTTGATGATGTTGTTGGTCGATTTCGGGGCAAAATGAAAGTTCGCATCACTAAATCTAGGATTTTACACATTCCACATACAAAAGGCAGCAGCTATATTTGATTGTGGATTGTGTTCTGTCGACATGAGCATAACTTATCTTTTACTTTAGTCTCTCTCTCTCTCTCTCTCTCTCTCTCTCTCAAAGTTCAATGTTCAATATTCAGTGTTCATTTCCTCTTCCCTCAACTTCCATAAACTACATCTGCATATATAAAATGAGCACACACTCACACACATGCGGTGAAAACAAAAGCCAAGCGTTCCATAACCATACATCTTTTCTCACATCTCTTACTCTCGCCAAAAATGGATCGCAGGTTGTAGTACGTATGTGCGATGTAAATCTAGTCAGTGATAGCGTATAGTCCACATAGCAATTGAATAGGACCATTGAGTTTTCCAAAGCTATTTTTATAGTTGCCGAAGTTGGGTTATATTCAAGGTACATTACATGTCATGCAAATGATGTACTGGTATTAAAACCTGGTATATTTAGTGGAACATGTTTCTAGGCAATGATTTCGTAAAGCCCTAAAATGGCACGTTCGTATATCAATGCTCTTAAGTTTGCTTTGCATGTTCCTTCACTGGAAAAACTAACAACAATCGACGAAATTCACGTGTACAACGATTAATAAATTACAGTTAAAATGTAATTTGCACAGCACAAATTGATTGCCGTTAAAATTGGCTCATAGACAAATAAAGATTCGTTCATTTTTGTCTTGTTGGTGTTGTTGTTGTGTTGTTGTTACTTTTTTGTATTTCATTTGATGAGCAAGGGTAATCATACAGTTACTGACAGGTGCGTACCCAGACATAGTTTTACCGAATGATGTGACTGTTTCAAGCTGGATTAGTGTCTAACATGTTCTTCGTGCACTTGAATCGGCCGTATCAACGTTTATCGTTCGGATAAAATTTAAAATACGAATAACGCCATCCATTAAGATAACAGAAATATACATTAGCCAGTCGTTGATTCGTTTTGTGAATATTAATCCAAATGGTCGGATGGTTTCGAGAAAAGCAAATAGTCTGCTTGTGCGATTATGATATTTGTATGATGCTCGAGTGAATGGTTGAGCATGCATGCAGGTGAGGGCATACGAAAGAGACGAAAACATGAAATTAAAATCAAGTGAGCGAGAGACAGACAGACAGAGAGAGAGAGAGACGAAAATACTTTCGAAAAATGAAAGGCAGCACCAAATGAAGTGTGCTCATGTGACTATGCATACGAATATCATCCTTTGAAATGATCAAAAATATGCATGGTAACAATTGTCGAGTGGTGTAGTGTATAGTGTACAGTGTACACCTACAGAGATAATGATACGTACACACACACACGGGGCAAAAAAGCCCGTCTATCATTGACGGTGCATATGTGCGCAAGCTTTCGTAATCTTTGTGTAAGCTCTAAGGCTTACGAAAATGAATTACTTTATGTATTTCGAATGTGAACAACATCGATCTAAAATTTTAGTAAGGGCTTTGTGCGAACGAATTAAAGGCGTGAGTGAGAGAGAGAGAAAGAGAGAGACTTAAAAAGGCAAAAGCGGTGAAGCAATGAAACAAATGAAGGGCGCTAATAAAGGCAATATGAATCCAAGATAATAGAATATTGTGCGCTGCCGTTCATTTCAAAATTAAACTTACAAAATGTTTGAACATTTGGTGCTCATGCACAATTGCATTCTGTGAATATTCAGAATTTTTGGCTCCCAGAATCGTTAGTCGTTCGAATTTGAAAGAGCAGCCGAACACGCTTGGCTCAGCTTACCCTCTAATCCCCCCCCGATGCTTTTTGCTCCTTTATTAAAACCGTATTTATAAACGGCATGCTTCGAGCAACAACAGATTATTGTATTTTGAAATACGTTTATTTGCTTGCGAAGTGAATTGGGTTTGTTATTATGCACAAAATGGAGCTTATTAAGCAAAACAATGCTCATTACGCCATAGCTCATTCGCACTATCGTTCGCTTTTTCGCTCACACACAGCCGGCCAATTGAAATTAAATGCAAACTCATTTTTCGCACAAATAGAACATTTTCGTGCTTAGCTAAACTAATAATTTGCCATGTCATAACTAATGAAAATCGGAATATTTTGTTCATGTATGAACTTACGTACCGTAAGCAAACTCTCGCACACATTTACGTTTTGCCCTAAAATTGAATATTTTCAATGTAGGCAATTCAAGTTTTGAATCGATTGCCATTTATATTTGCTCTCATAAATTAATATGCAATAGCCGATGTAAATCATTTTGATATGGTTCTTCTCTCCTACTTGAAATATGCAATAAGGATTCAAATTGCACACATATTTTGTTGATAAATCATTGGCTGCATGCAACCTAATAATTAATCTAAAATGAAACGATAACAATGAAATAAAAACAAACGATTCCATTTTGCCGCCCATCCCATAAATTCAATACACACATTTTCTGGCTTTCAACAGTTGCCAAGTGAACAAAATACCACCGTATTCAGTTAATTGTATCTGCATTGGAACTTTAATTTATATTATTTATGGAAATGTAACACACATTGTAAATACAATAAACATCAAACAGGATTCTAGCTTGGGTTTAAACTATCCAACAACTTGAATCCGTTACCTAGCTGCGTTTCCAATTTTCCCAATATATTATTACAATAAAATCATTCAAATTAAAGCAATCAAACAATTTGGTTGATTTCGATTCATTTTTGGAAAAAAGATCGGAAAATCGGCTAAATATTCATTTTAAGGCAACTTTTTTGTTAGCTTTTGTCTAAGTGCATTTTCGATTGAATACAAAGGTATCATTGCCATGATTTTACTGATTTCATAACATAAGCTCTTCGTTTTTTTCATCAAAACATGATGATTTTCATCCCATTTTAACAAATATTCATCGGAATGAGTGGATTTCCGTTCAATTCTTTCCTTCTATCTCCACATCTGAAGCCATTTTCAAGTTCCATGAATCTCGATGATTTTTTGTTGCTCAAATGTATAGAAGTGAATTGATGGCTTATAGGCGCTTTCACAATCGGTTGAAATGGAAACGCAGGCTGGATGGCTTTATTTTTCGACTTGAAAGCTTATCAATTCTTTAAAAAAAAATATTTCCAGTGTACCGGCAACAATGAGGTTGTCCCTTTTTGTGATTTTTGTGTTAAGCTCTGTGTGGGAGTGAGTGTGCACCTTAAAAAAAAGGTAATTTTCGGAAACACTTTGAATGGAAATGTTTATGATTGCTTTTTCTCAATGTATGCCATATTTTTTCAATGCGTGAGCGAGAGAGAGAGGGAAAAACGAAGAGGCGCTTGTTCCTGTATGATTCATAAACCAACTGATTTTCTGATAGTGAAAATGATGTGCTTGAGGCGACATACACAACATCAAACGATCCACATATGCTGATGCTACATGCATAACGCGTCTGTTGGTATCTAAACACAATTCCAGGCAAACATAAAAAAAAACACGAAACGCTGGAACAATGTGATACAGAAGCGCATTCAATGGTGAACATTACCGTCAATATTGAGAGGTTGTTCTTTTTAATGTTTTTTTTTCTCGTTGTTGCTATTTCTTTTTGCGGTTGAACGTCTGAAACCTATGCTAATCATAAGCATCCTATATCATCTAGTTTTCCTTCGCCTCATACCGTGGTCGAGGCAGTGGAAAGCGTTTTTAATATGTTTTTCTTTCTTTTCTGCTCATTGTGTGTGTGTGTGTGTGTGTGTGTGTGTGTGTGTGTTTGTGTTGCACAAAACAAAAAGTCGCTCCAGTTCGCAAGACGTCAGAGTTTCCTCTGCATTGTTTGTATGATATATGTTGCTTTCTTTACTATTTCATTGAACGAGCATGCGCCTGTATTTCATGATAGTGAGTGCATTTTATTATATCATTGATAACGTATAGGTGAAATGCTTGAGGCTAAGTTCAGTGAGCTGAGCCGCGCTATATTTCTTTTAAAAATACACTCTCTGATCGGGTGTTATGCTGCGCTCGCTCCAGCTATGGGCTTACTCTCATTTGATGCCAAACACATACAAACACACACAAATACATTGAACGCGATGTCAAGTACATAATATGTAAACAGTGTACAAAAACTATGTGTAAGGTATCGCGGTGTCAGGTGCCCTCATGGCTGTTATTAAGCATCGCTTTTCCTATATAGTCATTTGCTTGAGCTTCACTTTTTTTCATTCTTTTTCCGTTGCAGCCACCCGGATTGTCATCATCGTTGTTCAACTGGCGCGCCACCGAACGAAAACCAGTGAATGATTGCATGTATGAGTATGTGTATTATTTTCTTTGCCACAACTTCCGATCCTCTTTATTTATCTCTATTGATGCTGGAAAATGCGATAATACGTTTTTCCCATTTTATTCAAATTCCATAATGTTTTTCTCTATATCATCCTCTCTCCCCCGGTTTCTCTCTGTCACCGTCTTTCCTTTTTTTGACGACACAATAAATGGTTGAGACACACTTAAGCGTGCTTACAATGTGGAAAAAGAATACCACCATCACTCACACACGCACACACACACACACACACACAAACATGACACTCCTGCTTTGCTCGTTCGCCTGTTCGTATTTGACACCGGAATGGTTATAAAATGGAAATATTTGTACACGGCAACTACTTAAAATTGAATCGACGGAAATAGACGCGATTATATCCCATTGAATAGATGTATCGACGAAACACTTTTGCGGTTGCATTAGTTCGAGAAATGTGATTTGAAATCCGCGTCATATATTCATCTTTCTTCTTTCTTTCTTTTGATTTTGTTGTTGCGTCGGCTGCAAACGAATGCCATACCATTAAAACAAGATTCCGGTTTTGTGTATATCGAACAACTTTACGCAAAAGAAATCTCATCATTTGCATTATTATTCATTCATCATTCGTTGTGCAATTTTCCAACGATGAATGCAAATGTAACCAGGAAAAAATTGTATGTATGTGAGCAAGTGAGTGTTTTTGAGTTTGTATCATCAACTCATGGAATGTTTGTTTTTCGTCGTTGGAAATGCAATTTAGCTTTTATCAAGTAAAAAAAAATCGCTTTGATGATTGCATATGAAATGTGCTTGTTACAAAATGCCATATTTCAAAGGGAAAACTTCGTAATTGACTCAATGAAGTTGGAAATGAGCACACAGCTTATGTCTCTTGGTATTAGGCACCAATGCACTCACATTTCAAGACTCATCATGTGATTAGGTAATTGCAATATATTTATTCTTTTATCAAATTGTAAATCAACGGTTTTCCATTTTTTTTTTTTTTTTTTTTTTTGTGTACACTCAAACTCAAAATTTATATGGATTTGATGATATATATTTTGAGAAAGAACGATGGAATTTTGAATCGTGAAAAGTATCGGAAAAGCGACATCATCCATTAATTCCGCATATCTGTGAATTTCTGTATTTAAGAAAGCCCAAAATCTAATGAAATTAGACCCATTTAAGCCATTTATAGGCGAAAAAAAGTCGAGTTCTTTTACGGTTGATATACCAATTGATTTTGAAAAAAAAAAAAAACAAAGTGAAAAATATGCGCCCCTTAATCTTTGTTCGCAATTCCATCAGGAATTTATCACGAGAAAATATTCACAGATTAACATCTTCATCGGGAATAAGAGTACTTTCATAGATTTCAAAGTGTACTCGAGAAAAAGAAGCCTGCTCGAATGCGAAAGATGCAAATGCTAAAGTTACACTCACACACACACAAACACACTAACAACATCAGCAGCAAAGAAAAAAACTTGGATAAGATTATACGCACGATCTGAATAAGAAAATAACAGAATGGAAAACTTTTAGATTAGGCGTATAAAGAAAACACGAACCGAAGAGCAAAATTCAGGTTCCCCCCTATTCTCTTTGTTCCGTGGAAAATGCGGTAAATGTGAACAAAATATACACTCAAACAATGAAACTTTGATGGATTTGGATGTGCGTCAACAAAAAGTCCGGAATAATATTACCAATGGATGAAGAGATGGATGAGAGAGAGGAAGAGAGTGAGAGAACAAGAGAACGAAAATAAGAACATACAAGAAGTACAATTTATCCTGATGGATCTATAAAATAAAGCATAAAACTCGGCTAAAATCTCAAGCAGGTTATTTATGATAAAAACAGATTTATGAATCTAATATTTATATCTACATATTTTTGGCCCAAGCGAAAATGCTCCAACGAGTGGAGTGGCTTCTATTCGCACTCACTTACGTATTCATCTCGTACTGTGGCTCCTGCAGTTTTTGTATTTATGGATATAAAATGGGATAAAATATACTGATATTCGCTTGGCGATTTGATTCAATAAAAAAATGTTGTGGTGTATCGCATTTGACCTTCAGTTATTTTGTTTTACCACTTGTATGAAAATGAAATAACATGAATTGCAACAAACGTCCATAAAAATTCGGTTGCTTATCAATTCTTGAAATTTTAAGTGCTCTGATAGCTTCTGGTAATTAATTTTCTACAACAATGCGTAAGCATTAGCCGGAATTGTCGTTGTCGTTTCGCTAATAGAAATTTTTCCGACAGTTCATAATATATGCTGACCGTTACAGGAACCAGTCTCTTTTTTTTGTCGCCCATTTTCATTACATCATTCCGGAAAAGAATAAAACGAATACTATACACACCATTTAGAAATCCAGACGATTTTTTTTTCTGGTACAATCTCAGAATGGTAAAGCTCTGTTTCACAAGAACCATAAGAGCCATGTTAATTTCACATACCATTCCAATTATAGCGGAAACAAATTAACAATGGTAAATTTTTGAACAAAAGAGAAAGTCATTGTCGTACCAAAAAAAAACACGCACGAATGCGCAAAGTCCAAGTGCAAAGCGAGAACAATGGACTTTTAATTTGAAGCAAGTGTAATGTGTAACTTGACTTGTTTCGTATTCTCTGTTATGCGGACACACACAGACACATACAATTTTTGTGAGAAAACGGAGGAAAAAAATGGTTTCACATTTTGAGCAATTTACTGAAAATTGTTTTATTTCACTCTTCATGTAATTCGTATTTTTTTTTATCTCTCCTCCTGCATTCGCTTGCACCCATACCGACTATTAGGTTCATGGAAAAGTCTCTTTTGTGCAACATTACAAACAGTTCGTTCCTGTTTTTTTTTCTCACTGTGATTCCGTAAAAGATATACTGATGGAACCAATTTCATGACTCACAAACTTCTTGTTTCAAGCATTTTCGTTGATTATAATATAACACGCAAACGTAAGCAAGCTGTTCTCGTTACAATGATGAAGAGAGAAAACGTACGCAAACATTCACTTACAAAGTACACACTTCCATCCATAAGAAGATGGGAAAAAAAATTAAACATCCCCAAAACTAAACTGCAAGAATGAAAATACTTTTAATTCGTTTTTGCGGCGTATCCGAACCTTTTTTCGGTTGGAATAAAATATGCAATAAAAATGTTCCATCTTCTTCCTTTTTACATTTGCGGGACGCTTTTGCCCCGGAACTTTTTTAATTTTACGATTCTTTAACCGATTCGTTTGGGTAGTTTATGTGTTTGACGAGAGAGAGAGAGAGAGAAAAAAAAACGAGCGAAAGAGCGATGTGAGAACGAGTGTGTCGTGAAAAGTTCACACAGTACGGGCGAAGCATTTTGAAAGAGGCCCAGAATGAAAAGTTGCTGACTGAATTTCACAGTGAGGAAACCATTTTTAGTTCGCCATACAACCGAGAATAAACTCGTAATTAAATGGAGAAATTGCAATGAAATAACGCAATCCATAGGATTGAGGAGGCGGATTCGTAATGAACAGAAAAGAACTCAATGGGAATTATTTATTCGGGCACATTGAAACAGCCATTTTAATTTCTAACAAAAGTAACCTAAAAACAACCATTTAATTTTGACTGGTTACGCACTAAACGGCTAGGGTTACACATATGAAACGATGAAACAATGAACATCTTAAATGTTGCTACAAAAAGTATGACGAACATTTTCTATTGTTTTATAATTCGGTTTTTTTTTTCATTTTCACCGCTGAGAGAATACTTTTACTCCAAAGCAATAGTACATGGAAAATATTCAATTAGTGTCTTTATTTTATTCACCAGACCAAGCAATCTTGTCAGTCAGTCATGGCGAGCCATAATCCCGAATTTTTCATACTTCATAATGGAAATATGGTTAAAAATACAATGGAGTTTCAAAGCCACCATAACAAAAATCAACATTGAAGAAATTCATTTGCAATCGCTTAGTGTTGGCTGGTGGGGCTACTAGCTATCAAAAACTTCTCATCTTTTGAACTGAAATTAGCATTTGAAAGAGAGAACAATAATCATTTTCGTGATATACACGTTTCAAATGGTTACAACGACACAACCAAACTCCATACAAAATCATTCGAAAAACAGTGGTAAAATTCACGCAATTCACAAGCAATACGAGTGCTTCTTTCAAATGGCACGTTAATAAAACCGCAAGCGAGACACCAACTACAAACGGCTGTGAGAATGGAATAATTTGTGCGATGCTGGTGTATTCGTCATGATTTCCATCTTGACTTTTTCCATCGCATCTCATTCCATGCAAACAAATTTTTACATATTATAATTTAACTTGACTCTATTAATGCTTCGGTATGTGTGCGCTGAAGAAGGTAGATGAGTGTAAGAGAGTGAGAGAGAGAGAGAAAGAGAGATATAGAGAAAGTAAAAAAAAAACATACACATTGCACACAATTTTAATGTAATTTTATGGTTGGTGCGCGAAATCAATCTCACGCTACTGTCGGGTTGTTTGTCGAGTGTTTGTATTCGGGTGGTGTCAGTGTCACTGCGGGAGCGTGGGTAAGGAAATTAAAATCACAGCACAAGTAAATGTCATTTCCAGTGGTTTAATTTAGCAGATATTGTTATGTCAGAACAGAAGCAATCATTGAGGTGAACATGAACATGCTTCCCGAACGCGCCAAATTTTCCGATTGCGTTCACTTCCACAAATTCTTGTTATTTTTTTGTATGTGTGCATGGATGTTGCTTGTTCGATTCGTTGTGTCGTATGCTCTTACACGCCTTGACATTCATGACACCGACATCAAGTCAAACCAATATCATTAGGCAAAATGCCATGATATTGCGTTGCCATGTCAAAAACCACACGCAAAAAAGTAAACGCAGCACATCCAAGCAACATTTCTTTTTTTTTGTTTAATGCAATTAAAGTGCAAGTCAAAACCGAAGGATATGCAAAATGACACCGCAATTCCAATCGAATATTCGAATATAAATGAAACGAACTGATGTTATCGTTCACAATGTCTGGCGGATTGTAATTCACTATTTCGATTCAAGACGGATGAATTGTTTTCGTCGGAATAAACATTTCGTTGCGATGAACTGGATTAAGCTCAACGAACTCGATGAAAAACACTCAGAAGATTTAAAAGTGAACATCCACAAATGATTATAAATTGGGCATCATTTATTATAGTCGAAATGGAAACGTCTCAAGAATTTTAGTTCCAATTAAATTTTCCCATTTCTTTTTTTCATTTTCAATTTGATTTAATTGATTTCCTCAAGTTTTATTGCTAATGAATTTATGCAAAACGTGGACAATGCATTTCGAACCCGCTTGTGAATGGCTTTGCCGTCGATTGTTGGATGGGAAATTGGCAGTTGGAATTGAGAAGAATGGTTGCTCGGGAAATAAAGTTTGATAAAGTGGTTGAATGATTCTCAATAAATGTATTGAAGAAGAAAAGTTTTACCGCATCCAGTCATGTGATGATAACCGCATTTTATGTAGATTTTATTGTATGTCATCGATGTAAAATGAAATGAATGAAAAATCCGTTTGTGTGAATGTAAAATGTTTGTGTGTTCACATTCTCTGGATCAATTTACAGATTGATTTGTGTTGGCAAAACGGCAACAAGAGGCCGTATTTTGTAGGGTCATTCTTATGAATATACTCCTTTCAAATAGAAGATTTCCGAATCCGTTTCTCGGAAATATGCCCTCGTCTTTTGAATGCCATTGCCTTCACACACGTGAACAACATACACTTTTCACCATGTACAAATACATCGAACTACCCACCAACATTCTCTAGAAAAAGAAGAATCGTAGCAACGAACATAAAAAATAAATCATTTTTGTTGGCTAACATTTTATTTTTGTATATGCTCCACTTAATTGTTATGTAAAGTGTGGCATCGTTCAGATACCTTCAGCTAAAGCAATTCAATTCCGGCAAACGTGGCAACCGGGATGAAACAGAGAGAGAGAGAGAAGGAGAGAGAGAGAGAGAGAGAGAGGAAAAGAGAAAGACGAAGAGAGTTAGAAAGAGCAATGTAAACATGTTTCATCATATTTTTTGGCTGCGCATTATGTATGTAAATGCCTGCATAAATCGAATCATTGTGTGTGTACAATGTATGCGATTTTATGTTGGCTCATAAAGGGAACCAGCGATGGATGGTGAATGGCGTCACCATTCCACACTATTGCCGCTCATATTTTGCTATTAAACAACGAAGTCGACGAAGAAAATTCCGGCTAAATATTTACTTCAGCCACGTTCCAGTATAGCAGTGTGTTAAAAAGGCACCCAAAAAAAACGAGCAAATATACATATATCGCAATAATGGCTCCCTCATGCTAAACACATTCGTATTCAGAGAAAAACGAAAATTGGTGAACGCTCTTTCATCAGGATAAATGATTATGTATGCACGTACACATTTTCAGTAAGATATCAAATATTATTTTATGTCTGGTGCTATGTGCGTTTTCAAACCCAACACAAAGCTCGTGCTTTATTTAGTTTTATTTTGCTACCGTTTTCTTATGAAATTCTCTGAATGTGCATGCAACGCAAGAGGCTTGTTATTACACTTGGAAATATCAAAAAAAGGGATTACTTTCACTGTGTTCGCGAGACCAGAATTCCAGGTATTATTTCTTGGGTTGAGCGAAATTGTAATAATATATCTGATTTATCTACGTCGAAAAAGATTTAAAAGATGGCTGGACTTGATAAATCCAGTTTTTATTCGTTTTTTGTTTTTTTTTTGTGCTCGACCGCGGTAATCAAGTTTAAATGGTGCAATCATTGTGTCGCTTGCTCCTATCACTTTAATCATTTGCAATTGTACTATGCGATTATTTCAGTTTGAAAAAATGAAAAATGTTGCGCGCACAACTGTTTGAATTTTTCATTTATTGCTGCGACACATTTATTGAACTGTGAAAGAGATTAGACTTTCTTCGTAGCATTTTGCATGTTTTCGGTTTTCGGAAGCAAATTACTGAATTCATGCCAAAAAAAAACGAACGAATGAACGAACAGCAAAAACATAGACACACATTATTGCTATAACGCAAACTGTCGAAACAAATGGAAAAGATGTTCAGTAAAAATCAAAGAAGCGTGTAACATTTCGCATTGGCACTTTTGTTCGAGAGCGCATCATTTGGTTGGTTTTTTTTTGATTCGAACATTTAAACTTCACGAACGAAGAGAAATGGAATGCCAATATCAGAACAATATACAATTTCGACTGTACATAGGTTTTGAATGTGTAATGATGCTGTGTTTTGTTTGTATATATTTTGGTCTCATTTTCCATTTTCACATTTCCGCGTATTTATTCCAACCTTCAGCTTGAAGGCTGAATAATTCTTCGTGAAAAACTTTTTTCTTTCTCTTTTAACGTAACAGTGAACATTTGTCGCCTCTTTAACAACAAAAAAAACATTTTTTTTGTCATTTTGTTTGTTCTGTACGCGCAAGATTTACACCTACCAAATGTTTTTCCATCGTTCGATCTTTTAATATAGTCATTTTTATTGGGGGCGTGAAAATGGTGTTTGCTTTGCACAAAATAGAGTTCTTTGTTTGAAATGTTTTCTGTTTGCTCACTTTAAATACGTACGCATGAATGCGGGCACAGTGTTTGCTGTTTTCATTCCTAGAAAAGTATTTCGATGCTTCGCGACGTAAGGCAACATAAAGAAACCCATAGAATTGCGTTAAGAATGAAAAAAACGCGATGTATGCGTGTGTATGTGTGTCATTTTATCGTATGTTCACATGATTCTCGCAAATGGTGCGTTTTTCACTTAATTTATATGTATCAGTATAATTGCGCTGTATATTCGGTATCTATCTGGTCTCATTCAATTTCGATCATTTGGTCTGTCTGTGTTGCGCCATCATCAATTTACATTTGATTTTCAATGACTTTGTACTTTTATTTCAATTTCATGTTTGTCAATCTCCTATTTTTCGAATGAAACAATTTTATTTTCAAACGCATCGAATTAGCGTTGAATCGATGCAAATATTCAACGCCATCGAATTCAAATCCAAACAATTCCAATTGATAATGTAAATACGGCAAATTCTCATTTTGTTGAATGTAAAACATTTGTTGTTTTTTCTGTTTTATTCATCGAAATAATTAAATAGAATGCAAATTGTAATAAAGCGCCACAAAATTGAATTCCATTGACAATACACGAACGATTGTTTGTTTTGGTTGTATTTTTTTGTTTTGTTTCTTACATAAAATATTTATATACTGCACTAAGAGAAACACAAAAATAAATCTCAAGTTATCCGAGCTGATGATAGATACAAGTCCAAAAATAAAATAATGACAGATACAGCGTTTTTTTTTGGTTGGCATCTAATGAAACATAATCGAAAATGAAACAGGAAAAATAAGCATGATGACACGAACAAAAAAAAAACGAAAAACGAAATGAAGTGTCAAAAATAATCCTGGCGACACAAAACAAAAAGTGGAACGAATGTTCAAACCAAAAACATTGAATCAAATCGAAAAAAAGAACAAGAAAATATGGCAAATAACGTCTAAAGTTTCCAATGGTATAAATGTAAAGAGATCGAGCTTACCGTGAAACAATTGCACGTTTTCATACTTTCGCGTACACGTTCGCTATCCATCATGATTATGGATGAGTGTTGTATATGCGCACCGTGGTGCACACTTTGTAACGTGAATGTGTGAAAATGTTTTGTCGTATGTTTGTGTGTGGAAACGAATATCCGGGGAATATTTTTGTTTGTAATCTTTTGCTTTTTCTTTCTTTTATTCACGCAGAGAGAAAGAATTTAACTCGATATTAATTTATCATAGTCATTGGAATTTGTGGTTGTATTTTCATTACGGTAATCGATCAATTGATGACGATTAAAATGGTTAACACGATCGCAAATTGAATAGATGCCTGCACGTTGTGATTGATTGGTTATGATTGTTTCATCGCTGTCAAACTTTCGGATGCAATCCAATTCATCAACAACACTATCGTCACACTGTTCATGATTTAAATGACTTGAACTTGCTACAATATCCAATTCACTGCTTAGTTTCACACGATTTCCATCGTTTAATGCAATCGATGTAATTGTATCGCTCAATGTGACCGTATTTTCATTGGTATTATCTGGATTTTCTTTTGTTTGGGTCGATATTAAACTGTCACTTGTAATGTCCTTGTTGAATTGCGGATGCCGTTGACGATGTTGATTATTTTCGCTGTAACAGCTTTGGAAAAAGTCCAACGCCTCATACAAAATAAAGCAAAAACCCAACACAATAAATGTTTCCATCATCACATATTGTTAGTCACACTGATGTAGTCTATTCTGAACATTCCCCATCAGCCAATCGGATATTCCAACGAGAAATGTGACGATCTTTTTAGTGAAAATTCCTTTATTTTCAAAAACACACAAGTTGGAAATGTCTTCTGATTTATGATTGAGGCTGTTAAGCTTTTGATCTAAGTTCACTCAGAGGTATCCGTATAATATCGCGACTTTTAACTGTTTTTTATTAAATTCAACTGTTTGAGGTTCGTATTAATTCAGTCATAAAAATCCAACACTTTTTCTTATGTGGATTTTGAGTGTTTAAAAATTTGTCTCACACAATGAAATTAAAAACCAATTGAAGCTGGTTTCGAAAGTTAATTTGATTTATGTTGATGTAGTAAATTACAAACGAGTTCTAATTTTTTTCTTGTTCTTTCAAACAAACAAAAAGAGACGAAGAGATAATTTTGGAAAATTACTCATACAATCTCTAGTGAATTTCAATATCCTGATTTTATGCACGAGCTTAAAATGAGCGAATCTCCTTTTTGTTACGGTTTAAACAAATAGCTGTTTTGTTTACGTGCGATTTTTTGTTGTTACTGCTGCTATATTCTTTAAACTGTGGAAACAGAGGCGAACGAGCACGGGCTGCAGAGTGGCTGCAATATTACCTTTTTTACGGCTGTTTACCACGCACTGTGCCTTTGTTGTAGTTCTCTCTCTCTCTCTCTCGCTCTGTATTTTTTTTATATATTCTTTTGAAATTTATTTTCGATTGTTCCTTTTTGGTATTGTTGTTCTTTGCTTTTCACTTGGTCCTTGCAACACGCACTTCAACCGAATTATACGTCATAACAACAGCCAGGTGCCGGTTTCCTTTAAGTACACATTTTGCCACAGTCCGGATATGCTGTTGTTGTTGTTTTTTTTCCATTCGTTTCTCCTCTTTACTTCTCTCAAAGGTGTTACATTATTCACGTTGTGATACGAAAATGTTGAGCTCGCTGTGCGAATATGGAACGAAGTGAGAAAAAAAGGAGATGCTGTGTGGGAAAAAGTATGCCTGCTTTAGATTCTTTAGATTATTTATTTCTCGTTGTACACTTTTTTTTGTGTTGTTTAGTGTTTCTTGTCGCTCATTTTATTTCCATACTTACACATTTTCTGACAATTTTCTGGGTTCGCACGCGCATCACAGCTCAATGCGTATCGTTTACACAGTATACGTACATTTGACTGATATGATGCTGATGCGGCAGGCATTGTACAGAAAAAACAACGAATTTATATGGAAATAAATAAGTCGCCCGGTGGTATTACGGTATTTTAGAAAAAAAGGCACACACAGGTCAAGAGACTAGACTAACAGTGGAACGGTGCATTTTTTTATTGCTTATCTTATTTTACGTGAAACGAATAATTTTTTTGTTGTTTTGCCTCAACGGATAATATTCGGTGTTATTCAACTCAACCACGAATTCGTTTGAATTTCAAGAGTTTTCAGTTTTTTTTTCTCTCTCTGAGAGAGCTCTTTTTGATTTTGTTAAATCAAAGCATTTGAATCAATGTCTCTATGGTGTTGGGTGTACTTTCATTAAAGTCTGTAATTATCTTTCACATTCTAAGCTCTCCACATACCCATACCACATCCTAGCTTTTAATGCTTGGAAAACAAGTTCTATTAATAATTTGTGAAATTGGCAACGTGATGAACAAAAAAAAATTGCTAGCTTCATCCAAATGGTCATCATCATTTTAATGGGTAGCTTTGTACAGAACCTGTAGGGTGGATATTTCAAAGTTCTAAGTCAAACATACCCCAAATTATGAACAATATCGTTGGCGTCAGGCGCCAAGAAAAGTAACAACGCCAAATTCGAGATTTATCTCAGTCTTGATGAAAGGCATACAAACAGGGTGGTAGGGAGAGATAGAGAGAAGTGGAAAAAAATATGAAAGAAAAAAGAGCTAACATCCAAGTGAATTTGAGAGCAAGTATATAATATTATTTGCTACATCAAATGAGTAATGGTAGCGAAACGTTGGTGAGCATGAGTGTGATGCATAATTTTTTTTTTGTTGAAATAGCGTCTATATCACGATTACGTGGGAAAAATGTAAATGAAAATAATAGAATTTTTGCTTGTACTCAGAGAAGAAACAAGAAATTGAGATGAGGCAAGGGAAAAACACGACAACGTCTTTATAAACGTGATCTGGGCACAGAAAAGATGACTGGGTGGGCCCGTGTATCTAACGATATCAAATGTACAAAAGACAACACACATAAAAATGTTGCTTCAAAGGAACGACGCATTTCTATTGCCAAGAGCACAAAAATGGTCAGTCTAATTTATATATTTTCAGCGAGAAAAATGTACTCAACCTAAAATGAGATGCTTTTTCAAAAGCGAAGTATTTTAAACATTTTTAAATTCACTTTAATGAATATGAGCGTGGCTTATTTTTCGGTAGTAAATTTAAGTATGCATTTAATTTTCATTGACTTTGAAACGGAATAGCAATTTAAATTTGAATTGCATGATTTTCATGTTATTTCATAATCGACAATCGACTTTTGAAAGTTAAATGTGAGCTGAAATGAAAATTGTGCTCAGTATTAGCCAAAAAAGTGCTTTGATATGAGGGTGATATTGTTTGCAATACACATCCATTCGATAGATTCATTCCAATTTTGTGGTGAACGCGTTCTTTTCAACATTGTTACATCACTTGACCCTTGTGAATGTTAGACGTTCAATGAAAAAACCATTCACACACATGTTTTTGATATAGCTTAAAATGTCATTAACAGAAATGTGCGTTGGCCCCATCCAATTTCGTTGTCACAATGTCATTACTTCAATACAACAACAAAAATTGACGAAGGACATAGACCAATCAATAAAAATTGTCATTGCAATTGTGAGACGTGAGCATTCAACATAGACAAAAATTGGGTCATTTTATCGTGAAAACAATACACGCATCGGACGTTTTTTTCTCATCACAATTGATCATCATTATTGAGGGATTTGAACATGCAATGGGGAAAAAATTGTGTGTTTATTCGATTGAAACTTTACTGACTCTCCCCATATTATGTTAAATTGTAAAATTCAACACAATTCGCATTGAAATCGATCGATGTTGATATTGTGCAGACTGGACGCTCGAAAACAGTTGAAAGCTCAATTTTCGATGAGATTTTCTTTTGTCTCATTCTCATCTATATTCGTTAAATCACATTTGGTGACGTCAACCGATTTTTCAACTGTTCGAATTACTCTCGATTCCGATACGCATAAAAGCGAGAAATTACAAAACGAGTTTCTCGCTTGTATTCACAACGGATTTGCGTTGTAAATTGTAGTTGCCATTTTTTTCGGCTGTTGTTGTTCATTGTGATGTATCTGAAGTACAAATATGCACATGAACATACGCATTTGCAAATGAAAATACGAAAAGTTTTGTCGATGTCTCTCCTGTTGGCTCGTTGCTTTTACAGTTGACCTATTTCACTATTGAATTGGCTGCTTTGTCTCAGTGTGAATGTGCTTGGGGTGCGTCCCTGTCTGCATGTATTCGACAGTTTGTAAAATATTTTATCTGATTTCGAAATAGTCCAAAGGAATATACTTTAGTGTGTGACATTCACGCAAATTGTGAAATTTAATGCAAATATTGGGTATCCGGGATGATGGTGTTGTTTTTCGCCAATGAATTTGGCTGCTATTGGTGGTGTTGTTGCAACAGCATTCAACTGTATTCACTTTGATATGTTGTTTGCCCAAAATTGGGTATTCAGTATGAATGTCTGCCTCAAGCTTAAATTGATGTTACTCTTGCACAACTTATACCAATAGAACGGCACAAATACACAAACTTACAGAGTATTTCAAAACACAGACATCCAAAGAGAATAATAAACATTCAGCGGAACATTTGTGTTATGTTGCAAATCACTGCCTCTGTATGTATAACAAAATGTGTGAAGAATGCATGAGCAAAATCAAAATAGCGAGCACATTGAATAAATGGTGATGCTCAACAGCTCCCAAACTACTAGCCCAGGATGTAGAAATTTCCGTGTCGATAGTAAAAGCATCGCAAATGAGTGATTTGGCATTTAAGAGATGTCAATATGAGCATAGAAATGTACACAGATTGCCCTTCAGTGTGTGTGTGTGTTTGATTGTTCACGATGCGCAAAGATTTTGTGATTATGTAATTTTGTGGTTGAATGATTATTTCAATTCCGCTACACTATGCCGATTGAAATAAAAGCCAGAAAACTCATTTGTATTTTGTAATTTTAAACGCGTCATCATTCTGCTCTCATGCTCATAATACGTCTACGGTTGACACACATTTCCGGAAACTATGCAACCAAATCAATGTGGACTGTGGGACTTTTTCCACCCTTCGTCCCCATTTTCCCACATTTTCGTTTGCCATCCGAACCACAATAGCACCATTGAGCCCGAACTTGTGCGAAATTCTCGACAAAATTCCTTTTGTTTGAATATATTCTACACTTTCTCGTTCCGAGCTATTAGGCTAACATTTATACTGCCGTCCGGAAAATGGATTCGGCCATGATATATTGAATGTTGTAGATCATTCGTGTATATTTCATGGTTCAATGAATATCATGAAAATGGTTTATGTTGAGACAAGACTTTGAACAATACCAAATAGAATGCATAAACAGGTTTTTCGAATATGCTGTGTGTGCCTAGGAAAATGAATCGAAACATTGGATATATATAAATGTGTATATTCCATGAAGTTTTTTGGGGCAGAGGGGGAAGGAGCGGGTGGTTCTACGGCTTGAATTTTCATCATCATCTTCGCCAAAATAATATCAAGGAAAATGGAAATCCCATCTCAATAAAGCCAGTTTTAGTGGTGAATTTGGTTCGTATGTTAATGATTGAAACGTTTACTTTGTTGGTTCATGATGTTCAACTTTATTCAACTTTATTCGCAATGCTCATGTTTAATATGTTAGACATTGTATGCTATGTGTTGGTATGAGTGTGTCTGTCTGAATATAGTTCTTTTTTTATTTTATTTGATGCAGTCCTTTATGTTCTCTGCATGTGTTTAGAGTGATAAATCGATTGTAACATTCACAGCAGTGTTACTCAATTAAATTTTCTTGTCTCGACCACATTGTCTTCCCATTTCTTTGCTCCGCTCATACTTTTGCGCCTGAATTTCTCGTGGTCTTGGTTGTGTTGCCTCTCTAGGCGCATGCAAGGACTTTTGTTTAATTTCGATGACACATTGGTTTTAATTGAAAATTGTGTTTTGTCGCTTTAAGACAGTTTTAAATTTGTGGCATAATGTTGGCCTTGTTCATACGAGAAACATAACATTCAAAATCCCCCCAGTACTGTCACAGTCACAGTTGCACATTTTGAGCATTCAGCTTCAGCACTCTTGCTCAACCGTTTATGCTTATATTCATGCTCTAAATACGAATGCGCTTCTCACATGCATATGACAGTTTGGGTTCACAAAACCAAACCATTTGGTTAAAACACGGGTTTCACTGCTAATGAATTGGTCGTTCACACATGTGTATCTGCGATTCCATCGTTCAATTATTCAAATGAATATGGTGATTCCAAATAAATTTACACTAAAGTAGCTCTTTCGACACCATTCCGACACCAAACAGAAGGGCGGGGGAGTTGTTGATTGTTTGGTGTTGAAAGACATGTATGTCATTTGCATAAATTAGGAACAGACATGTTTGCCGATTTTTTCTCTCTCCACTCTCTGACATACAATGCTCGTTCACTCACGAAAATTCGTTCGGAAAAAAGTTGTACCGAATCCCATTTGAATATTCTACTGTTTTTTTTTTTCTCTCGTCATCTGGGTGACAAGCGATGTGTGCATTTTTTTCGGAAACACACTTTTCTACTTCTTCATATTTGATGTAAATGTTGACTTGGAACAAAAATAGACAAAGATTTGTGAAAGCCATTCAATAGCTTGCAGCTGTATGTTCATCTGGTAGCATAGCTTTTTTTAAATGCTATAAAAGGGCAGCAAATGTGTATGTGTGTGGGTGTACAGAGTGTGCAGTGTGCACACACATACACATTTTTCCAACTGGCACCATATTAAATTCTCTTTCATTTAATCAATTTGAATAGCATCAAGAGATTGTGTGAACATGAACATGAAATGGAAATAATTCGGGCCAACCACTTTGAAATTAGTGTTTTTTTTTATCTCGCCACAACGTACTAACCGAATATTCGTGTACATTTTCCAACACCAAACAGTCTTGTTTTTAGATGAGAATGTTGATAATTGGAATTCCAGTTTTATATGAAATCGGTACATTTTGAATTAGACTCGCTATGCGATGCATGCTTATCTGCAGTACCTGTAACCCTGCATATTTTTACAACAATAACAATGACACTCGACATCGTCATTGTTCGACTTGACGCTTGGCAAATATTATTGCAATTTAATAAACCCATTTGGTTCATGGTATTCCGTATTCATTTTCTAATATTGATCTTTATGGAGAAAACATTTGCATGGGATTGCAATTGGGTGAATTAGATAAGAAGAAAGTTTTAGCACAGTCCGAAAATTCCTCTCGCTGCACTACTATGTGTGGTTATTTTCCAATGGGATATAAAAAAGGTACAGCCTGAAACAGTAAATCAACAGAAATAGATATGCGAACGGAACAATGATATATATTTCCGAGTTGAAAAGTTGAAAATTGTTTGGATTCTTCGAGTGTATCCAGTCCGGAAACCATATTCAACTTTTATTAAAATGTTGTAATAACTCATATCGGATGTTTGTTCAGTTTCATCGATTTTATATAGCGCCATTGGGAAAGTACTTTGTAACAAATTTTATAGTGCTTCAAATTTTGCCTTGAATGAACATACTTTACACCTGCTATTCCATAATATTTGATCAAGAGAATCAAAGAAGTAGAGTTTCTCAATTTGCTGACAACATTTAAGGGGCGCACCACCCTTTGAGTCATATAACTTCACTACAGAGAGACAGAACGTTTTTTTTTTCGTTTATTTTATAGACAAAATGATTGGCAGGCTTCATAATCGTAATTCCAAACATTCATTCTGAAGAGCCATTTTTGGTGTACGTTTCTATGGTAACCCATTCACTTGAACGATGCATGTATTTATGATGAACTTATCAAGTTCTTCTATTATTATTTTGGCACTGCCATCACTGCCGTTACAGTGAATGCCAAAAAAATGATATAAAATTTATGCTTGAATTGATGGCATTGTGTTTCTTTTTTGTTAAAATATCGTCTATTTTAATAAAAGTCACCGGTATGTTTGAATGGTGATTGAAATGATAGACGGAAATGACAAGATGTATGAAATTCAGTTAAGGTTCAAAATAAACAACATTTTTCATTCACATTCACCACATCTATGGACCGTATATTGTGCCGGAGCAGTTTTGGCCGACAAATAAGAAGCAAATAAGCTCAGTGTTACTAGTGCTTTATTTATTGCATGGCGCCAGAGCCATAATTCTAACGGTTAATGGGGATGAGTGAATGAAGAGCAGGCAACGTTAAACTTTGATTCGATTTGACTAATTTGAATGATCTGGTTGATTTGCCTTTTTTACGGCTTTATCGGGTGAAAGATGAACGCGATCGTGTTCCAGGTGTCATTAATGTCAACATTTTTCTAACCAAGTTTTTTCTTCGTTGTTGTTGTTGTTTTCATCTCGACATCAACATTCATCAACTTCATTCAGAAGATGAGCACCGAACGGTTAATGCACGAATGCTTGAGATGCGAACGGTAGAGTCTTGTATTACATTGAAGCTCGCTTCTACATTACAATTTCCATGGTAAGGTTTTTAAATTAAATGAAATAAATTAATGCAAATCAAATTGCCTCTTTCGCTTTTTCACTTCATCTCAATTTCTCGCTTGCTCATTCACTCCCACTCTCTCTCTCCCTCTGTTTTTCACTTTCTGCTCGTTTTTCCAACGAATTCCCATTTTTCAGTCTAAATGGATTTTGTAATCAAGTCGGCAGCCGTTTTTGTCACATGAAACATGAAAATAATAAAAGAAACCGAATGCTGCTGCAGAGTCGAACCAACAACAAGCGAAACAGAGACGAAATGCCATGAGAATGGGAGAAATCCCCAATAATGATATTATCGAAGAACATAATTTTCCATTGATCTTTTTCGCATGCTATCATTTTATACGGATGCCAGCCATCATGATAGTGACTCACGTCCATTTAATTTATCGCTTTCATTTTATAGAAAAAAATCCAGAGAGAGAGAGAGAGAGAGAGAGAGAGAGAGAGAGAGAGAGAGAGAGAGAGAGAAGAGCGCAGAAGAAATTGAGCGCTTTTTAAATGCTGTTTCGACAATAGGGAGACATATACAGTATCAATTTGAACTTTACAGCGGTTTCGAATACAAAAGAAAAACCTAGTGAAAAATGTGTAGAGGCGCAGACAAATTGTGACCGTGCAGGGTAGCGTGATGTATTGTACAGCTGCATAAAAAAACAGCAAAACGAAGAGGTACGAGAATAAAAAAAAGAGATGCAAAATACTTGTCCGCTCAAAATCCATTTATCAATATAAAAATCGCAATTTTGTTCGTTTACGAAAACTTTTGTTTCGTCCATATTTCATATTCCATCGTTTTTCGTATTGCATTGAATGGTGTGAAAAATGAAAATTTCAGAATCGACGCGTCATTTGGCTCTGGAGACCTGATTTCAGTTTGACGACGATGAACGGTGAGAGCGTGAAAAAAAAACTGTCGAAATAACAGCTGAAGGGTGCACACGCACACTCAATGGCAACATAAATGTCTCTTATTTACTTTTCATCTTGTAGGTGATTCCACCATTTAATTTATATAATTGTCACCGAAAATATCGAAACTGTTCTCCTTTTTTGTTGTTGTTGTCCAAATAGATTTGAGATGGCCGAGCTTTTTTCTCAAATTCGTCTCTTTCTTGTGCGTGTGTGTGTGTGTGTGTGTGTGCGAAAATAAATTTTATTTGAAACGAATCTTTTTCAATTCGATTTTTAGCCATATTTCATTGTCCCCTTTTCTCTGTGTTTGTAGACATGTACACTTGTACAAAATGGCCAATATCGACTATTCGATTCTGTTGATGTCGAATTATCTTAGTCAACTCTGTGAAAATGTATTGCGTAACATTGATGTTTTCCTCAGTTTATGTCGTTCTTCGTTTTGGTCGTGTTCTAACTTTGGCTCTGGTTTTGGCTCAGTCCCGAGAAGTTTTCGACGAAGTAAACCAACAATATAAAGAAGTGAAACGATGTCGCGTATCAGTGCGATCGATTTTTGATTTTTCGGCTTATCCCAGATGTGTACGTGGCATAGTTTGCTATATTATCGGCAAATAGGCGTCTGTATATGTTTGTGTGTGCTCAACACGAAACATAAAACGGGGGATCAATTTAGAAGTTATGCCCTAATCTTGAACCATTTTCGAGAGGTTCGTGGCCATTTTCACTGTACTTTATGACAATGTTTTCGTTCATTGTCGTTTTTGTCGCTTTTTCTATGTTTGTGTGTGTATGTGTGTGTGTGTGATATAAATTTTTGCTTGCCATTGCCTGTTATTATTATGTGGAGCGCAGCTCATTTCAAATTACCTGAAAAGGAAAGAAACCATTTTCGACGAGAAACACAAATGAAAATGGTAAATGTATATTTCGTCATTCATTTTGTTGTGGAAAATAAATACTGAATCCAGCCCGGACAATGTGTTCTCATAAATTTGGCCCATTTGAATTGGATTGCATTGTAATGGCACATGATTTTCGTTTTGGTTTTTTGATTATTAGACATTTTGCCACGCATTTCCATGGTATTTAGTTGTCAAAAGTGGCACTTTTCAGCTGGAACATTGTACAACGGGAACAATAGCTATTTCCGTTTAACAAGTACTGAACATTCCTATGCACATTTATATTTGACATTGACAATCCAAAGTTTTGGTTACATTTTACATAGTTATTTTCGGAAATGAGCAGCTCAAAATAATGCCCTTGTTAATGGTTGATGCTTAATTTCGGGGCTCTGACATTTTTCCATCCTGAGCCTACCGAAGAATATGGAGGCGAATTAATAAAGAAATTTGCGCAAAATGGCAAGAAGTGTCAACCAAATGACAACTGAAATGTTTGTATTAGCAATAATGTTAAGTGCCACGCACACCTGAATTTATCATAAAATGTAACACCGTTGGGAAATTGGCGCGAATACCAACGGAATGAAATGAATATGATATGAATTGAAAGGACCACCGCAGTATAACAGCATGATAGCAACTACTGAGTTCCAAGTAAATCGGAAGAAAAACCGAACAAACCCGCACCAAGACACCTTGAAATGTATCTACAATTCCAAAGTGTCATTTCAGGGAAAATTATTCGCTGCGTTCACGCATTCACAACAATGCATAAATAGGCTTAATAATTAACTTAATTTCGTTACTCAACGTTTTTAGTGGTCCGCACCTATATAAATACCGGATGAGTAAGCGAGCGAATGAGAGTCCGTGTGTGTGTGTGTGTGTGTGTGTGTGTGTGTGTGTGTGTGTGTGTGTGTGTGTGTGTGTTTATGCGAAGGTGGTGGTGCGTAATGATTGTCGAGACGAAAGTTATCATGCTTATTGCACGAATAAATGTCGACTCAATTCAGTTGATGTCGGTAATTTGGTTTGTCGATAATGTTTGTTATGTCTATGCGTTACCGTCTCGAATCTATTCGTGGCATCATTTTTCCATTTTCACAAGAAAAACACAATAATTCTGGTTTATTTTCGATGGCGAAGAGCAGCTATCTCATTTTTGCACGTGCATCTCGATTGAGAGTATCGGTATACTATGGTTTGCTGCCTCTTCAAATAACGTTCCGCTTATCATATTCGGGAAAATCGCTTGTGTCGTTTGTTGAACTTATGTCGATGGGTATTTTTGTTGGTGTTAAAAGTTCTCCTTAAACGATACCATTTGGTGTATCCATTGTGCTGTAATTTTGACAACGCAACACACACAAATGCCTAACACGCTGAGCACCGAACGAGCAGAAGCGCTAAGCATTTAGCATTCAATGCTCAGCATTAAGAGCAAAGCTTTGCGTTCACCCTACAAATTTACTCGATAAAGTTTCCACTTTTTTCTTGGCCGACCATTTATTTCCGTTCCGAGGCTTTATCGTCTTGAAAAATGAACTGGGGGAAAAAAATGACGACAACGAGAAAAGTGCCAAAACAAAAATGTCCAAAAGCGTAACGCCACAAAAAAATGCGAGAATTCTTAGTCATATAGATAACATTGTTTCTATGTACGTGGCAACCATTTTTTGTTTGGCCTGAGCGATATCATACACAGAAAAGATTATGAGTGGAAAAAAATGCCCGTGAAAAATCACGGACAAAACAATGTTTATGTTGCACTTGATGAATAAATTCCGAAATATTTTGTGTGTGTGTGACAAACGGAACTTAATGATGACTTGAAGCATCCCAAAAGTCGCCACACGGAACGTCATGAATTTTCATTGAGCTAATGTGTTTCAGTTTTCTGATGATAGAGACACAGAGGTCGTTATTTTCGAGTTTTTTTTCTCCAGCTAAATATCAAATGATGCTACAAAAATAAGGACTTCCTTTTTGCTATCTGGTGTTTTCTTTTCTTTTCAACACAAATATGTTTCGCAAATTTATAGAAAACTGCAACTTTTTCTGCAAACAAAATACATTCCGGCAAAGAACAAAAAATTGGATTTTTTTTCTGGTCATTTCTCATTTCAATTCGATAACATTTCAACCATTGGTCTGTGAACTCAAATCAAGCTTGTGAATTTTGGTTTGATTTCTAACGAAACAAGCAATAAACTTGATGTACACAAATACACACACAAACAGAAAGAGCGAAATGAATGTCATAGCAACTGAAAATTGAAGCAATGTTGTGTGTGCCACTTGTTTTTTTCAGTTCATCTTACCAATTCGTCGGATGTTGGACATTGAACCGTCACAATAAAAGTGGAATGAAACGTAAAACCGTTGATACGTTCCGTGAGCACGCATAATTTACTCTCTATATATTTTATATTACCGGAATAAGTGCACACAATCATCCATATGAATAGCTGATATAGCACATGAATATGAATGTAAGTAAAATTCGATCTTTTTGGTTTGCTATCGAATGTGTGGTGCTATTGCTGCAGACAGTTGCCGAAGTGAAGCTTTCAACTCATTTTACAAGCAATTCCCAGAAAAGTAGCTTTCAAGCGACTTTTGTACCCCCCGTTTGGTTTTGCCAAATAAATGAAAATCGATGAAATGTCTCAAATTGCTTTGAAACTGTTTCATTTATTGATGAAAAAATGCACACACTCTCGAACTGATTTCGCTCGGCATGTCAAATTGTATCGAATTACGTTTACAGGTACAAGTTTTCGTCGAGAAAATCAAGTTGATTGGAAAACACCGAAATTGATGCTTTTTAGCTAAGAATAAAATGTCCAACTAGATGTGAGACTGCGTAGGAATCAACATCAATAGAGAGATAGAGAGCGTGAGCACAGAGCAACCAAATGACACAATTTATTGAATAAAATACACAATTCAAGCACTCGCCAGAATGATGATTTTCCGACAGAGGCAAAGCCATGTAGGTTGATAACAAACACTGAGTGTGTTTCATCACAGACCCTTTTTACTTTGGCGTGGGCTATTTATTTGACTTTGACCGCCGAGAGTGAAAAACCACTAAATTTAATTTTGCAAAAGGTCAAAATCAAATTCATTCATTTGACTGCTATTTTGTGGTTGGTCTGATTGATCAAGGCTATGCCACAGAGTTGGTTTTGAAAAAAACAAGTGTAAAATTCTCTTGACAAATTCTATGACGAACATTTTTTTTATATACAATTCAAATGCAAAAAAAGGTTTGAGGTAAACACTTGAGTTTGCGCAAACTATTTAAATAAATGCTCCAAAATTCATTAGACTAATGAGTTTAGATTTCCAAATTGTGGTGACAGTTTTTGGGCATAAAATCCACATTTAATTGTGGTAAACATTAAATTTGGTTGTAGTTGTTATTGCTTCTGAAATGCAAAAGTAAACGCTTTGCGAAAAACAATACGGAATTTTATTGTGTGACCACAAAAACAAACCATTTTGATGATTAAATTTCGAACAAAGGGGTCGAAAGAGTACGAGAGAAAAATTAAATCAATTTTGAATTGCATTCATGAAAAACAATCGAACATTAATTACGGTACATTAAATCTTTTTCGATGTCAGCAATTATCGAATGAAAACAAAATCCCACCATTACCAAACAAAACCAAAAAAAATTACATTTAAAAAATTGTGCACCAATCATACGGGTAAAATGGATTTCCTTTCAGCGTAGATAATTAATTGTGAGTAAACTTCCATCAGGTTTTTTTTAAGTGTTTTTTTTTTTAATTTGAAATTGGAATCTCTTGCCTTTTTAACCTAATGATATTGGAAAGTCATTATTGTTTATTTATGTGCTGGACCAACAACAACAAAAAATAAACCAAATTAATTTCAATTCGTTGCACAAAAACAGTTACAAAAGCGTTGCTAGTGAAAATGCGAGAGACAGCAACATAGAGAGAAATGGTGGAAAATCGATTTGAAAATTAATCTTGTCACGTTATAGTCAATGGATGTCATTAATATGGTTTTTCGGCTCATCCGAATAGAATACATGTGAAATGGATATATTTTGGTTAGGATCTGCAGGCTCTTTTGAAAAGTGAATGTATAGTTTGTGTTTTATTCCCTCTGGTCGTTCCATTTTATACGTATGCACTTTATCACACGATCACAACCATCCAACGATAATTATAATATGTTCTAATTAATTTTCCATGGATTCTTTAGTTCAACTAATTGAATGCCGTTTATAAATGAGCCGTTTCACCAAAGAATCGACAAATTAAATGAAAATTTGGTTGTGCGCTGCGAGCAGTTGCCTGTGAATGCAATTACATAGAGCCGGTTTTGTATCATCGTCATCACAAAATCACTGGATTAAATGTGGAACATTATGAGAAAAGGCGATGCCGCAGGCTACCACCAAGACTCAACGCCATTTTCAATTTAATATTCGATTGGAGCGAACGAAAAAAATGGCTCATGGTTAAAATATGTTATTTTCAGCTGTATCTTATTTGGATGATAAACATTTTGTAGAGTGCATCTTGTGCCATATTTTCGCCAATGTTAGCCGGAGCACTGCTTCTTCTGCACATTATTGATTTTTTAGGTTTTTGGCTCATGGATATTGTTTCATGGAATTCTTATGTTTGCTTCCATTGCATCGGCGGTTCGCCATTCTTCAGTCTCCTCCAGCCTTTCTCTGCCTCTGTCTCTTGTTTCGCTAAAAATGAATTCTTTTATCCGATTTGTGCTTTTTTTTATCCGTGCCGGCTTGGAAATTTCTAGTTTATATGTATCCTCTTACCATGTAAATCGAGTATTTTATTTTTGTGGAAATTAAAAAGATTTCAAAAGACGCTTCATCTTATGATACGAATGAGAGAGAAAGAGAGAGAGAGAAAAAAAAAGACTATAGAAATGTAATAACACAAAGTTGGAATTTACCAATTCTCAAGAAGTTGAAGGAATTTATTCCTCATTTATTTTTAACGTTTTTCCAAAGTAATGCTCTCTTGAATATTCGACTCACTTGGTTGCTCCGTCTCTTGGTTGAATGCCTTCTTTTCATGGGTTTTCAAATAAGATTTTATATTTTCATTTTCATTGCAAAACGTTGTACATTTCATGGTGCTGTCAAAAAAAAGTCGACTTCGAAGAATGGTCTAGAGCAATCGAGAGAGTGAGACCGAGATAGAGGCTGTGATCGAGTCAGAGCTTAAACGAAAAAAAGATGTTTTTGTAACAACGAATTCGCTTCCGCAGGCCAAAAAATGAAGAAACACGACAAAACGAAACGTGCAATGCACAGAATGCACACTCATTTTGAAATTACTTGTTTTGGTCCCGCATAAAACGACATAATACAACAAGATAGACGATATTTGCTTTCATGTTCATTGCCAATTGTTAATTCTTTTTTTGGCCTGCATTTTCAGTGCAATTCCTTCTTAGGTCTTGGTCGCTCTCCTTTTACCTCTCTCACGCTTTCTCTTCCATCTGGAGAGAGAGAGAGTGAATACAGTCACTCTTTTGTTGGCACGCTGCCAATGATGCTTCACGAGAACGACAACGGTTCCATATTATATTGTGCAGAAATATTTCCGTGAAATGAGAACCATAGCAAGTGTAGCATAGATGCAAGTAGCAAACTTGCCGAAAAATGGCATCGAAACGATTTTGAAAGCCGCATGCAGTGGTACAGTACAAACGCTTGAATACTTTAGCTTGTTTGAATTGTTAATGTGACTTTACGATTTTGCGTTATAATTACTTGAACACAAAAAAGCAGAAATAAAAATTAATAAAATGTAAAATAGAACATCGCGTTTGTTGAAGTATTTTATTATTAGAGAATGTTGTTTTGTGTTTTCTCCCTCTACCTCTCACTCTCCCTCTGATTCTCTCTGCGTTTCGGTAATTGCATCTAAAAATCTCTTGTGCAAAATGGTTCATGATTGAAAAGTGAAAGCTCGTTCTCATAAACCGCTGCTATAATCAATTTTAATACATTCAATTGCATGGATCAAGTGTTTGTGTAGTGTAATGAAGGGGCGCATATTAAGTGGCATTTATTTTTTGAGGTTTCTCTGTGTGTTTTTTGTTGTTGTTTTTTGTGCGAAATGTTGCAATTCGTAGAGAGAAAGAGTGTGTGTGTTGTGAATTTTTAATTAGGCGTTGGATTTTTTTTCTAGCCAAGACATTGAGATCCGATGACAGGCAGACTCAAGCCAATTAATTAACATTTATTTAGTTTTCCAATTTACAGTTGGTTAGAGGGTGAATGAAGTGTGCTTCATTCTTCAGGATTTCTTCTTCAACAATAAAAAAAAGCATAGTGAATTCATTAGAGATAAACGCAGTGGAATGAGCTCAAGACTGTGACCGTCACTGAGACAGTATTGAATACGTGCTTTACGCTGATTTTATACAGTACTTCAGACGTAGGCAGTTGAATTTATTCTTCATTCAAATGGATTTCGTTGTTTCGCTTCACAAGCAAAACAATAGGAAAAAAAGCGCGTCTGTTAGTCGAGTCTCCTGCAATTGAATTGTGTATTTTTTTTCTTTGTTTTGCTAAAATGTTTGAGTGAAAATTCAAATTTACCAATTTTCCCTGTGACGCAGTGAAGCTGAAATAAATATTTTGTGTGTTGTGTTTTTGTTTGGCTTAAAAGCGCTGCATATTTTGAGTACAGCTGTTTGATGGTTGGTGATGCAATATTTTTTTCGTTTATTTGTCTGTTCCGTTATTCACACAATTTTAAGATAGCTAATATTTATTTAATACTTAATGCACACTGCACTGCAATTGTGTCCGAAAATGGGATTGGGGTGGCGACACCGAACAAACGTTCGCATATTGTGTCCAAATTAATTCAATTTTCGGTAGATTTCACATACACTGAGCTTTCGGGCGTGTGATATACTTTATTTTTTGTTTGTATTCGACTGTAATTTGCTCGTTCGGTCTCTTTCTATGTTTGTTGTGTTTGCAATTTTTTCTCTCTCTTTCTCTCTTTACTTTACCTCTGGGTAAATGGGTGCGAATGTGTGTTGCACCATCGGTTTTTAATACGATTGTGGCTAATAATCCTATTTCAAGTGATGAGTTCAGTCTCGGTAATTCGGTTAGTCTTCGGCACAAAATTTGCTAAATGTGCAGTTTCAACGTTAATAAAACACGATTTCTCACTATTTGGTTGCGTATGCACACATACACCATCAACTAGGCGCGCTGTTAGGCTTTACTCCGATAGACATGCAGCAGAGAACATATAACAATGAAAAAAACAGCGGCATTTACGAAGCAACCACAAAAACGATCCTCATTTTACATTCAACAAACGAAGCACACAATTGTTCATGATGCTGTTTTCACATGTTGGTTTTTTTTCTCGCTAGCAAACGTAAATAATTTCGTTGTCGCTTGACATTCTCTGGTATTTCTGGTCGATAGAATGGGATCGTGAGATGGACGTGTCTGTTTTGAGTTAAGCTTGAAATTCGGCAACGAGCATCCAATATAGGAAGTGTTCCATATGGCTGGCCTGGTGTTTGGATGCGTGTTTATGTGAATTTCACAAATGTTCTCTGATGTTTGCTCGCACTCTAGCATTCACTCAGGTTTTCATGTGTGCAGCAAATGTGTATGCGTGCCGTGATAACACGCGCGGATAAACGAAATTCCGTATGAGCACCAAATCGACACCGAAAATTGATTGAGGTAAAAGAGAAAACCCAGAGTCAGAATTGGAGTCGCAAAACCAAATTCAAATAGAAAAACCTGCCCACCATATGCATTTTTGCTGAAATCGCACTAAAACTACCCGCGTCACCAATTCCACATTCACGGGCCCCGGCCGTACATACACACACACGAGAGAGAGAGAAAAGTTACGTTTTCAATTATGTATGCGATGTTGCTAACCAACTGATTACACAATCGAAATGCTGTATTTATTGTAGCTTATTCACCGACTTTCTTCCAATGACTTCACTAATATTTTATGTGCTTTTTTTGCCCCTTATCGAATATTTTTTGCTGAGTTTAGTTTGTGATTTTGGGTTTATATTGAATTTTTGCACTAGTTTTTCTGGTGTCGCGATATATGTTTCAATTTTAAACGGTTCAACTGGATCAAATTCAACAATTGAGCAAAATTTGGGTAAACATAAATTTGAAATATATTTTTATGTCTTTTAAAATAAATTTTGTGATAATTTGAAATGAAATGTATTTCAAGAACTAGACAACTTTCGAAGTCTATTTGCTTGAATATTCAAAATAAACACCGATTTCGTTATGTGTGTGTACCGCAAATTTACTAAATACCGGTTTAATAACACTGACAAATTTTGACAAATTAATGTAATGACTGTTACCAGCGGCACGAAAATTGTACACGCAGCCCACCAAATATAATCGCTTTCAGCAAAAAAAAAAGGTTGAAATAGCTTCGTGAATTTTCTTTGGTAAAAATGCTTTTGATTTTTTTTATCATTCGAGAAAAACAAAGCACGTCTGCTAGTCACCCATGCTCAAATCGAACTGAACTGTACACCCGAAAAATGTTGCAGATACAACCAGTTCGTGCAAAATGATTGTGAAAAAGCTTTTTCGATGCCCCCGAAAGTCTGTCTCGTGCGAACGGAGAAAAAGATGTGTATGAGAATCGGTGTGTGTATGTGTGTGTGTGTGCAGTGAGTGTGCGAGTGTGCGTTGGGATTTCGGTGTGTGAGTGTGTGTGTTTGGGTGAATATGTTTGCGGGAAATCGGTTTTATCACCGAAGTGACAGCATCTCCACGCGTTGAACGGCAAATGTTTACGATCATAACTGATGCATGGTGGTGTACTGTGATGGTCCAAGTGTGTTACTGGCACTGTTTTGTGTATTAAAACGAAAACAATCGTAAATATTGACTATGGAAAAAGCTCAACCGATTCGATTCTCCAGCCGATATACACTGAACCGAGTTGTTGTTCCGTGTACTATGGCTATAGGTTTACGTATTTTGAATACACATCTCACCGAGAATCGAATTTAGTGCCTTTAATGCCTATAACACAAACACCCAAACGGGTTGCTTGTTAACTTGAACCGATGTTGAAACGGACAGCTTAAATGGCACATGCGCTGTTACAGTGCCGTCACTACACACCATACCTGTCTATGTATATTTCCCTATCGACACACTCACAGCATCCACAAAAGACAAAACAACAATGCGTAAAGCATTGAATAAAACGAGAGATAGAGCGGATGTCAAATGGGGAGAAAAAGATAGAAAAAAGAGACTGTAATGTATTGTTTGACAGTTTTTCTATGGTTTAAATGAAGCAAACGAAAATAAAGGCGAGGCTGCATACGGAATGCTAAACAGTTCACAATCTAAATCATGTTATTCAATGCACACAACAACATTCGACAGTATCGTAAACAGAAGGAAAAAAGAAAACATGGAGTTTGATAAAACAATAACAACAACAACAACAACAACAAAAGCAGCAGCAGCAGAAGTAGCAGCAATTTTTGAGCGAAACGACAAGAATATTGTCTCTTGACAATTCAAATATCCTATTGAACTTTGGCCATTGTTTATGTTTAGCTTATAAAATTTCAAATTTTCCGATATTATCGCATGTAATCGATCATAAACATGTCGAGTATTGTACAACAGGTCACAATGAGTGATAAAAACATTTCCCTCGCAATTGGTTCTAATGATACTAAACATGATCGCATCTAAGCATGAAAACAAAAACAAAAAATAATAATAAAAAAAGGTCACATAAAAAGTAATAAATCCCGCACGAATCGAATCATGTATCGGGGTCTATAAAAATTGACACTGAAAACTTCGCCGAAAATATGGGAATATTGTTGTCTTAATCGACACAAAACGGCCGATTGATTTTAATGTCTATATAAAATTGGAGCTCCGGTGTCCTATATTCTCTCTCTCTCTTCTTTTGTCTCATCATGCTTGTCGCTTAGAAAGCACATTACAAACACACACACGCAGTCATACGTTTTCTAGCGTAAACGCCTTTTCAATATTGACCGATGCTCGAGTTTAGTCTACCCTGTTATTCAGAGCCCCGGCAAATGCATCACATCAAACATAATGATGTTGGGTACACGAATCGGTCTTACCCATTCCAACTTGTTTCCCAAGCTCCAAACATAGTATCTGTGTTTGTATGTCAAGATGAGAGAATTTTCTTTTGTCTTCGACATTTTTCTTCATCCATTTCAAAAGCGACGATTTATTGCGTCTTTTCCAAGGAGGATATTCCGAAGACCCTTATCGAAATTGTTGAAAGCAGAATCTTGTAAATATTTGGATATCAATTGTAAATACAAACGGCCATGCAAATACTCACACACAAATCAATATTCGATATCAATTTTACCGCGATGAAAAACCCATTCGAAATGGTTTTCATTATTTCAGCTGTCTCAATGAATCGAAGAGCGCCCTTTTTTCAAACAAGTATTGGCTTTTGTAAACGCCGCATTTCACTTGGATGGATGCACGTAAATTTCAATGTCCAAGTCATCAGCATATTCTGTATCAGTCATGACAAACGCGTTTCCATCATTTTATTCTAATGATGAATCAACGTTGTGTAATACGTTTAAATGAAGGACAGAAACGGATCCAATATGAATGCCTCAAACCTCAAACATTTATGAAAATTATTTGCAAAAAGACACATTCAGCAATGGTATTGCGATGTTACTTTTATTCAACTGTTTGTCGATGTTTGTGTTTGTGTTTGTGTTTTTTATTTCAAGGCATACGTGTTTCAAGACGGTTCATTTGCACGAAAATGGTATTTTCACTGGGCTGACACAACAATTTTCAAATAATCTTACATTCAAATCACAATCAGATTCGATTTTCCACTTTCGTTCATTTTCCATTATCCAAAGAAACCGAAATTTATTTTTCTAAATGTTACTGATTTCACTTCGTTTTTTTCGGCAATTGAATCGAAATAATTACAATAATATGGAGTGAGAGAAAGAGGAAATGAGAGGGAGAAAGAGAATAAAAACGACGACGCACGCCGTTCTGTATTTGTGGCACACTGTAGTGTGTTGATTTTGGGACTGTAACAGCAACTGTGTGACGAAAACCCATCTACAGATTTATGCGTTTTCAATATCAGCAAACGTCGCGTGTAATTCCTTAATTTCAATTGCTATCGGAACAACATGCGCTCGAAAAAACATACACACAAGCATTCTTCAGCAGCAATTTTTTTTTCTTTTTTACTTGTCATTTTGAATTTCTTTGTACCAATTCGGTTGCATGGAAACAACCTCACAAATTGATTTCCATACGAAATAAACTGAGACGTGACGGGCGGACGCGCGCAATTTTCTCTTCGCTTACAATTCAGTTCGCAAGTGAAATGGAAATGCTTGAAATTCACTTTGCGAAGAGAAAAAAAGGAATAATAATAAGAAAATCGTCAGCAGCAACATCAGCAGCCCGTATACAATTTTATTTTTTCAAAAAAACTGAAAAAGTTCGCTCCCGGATCGATTTCAATCGAACTTCGCATGGAAATCGATTAGAGATATCTCAATGGGTTTTTATCATCCGAAGAAATAATCAAATGAAAATGTTAAAAAAGATAAAAAAAAAATTGCTTGAAACGCGACACTCGCAGCAAAACTGAACGCCCCCACCAAACCCTTCGGTTGTGCGTCGCAAGTGCCACCAGTAAAAGGGATCATCATTTCACAATCAAACACACACGAAAAACATCGTTTCACTTTCCTCTCTCGCAGGCGAAAAGCAGCCTTTCTTATTCAATTCTTCTCTTTTGTTGTGGTTCGCTTTAATCTTCTCACCAAACATGCAGCAATGTGTTCGTGTGTGCCTGATATGTTGTGGGGTTGTTGGTTTCTTATAATTCTGTATATATCGTACAATTGGAATATGCTGATGCCATTTTATCTATTGAAAATCGCCAATAATAGGAACAAACATATTAGGCGCTCATCGATGCCAAAATATACCACCCAAAGCGAAACAAAACTATAGCGACGGAAGAACATACAATACCCACAGACAGCTTTCAAATAAAGTGGAATAATTCGCGGCAAACGAACGAACGTACATTGCCATTCACTTGAATGCGCACCATTCTATTTTTAGTCTATGCTCCATATCACATACCATTCAATCACATCACATTGATTATGGCCAAATAAATCTTGTATATTTTCGCATCAACCCAATTTGTTGGTTGATTTTATGTAGATGTTTGTGATTTCTATCGATGTTTTTAAGGTATTCTTTCCTCTTCAGATTGCTTCCCATTTTCTCTTTCTATCTCACGAAAACGTCAAAAATTTCCATTGTTTAAGTGCATTTTTTTGTGTGATTAGAATTCCATTCGAATTGAATCCAGCTAACATTTAAGTCGTGCGAATCGTTCAATTATTATATTAAACGGGAGTGTATCAACTTTCTCAAATCTCAAACTAAAAATCCATCAACACATATTACGTAAATATTCAGCAGTATAAAATTAAATGTTCATTTGAAAATTGCACCCATAAGATTTTCATAAGCGTTAAGGGGAGCGTGAGTTCGTGCCACAAGCATATTATTTAGTATTAAGAATGAATTATCTAAAACAAACATCGATGGATGAAGGGTGTTTGCTAATACAAAGTATCAAGCTTAATTAAATCTTTGTGAATATTATCAATAGGTTTGCTTTTGGGTTGTCTTCAAACATTCATCTCGGTAATTGTTGCGTAAATGTAGCAAAACATTTTAAAACTCCAACATCGAACACAACCAAAACAATTTTCATTTCTTTAGCCAATGTTTTGCGACACCAGCATCAACTTCATTATTAATTTTTGTCAGATATTTGTTGCTCTCGAAAATTAACTCAATTTGGTTTTGGAATAAGTTGTTTTTTTGTGTGTGTTAAGAACACAAAGTCATGATTAATTCAATGCTTCAATTCGTCCCACGTCAACGCATACAACCGTGTATCAATGGAACAACTGATGAAAAATTAGCAATCATTCTGAAAATGTTGTCTTCCAAATGAAAAAAAAAGATCAAACGAGTAAACTTTTTTATTTCATCGATAGTATCTGAGCTCAGTTCTCTCTCAGTATTGCTCCAAATAGATAATTTTATCGAAATCCAAATTTTGCATAATATTCACACAAAAGATATTCGATTGCATGGCCGAAGTTGAGCTTTGATGATATCAAATTAATAGATAGTTTCGAACTCACCGTAGTTTAGAATTTTCGAAAATTCAATATGCACCACTAAAGGCGTCTCAGCGAAAAACCTCTTACTTACCTTGCGCATGGTTGGCTCGTATACGGCCTCTTGTGTTGTTTTTCAAAATCTGAATTTTCTCAACGCAATATTATCATGATATCAAGTGCTTTTCCAATGTTTTGAACAATCGTTTCGGTAACAACCAATTCAGTTTGGTGTTTTTTTGTGTTTGTATTTTTTTTCCGATATTTGAAATTCTCTATGAAAATCGTCCATAAGATTGACTTACCTAAAATGAAATAAAAACGAAACAATTATAAGTTTTAAGATGGAATATTTTGGGCGTTCAATAGATATCTGTCTGTTCAATGTCCATGTCCATTGCTTGATTAAGAGCCGTATCAATTCAATGGGTTTCAAAGCGTGTAGCAACGTATTTATTGAGTAGTCAAGTATCGGACCATTGAAAGCCTATTAACAGAGATTAACATTTAAGTCGTTTTCACTTTCTCGGTGCGATTTATTTTGTGTGTGTGTTGTGTTCTGTCGCTATTAATGTACGGACTACGGACGATTGTAACAAGCGTAGCCAATGAACACACAGGGATTAGTTGGAGTGGAATAGCATTTTATACACTGATTTATTTGCTGTTCAGTTAAATACAAACATTGAAATATGGTACACATTAAATATCTAATCGGTTACGTAGCAACACAAATTCGTTTAGTATTCGTGTTTATGTGAATACATCGCCTTTCAATCGGTTTTGGAAATTCACCTGTACAAATAGCAGCAATTACTGATTGATTTGAAAACAAACGATAACACAAAATAAAACGCTAAGCATTAAAACCCGGCTAAGTGGTATTGAATTTTCTCTTTCACTAAATGTTTGCTCAGTAGCCACACACGCACACATCATCTAGAAGTCTCTCTAGATGTTTTCTTTAATTCTTGAAGTCTTCAATAAGGACTTTATTCGTGATTCAGCCAATCATTTAAACGGAATCCTTTGTTGCGATTTGAAATCTCGTTCATGTCAACTCCGTGTTTGTATAAAGCGCATTTGTAAGTATCAAGAAAGTCCTAACGCAAGGGGAATCAGTTGACTCATCGAACATTTTTTATTTTTAATTGAACATTGATTTTCAGATCACCAATTTACAGCTTTAATAAAGAAATTCAACGTGACGCCGAGTAACAAGTGAAAATGAGCTTGCATTTAGGTGCAAAAAAAAACAACAACAACATTTGAACAGCCTGAGAAATGTTTTTCGTAATAAAAATATTCATTTAAATGACATTTCATGTTGAACATTTCCAATTCAATGGAAATTTTCTATAATATTTGAAACCATCAACAATCGTTATACGTAAGCAAAAACAACAAACGCCTCAGCAAATTTGCATGGCTTTTAGCCTGTTGACTCTACTATATGCGATGAGTAGAAACAAATATTATCCGAAAATCTTCAAATTGCATTTTACTCATTTTCCCTATCTCATTCTCACTCCTCTTGCAAATTGAATGCAGAGCAATCTAAAATGCCTCACATCTGGTTTTCAAAAGCATTCAATGTTTATTTAACAACTTAACTTGTGCTATGCTCGGAGTAAAGCCCGGTTTTCCTAGCATTGTATCTTCTTGTCGGGAAAAGTGGTGTGTGGCGCTTGCACATACCAAAATCATATTATTTTTTAATTAAATAAGTCACATTTGCCCGTAAACAATCCAAATATTTTGCTTAATTTAAATTTTAATGTGTGTATGATGTCTTTTATTCTCTTAACGATGCAAAATGTTGATGTTTAACAGGGCCAACAGAAAACCAGTTCAAATGATATTGCTGCTGGAAAGCTGCTGAATTTCGAAAAGCTCAGAAAAGGAATAAACTTTCTTTGATATCGAACAAGGGAGAAGTTGACTTTGTAAGGTTTCAACTCTCCACAGGATTCGACTAAAGGACTTTAGTCTCCGATATAACAAAAAAGCTCCAAAAAGCCTATCACCGGCTCGAAGCTTCAGCGCACTGGTGTTTGTGGTGTGTGTACCAGATAATTCACAATAGATTGTACACTCTATTGTTTAGTGAGTCACAGTGAACAATCTATTTCGCATCTAAAATGCTCAATCAAAATAGAGACCGAGAGAGAGTGAAAAAAATGCCATTCACTTTTATCACATCCTTCCCTCTCAATTAATAAATCCTCGTAAATGCATACAACTGGCGACACAAAACGGTCCCTTTGAATGTCACACGAGAGGTGTGGTGTGAATAAATGGGAACAGAAAAGAGCGACAGAGAGAAAAGGAAACTTCGGAAGTACCAATTTCCGGAAAACAATTTACTTAAAGAATGAAGAAGTTTATGAATTTTCTTCCATATATTTTTTATTTTGGTTTTTCGTTTGTGCCAAAGCCGACGACGCCGATGCTATCCGTCCGATTTTATTCGCCGGGGTCATTATAAAATTCCTTTTGTTCGTGTCGTAGCAACTGTGTATTTCTCACTTTTTTTTGGCTGCCTCGCCATAAATAATATTGATGGGCGGATAAATGTGCTGTGTGCGTGGTGCACAATTTCTGGGATATTCAGAGGCATTGTGTTCAAAGATCGTCATTTAGAATAAGATTGAAAAGATTTTGTCTTCTTTGTGTTTTTTTCTTTGATTAAATACAAAAAGATAGGCGTTTGATGACAAAATGAGACTTTTATTATAAAACATCAGCCAAAAAACGTGTTGTTCGTTTGAAGCTTTCTGTACTGTCTATAATTTTACCGAAATTTGTCGAACTTTGAACCCCGTTCACTTTTCTTTCGCTCACTTGAAAAGGCATACATGCTTGGTTAACATACACAAATCTCCTCCATTGTGATTTTTGATACACCGAACCCCCCACAAAAAAAAACATCTGCACTTTTCCGTTTGCATTCATTCTCATCGTAAGTAATCGTTGTGTCGGTTCTGGCCAACAATAAAAACGTAGTTAAACACTTGAATAGAAATTCAAAACGATTCAGCATTCGCAAATACATTCGTAAGTTTCTTAAAATAGCATCGGTTTTTTTCTTCTTCTGGTGCCTCTGCTGAGGCACAGTTCAACCAAATGCTATGGTTGCGATGCACGAAAAATATCGATTTTTGTTTAGTCAACGATACCAACAAAAGCGAAAATGGAATTGGATTGAAGGAACAATAAAATTTTGAAAGCGGTTTTTCGATGGAATGAACGAACGAAGTGAGACAAACGGCAAAAGAGCTAGGGGCATTTATCTCTCGCGAATGCGTGCGAATGTTGCACACATTCGTGCAAATGCCTGAGAATGCCGACGAATGCGTGTGAATGTCGCTCTAAAGCTACAAATGCGCACGAATATCATTTCAAATGGACGAATGGGTGCTAAAAGAACGAATTATGTGTGCACAGCGAATGCCAGATGTTGTTGTGTATATTGTGGTTGAAAAAAATGACATTTCACACTGCCCAAAGTGAATATTTGAAGTTGGTTCGGTGAAAAATTAGTTATAAATTATAACTTATAATATATTGGTACACATAATTCCAAATAAAAAGGAAATTTTTCTATTTTCCGGCAATAATTAAATAAATAAATTGTGCTCATAATACAAGGAAGTGGTTCTGTTATATAATTGTGTATACAAATCTGACAATCAAATAGCTCACGTGTTGACATTTGTGTGTTGCAATTTTGTGTGTTTTCTAAAAAAAAATGGTAATTTTGTTGGTATATACGTCGATTTCCAATCTACTTTTTGAATTGATTGATGAAATGGAATTATCAGTATCAAAACCAGATTTCGTGATAATTTTTAAAAAATGATTGTACTGTGGTAGTTTGTTATGACATTTTAACTGGAAACGAACATGAAAAAATGTATTTGTTTGAGTGTATACACCAACATTCGCCGGCATTCGTAAACATTCGCGAATATAAGACGAGTTTGTGTATTGTTCTTATACGTTGACTGATACGAATTCGTGCGAATGCGTGCGAATGCCACAAAAATGTGCACAAAAAGTACGCATTCGTGAGAGATAAATGCCCCTAGCAAAAGAGATGGAACCGAAATCATTGTTAATGGCATACAACCAGTGGACTGCTGCTGTGTGTTTGATACAAAATATTTGATCCGCTTTTGAATTTCGACTTTTTGCCGACAAACACTGTGTAACACCATGTTGCAGCTATACCATTTTGCTGGTACAAGCGAAATTTGGAACACGCCAAATTAGGCGTTTTCAGTAAACAATCGAATGGCATTTTCGCATCCAGTCAAAGTGGTGCGTGTTGTCAGAGATGTGTCGCTGCGGGCGGTCAAAATGTTGTTTTCCAGTTTCGTAATATCTATTGAACGCATAATGATGACTCGTAACTATTTTTATTGGTAAGAAAAGTAAAAAATGGGTATCAATATCAATGTCAATGGCGAATCTGTCTTTATTCCCTCTTATGGAGGGGATGCCATCATGCCACATTTCCATCACTCAAATACACACACACACATACAGCTATCGAGTGCGATTGTCGTAATCTATATGTCTCCAAGCCCCGAGAAGTGGGATGCGAATAGATAAATCATGAATTATATTTGACTTGATTCTTATGAATTTATCCTCATTCTTTGAATTCTCTTTATCGGTGAATTGTGTGTCGTAATCTAGAGTACTTAAAGTCTTATCATATTTGAGTGTGGCATTTGATTGTCTGATTGTCATATCGAATATGCTGCATTGAAAATCGCTTCATCTTTTTCGCACTTTGTAATGGAGATGTTTTGCATGATGTTAAAAATTGATAAGGATTTTGCATGGATAAAAAGAAAAAGAAATGAATTGGTGACCTCAAAAATGCTTTTCGAATGATATTTTCACCTTTTTGGCTTCATATCGAACGGTTGCTTTTTTGCGTCCCTCGCTTTTATGTGTCACAACAACGCACACTCACACAACGTGTCTATCCTATTCACCGCACTTTTGAACGGCAATCTTTTAGACCCAGGCAATCAATTTTTATGAGGTTTCCGATTTTACCTGGAAATCAAAATGTGTATGTGCTTACAAGCCACAATTGTTATAACAATATATGTTAACACAGATGCTAAAGCATAAAAAACCCGTTGATGGGATGTTTTATGAATTGCTGCCTGAAAGATTTCCGTACACCGTTTGATCGGTAAAACGAGTTGAAAATTCATTACCATTTCATATCCGGTGTGAAGTGAATAGGGTGAACATCATAAGAGCTTAATAATACTCATTAAACGATAACAAAGAAAATACAGTTCCATTTGCGTTTTACTCTTTGAATGTGATGATTCACTTTTGTTTTGGGCGCCCCCACATTACTTCTCTTTTTCATGTAGATGTACTCCAAATATACTGCTAAATAATAATAATGACGGTGTTGCGATGGCGAATGCGAGTCGCGCGTTTGTGGTTGGACGTACTCCGAATCAAATCTCCTGAAGGCATTAACCAAACGATTTTGAATAATTGGAATGAATTTGTTACGATTCGCAATAAGCATTCGAAATTGAATTGAATGGAATCAAAAAAGCCGGGAAGAAACAAGACAAGTATTGTTGAAATGTTATTTTTTGTTTCCAATTATTGCGAATCGACAATGAAAATAATTCAAATCTGTGAGGGAGAGATGGAGTGAATGAAAAAATTCCGTTTGCGGAAATTTCGTTAGCATACAGGATGAATTTTATCCAAATGAATGGCATACTTGAGTGAACAGTAAATATTCAAGTGCTTTTGTTCGATGTGAAAATCTCCAGTTGGTTTCGGTCTTTCTTTTTTACTATCGGAATAAATGGTCTTGCTGATTGCATGAGTATAGTGAAAAGATTCATGAATAGAGCCGCTGTTGGGCTGATTCAGTTTATGGTTTTGCCATCACTTGAATATAAAAGATCGAATAGAACACGGACCATTCTATGTTGTGTATGTCGATACTCATTTTTCGTCCAAAAATGTTTATTTTCCACAGCAGATTGAATGATTCTCAGCTTACATTGAAATGTCAGAGCATCCAGAACTATCTCTCTCTCTCTCACACTCATTTCCACCTCTTATCGTAATACATTAATTTACGTACAGCCGATTCATCGTTAAACACATCGAAAAGCATGAGCAAAAGATGAGCAGTAATTCAGTGTCTTGTTATATTCAATGGTGAATTAGTTGCATTCATTCAATGTATCGCAAACTGTATTCGTATTCAAGTTGCTTGGGTTTCATTCGATTGAAACATTTATGTATACGATTTTATTTTGTGTGCATACAGAGATAAGCGATTTGATTCAAACGAAAATCAAAGTTATGTGCAACGTATTACGTATATATAATGCATGTACATTTTGTATACATGAGATAAAGACGCAGACATGAGGGTTGGGGTTTGCTTTGAAGTCAAAATGCGATTGAACGTCTTGTCGACGGCATTTTATATCCGATTTCTGAATTGAATCAATAGAGGAAATTATTTATACCCGTTGGCAGCTATAAATTACAAGCCAAAAGAAAACCAAACAAACACACACACACACATAACATCGAAATACCAGTCAAAACACACGGCCATGCCGGCACAACACGTTCAACATTCGTCATTATTCGATATTGAATTATTTCAATCACATTTCACGTTGTACAGTTGTGCCAATCTGTATTCAGTCCAGTTATTTTTCTGATGACATTTCCGCTTTTAAATGAATTTTCAAACAAATAAAGAAGCATGCCATCGAAAACGTAGGAGGCTAACCTCGTCTTCAGAGTAGATTTTATGTATGCTGCAACTTTCTTTTTGTCATCCATAAATTGCACAATTTCAATCAGTGGGTAATATTGCAAAGGCCCATTCATACCATCACATCGTGTATCTAACATAAAATATATGTGTTTTGTATCCAAACATTCAAACTAATAAGCAAGCCAACACTGATGCTCTCTTCATTTTTGTGGTCGTCTCAATGTGTACAACAGTCCGCTACAATGAAAACGCAATGTGCTTGATGCTGCTCCCGAAGCAAATAGTGTACAGTGTACACATAGTTCAGTAGACATGTGTGCAGATAGCGGTTAAAATGGAATTAGTCATCCCATAAGTTCTGGCGGCTATAAGTTTTGTGTAGCTATTTTCTGCTATCACATCGACCGCATCGGGCGGACTGTAAATCGATATGTGTATGTGTTTGGCCCCAAAAACGACCGTATTTGTTCAGTTTTTTGGACGATAAATTACGAAAGTTTGTTACTGTACCTCGGCACATCGACTTTTACCAATTCCAAAATAAACATGCTCGCTTGAAAAACAAACCAAGTGTAAATTCTTTGTGAAGCGAAACCGAAAACGAGAAGACAAATCCTTTTAACAAGTTTTATGGGTTTTGGGAAGTTGCCTTGGCTTCAATTTTCAAACCAATGTTACCTCGGCCACAATTGCACAGACATTTAGATCGTAATTTTGAGTATTTTAGACATGATGATGAAATTTGATCACGGCCCTGTCAGCACACCAGTTAAGATTTCATAATCTAATCAGTTGGAGAGATGGTGGAGCGAATGAGTAAAGTGAAATGATATTGCAAATATTTTCCGGCCAATAAAATGAACCGACCATTTCAGGCTTATTTTGAATAAATAAGGCATTCACTTGAAATGCACTTAACAAACATAAAAAAAAACACACATTTATTTTGCAAAAGGCAGTGAACCAATTTTCAATTAAGTTGGTGTATTATTAACACCGAATGATTTTGGTCAAAAGTTCATAGGCGAAACGCATCATGAACTAAGAAGCTGCAATCCAATTTGATGAAAAATTTTACTCCCGTTTCGGAACAGTCAAAAATGTATTGGGCAGAGTGATGATAGATGCAGTTCGGTAGAATTTCCCTCCGTGTGTGTGTTGTTATGTAATTTTGTGTAAAGTATCTATGAAGTAAACTGCAGTATGGGGAATAAATACGCTCGAAAACAGGATCTATCAAGAGAATGAGCTAATTGGTTTATTTTAACATGTTAAATAAATGTGAAAAGTGCCAGATGAAGGATGGCTTGAATTGCTCCGAAAAATGAGTTAACCATTGAATTACAACAACTGCACATAGGTTCGTGTGTATGAGCTTGAGTTGTTGAATAAAATGGGATTATGCAGCAAAAGAGTCATTAAGATCGCAAATATAAACACAAAACATAAACGAAAAATAAACAATTTAAATGATCTCATGTGCTTTTCATCTGTGCATTTTTGCCACTTTTAATGCTGATGACGACGAGTTATGAATGTTATGTGCGATGCATTAAAAGCGCATTGAAACGAAAACAGAAAAGTTGAAGAATGTTGTGCTGAATTAGCGCCATTGAAGTAAATAGAGAATATAAAGTGGTTTAACATATAATAAGGTTTCCTTAACTATTTTGCCGAATGTTCTATAAAAAAATGCTTGCTTTATTTTCACCGTCCTGGTTGGTTGCCAGTTCATTGCAATTTTTTTTCCTAAATATTCAAAAGCGTCTGCCATTCTGAATCACTGAATATAATGAAGAGCCAACTGTAGGGCGAATATTTGAAATATGAAAAGAACTCTCAGCGAGCGCTTCACGTTTTCACTTTTCATCATTTTCATTGAACTGTACACAAAGAGACCGTAACTTGCTGAGCAAGCCCACAACCACCCACCCACACACACACACACACACACAAACATCATCTGAAGAACGCACGCTACAAACAACTTCTCGAAGACATTTCCTTTACTCTGACGATTTACGATTTAATCTATGAAAATATAAACACTGCATGAAATTTCACTACAAGAGAAATAGTTGTTAGTTTTTGCTGTCTCCTTAGCTATGACAGACATTGGGCTATCGAGATGAAAATTCCAGCAGCAAGAGAGAGAAAACCAAGTTTTTAATCTTATTTTTGCAGTAGCTTCTTTTTATACATGATTTATGTCTTTTTAATATGGTTTTCGTAAGGGAAATCAGTTTTAAAACTTCATCAAATTTTTTCTATAAAAATAGACGAAATAGCCGAAAGATATTTTAATTATATTTCATAAAACAGCCGGCTAATAAGAGTATGACATAGCTTTTGATAATCCATTTACAAAAAAGAAAACAATGTTCCAAATTGCTCTGACAATCTGTCAGTAAAATGAGACAACTTTTACGGAATGCGTTGCAAATGTTGCGAGTTAACATTTGGTGGGGGCGTTAATAGAGTTAAAATATGTTGAGGTGTGCAGAACCACCAACGTTGACACAGCCAATTTGTTTGAAGCAAAGCTTGATAAACTTATTTTCATATATTAAAGAATCTCTCGGTTCGAATTAATATCAATGGAAGATTTGAACTTTTTAAGATATTTCGATGTTGTCGAACATTTCAGTCGCATAATAATTCGCAATGATTGTGATGAGCTGCGTTTGACAACCTGTGGTGGGTGGATTCAAGCACAGAGTGAAAATAGTGTGCAAAAATCTCATTCAATATTTATACATTATGTGAATGGTTGGGTATTTATGGGAGCATTTGTCAGTGTATGCGAGAGGGAGAGAGAGAGAGAGAGAGAGAGAGAAAGAGAGAAAGAAAAATAGAGATGGCATGGCAACAGTAAAATGAGAAAATTGAAATGAAATTGGATCACTTAGAGTAGACTTGAGGTTTCATCATGAAAGAGACGTCTATATGCCACCATTTGTAAGTAGTGCACGTTCAACTAAAACTTTCCCTCTATACTTTTTATGTAAGTATACAAGTACATACACGCTGAATGGTTTCTGCATGTGAAATCGTAGAAAAAAAACATATAAAAGTAAGATCAAGTTTTGATGCGCACCCACGGTCGTTGTCATACTTGGACGATTGATTTTATTTTTCCTACGGAAATTCCATTGTGACGTTGCCGAAGTGATTTTTTCGTCTAAGCTTCACTTTTGCAAAGACTTTGCCAGTCCGTTTGGCTTTTTACATACAAACAATTCATAAAATGACAAAATTGAAGATGCTTAAGTATTTTCATTGCTTTACACTGATATAAAAGGAGCCAAAATGCAATTGATATTAATGTTGAAATATTCACCATTTCTCCTTTTTGTATTTTCTCCGCTTTTCAATACCTTTTCTAAAGTTACACTCAAGCAGAGCTCTCTCTCAAAGAGAGAGAAAAAAACGATAGACAAGTTACATTGAACGTTAAATCGACAATAAAAACACATCGATTCTCAAATGCAAAACGAATTGAATACTTCATTTCCACCATTTGGCAAATTTATTGTCGATTTCTAGCGTTTCGTATACATTTTCCATCTCTTTTTGTTTGTGTTGGTGCTCTCTCATCTCTTGATAAATATTTTAAATCGTACAACTCGTAGTTTTTGGCGCTTAGCTCTTTGAATTTTATTGGATTTGCAACTGTAAAAATATATTGCACGTTGTAGCCGATTATTTTATTGTTGTCTCGTGCTTCGTATTTTCATTTCTCGATTCTTGTTTTGTTCGTGTGGCGCTGATGGTTTAAATGCGCTCGCGCACTCATGCAACCGGAAAAAATTTCTCGACAGCAAAAGACATGGAACGCACCAAAAGTACGAAATGGAGGAAAACAAATGAAAAAAAAACACAGATAACACTGGATGGCAAATATACATCATGGTGCAGCATATTTTTGTGGCATTTTCTTCGTCGAATTTTCGTTCAGATTAAACAAACATGGAGGAATTTGTGATATTTTTTCTTTTCTTCTTGGTTGAAGTTCGTTATTGCCTTTTTTTCTTTCTCCATTTCTCTTTTCCTTTCGCTTCGTTTATGTTGTGTGCTTTTAGATTTCAGACCTGAATTGGGCTGGGCGCTGACTGAACTTAGTTTTCAGTATACTTTTGAAATAAAATCCCAATCTCTGCTTTTTTATGTCTTGTTTCTTCTAGATGGTTCGGAAAATTGATTGTTCTCAGAATCAAAAGTTGTGTTTTATAGAGACACAGAGAGAGAATGAAAAAAAAGCGGTCGACTTTATTCATGACGAATTATTCATTCATAAAACTACTCGAAGAAAAATGAAGCTGATATCGTAAGCCATTCGAGCAATAAATAGCTTCAATACTTTAATACTTGGCCTAAGTAGATTACTTTGAGACAGTTTTTGATTCGCTTTGACTTCTACTGAAATTCTATCTTCTCTCAATTCCCGTTGACGTTTGAAATCGCATTTCCCAATGACACATTTCGAAAGAATATTCATTTTATCAAATCGCATCATATTTTTCATTTGAGCCAATTAAATTATATACTCTTTCGATTAAATTTTCGTAAAATTGTGTTATCTAGAAATCTGAATTATGAATGAATTCCACCGTTATGGTTTTGCATATTTTATTTGGGCTTGTATTTCTAGATGAACATTTTTAGTGGTAAAGAAGCAAAAAAACACTTGATAAATTTTCTATTAGATGTGAGCTAGGTTGTCTGATGTAATGAGCACTGGTAACCACATTAAGTGAGTTTTCACCACATGCATCTGCTTGACAACCAGTATTTTTCTATAAATTTTAAAATTTATTCCGTTTTCGCAGTTAAAACAAACGTTTACCTTCGATTTAATCATCAACACAACAATTACTTTAAATGAAGTAAGATATTTTGTTGTATTTTTTTATCTCAATTTGAATTTATGTTAGTTTGGTGGTGCAATAAAATTCGATGAAACGATGTAAAATGGTATATTTTCAAGTGACCTAAAATCATTAAACATCCAACTTTAATGAATAATAAAATAAAATTTATCATTACAACGGCAGACGTGAATACGAAAATTTCCGGAGAGATCACGTTCGAACAACAAGAAATGATGCAAACATGAGTCTTTCTCTCTTGTCTTTTCTGGTTTCGCATTTCGAAGGCGCATACAGTCCTTGATATATTAAAATTTATAGAAGAACGTGACTTTATTGCCATTCTTGATAAATGATTTGATAACGACATAGTAAAATGACTTGATAACATAATGCCCGGAACCCTGTGTACAGGCTCTGGCTCACCTGTTCTCTCAACTGTGCAGCACTTTGTTGAAAACAATAACATTAAAAAAAATTGTAAGCATTTTCGATGCGAAACATTATGGCATAATTTTCATGCTCTCTATTCAGCCGTCATTCAGTCGCTTCTTCGTCCATTTTTTTTTGCTTGTGTTTTGAACCAATGCAAACGTGCGCTCTACGTACAACTGACGTTTCTATGCTCCCTTTTCATAAAACATAATTACTGAAAGTGGCATTCCATAGTTTTGCTGCAGCAAAAAAAAACAGATTCACGATGAATCCACCGTTGTGTAACTGCGAGTAAAGTTATATCCATTTTTTCGCCACCGTAAAATATTCACCAAAAAAGAGCAACTCGTTCACACATGGAAGTGTGTCTTTAGTCTCACTGTTGCATATAAAGCAATATAGCTGATAATAATCTTACATTTCAATCATAATGCAATGAGCTTATATAAATGGCATACTGAAAATCGTTTTATTCCCAACAACAAATACTACTTTGCGGAAAATCCGCCAAACGAATACTATTAAGAAAATTGTGGCCATTTTTCGCTTTCTTTTCTACCATATACACATACAAATGTCAGTGCATTCAAAGTCGTTGTTTCTTGAATAAAATACGACCTTGACCCAAGTGCACGATATCTGTTTATATATATATTCTATGTAAACAAAAAGCATTCTTGTGCTCGGCATTATCGAACCACCGATAGTTCATCAAAAACAGTCTCTGTCTCTTTCTCTGTTGCCACGGGGATATTCACGGATGCTAGATCAATATGGAATGTACCCAGAGTTTTTCTTTGGCCACGCATTTAGGGTGTCCCCAAAAAGTCAATTTTCACAATTTTTCAAGCAATCCTTCTAGGGTGAAAAAACCATCGAATTTACAAAAAAAAGAACAACATCGTAAGATGTGTAAAACGAGAGTTTTGAAAAATGGAAATGTCAGATTTTCCCACTATTCACCGAACAAACTAATACACAAATTACACATTAACTCCAGTATGGAATGTTCCCAGAATTTATATGGATGGAGAGATAGATTCAATATTTATACGCAGAATTGCTTGTGTGTAGTTTTTATCAGTTTCCTAGTTTACAAAAACTGTTTTTTCACAAAAAATTACCAAAATTCATGAAAAAACGCAATTGAAACTAAATGTTCATTGTGTTTGTCAACTTGATATTGTTGTAACGATATGTCATAAAATTTCCATTATATTGTACAATGATTAGAACTTGTAAAAACAGGCAATCGTTTTAATTGACGGATATATATTTTCTGTTAATTTTTGCTAGTTTTTCCTAGTTTACTGATCGTTAATATCCCCATGTCTCTCTCTCTCTCTCTCCCTCTCTGTCTTTATGCACATACGCATATACATATATACATTAATATAGATGTGAGTGTGTCAATGCCTGCTTCCTGCTGCCTGTTATTGAATTGCATACACTGTGTTACGTTGCAAAAGCAAGAGAAAATCGCATTTATTCTGCACTTAGTGAAAAGCTCGTGCCGTTTTACTTGAAAGGAATTTGCATGCATATTTTCACAGTTAGCCCATTTGTTATTCGAAAGTGGTTTGCATGACATGATTGTTGGGATGTAAAACTGCCGAGAATATTGTTTTCCAGTGATAACGAGTGTGTGTCGTTAAAATGTTAAAAAGCAATCGACTTGAATCGTGTAATGTGCGCAAGAGTGCGAACCGTTTTTTTTTATTTGAGAGTGTGTGATTTTGAATTGCAAACTTGAGCCATTAAAATGCAGAAAATATCAATAAATTGTGTTTGTGTGTGAATGTGCTGTGTGTTTGAATTGAATGTGGTTTTCCATTAACGATTATATGTGCTGAGGTTTTGAAGTGTTATTCAAGGATCGGTGAAGTGGTAGACCATTGACGAGTATTGAAAGTAAATCAGTACTGGGTTTTCTTTACCTAGATGCTGAACTAAAATGGCAAGATGATGAAACAATGGAAACGGCAAATGGTGAAAAAGATGCCATTCTTTAGAGCGATTTATATTTGCATGGCAACTGGTGACACCGACACCAAACATATATATAATAAATGGCATGTGGTAGCGGTTTGCAGCTAATAAAAATGAGGCCCGGAAAAATTTATGGAGGACAAAATATGTGTTGTTGTCTGTATGTAGACGTTAAATTACACAACGATCGGCCCAGAGACATTCAGCTTTAAATCACAACCGGAGATTTTCCGGCTTTTCATAACGTCCAAAAGGTTATTGGTTACGCTTATTTACATCTGACTCAATCATTGGATGGGAAAAAAACAAAAGCGCACGACATTCAATTGGGTCGACTGGTGTGATTGCTTTTCAACATAAACCCAAAATGTTTTATTCGAGGGGTCTTCAATTTATTTACACACAAACACACACATTTTACGTCCGAACATGAAAAAGCTAACTGGTAAAATTGTTGACGATGATAATGAATTCGCCTCTATCGATAGAGGCTGAATCACACATAAATCGTTGGCCGTCTTATCGGCATCAGTTTGAACCATTTTATTGTGTATCTTTTTTTGTGATGATGTAGAGAGGCAAAAGCGAATCGAATGTCGTTGCAAGAGCACGTATAAAACTAACCATCCATATGCTTCATTTAGGCTCATACCAAACATTAAGTGGAAAGGAAATATTGCCTGGCAGCCATTTCACCATGGCAAATGATGACATGCTCGCTCAACCAGCCACCGATTGATGTGAACGAGGTTTTCAGAATATGCACACAAATAGTAACAAACACACAAACGCACGTTAATTGTACGCACTCAATGCACAAGGTTATTTCTATTAACACATTGCAAAACGATTTTTATCTACGGTTCTGTCCAACTGTACTGGTTGAGATTGAGTCCTTTATATAGAATTGATTAGCTTATACATTGACCAACAGTCTAAGTAAATAACTTGAGTGAAAAAAAAATGGCTCTATCAAATCCCTCGAAGGTTATGCAAACGGATAAGAAAAGATCCAATTCATAGAATTGCAACTTTGCGCATAGCATACAAATGGAAATCGTACAAGCGTCAAATAATCGATCCGGACTGTCATCGATTATTCAATGTAACATGAAATCAGCATAAATCGTTTTGAATCGATCATTTTGGTTTATGTTGCAACAACAACTCACCAAACCAGACGAGCAAAAAACGTGAAAAGGGTAGAAACCACAAAACGAGCTACGAGCTACTTTTAGACGAAAGGGTGAAAATGTTTGAATAAATACATCATTTTGCGTTCGAATTCGGAATCGTTTCGCATTTATATAGATTTTTCGCTTTTGAGCTTGATCTTAAGATGCTAAGTGATGATAAGCGGCCATGATGTGAATGAGAAAAAGTACGATATCAACAGCTGACAAGCAAGAAAACCCATTCAAAGCCGAAAATGACAAATCAATCGCATGAAAAGTGTCAATCACGATTTTTTTTCGTTCATCGAATGACTTAATTCGGTATTGGTGAGAGTGAAATAGAAAGAAAGGGACCAAAAAATCTAAGCAGTGCCAAGTACAATCCAGCCATTTTGATTGAATGAATGGAGTAATCAATAATTCAAATGTTTGGCGGGCACACATCAGAGATTTCTCTGTATATCTTATCAATGCAAACATGACATGTAAAATAAATATTTCACACGGTTATTCAGAAAAGTCGAAAATGTGAATCAAACAACACATGCATATAATGTTCAAATATTGAATGAACCAAACAAATATTCAGTGAACATTTTGTGGATCATTTGTTGGAGGGGGATGAGAAAGGTTTGTAAATATCATTTCATTTATTTTTTCCAAAGCATGACTCTTTCAATTTGTGCACTTCAATCAATTCAAGTATAATAGTTGACTGATGTTAAAACGATGGTTGAAGTAGTATGACTCATGACATTTCATGGGATTTCACATTTAAATCACATATTTGAAAATTTCTAATCAAGCACATTTATTAAAATGAAAATGGTTGTGGATTTGGAGAAAATATGCGCAGAGAAATGTAATGTGTACTTTAGCATAATGACCATGTAAATGCGCTGAAACATTTGATTCATCACTTTTTCTGTGGTGTGGTGCACGGGTGAGTGCCATGGGCGTAGCCAGGGGGGCGGGCAGGGGGGTCAGCTGCCCCCCCCTAAACGATTGTCCTCGATTTCTTCAAGAAATTCAAGCTATGAAAACTTAAAAACGATGTAAGAAAACCGAGGACTCTTCGGAAAAAAAACGAGGACATTGTAGGATTTTAGTTTATTTTCTGTGGAAAATACGGAAAAATCTCCAAAATTTTCTCGAAAATCGATAATATAGCGAAAAAAATTTCAAAAAACGGGGACTTTCGTAAATCGTAATTTTCTACAACAATCGAGGACATTTTTTAAATGTCCTCGTTTTTTCTCGGTGATGTCCTCGATTTTTCGGCCAAAATCCAGTTTTGCCCCCCCCTGAAAGAAATCCTGGCTACGCCCATGGTGAGTGCGGGTGAGTGTGTGTCAAATTCACTACTTTTTGCAAATGTAAATACATAACCAGAATACCGGATGGTTGGCTGAAATGCAATGGCTAAAACATTCCATGCAACAACATTGCATTATGTGAATGTGGCCAGTAATCACATTCAGTGGTACACTTAATTCCGACTATTTTCCTAATTAAACAAAAGTGTACGAATCAACACAATGGCTAAACCCGAATGACATTTTGACATCAATATTTATGGCTTGCCATTATCAAATGATATGAGTGTGTGTGTATGGTTTTGTTTTGATCATATTTATCCATCGCTGTGAGCATCACATATCTCATTTTTTTTAATTAATATATTTTTTCCTCCCTAGTAGGTGTGTGCATATGTAAATGGTACAGGCAATTGAAGTGCATTCCAATTCGATTAATTTTCATTTCGTTTGACACATTTGAATGTTCAATGCAAATATTTGAAAATACATTAAACACCAGACTCACATTTTGTACAAAAGGTTATTCATTACATGAAAAATCGATCCGATTCTCTCTATCTCCAACATTTGCTGGCGGTTTTTTTTCAGTTCTGTGTATCATATTTTGCAATATAAATACAGAACACTCGGAATGGCAATGTAATAAAAAAAATTTGGCAATGAACATTTTTCCCGATGCACAACAACACACATTTCATATAATACAAAATATATCACACACATTAAAATGGAGATAAATGATTACACAAAGAGTTGAGTTTAACTGAACAAAAAACAAATTATTCACAACTTGATGTGTATACTTTACACAAACACAGACACACTCACTGTATGAGAGCTGGTGGTGTTGCACACGGCGGCTTCACAAAACGTTCCCAATTTCATATATGGTTGGATGCAGTGTGCGTAATCAGGCATTTGGTTGCATGTTTCGGAATATGCACCCGAAAACAAATTGAATGAACAACATAATTTCATTTTATTATTTGAATTTGTAAAGCATTTATTCATTTCATATATATTTCACCCCCGAAGCGGAAACTAGCAACAATCCGAAAAGCTTTATGCATTGGCCTGAGTAATGGTTTGAAGTCATAAATTCGGAACACAGCTCGGGCACAAGTTTTTTTTTTTCTTGTTCAATTTTTTTTTTTTTTTTTTTTTGGTAATAAATTAATAGTTGCATTGAAGCGAAATGTTTTGCTTTATGTGACAAGCGTAGATGCAAAGCAAAAGCGAAATTTTGTGGCTGTTCGCAACAGTCCGAACGTTGGAAAGAGCCAACCATAAATGTTTGTGTATATATATTTTATGGGAAAAGTAATATCGATTGTTAGTGCATAAATATTGTTCAGCTAGCAAATTCATTGTCAAATAAATTTATTGTTTCAATTTTGACTTTGCATTTTTATGATGGCGGCTTCCTGTCCACCAGATATTTTCCACTAAAATGCATATGCGTACCATTGGAAAGTATTACAACGATAGAGCAATAAATGTTTAGAGCCATCTCGCCACTGCTTAAGGTCAATGTGTAAAATAGAAAATGTTCCAAAGTAAATTGAGTTGGTTGGAAAATCCGATCTATGGATAAATACACCCGCTGCGCTATGCAGCTAGCCTGACAACGTTATTTGACAATGGCTGAAAATGAATGGCCGGTGAATGGTTGAATGCGAATGATAGAAAGTTAAATTAAATATTCATGGAGCCGAATTGATGCGGAAACTGAAATATTCAACTGAAAGCCAGATATTAAAACTCTAAAACCATGACAGACCAGACTAACACAGCTGCCTGCCGTCGATGTGGGGCGTTAAGCACTCCCTTTCGCCCTTTTGAATATGTAACACGTTGATGTGTAATATTTAAATGTTAACCATTTTTTTAGTGGTTCTCTTTAGCTACCTGTGATAAAAGAGTCTATTTTTTACTGAAATATGATGTGCAAACGCACACACTCCGTCTCTTTTTCTGTACCGAATTATTCATTTACTGTACTTTTTTAGTATGCATATACTATGCATGGCATATACTGGGTGCTTAAGTGGACTTTGCGCATCTTATCTGAATGTTCATAGTGCCGTTGATCTGGCGTGTGTTTTTTTTTATTATTTCGTTGAACAGCTCATAAAATTGTGCAGCTGCCCATAAAGAAGTGAATCAAAATGAAAATATGGCTGCGTCCCGTTATTTCGCGTGTACAATGTAGAGTGTATGTACAAGTACATGTACACCTTTTTTTCAGTTTTGATGCAAGTGAGTTTTCAAGCGGCAGAAAAAATCTTTTTCATCTTTTTCTCATTTTTTTTCTCGCTCTCTCTTTATGCCCGTTGATGGTGCTTAACTTTGAAGTCAGAACCACAAACAGATTGAAAGCTCACAAGTAATTTGTTCCATGAGAAGGGTTGAGTCCCCACAAAACTTTTGCTAGATTTTTCACTGTGAACTCCATACAGTACAATGTGCATCTCTCAATCTCTCAACATTTTATATTGCTTGCAATGTGCGAATGGTAAATTCCGAATGGTCGATGCGGAATGTGCATAGCCATAGCAGATAATATTAGCTAATAGGAAATTGGCCTGATTCAATAACAACAACAATATAAAAATTACAAAGCAAACAATGTAAAAAAAAAGAATGGTTTTTGTATTTTGTAGAGCCGGTTTTTTGTTTCTCTCGAGAAATATGAATGGACCGAGGAGATACAAAATCTGGGATTGAATCGAAACAAATGAATAGAACTGTAAACAACTGGCGTATTGCAAATATCAATTGAGCCATACCACTCGAATTCAATGCTACGAAACATGGTGCTATGTGGAAATGTTAAAAACTCAAATAACCGAAATAGAGATTTGAGAGAAAAAAAAGAAGCGAACGAAATAACAGAGTCAGAGAATTGAGTGCACAGCAACCGGATTGGCTTGTGTCCACTGCATATAATCAACTAGCCCCACACAATCTTTTTCTATCTTTTTTTTAGTCATATAAATACTGTAATTTTGCCACGAATGGGAAAAAAATAGCTGAGCTTTGAGAAATGCACATTGTTTCACTTTCACTTTTTTTTTTATTCAAACACGGACAAGGCAATCGGATATGTCCCTTTTTTGGTTGCCGTCATAACCATTTCAATTCTCTTCATGTGTTTCATTTTATTACATTTCATTCATTATGATTGTTTGGCTGGGGTTCGTGTGTGTGTGTGTGTGAGTCTGTGGTGTCGGTATCTGTAAGCCGTTTGTTGTTTTTGTGTGTGTGTGTGAGTGAGTGTTTTCATTTCATATTTCATACGTGATTTCATTTAAACAATTTTTCCGACACTGAAATATAGCAGCCAAGCGTACAACCGTACAGTTTGTCGACTGCGCAATGCATGTCGTTTTCATTGTGAAAACTTTTTGAACATTGTCGTCTTTGTTGCTGTTCTTTTTCATTCTCTTCGTCCTTTTGGTGCGGCTGGTGTGATGCGCACACATTCTCTTGAATTCATATTTATTTATCCGTTTCTCGTTGGACCACGCGTAAAGAGTAAACGAGAAGCGATACTTTTTCGGTAACCGACCGAACAAAAAACACACCAGTGGAAACAGATGAGCAACGGGGAAAAACCCATTACAATGGATAGAAGCTGCATGTATATTTGTTGTAAAACGCAAATCCGCACTGCATAAACATGATTTGTATATTTAGCTTTAATGGTAAGAATCATTGCTGTGGAAATATGAAATGCAAAACACAACACCGAATCGACATTTCAAACAACCAATTCGGCACATTGTCTGCATTTTGGGTGGAGTGGGGGTGGCAAATAAAGGAGCAATCAAGCTATTGTCGCTTCTCTTTTGATGCGAGAGTATTCATTTACAACAACAAAAACACATTTGTTCGCTTTTACGATTTGCATATAGAGAATATTTGCTCTTTCTCTCTCTGTGTATGTGGCACAACAAAATAAATCATAGTTGGATTTTTCTGTACATTTATATATTTATATTCGATCAGCTTTTATTTGAGACATTTTCTATTGTTAGGCATCATCCTTTGAATTTCATTTTTCGATCCAAAATGGACCACACTGAAATGGAGCATTGCATTTTACCAGTTTCGTCGGCAAAGTTTCGCTGGTATTTTCACTTAAATAAAAACCGGAAAGATTTTGTTGTTAGCTGGTAAAAGCAAATGTTGATTTTTTTCTCTTTCCGTTGTTGTTCGTGGCCAACGAATTTTTTTTCTTCTTTATCATAGACATAGAAATACAATGGGATTGAAAATTGTGAAAAACTAAGAAGCCGAATAAAAAAATTACCAGTTTGAATATAGTTTATATTTTACGTGAAAAAGCAAATAACAAAAAAAAAACAACCGAGGCAACAAACATGAAAAACCAAGAGACCGTCAGGCTTCCGCTTTTTCTTCACATCATGAAAACTAACAATGAATCTCATCTGTGATCATGCACATTTATGGGCTTTCATACATTCTGTTTGCGGTATTCATTCTTCTATTTTAGTTTCGATGGATGAAAAAAAATGTATTTTTTCTTCCTGAATAATTTTTTTCGGTTGTTTGTTTGCCCTTTTTGTGTTGCGTTTGGTCGAACATGCGAAAATTGCCATATAATGCTGAGTGAGTAAGTGAGTGAGTGAGTGTGTGTTCAACATCATTGTGTTTTTCATTGATGCTGTCGCACAATGGCAAATGATGCGATACATTGCTTTGACGAAGGGCCGTGTAACCAGTTCCACCGAGCCAATGGTTGAATGGATATTTTTATGTTTGCTATTTGCCCCTTGTGAAATATGAATCAGGCACCGGCTAAAAGCTATGAAATATGCCCATCGTTGTTTTTTTCTTCTTTACTGCGAAACAGCACTCGTGTGTGTTCGATAGCTGTGCTTTAGCTTGTACATTATAGGCACGGCCCAGCCCGGTCAGGACTGACATACCGACACTCACACTTGCTCTCTCAAACGGAACACAGTAAATAAAGATAAACACGGTATAAATTATAACGCTTGATATTTGAAAATGGCATATTTCAGTCGGTTTAATACCGAGTCGTCGAAACAAAATGTCGCCATTTTTATGATCGTCGTATTTTTTATGAAGCGGAATATTTTCAGTTTTTTTTGTTTTGTTTTGTTATGTGTGTGTAGATATATCAAGCCCCTAACAACTGCCACCTCTTAAGAACAATATACACCGTTTATTATTGTCATTTTTTATTTTTGATGTACCGTATTTCATAATCAAATTGAATTTTACGCCTCCAGTAATTCAACATTACGCGTAATTTTAGTTAATTTTTTGTTTTCGTTGATTTTCTCCATTTTTTTGTCTCCCATTCTTTTAAAATTGTCATCAAAAAATATACAAGATGTAAATCGAATGAAACGTAAGCTCAATGATGATGTTACTGTGCAGCTTATTGAAGTGAAATGGCAATGACATTTATTCTGTTTGTCATCTCATTATAATGTCATACCCGATTCAACGGACAATTCAAAAAGTTCGAGAGAGAGAGAGAGATAGAGAAAAGAGAGGCAAAGTAAAAGCAAGAGAACAAATGCCAATAACTTGTCAAGAATGAAATTCAGATCGAAATTCCAGACAAAAAAGCGCACATTTATTGTGTCTATGGATTTATTTCATTGTATTGCAATGAGAAAAAAAGCTACGACTGAATTCTGCCGTATCAATTGTATTTGTATCGAGCTTTGGAAATTGAATGGCCTGCTCCAGTTTAAAATTGGATTCGAATTCAGTAGAATGATGGCGAATTCGATGGAAAAACAACTTTTACCTTGGCATTTAAAAGCAGTAAATATTCGAACAGAAGTCTTTCGAATAAACAGTTTTTATTGGATGCAAGAAAAAAACACCAATGAATCAATTGAAAGCTATTTCTCTTGATTTTTCTTTCCAATGTGTTTTACTATTGCTTAATGCATGAAATTAATGTATATTGCCGTTTTATTTGCAATCAACGTCAATTTTAGAGTTATTTTCATGAATACAAACGCAACAAACAAACAAAAATCCAACATTTTAGAAGATTAAATTCAGCGAACGGAAATGGTTTGATTGTCGATTTAACATGCTCGAGCTGATGTTGAAATGAGTTGGTGGGCGTGTTTAAGTACCTCTTAGAGGCTGATGCCCCCTATAATGATTTCATTATTGTGCTACCAAATCAATATTATTTCTATTGAAATTCAACGCTCTCGTCAAAGCGCATTCAACGTACTGGGAAATCGGAATCTAGCTAACTTGAATCGAATTAGTCAACTAAGTTGACTCAAGTTACTTGATGGTACCCAGCCACACATACTCATAAATGATGAGCTATTGGCTACAAGTCGTGCAAGAAAATGTGTAAAATTAACGCTGATTTCATAACATTCGCACTTCAAGAGAAGTTCGTCGACAGTAAAATTCCATTCGGAAACAAAGTAAAAACGAGAAGAATCTGAATGTAAAAAAGAAAATGAAACCGTTTTACACACCGTGTCACACTCAATTAGTATCTTCCATATTCTAATTAATATTATTCTACTTTTTCATTTTCGTTCGTTATTATTCTGCGTCAACAGCAGTTTCATGCAATATTAAATTGGCATAACAGCCTCAGCGAAATAAAAACCAACTCTTTTTCACACACTGGATGTGCTCGGTTGTGTGTGTGTGTTTTAGATTCCATTTCAGTTTAAATAAATGACAATACGAGCATGTGCACAATGAATATGATTATACAATCAGTTGGAATGTGTCGTACGACTCTTCGTTTCTATATTTACCCAAAACTGAATCGAAACTGTTTCAATGTCTGGGCTTGTGTCAACGAAATTTGATAACAGTTGAATAAATCATGTAAGGTAATTTGGCAGTAGGCGAAACTTCTGCTTCATGTATTTTAATCAGATTTTAGCACACCGAAAAGCTTAATGCCGAACATTCGAATGAAGAATGAATTTGATCTCCTGAATTTAAGTAAACGGAAGACCATATCATTCAATGTCATATCGTTTCAGCCATTTTATACACACTCTCTACGTCTCCAGGTCCTCACATGTAGCCCAGGTTATTCGGTGTGTGTTTGTATGTACGTGAATGAGCGGTCGAGCGAGTGAGTGAGTGTTAATGAATGCGTTATATAAAATGACAATATTTCACAAATGTTGAAAATGAATAACGGAAACCAACATATTGTCCCGCACTCAAATGTCATGATATGATTGATTCATTTGTCATTGTCTCCAACAACAAAACTCAGCCGAAAAAACACGAATACAGTATGTATTCGCTCAATATTTTTAATTGGCTAGACATTTGAGCTGATTTCACATTCATGATGTGTTGCGTACCATTTAAAAAAGCAAAACTCTTAGTTTTTCGGAATTCTGATCCACACCAAATTCGTTGTTTAAATAAAATGTTAGACAATTACTTTAGACAATTTCTGTATATACCCATTTCTTGGAAGTTAATTTGCTTAAAATGTTTTCATAAACTTCCATGCGTACACCTTTTTTCGGTGCACTGAATTCAATGGAAATTCGTTCTTTTGTCCCAAGTTTTCATCCGAAAACACAAAATGGCACTCAACCTTTTTCCGCCAACATATAATGATATGTTGTCAATATGTTTGCTTTTAAATGGAAGGCACATTGACACTCTTCAAACCCCTTTTTGCGATTACGAACCAATTTTACGATGGAATAAATTTGTTGAATCGAAACTTTCGAAATCAAGAGATCTCAAAAAGTCAACGTTCAATATGATTCGAATAAAATGACAATTCAAACGTCTACCATTTATTATCTTAGTAATTAGCGCTTCCACTTGATAGAACTTATTTGAACAGAGACATTTTAGCTTTCGATTCGCTTGCTGCACACAGCAGCAAAGACAAAACGAATAAAATTCAATTGTATGCAAAAAAGGGGGATGAAACCATTTCAGTGATACCATTTTTGGGATGTGTCGAAAGTGTAATGACATTATGTGAGAGCTTAGTTTGAAATTTAACGTTTAGTTTCACAGAAAACAACGTTCAAATGAGTGCCTAGAACATTGGACAACATGTAGAATAATAAATTAATTTCCAACGAAATCGCTTTTATTGTCTTTCTCTCTCCCTCCCTCCCTCTCTGCCTATATCAGAATGGTGTAGTTTCATTGTACCATTGCCAAAATGAACATAAACATCGATTGATTAAGATAATGAACAGCATTAAAACATGGAACACACCAACCGAACCATACGGATTCATTGTTGTTTTTAAACAAAAACATTCAATTCGTTTGTATAGTTTCAATAGGGAAAAACACTCGAATTTTTTCCATCGTCTGCACTTGAATTCTTGAATGCTTCAACTTTTTTCTACATCCCCCCGCCCAACTTGTACCGTCTTTGTAGTGTTTTTATTCCGAACAATTACTGGATTGAATTGATTAAACACGTTTAATGAAGCAATCATATATTTGATTTTCGATGCGCTGTAGCTGAAACTGAGCTTAAGAGGCATTTTTTTCTGCTGCAGTTAAGCAAAGAAGCATCAAGTTCGGTTGCAAAACCAAACGCAGCAGTTGTGTTAGTTTAAGCTCTTTCAAAGAACGGCGATTTATAGTGATTATTAAAATTTAAATATCAGCAGTTGTAAAATCCAGCTGCAGCGAACATTATTATTTCTTTTTTTTCCACTCGCTACTTGCCTCTTTCTCTCACTCTTGTTCATGAAGAGTGAAATATAAGGCGAGGAAAATGTTTGCCGTTGTCAACTTAGATCCAACAGATAATTTGCATTAAACTTGGAAGCAATGTGCGTGTGTTTTTTCGTTTTTTTGTTGCTTTTCGTGCTCTTTGGTATGCAGAAGCTGTTTTAAGTGGGTCGTTAAAATCATTTCAATAATTATGCAGCGCGAGACCGACGACATCGATAGCATTAAAAACGGATGAAAAGACGCTTACACAAACACATTCACCAGTATTTTTCTTCGGTTTCTTCGGTGGATTTGCGCCAGACGTTTGCTTTGCCTATAAAATTCCTTCAATCAGGCAGTGTGTCCTTATTGGTGTAGTTAGTATGGATTGCAAATTTAATTTATGCTGAAAGTCGACGAAGTGCTACTCGACTTTCAAGCGAAAAAAGCACACCCATACACACTGTACCCAGCCATTGAAAAAATGATGTGAAGTGACGGAAACAAAAACAATGTTCAATTGACGAGTGATGTTTTTCTTAATTGAGACGAGTTCGAAAAGCGAAATGTTGCCGCGAACATGGGAAATTGAAAAAAACAAGCTTTTTTTCGCCTCATGTTCGCTGGAAATTCAATTGTACATCGGCTCATCGGATCACCCTTATTCTCGATTCTGGGTAGAGACCCATAATTTTGCATTGCGTATGCTATGCATCAAGCGAAGCAATCGATTGGGCATTTCAACACGGGTCTATGTACGATTAGTCGATGTAATTTGGTGTGTGTGTGTCAGTGTGTGCGCGTTCATTTACGTTTAATTGTAATTAGATTTTCCATTGACGTTGAGGCCAGAAGTCTAGCATTCTCTCGCGCGCAAAAGACCTCTACCAACTGAACCGACTGAATACTGAACCAAATGGAAAATATTGATAATTGCTTGGGGTGTGGTTTACATTCGTGAGTGGTGATACTTGACGCCACCAACAACATTATGTTATGTTTTGTCTGTGTGTGTGTATGCATTTTGGTTATACACCCTGACACTTGACACCCCAGTGTGTAAAATGCCTATTGCGACCGATGGTACAATTTCATCACATTTCACTCCCTCACTCTCTCTCTCTCTCTCATTCCCAAAGTTAAATAGATTAAAAGCACTTCTTGTTTCGATGATATTATTCGCTTCACTGATTACGGCTTGTGGCTGCGGTGGCATATGAAAGTTGTCAGAATATGCACGTAATAGATCGTGAATGCAGGTACATGGTTGGCGCGAATCACACTCAAAATTAAATCAATGCGAGTGTGTGTCTGCGATTGCAGCAAAAAAAGCTAAACCTGTCCGAAGTAGAGAAATGGTGACACACACACACACACACACACACGCCTGTGAGACGGGGAAAAAAATCTGATTATCGTTCCTCAAGTCTGAGTAAACACACATCTTCCAAAGATTGAATTTTCTCGGAATCGTTCGTCGCTGTGCTCTGTTTGCGAAGTAAATGTTATTCAAATTGATACTCTTATTTTATGTCTGCGTATCAAAATATTATGATAAATTTTCTGATGAGCCAATTAAGCCAAGTGAGAAACGATGATAAAACTTGGCCTTATCTCAAATATTCGAAGAAAACGACATTCATTGAGAAGGTTTAGTTAATAATTTCGATCGATGAAAGCAAATGCATTCACTCACAGTGAAGATTATAGTGCAAGGCATGAACGTTAGTTATGGGCGCTGTCGACGGATTTATCAAAATCATTCAAAGTGGATATTTACCATACTGAGGCAGATAGTGTGCAGCAGCAGCAGCAGTAGCAGCGGCAAAGAGAGAGATAGAGTATATATTGGATCTAAACGTGATTTACCTAACTAAATCGGAGAATTAATATTATAACGTTATCAAACATGGCATACGCAACAGAAACAGTCGTAAAACATATCCCAAGCCATCTGCCGTATACATCATTAGTTTCGTATGGAAAGCGCGTTACACAGTCACTGCTGTACTTGCACATATTCACTGAGCCCAGGATGCCATGTACAAAACGCAAGTGACGTGAACGAATGAATTGGAGATTTGGCTCAACAAACGAAAGCAGTTTCCATATTCTTCATGATAAACTGATTTATCTAACGATGCTTCTATGTGTTCATTCGGCATTTTGTATGGTTCATAAAATTCTGATGATGCCGTCTTGCTACTACGACGATACATGTGTATCGATACACCGGTAAATCATATTAACAATGAAAATCATTAGACAAAATCCATAATCGTAATAACGTCAAATGTTTCTACGTAAGCCTCGAAAAAATTCATTTCAATGGTCTCAAGTGCATGTTTCAGTGTAAAATTCATTTTATGTCTGATTTTACAAATTAGTTACATGTCTGCAAAGTTATGGCTTTGTATGCTAACTTTATGAATAGATAGACCAAGTAATGATTTATATATTCGATGTGCCAACATTCACACAGTATATCGCTCGCGCTTGTCGCTTGGATCACGTTCTCGAGGGGTGCATACTAATTTTGCTTGATGAGTTTTATTTAGTGCACACTCCATACACACATCACATGCACAAAAAATAGTGGTGCTGCTGAACTGATGCCGTTTTTAAATGGATTTAAATTGAAATGAATAACTTTTTTTGGTATCACGTTTGGCACAAGAGCTAAAAAAATGCCACCAGAGCTAGAGCTTTAAATGCATTTCTCTTGGGACAACAAAGTGCGAATTGAAATCCAAATTGTAACTTTCTGAATCAGCATTATTTTATTCAATGAATCAATTTTTTTCGCTGTAACAGTTTACAGTACAAATTTGCAGTCTGACTAAATCGAGATGAGATAAAATTGACAACAACACGAAAACATAGCATACAAAAAATATGTTTCACATTATAACATGTGAACAACGTAAACGAATAAATAAATCGCAATCATAAATTTCTTGTCAGTGGTTTTTTTGTTAGCTGTTGAAGCTCAGTCGAATGTTTGACGTCGTAGGTGGTTGGGCTGTTTAAAGTGTGAAACGATCATCTTAAAAGCACACACAAACTTTTTTAATCTGCGTATTTTGTTCGACGCAATAAGTTGACATACACACACACAAAGCAAGAGATATAGAGAGCGAGAGAGAAACGTACCGAATTAAAATTCAAACAAACCATCGAGGGGAGGGGGGGGGGGTAGTTGGGTGTTGAAAAAAAGAACTTGATTTATCGTATGAAATCCCAAATACCAATTTGTTTTCTGCACGAAATAAGAAACAAGAACAGTGTATTCGAACGGGGGTCGGTTTGTATTTGTCTCATCAACACATTGTTTTTTGCGTTCTTGTTCTCTATGGCTCGTCCAGTGTGTGCGCACTTTGGCACTTTTTCCAGCTTAAATCGATTTTTTTTGCTGTTTATTCTCTAACGTTTGTACACTTTCTCGCCTTTCGGTTTATTTGAACTTATGTCACACTCACACACATACACCACTTGTTCACATAATCATCTATCCATTTGACGCCCAATGTGCTTCTTTCATTCGCTTTGGCGGCTTTGTGGTTTCGCACAGTATGAAAAAAAAAGAAAAAAGGGATTTTCCCATCTATTTTATAGACAATGGCAAGCGACAGTCCACATTCCGTGAGGGTACAATGTACACGGTGTAATTGTGTTTGTGTGTATGTATGTGTGTGTATGCACAGGACAAGCATATGAATCAATCGATAGACGTAAAGAAATAGCGATGACACATATTCGAAACCATCAATAAAGTCAGCGAAAGTTGATGGTGTTTTTACTTCGAACAATTGACAGCGAAAGAAAAAGCTATAGATAATCAATGAATGGAATAGACAGTAAAATTTACATCTTCACTGAAATACCCATCGAGGAATTTGCTGACCAGTGACCAGAAACGAGTAACTAGCCCTTTTTATACACCATTTAGCGGTTAAATGATGTGAATGTTTATGCAGTGACGCTATCACTACTCTACTTGCTCACCGTCACTGGACAATCGCATCAACCAGCACCCTGAAAATAACTTTCCTTGGATATTTCTTAATTTTATTGGATTTTTGATGAGCAATCTTTGGAGATAATGCTTGAATTGAAGTTAGAACTTTGACCTCTTCATCTGTAAAGGTTCAATTGGTGCGCGACTTACTAAAAACCTTTTAGTATGAGACACTATTAAGCAATAAATATAATGACCGAAGAATAAGAGCGTCTCAAGCTGCCAATCCGCTTTCATTAATGCCAATTTAAAGAAAAAAAATCAAATGTGCCACATTTTCCGTTTTATCAAAATTCAAAAGTACCGAAACGTATGGGAAATAAATAAATAAGAAGGGTCGTCAAGAGCTTCGGGTGTGTGTTGTTCGTTTTCATGTGAATCATGCCTCGGTCGAGTTCGATTGAGTGGCAGCGATCCAAAATTGAACAAATTTATTGGCAATAAGCAACATATTTGCTCTTTATTGATAAATGGACTCTCTTTCTCTCTTTTCCTCTCTTCAAAAGTTGATCAATTCCGTCTTTTGACATGCTCTAGGCAAGCACAGACACACTGGCAAAAGCCAAATAATAGAGCCAATACACAATTTTTATGTGCATATTTGCAACTTTGATTGCTTTGTTATGATTCAATATATATTTTCTTAAACTCGAATTGATATGAAATGAAAGGAACAATAACAGAAAAAATCGATTTTTACGTCGACTGACGATGTGGAGTGCATGCGAAACTGGTGAAATCAATTTTTCGATATAATACACGCTTCATAGTGGATATTATATGAATATATATATATTTGGAATTTCGCATTTTAACGACATTATTGCTGACGAAACGATAGTGCATCGGAAGTCATTGTAACCGTTGAGCATTCGGTCAAAATCAGAAATATCCTGAATTATTCATGTAATTTTATTTGAATTGGTTGAATCCGTCAATCGATTGACAGTATGTGTTTGGAAATTCTTTTTTGATATTTTCTCATGGGGCTTGAACAAAAAAAACTGATTGAAAAAGTGGTTAATTTTTTTTCCATCATATTTTCGCCACATTCTACATTATAAAATTGTGATATGTGTTCGCAATGAAACGATGACGATGCAACAGAAAATCCGGTGTGTTTATTTCGATCGACGAATCTCGTGTCACATAACATAATTTGTATGTAATAAAGTGGAGAATTATTGAAATTGGCAGTTTCATGTGTGAAAGTGGAGCAACACTCTTTCTCTCCCCCGTCAGTGTCGGTAAGTTTCCAATTGCTCTATACTACAGGCACACATGCACGGTATACAACTTAAACAAATTGTAAGCATCTAAAGTGCTACCACGGAACGCTGAATTACAATTCACTGTATTTAATATTAAAATAAATCGCAGCGAAAAAGTCGGTATTATGTAATAATTGTGTGTTTTTGCGTGTACAATTTGAGGAACTTCTGAGCTACTTAAACAAAGTAAGCATTTTTCCAGACGGTAGTTTTCACATGTGATTCGGATATACTATAATAACAACGAATAATTTATAGATCAAAAACAGGGTATTAAAGAAAATTATAGTTTCACAAAATGCACAACATTAACATCTCTCTCTAACTCTCGCGTCGTGTCTGCGCAACGACAGAGAGTGTCATTATATCAGTGATTCACTCGCTTTGAACAAATGAAAATATAAAGGAAGCATCGTAAACGGCACAGTTCATAAAGGTAACAGTTTATGCTGTTACCGCTCTTTCTCTCTCTCATTGAAATTTTTAACCATTTCAAAATACCAACTGTAAGTACATTTAATTCATTCAGTGGTTTGTGTGTTTTCAACTCCAAACAGTAACCGAAAGAAATGCGTTATTCACTTACTTTGCTTCTTTTTATTCATCATGCCTTTTTATGGCACGGTGATAGGAATACTAAAGATGCTAAAAATTGCATAAAATGTAACTACACATTTATAGAAACAAATGAAGCACTCTCGCTTTTATTTGGATTAAATTCATGTTTTTTTTTGTGTCTCGCTTTCTTTTGCCTTTCATTTACGACGTGAATGGACGGTGTTAAAATGTTGGCACAAGAATAAAACATAGAACAACTATGAGTGATTTCGGCACAGTTTTAGGCAATCATCTCTCATTCATCATCTCAAATCGTTTGGCAGCCATGCCAGTAAATCGTCCATCATTAACTAAATAATGCCATTATTTGTGCGCCATAATGGTCAATCATTAGAATTAAGCTACTAAGCTTGATAAACAAGCAGAGGTTTCAGCACTGTCATTTTCCCAGTTTATCGCATCGAAACGGCGAATCAACTCGATTAACACGAATTCATCAATTTTTCATGCGACCACGAAATCATAAGAGATTTTATACCAATGGACAATGCCTATGTTCATCGATAATTTGATTAAACTTATCAACCATTTGGGGAGAAAAAAAATCGATTTAATTTGCTCATCGTTTTTTTCTTTTTTTCTCGTTTATTGTTTGGGTTTGCTTTCATCATATAATAATCGAAAATTCAATCAAATCAAAAAGGAGTAAACTTAATCTGGGGTTTCAGCAAAAATAAACTCAATTTACAATGGAACACACACACGCACACACAAAAATGTGCCGAACGAATCGAATTTCAAAATGTGTACAAATAGTAAAAATGAATTAAAAATGTGTGTTCCCATTTTCATTAGCTTTAAATGAAATTGCGCGAGTGGTTGGTTACCATTGCGGATACTTCATTATCATGAGAGAATCCTTAAACTTTGCTAATTAAGATGAGTTTTCTATGTAAATACAATTGCAATGGGGGCGGGCAAAATTGCGATCCATAAAAACCCTAAAAATACACAAATACTCGTTTCAGCATTTTATTACTGTTGAACTCAAATAGAAAATTTTAAATGTTATTTTCCATCTTGTTGCTATTCGAGCAATTGGCAACAAAATTCGAACATTCACAAATGAAATCACATCAAAAAACGGGTGAACATTGGTTTTGACTGGAGAATTAAACGAGATGAGAAATTGTTGGGGAAAACAACATGCCGTTAACATTGGCATCGTTTATGCTGTGGTCGCAATTCAAGGTAGATTTGATATAAGTCAATGTTTGAGTACATCGTCGAATCTATATCGAATTTGATGTGTCGAAGCATCTTCTTCCTCCTTATCATCCACCTTGGTGCTCTTGCCATCTCAGCCTAACCTGTTTCGAATGTTTCGTTTATCGTCTCACCCTCGAAATGCTATTTTGCACATTCAATTCAGCGCAATCACATTCTAATTGGAACGAATAATTGTTTGGTTGAATATTTCCCTCTTATTGTGATCCCATTTTCGTTGTGGTATTGAATAATGAAATAAAACGACCAACCGTGCCAATGATAAAATACATGGCTTTCAATTCAATGGCTTGAGGTTTTCTTGTATATGTTCGCCTGTGTGTCACTGTATTTTTGCACATTTCCATGAATACATTCAAGCAGAATACAACAGCATTCGATGGCACGGTGTACGCCATCGTTTTATTTGCCATCGAAGCAGGTCGCCTGTGCATATAATCAACGAAAAAAGCACCGGCCAATGATTTCATGTTTGAATCTACTTTAAATTGTGATGGACGTATACATAAATACGTAACGACATTTTCCTTTGGCTTTTGTAACCCCAGGAAACATAAACATATACATGAGAATACGGTGTTCCGTTTACACTGTCTAGTAGACAGTGTCTACCATTTTACTCTGCATTCATACTATTTCCCTATGTCTATCAAATCATGCTAAATAATTTTTACCTCAAAATTAGGTTTTGTGTTAATAGGAAGATAAAAGCCGATACAACAATGAAAAAAAGGAGTTGCCGTTATGTTATCGGCTCGGAAAAAGGCGATTATGCTGTGCGTTCAATGTGAATAAATGACCGGATAAAAATAAACATGGGATTCTGATCATAGGCAATCATTGTCGATTTACATTGTCAGTGTTAATTATTTTTTGAAAATTGAAAAATCAACCAAATGCTGACAATGTTTACAATGGACAAGGAAGGAAGAGGCACACTGTTGCGCAAATTACCCTTCAACGGGGTTGTCTTCTTCTCTTCTGAGGCACTTTTCAGTTCATGAGCTACTGTCAATTAATTAATGGGAATGGTTTTATCAATGGATAAACACATTCCTCATCTTCTTGGAAATAGCAGTATTTATTTGGTTGTATCTTATTTTCGAATTGTAAACTGAAAGAAAATTCATTTGATCTTTGGCGTTCGAAAAGAGAAGTTGTTCTAGTTTTGTCTAAAATTGGATGTTTTTGTCAACGATAAAGAAGATTTATAGTCAATATCAGGGACATTTCATTCAAACCCTTTATTCCTTTTATAAGAAGATTTTTCCATTATTTTTAACTTGATACTAAAAATATCGCCCAAGATTAAAAACTTCCTACTTTCACAACAAAAGGGCGTTGTGAACACATTAAATCAAGTTGCTTTGTTGGTTGCCGCATTTAAATGATTTGATTTAATGTTAAATCAAAACCATATGCATTACGTTTTGGAATTTATTTCAATGTCAAATTGCATTTCAAATTGTCAGCAGCCAAATAAGTTTAAGATTGAAATTGGAGAATAATGACATGTTGTAATTCAACATTGACTCGATGTGAACAAAACAAACGAAGCCAAAATTGGTATAATATATTATTTTCAACATGAAAACACTATGTCACATTAAATTTCAAAGCATATTGTGAATGTGAAATGAGAACAGATTTTACGGAATGTTGATTCGAAATTCATGGGCATGCAAACAGCACAATTCCACAAACAGTGTTTGAACGTGTTTCACTGCAAATGACTTGAGCTAAAGCGATGTTAATTAGCAAAATGTGTTCGTGTCTGTGTGAGAGAGAGAGAGAGAGAGGGAGACAAAGAGAGAGAGAGTGTGCACATTGTATGGGGATGAATTGATCAACTTTTACCACTGGCATTAATGCACGAAAGCCCAAATTTATTACCACAAGTACATACGATGGCCAAATTTCAATTGCTCTATAATTAGTGGACAATATGGAAGGAACATTTATTATTGACTGCTATCCAATAAATGTATATGTTGTTGTTTATGGAATATCTAGTAGCGAACGGTGCTATCGCACCGAGTTCGATGGTTGTGCTTTTGTGTGGGTGGCTTTCGTGTTTTTGTGTGGTGTTGGTGTTTTGGTGACCATTTTCAAAATGGTTGAATGTTGGTTGTATTTTGATGTGTATGCACCGAATAGAGATTGATCTGATCAACTCTTTGTATTGTTTGGTTGTATCATCAAGACAATAATTTATGGTTCGCTGGCGGCATGGTTACCATGCGACTAAAATTCATCTAAATAGGGTAAATGGAACCAACGTAACGTAATACAGCCGAAAAATGAGGAGCGGAACCAAGAGACTTTGCATATAACATGGTGTACCTTGTATTTTCCCCAAAGTCGGTTGCTTGCTCTTATCTCATATTCTTTACATTCGCAATGCCACATATTTTATTCATAAATTTTTCGTTGATGAAATCGAAATGTGAGCGTCGATTCACCCGGGCGTACAAAAACAATCAGTATGCGCACATCGAACGAATAGATGTGTTTTGAGAATTCTTGGTGCGAAAAGATGAGTCATGTCTGACGTTTTGAATACCAATATATTTATATTGCAACTCGAGAGACTTGACGCTTCGTTATTTGCAAGATATTCAAAGAGAATCGTTTGTAAGATGCTTTATAAGCTGTTTGGACGGACAACAGTTTTGCAACAAGCTTTGTGATTCACAAAAATCCTGCTTCTCGAATGAATTAATTAAAATAAAGAATTTCTTTCTGCTTCAATTATTCTTATCAATTGAAATATTAAGAAACAAAAACAAGATGTTGATGCTGCTGACGTTTCGTTGCTCAGTTCAGATTTTTGCATATTTTTCTATTAAAAATGTAGTACTTCTTCAACTTGTTGAGCTGTAACTTTAGAAGATGCTTAGAGTTTTCAAGTTTTCAATTTTTCAAATAAATAATCAACAGCCGAAACATGAGCCGATTTTAAACATAAACGATATTGTCTGGCAATAACATTATAAATGTTCAAAAGTTTTGTGAAGCTGCTTATTTTTCATGGATGATTAAAATTCATGGATTTTAATTTTTCGTAATACAAAACCTATCCAATGCATGTACCATCAATAAAAAAATAATTCTACAGATAATTCTATTCAATTGATGAAATACGATCCAAGCAAATTATAATAGAGCAGCTAGATAAATATTGTACGTTTCATTTTTCCATTGTTTTCAGTAGAAACTCCGATCCAGAAACAGAATTTCAACAGTTTTCAATATGTTAATTGGAGAAACGCTCAGAAAATGAGAGAAAAAAATGTTAATATGATGTACGGCTTAATATACTGGATCGGTCCGGACAGAAGTCAGCATTCAAATCAATTCAACTGAATTGAATCGCATTCATTTAGTGCTCAATCAGGGAGCAAACGATACAATGTACAAAATATATCAGAGATAGCGGCATGAATGCACAATCACAAACGATTTACTCTTTCGAATTCATCAAACTACCTCCAATTCAATAGAATGTGGTGTGATTGCGTGTGTGTATCGATATGCAGTTTGATTGAAAAATACATTGCATTTTCAGGCACTCTTTTGTTTTTAAGCAAATAGAATGCACCAGAGCGGCCAGAGAATGAGAATACAAAGTCGATGATTTGATAAATGGAATGAGATACAAAATTGCTCATTGTGCAATCGATCAAAGTGTAACAGCTTTACATTTAATTTTCGCATACACAAACATTTGTTTTAACGCCAGCTATTGTCCATACACAGGAAAAGACAAGATAAAATTGCATAGTGTGCTTGAATACACACAGGTAAATGTTATACAATTGCACCAGTGTATGACACAGGAAAGAGATGGCACACACATACAAAGAGAGGGAGAGAGGGAGAGAGACATGGCCGCACATCCACAGTGAAGCTACCGAGAGCAAGATAATGAAGCAGTGTGGAACAGAAAAAAAAACACACAGAGAGAGAAGCAACAACAATACTAAATACGAAACGTCATGTGTGCTGTGAGCCGCACTGTATTTGATGCACGGGGGCCATTTATGAGTGTATGTGATAATCGATATACATGTATTTGTGGTCGATGCTTATAATGGTGTGTGGCTGTATGAAATGACATATAGAAAAGTGTGACAAGTGCCGACGACAGACTATAAAATTTATTCTACAATGTAAAATAGCAATTGTGGTGAATGACAATGGCAATATTGGCTATTGTTGTTGTTATTGTGGCTTTTCCACCACTTTAGCTCACTCTCTCTCTCTCTCATTCCACCTGTGTGTTAATTGATCGCAAACGCAAAAATGTCTATTGCTGTAGTTGTACACACATGGAACGGGTGTAAAACTCACACAAAAGACACAAACATCCAAACACATACTCGGCTTCGATTATACTCACAATTTTACTTACACGCGTGCCAATGAAAGAACTGATGAATATATCGACTAATTAGCCGATCATGAACAACAACAAAAAATAATTTATTTTAAATTGTAAACGTGCCACTTGTGTTATTTATTTGTAGTGTGAAAAAAAAAGTACAATTCGTAGCCGAGTTTATTTGTCCGAAAATTTTCACACGTCGACAGATTAAAATGCGCATTATTGTTTCAAACGTTGAAACAATTTGTTGATTGTATTGAATGATTCAATATTTGTTCAATAAATTCACCATCAAAATTGCAGTCGTCTAGATTGATTGTTTGACCGAAATTTAAGTTAGAAATTATCGAATGCTAATATTTTACGTCGGTGCACGACCAGATGTCACAAAATTCAGTTTATTGTTTGAAACTCATTTAATTTCGATTTCATTTAAATCATTTATTTAATAAAAGTGTTAACTCGAATAGCCGGTCGAGAGCGAGAGAAAAAGAATGGCCAATTCAATGGAATTGAATAATAGTGTGTAAACGTAACATGACATCATTTATTCATACAAAGAAAACATTTTCATGTCTTTTTGAATTTGGGGCACATTGAACAGACAGTTCATTGAATGAAAGAAGACATTTTTTGTTCTTTCGATATTTTTCCGGCCAAACGACACGTAATTAGTTTGGTTTGCTGTTGTGTTACTTGTATTTTTTTTCTTTTTTGTCAAGGTTTTTTTCTTTATTCGGTGAATTTGTGAAGCCGACAAAAATACACACAAACTTTCAATAATATCGGGTTTTAGGTTAAGTTTGGGATTTCATTGTTGTAATAAGAAAATCGAACTTACCAAATGCAAAACCGTATTAACCACTTCACGATTTGAAACCTGACCAACTTCGATCAGTCCAATTAGAACAGCAAATTTTAGATTATCTGTCATTGACATCCTGACGACCTCTTCGGGTCGTTTGATATCGCTGTACGGTGGACGTGTAAGGTCCGCCATTTTCACCGTTTTTTTTTATTATTTCTCGTTCCCTCTTGAAAACTGTGCGACAAATTTGTTGATTTGGTTTAGTTGTAGGGGTGCAAAAAAAATGTGGATATCTTTCAAATATCCTTCATTCGGATAAGATAAGTTATGTTCCAAGGAAATTGCATGAATGTTTTTTTTTTATTTCAATTCAAAATCCACACAATGAACGTTTAATTTTGATAAAGTATTTTATTGAACTTTGTCGATTCTGTTGTTGATTTATTATCTTTTTTTAAGGTTTTTCCATGATTTCACTCACTTTTTTTTTAAAGTCATTTCAAAAACATCAACAAAAAAATCCACGACATTTACACTGAACGAAAACAAAACACAAAAAACTCTGATTTGAATTTGTTTCGGCGGCAATTTAAAATGATGATGACAAACAAATGCACACGATTAAAACACATTTACGATGAAATCGGATGAAAGAGAGGAAAATTGGTGGAACACACAATACAAAATGTGACAAAAATTATAATCGCTTGGTCTGAATAAAATGCATTGCTAATTGCCACTGAGCGAATTCAAGCCGATAGTACAAAACACACACAAAAAAACTCAAGAGAATACATAAATTTTGACGGATAATTTATCGGATAAACAAAGAGGAAATCCAATCGAATTAGTTTGATTTAGACTCTCTATTTCACTTTGCAATTGATACAATAACAAGCACTGCGCATTCAGCCATATTGGCGTATCGCCTACAAAATTTCGTGTTCTGCTACTTTCAGCCACTACCACTGCTGCTTTGGCTATTTGCTATTGCTGTTGTTGATTTTTGATAATAATTGTCTGCTGTTTTTGTTGGTATTAAGCGAATCGACAAAATAAAGTACAATCTTAACTAAAAATTCAATAATAAACTGTCTCACACATTAATGTAAAAGTCAATTGGGTATTGAAGTTTTTTTTTCTTCTTGATATTATTTCTGGTAATATTTCACTGTGTCGCTGTCTCAGAGTCGCGCGATTACGTACTACACACAAGACCAATCGCTTGAACCTGATGTATCGCTTCGGATGGAATCAGCAACTTGCTGTATTGAAACTGAAAATCCATGATAGCCAACTGAATACGGCAAAAAAAACCGTCAAAAACGCACGTTAGATGTGACTGACGGTAACTTAACATCGGCCGTATGTGTGTGTGTGTGTGCGTGTGCTTGTGCATACCGTTCATATACAAACACTCACACATCTCAGTGTTTATGTATCCGATGCGGTATCGTACGTGTTCTAATGTAATGCTGCTGGCCCGTTGCCTAACAGTGTCTGCGTGCTCACAGTATTGTTGTGCAATTTTTACAATATGAAGATACGCGCGCGTATATCATGAACCGTAATTTTTCCATTGTTGACGCCATCCGGACCGTCTTGCACATGAGATACACACATATATCTACATCAACACAACGTCAGTGTGAATCAGTTGAGCGGATATAATCAGTGTTGCGTTTCCACCGTTCTTTTTTTCTCCTTTCGATGTATGTGTGGAATATGTGGTACGATTGGTAAATAACACAAGCATACGCTTCTAAATAATACACAACAAAGCACAAGTCAGAAGACAGGTGAAACAATGTCGGAAAAATTCACTCTTTGACAGTTTCGATAAATGAATATGCGGTTTGCGTCATGGATTTTGACATATCCAATACTTGCCACATATGTGACGGCGAAGATATACGTAAATATTGGAGAAATCGCATTCATTTGTTGGATACATGTTAAAAGCACTGAATGTCGATAAAATTTCTATTCGATTATTGCTTAAACAAATATCAAATCTCATATTCGGGATGTTCAAATAAGTAAAAACATATCTGATAAAAATTAAAAATTATCTCATAAGATTCTCCTTGTTATGTAAACGATTTTTATTTCGCTTGAATTACGTAAGATGGCGCCACTATGTCTCGGTCCAAAAAATATTTGCAATCAAAGTTAAAACAAAAACACAATCAAAGTGTTGATGACACTATATTGCGATTTTCGATGACATAACATGCAATTTATATAAACAAAGACTACACTTCAATAACATCTTAAATGATATGCAATTGGCGATAGTCGACAAAATACGTATACATTCGACACACATGATTAAATCGTAATGTTTTTGTTTTCTGTGCCTTCATTCTAAACAAAGAGGTATAGATGAGATTGAATAAAGACAAATCTATGTGCGTCAATTTGTCTATTTGTCTCGCTCATTATTTAGCGAACGATGAAAAATAAAATACCAATGAGAAGAGAGTTGAAAAGTTATTGTTGATGGATTTCATTTAAACGGATGAGAGATTGAAATTGGAATGTAGTGGAATTTTTTTTCGTTTTGAAGTTATAAAAAATTGAACAATTGATATGTGAATTTGTGAACAACTCAAATTGAATTTGAAGACAGTGTACAAGAATCAAACAAATAAATGTGTTTACAAAACGGTTAAAATAGGCTTCGAAAATTAATTACGCACTGGAAAAAATTCAACGTTTTATCATAAACATTTTAGCATTTAAGTCAATAAAAATTATTTCAATTGTTGATTAAAAATCAAAATGATGGAAAAATTCTAAGCAATCATCAAATGAATGCAAAATCCCATCAAATAATCAATTTAATCCATCGCAAAACAATTGAATCATATTTTTCTTTGCATTTGAATAAAAAAAAGTATACACACATATATCAACAACAACAAACACATTTAAAACTATGCTGTGAATGGGAATATCCGAGAAACGAAGGAATACGAAATATTGTGTGGTGTAGCAGAGTATTGCGCAAAATACACAGCACCATTTGTGCAAGTGTGTGTGACAAGGATCGAGAGTGCTGAACCGTGGTTGCGGTTGTGTGTGGTGCGAGTGAGACGGTTATATGTTCAAAACAGAGCCACTACAAAACGGCAACGGAATAAAACGGATCGAATCAGTTGTTTCGTTGACAGAGAGTGAGTGACAATACGTGTAGTGTTTGAGTAGAGGATAAAAAAAAAACGTACAGTTTGAGGGATTTTTTTTTTATTCTTTGTTAAATCACAATTTTTTTTTTCGTTTTATTTTTCATTTTCCATCCGAAACTGCCCTCATTGTTGCATCTACATTTTGTCGCCATTTCTTCTGGTTTTTTGAACATTTGTTGTTCTGAAAATCACAGAAGTTGTTGCTGCTTCGTTTTATCATTCAGGACATATGCATTAGGGTAATCCGGAAATTCAATGAGCCAAACAATTTGCAACATCACCAAAAACAGCACATACCATCAATTCGCACAGTGAACGATGACGCAGTTATCATTCTAAAAAAAACACATCAACTTCATAACATACATCAACATTTGTGGCGCGCACATCACAGCGCAGATTACAGCACAAACAATAACAGCATCCAAAATTCAACGGATAACGGAATAAACGTTTTCAACGGATTTATTTTGGATTCTTTAAAAATTGCAATTTGTGAGTGGTTAACCATTTCGGAAGGTGCGAATCGAAGATAAAAAGTCAAAAGTCAAACCGCACCCGATATTGAGACGCCATTTCATAAACAAATTGGTTTTTGTGTGTTGTATTCAGACGAAAAATAAAACGCATCAAAATCTCGCTGACATTCAAACCATCAATTTCTGGATGCAGAATACGGACTTCTGTCATCGTTGATGGACAATTCGTCATGAATAGTTTCTCTTCATCAAAAGGTAAATTTCAACAACTGATCCATTTTTGTTTGTTGATTTTATTTTGGTTTTTCATTGGAAATGCGGCTGTTGCCAACATCGAGTGCATTCAAATGTGTTTTAATCGTAATTAGTGTATTTGTTTGTTGCAACATTGCTAGTTCATTTGCATCAGTTGAAATATGTAAAATAGGGCAATTGATTTGATTAATTCGATTTCACAGAAACGACAACAAAAACTCCTTTGTTCAAATGAACAATATTCTAGCCAAAGTTCAAATTCTAAATATCGTCGATTTGTAATACTAAATATAATCGATGAATGTGCAGAGTGTATTTAGTCCAAAAATAAAGTGCAAATATGAGAACTAAAATGTCATCGAAATATATATGCAATTGATGAAGAAGAAGAACAACAACAACAGCAACAATTTGAAAAAGTAAAGCAAAAATATGTTGTTTTCACATTTTATATAGACGAACAAGTGAAATAGCTTATGAATGAATTGAAACAGCTTGAAAGAAAGAAACGATATCATTTCAGATAATGTTTGAATGTTTGTGAACGATGAGGAGCGTGTATATATATCCACAGAAAAAAATTGTTTTGAAAGAAATTAAAACGAAAAAAAACAGCGAACAAAAAATAAATAGAATTTGAATGTGCAAATAAACAGCTTTTGTACAAGAGCGCTCATCGCTTCGTTTCGATGTTGCAAAAGAGAAAGACATGAAGAAAAAAACAAACAAAATACAACAACAACATTTTCAATGCCATTGTGTAGTTTGTGCGTTTGTATGCGACTGCATACACACATATTCACGCACAAACACACACACACACAGCAGAGCGAGCGAACGAACGCAAGAGTGTGCGTGTTCTATATATTGCATTGTATTGAACCATTTTTCTTGTTCACCAACCGGTTGTCTCTCTTCCACACATCACATGAGCACAGTTGTTTTGATTTTCAGTTTTGCTTTACTCTTCATCAGTAACAAATGTCTTCATTTCTCGTCATTTTCTGTCTCTGTCTCGTTCGTATGTGGTTGTGTTTTTGCGCGAGCAAAATCGAATCGACTGCTCTTTTTGACTTTGTTCCTTGTGTAGGCGATTCAACGGTGGTTTTGATTGTATGTGTTGTGTTTTGTTGTGTTTTGGTGTGTGCGCATTCAAGTCTATCAGCTGTTAAATGCAATATTTTCATATAGCTTTCAACATGAATATGAAAATGAACACATTTACAAACATCCGAACCAGCTACCAGAGCTGAAAAAAACAACAATTGAAAGCTGACTGTACAAACACCACAATGGATTTGAGCTGTCGTATTTGAAAGCTCGGTTCATATTAGAAATGTTCATAAAATTTACTTAATTTGGGCATAAAATCGAAAATTGTGTTCGAAAATTGTGTTCGACTTAATGTTGTGTCATTGTGTTTTTTGATCGTCAAAATCAACACTATGATTTATTGGCCCATGGGACATTAATTTAAATTTAAAAAGCAAACAAAAACAATCTTTTTCCTTTGTTTGCTTGCTTGTCGATGCAGACGATATGAAAACCAAGACATTCACAGAACGCATAGTTGAGTGTGATAGTATGTGAACCATTGTGATGATTGTGCATTAAATTCAAGTCTCTCTTAATCATCTGTTTGCAAGCGACAATACATCAATCACCGACCGTTTTGTGTTGTTCAATCGAGTATTGTTAGTTGTGCGTTTCGAACGTTTCGATTTTGCTGCCATTTCTGTGTTCCGTCGTTTTTGTGTGCTGTTGCTCTCTATTCTGTCTACATTGGAATTGAATACCATTTTGATATAGTGCAATCTAAGCACTACACACAATGCTATTTATAGTCACGATATCGCCAAAAATGTTATTAGTTTAGTTCAATATTCTAAGTGAATAGAAATAATACAAAATAACCTTTGATACGTGGGGTAAGCGAACAGTCAAGGTTCTGTGGCATTGTTTGGTTGTTGTTTTCGTATGTGTGTTTTTCATGCTTAAAATTGTATACACATAATGCAATTCACAGATGTTATTTCAACATCTCTTTACTCATTTTTAATTCAATGCGCATTTTTTTTTATTCACTAATCGTTTTTTTTTCAATCGCCATTTTTATTTTAACGTGAGACATTTCTCTTTGAAATATTGAATTCAATGATTTTAATGAATAGTTATTGTTGATGCATTTGAATTTTGTTTTTTTTTCTCGTTTCAATAGGAATTTTTGAATTAAGATGTCGGCCGAATCACCAAAACGTGCACCACGCTTACCAACCGTTGTACCACCGGAACCAGTCAGCGATCGTTCAATTATTGAAAGTGTAACGGGTTTTATAAATGAGGTGACACTAACAAGTGTACCGCCAATCGATCAAAAAGATCAAATTCAATGGGTGCGTTTTGAGACAACAGCTGATGTGAGCAATCCAAGCTTTGGTGAAGATTATGACTTGGAAAGTGGTGTACCACCGCCGCTAATATTGATATTGGGCTACAAAACGGGCATTCAAATTTGGGCCATTCCAGCAAATGGTGAAGCAACTGAGGTGCTGTCATGGCGTCATGGCGTTGTACGATGCTTAAAAGTGTTGCCAACACCAATTTCGAGTTATGTTGCCGAAAATGCGAGCCAACCCATTGATGATTTGTATGCACAAAAGAGACCGTTGATGGCAATTTGTGAAAGTTCACAAGTTACATCGACTGGACCACAATTTTGTACATTAAACATCATAACATTGCGTGATGGTGAATCGGTAAGTCTGTAAAGTAGAGCATTTTTCTGTTGAATTTAAATTTTAGTGCGTTAAGCATTGAGAAATAAACTTATTTCATGTTTTTTTTTCTCAACATATGAATAAAATCGAACATAAATTTCTGTAAACAGATTAAAAGCATCAAATTTAAGACAACCATCCTCGAAATAGCTGCCAATCATCAATCGATTGTTGTAACATTTGCGGAAAAGATTGCCGTTTTTGATGCTCGTACATTAGAAGATCGACTGACAGTCACAACATGTTATCCTAGTCCTGGTTTATCACCAAATCCAATTGCACTCGGCTCAAGGTGGTTGGCATACGCCGAACGCAAGTTAATTCCATCGAAACGAAGCGCCGGCGGTTGTGATTGTGATGGTGTATCAAGCTATACAGCAACGGTACTGAATGCTGCTAAAACACTTGGCAAAGGATTACGTGAATTGGGCGAACAAGTGGCAGCCGGATTAACCGGAACTGGGGCAAGCAATGTGAATACTATCGGTGCGGTGACTTCAACATCAGCCAATAATGAACAACAATTACATCCGGGAATTATTACAATCTTGGACATTAAGGTAAATGAAGAACATCACGATGGCAGTTTCATTTCTCTAAAAATGTTAACGAACAAAAGTTTGAACAATTTTTATTTGGAATTTTGGCCTGAATTGTGTGTGGTTAATTTTTTTTTCTCCGAAACGTAAACTACAACAAAATCACGTCCAAAATCCGAATAAATTTGTTTGAACTTTCCAAATGTTGACAACTCAATTGAATATGCATTTATTATATGTGATTTTGTTTATATATTTTATAGGAACCAATCAAAGATACTAGTCCAACTGGAGCACCAATGACAGTATCCGGTAACGATCCATTAATCGCTCATTTTGTTGCCCATACGGATGTTGTAGCCGGTATAACATTTGATGCGTCCGGTTTATTGTTGCTAACATCGGACAAACGTGGTCACGATTTTCATGTATTCCGAATCAATCCACATCCATGTGGTTCAGCATCAGCATCTGTGCATCATTTATACATTCTTCATCGTGGCGATACAACGGCTAAAGTGCAAGACATGATCTTTTCATTGGATTCACGTTGGGCTGCAATAACAACAGCCCGTGGAACAACACATGTATTCCCTGTGTCACCATACGGTGGCCCAGCTACATTTCGTACGCACGGTTCAGCTGAAGTGGTGAATCGTTTATCACGTTTTCATCGTTCGGCCGGTTTATCAGCTGATGGTCGCTCGAGTAGCCCAGTTTGTCCAGTTTTTCACGGTGACAATGGAGCTGTAAGTGCTGATCCATATCATAATCCACGTTTACCACCGTTTCCACGGCCATATGTTGTGATGCCATTGAAACAACTGCGTCAACCATTGACACTATTGCCGGCAAATAGCCCATCAACAGCACCGATAACCACAACTTCAACATCACGTCAACGTCAATCATCGATTGGCGATGATTCGGGTAATGTTTTACGCGTTTGTGCTACATTTGCACGACCAAGAGATTGGCTACTGCAGCCATTGACAACGGCACGTGATATGCCAGCACTGAAAAATCGTAATGCTGTTGATTCATTATTTGTTATGGCTGGACACGGTTCGATGATTCAATATGATTTAGAACCAAGATACATTTCAAGTGAGTAATTTTAATTAGCATACATAGATAAATCCAATTCTATTGATGAATTTAAATTACCTTTTATTAGGCATACCAACATCAAAGCAAAATGATGATTCACCTATTGAACTACATGTTGAAGCTAAAGCTCAATGGAATCTATTGCGCAAAGATAATTCAATTGAAATTCAGCCGCCACTTCCATTGGACAATTGGCTACTCAAAAATCGCATGGAAATAAAAGACAATGCAATTGATTCCGATGTATCCGATAATGATGAACGTTGGCTATCGCAAGTTGAAATTGTTACATCCAGTGGACCTCATCGTCGTCTTTGGATGGGACCCCAATTCATTTTTAAAACATACAACACACCTAGCGGGTATATTTTTTGTGTTTATTTACAAGTCAAGTGTCCATATTTCGGAGTACGTATCAAATTCTGAAAGTCATTCAAATAAACTATTTGAAATGTTGATTTAAAAATTTCATAGTTTTATGGTTCAAATCGACAGATTTTGCTGTGTGATTCATTGATTTGGGATATAAAAACATTTTTTTTTAAGGTGCAGTCACACTTGATACATTTTCTGGAAACATGTATGAAAACTTCATACATTTTTACAACTGGAAACATTTAATGGAAACATGTTCATACATGTTTCCAGAAAATGTATCAAGTGTGACTGCACCTTTAAATTCACAACAGTTTATATTTTAATTTCTTTTGGAATCGAGAACGTACTCAGAAACACACATGTGCGCGGGGACGGTATTTGGATTTTATCCCCTGGCAACTCAGGGCAATTTAAAAAATAGAATCAATTTTTAAATTTGAAGAGCTATAAAACAACTGTTCATCATTGGTTAAGTCAAAATATTTTACTATCCCTGAAATTCTACACCGCAAACATGTATGCTCCGGGCATATATGTGCACTTGGCGATAACACTTTTTGAATAAATGAGTATGTTAATATCTAAATTGATTAATTTGATTTTGACAGGTCAACATTACAACATATTGACAGTGAAGCCGTTGAGATTGGTGTTAATTGCCCAGCCAATCGGCCAGCAAGATCGAATCCCATGCAAACACCATCGATTGCAATGGGACGCAATGTTGTGCCCGTACTTATCGAATCTGGATCAGCGAGTATGTGTTCTTCTTTGTCCACTCTCTCTCTCACACACACACACTATTTCGATGCAATTTGCAAAAATCCAATGACATCTTTTATATTTAATGCTATAAAATGAACTTTAATAGGTAGCATTGAGCAGAGCCCACGGTTTACAAATCAATACCAGGAATATATGAGTACCGAAGATTTAGCAATAGTGCCAGCCGAGACGCAATTACGTGAAGATTTAGCCGATGCAATGCGTGAATCACCAAGAGACTCAGGTGAGCGTTTTTTTTATTAGTTAGTTTGCTGTGGGTTTTTTTTTTTGTTTTGGTTGTTATTGTTGATTTAGAGCCCAATTAAAACTTGATAAAATGAAAATGCAGAATTGCGAGAGACACGAGATATCTGGTTAATTAGCTAGCACATATTTTTTACACATTTTCATTTATTTCCATGTGTTTCTTTTTCTTTTGGTTTTCGTTTTTTAATACTATTTTTATTATTGTTTTTACATGAAATTTATTACTAATTTGAACTTTGGGTATGAAATCATAATAACGGAGACTTTCGTTACAGAAATGAACTATTTAAACAAATACTGAACGAAAGTACTGACTTTGTGTTCTTAACGAAAAAAACAACAATTCGCTAAATCTAAACACATTTCACTTGAATTCATAATTTAAGAGTATGCAATACGCATGTAGATTAATCAAATATGACAAAACATCTTTCTAGCAAATATCATAAAAACTACAAAGAAAAAAAAACCAAACATATTTAAATTTTGCAATGCACATTTTAATGATCATATCATTTTCGGCTCACTTCGTGTTTATTTTGTTGTCAAAATCAGAATAAAAAAAATCCATTTAAATATGTGCCATTGCTTTGCTATTCTGTGATGAACTATTCAGAGTCTACACCTCTCAATGTGTGTTTATGTTTATATTTTAAGTGTAATTTAAGATTAATCGAATTTTATTTCCAAACATTTTATTTAAAACAAAAACAATAAACTTTAAAATGAATAATTCAAATTCAAATTAGCAACTAACCACAACAGCCTTGTACAAACACAAGCCACACACACACACACATACAAATCAGAATAATTTCTACCGATTTATATTTAAAAAAAAAAAAAACCAAATGTGTACAAACCTGATGGAGAACATTAAAGCCAAAGGCAAGTGTTTCGTCCGACCATCGAATAACATACCACCGAAAAATCTCAATCCAACTCATCATCCAAACAATTTCTATATCATTTTTATACAATGGATACGGGTGCAAATGACGCCACATGGAATGCATTTTACTTCACGAACTGTATTTCTATTTTCTTTTTCCCTTTCCCCACAAATGTCACTACTCGGCTCCCTTTTAATCTCTTCTTTAATTTCTTTCTCTGTAGTTATTAATTTTACATTAAATTTTAATTTCTTCATTTCGACTATCGAACGGTTTTTATATTTGTGAGGAGGAATAATTTCAGTAACTCGGTGATTTAGTAATTCTAATTAACTTATTTTCAAAACTGTCAAAAAAACAAGTTTCCTTCTTGAAATCAAATCACGAATGTGGTGAGCGGAAATAGAATTAAATTGAAATAGACAAAACAATTTGAAGTTGCTCGCTTCTATTAAAAAAAATTGTAAAAAGTAAATTCACTAACGTAAAATATTTTGAATCGAATGGCTAACATTTGAATGCTAAAACTTGGCATTGTGATTCATTTTCGCACCACAAGCTCAGTTCCTTCATTATAACTGCCAAACTTGTTAAATAATTTGTATCCTTAGTAACTTTTTTAATTTAGTTATGTTTTTTTACTATTCGTTTTGCTTTTTTTTGAGTTTGCATCACCATATTTTTAATTGGTTTTCTCTTTTTGCCGTTGTTCATAACCTAATTGACCCTTTAAAAATTACCAGCACGCGAGTGAAATGTTTGAACGATTGACCAAATCTCTTCTTCTTTTTTTTTTATTAAGAAAACAAAAAATAAAACCCTCGAACCAAGAGCGAATATCAACAATTTAACACTCTGCCTTTGGCTTTTCTTTTCTCTTAAAGGCTTACCATCGAACCAAACAACGTTGTCGTCGTCGTCGTCGTCGTGTGCATCAACAAGTGCGCGTAGTTCCGTTTCGATAGCAAAAGTGGTAAATCCATTAGGTACAGTAACAACGATCACTGAATCACCGCTCGAATGTATTGCGGCCGCCGATGAATTTGCCGAAGAATACTCCAGTGGAGCGTATATCCATGAGAATTGTGACGAATCGATGTTTCGACCGTATGTTGCTGTCATTAGTGGTTCAATTGATGGCGAAAGTTCAACGCCACATGAAAAACCCGAACCAATCGGTCAAAAATTAATTGTACCCGTTATTGATAGTACACAACTTGAACAACAACAAAATCGTGAAAAATCACGAATGTTGGAAATGAAGCGTCAACAAGATGAAAATGTGGCAAAATTTGAACAAATGTCACTTTTAAATCGAAAAGGCAAAAATATCGGTTCGGATAAAATCGAAATTGAAGAAATGCCTAAGAAAACAGATGATGAAAAGAAACCGTTTCAAGATGTGAAGGGTGATAAAGAGCCGGAAAAATGTGTCGAAAAACGAAATGAAAGTGTGACAAGTGTCGAAAAGAAGAATACAAATGACACTGAAACGGTTACGATTAAATTAAAGAAAAAAGGTAATAAAAACGCGCAATTTAAAGTGTCTGAGCCGACGGTCGAACCAGACGAATCGGGAAAAAAATCAAATCGCAATGTTAAATCGGACTCTCAATTAAATTTGGCACAAGATATTTGCACCGAACTCGCCAAAGCCGCGTGTGAGAAAAAAACGGACAACGAAAAAATCGATGAATTTGTCGCTCCAAAATCGGTTAAATCAAAAAAGAAATCACTAGCTGAAAGTAGTTCGTCAAAAGAGTCATCGGTTGAAAAGGATGTTGTGTCAACGGTCACAGCTACTGAGGGAACAAAATCGAAGAAGAAAAAGAAAAAAAATGAAACACAATCGGTTTCATATTCATCGGACGATGTGAAAAGTACTTCAACCAGTGAGATTGTGTTGAAGAAGCCTGAATCAAATAACGACAGTCCAGATGGAAATCCATTTCTGATGGACTGTATTGAAAAGATCGACGGTGCACAATGTGCTGAGATACAAGAGAGTTTGCTAAAGACATCTGTGTCAGCAACTGTATCAATTCGAAAGGGGTCGATGCAAGAAAAGCACGATGAAACCGAATTGAGTGAATCAAAGCCAACCGTCAAAGCGAGTAAAAAGAAGAAGTGGTCAAAGGAATCAATTGAAATTGAACCGACCACATCGAATTCACCGAATACATTGGCCGATGAACCGGTCGAATTCACGTATCCCGATCCAACCGAATCGTTGGCCGATTTGGACAATTTAAGTTTTAAAAGTACCATCGATGATCAAATCAGTTTGATTCCGTTGGAAAGTATTCCAAGTGATGCTGAATGGGCCAAAGAGCGGACAAACAATGATTATGACAAACTGTCCGATGATGCTGAAACTGGTTCAGGTGCTCAATATTCGGATTGCAAAAGTTTTCAATTGATTATTGACGAACCGGAATCGTATGTGCGAACCAGCGACACCAATTCATCCGACGAAACTGAAGACTCATCACAAAGCAAAAGCACGAAAAGTAGTGAAAAAACGGTTGACGAAGATGATGAAGAATTACAACCGTTGATATGCTCAACAACATCAGATGCGGCAGTTGATTTGACAAAATGCGATACACTGCCAAACCAATGTGATTCAATGACACAGCCACAAACCAGTGAGCAAAGCCAACAGCAACCACAAAAGCAGTCCCATTCTAGCAGCGGAGGCGGAGGTGGTGGCGGCGGCGGCGGTGGCGGTAATAACAACAATAAGAAAAAGTTCCGCAAGAAACGCAGATAAGAGTTAATTCTAATCGCGCTCACTATAATTGTTTTATTTATTTATTCATTGCATCAGAAAAATTGCTATAATTTACTGTTAGAAATGTTACTGATGCAATAGCAACATCAACAACAACAAAAATCGTTCTTTTTTTCTTGTTCAACATGCACATACACACATCCTTTTGACGCTAGGGCTTTTTGGCTGATAATAATAATCGCTCAGGTGATTATGACAAACAAAAAATTCAATTTTTTGAAAAAAAAAAAAAACAAACAAATTAAATTGTCGTCATCGTCACACAGATGTTATCATATCCTTTTTTTATTGTATAGTTCAACAATTTATTTATTTTTTATATACGCTAATGGCTATATTTAGTCGATAGAAACGAAAACAACAAAATAACTGTCGGAACGATGTATGTTCAAAATTGATCGGTATTCATAATTGAAACGCAGCGGGTTCATTTTAGTATTGATTTTAGTTGTAATTATTTTTTTTTCTTATGTTTAAAATTCACTCTCTATCTTTTTTTGACGCAATAAATTATTTTTTTGATTTATCAGAATTTATAAAATTTGTATTAAGGCAAAAGAAATTGGCAACTGTATGTAAAAGAAGACAACAAAAAAAGAAATGCCACGTTCATATTTTGCGATCTCAAATTCATATGACGACAAACCAAATCAAACGTCAACGTCCTACTTTAAAATCTTACTTTGCGTTCAACTACAATAAACGAAATCGAATGGAATATTAAAAAACGTATCGGAGAGAAAACAAATAATACAAGCCCAAACTGAAGGGATAAGAGTGATAATAATGAAAATGATACAATTTGAGAAAGCAAAAGTGAATGCAGTTGCAAAAAGACAACCATAAAAACTTCGTGAATTTTTGTTTTAATTGTATGCTTGATAAAAATGTAAAAAGTATTAATTTAAATTTAAAACACAAAAAGTTATTGCTACCAAAAAAAAAACGATTGAAAAAAAATTCAAAAATTGTATAAAGTAACGAAAAAAAAGTATAAAAATGCGTATGATAATGAGATGAGACATTGACTCAAAATTGAGTATTTCTTTGACAAAAAAAAAAATTGAAAATTAAAATAAGTTCTGAGATTTTATGCCATCATTTATCGAGTTACAATTTTCATTTAGGACGAAATCTAATTAGGTAAATTAAAATATAATATTCAAACAAAGAACACAAACAAAAAATTGTGGATTCTTTCGAATGATTCGGCGAATTAAGTTTGAATTAATGGTGATAATTATAAGAAACGGTGAATATCACAAAGGTTTTGAATTGAAACTTCAGCATTCATTTGTGCAATTAAACAGTTTAATCGATTGAAGAATTCACAACACAGGCCAGAATAATAGTGTTAATTTACGTTGAGCGCGGACTTGATAAAATGCGATGCAAATGAAAAAAATAAAAAAAAAATAAAAATTAACGATGTGTGTGTGTGCAAAGCAGCTACCTTAAAGTATATTTGTTTGTTCTTTTAAAAATTAACGAATGAAATGTTAAATTGATTTCGGGGTGCATGTGTGTAAAATCAATGAATGATTCAGAACTTGGAGTCACTGCGAGTTAGAAATAGGAAACGAAAGCGTATAGATATTTATTTCAATCAAAATTCACACAACAACAACAAAAAATCTTTAAAATCGAGGAAAAATCTATGTAAAAAAAATCAACTAAGTATGTTTAAGATAAATGAGAGGATTGGAACTGGACATGTAAATTGCTACTTTTTTTTTATTCGAACGAGAGACACAGAGAAAAGTTTTAATTATTGGTACATTTCGAATGAATTTTGTTTTTTTTTCGAAAAATATATACGTAACACAAAATTATAAATTTATCAAATTTATATGATGAAAATACAATTGCAAAATGTGAAAAGAAAACACGAAAAAAAGAAAATAAAGATCCGATTCTGATGGAAAAGCAAAGGAAACGAAGCAAACCCAAAACGAAGGACTTTTTTTCCATTTCATGTCATATCGTTCTCATGTGAGAACGGATTTTAAGTGTTGATGATAGTTCTGCCTCATTTGAAATCCATCCTCAAATGTGAGCCAATTTTTAATATTCATTTCACAAATAAAATTACAACCAATTCGAATGATGTTTAAAATATTCATCGTTCTTTCATTTATTCAATCACAAAATGTTTACATTAAATGAGCACAATCGTTATGTTAGATATTCAGGTTCAATTGTTTGTGCTGTGTTTGGCATCACATAAGTTTGTTCGATCGACAATGGCATCTGAGCATGGAGCAAATATTCGTCGACATTTTGTAGTCTAAATGGTGAATTTGCTGGTCGACGAGGAAATGTCTTTTTTGTTTGTTGTACAGGAAGTTTCGATGGCATATTTGGACCCGTGTATGGTAATTGTAGCTGTTGCTGTGCGTTGAGTTGGACATTGGGCTGAGACAGGGCCTGGGTTTGAGCTGGTGGTCGATTGATTATGATGGTTCTTGGTTTCAAATTATGATTATTGACGCTAGCATTGGGATCAACGTACTTCTGGGCAATCGGTTGATGTGATTTTACAGGATATTTTGACACAGGAATATACACAACCACATCACGCTTGCTGGTGTTGATGCCGTTCCATTGTGCAGAGTTTCCTGTTTGTTGATTATAGCCATAGTTCCAAACGGTTGCATCGGTATGCTGAATGAAAATATATCAAAATAAAAGAAGATAAATTAAAATGTAATAAACACCAGTCCATCCAATAGAGGACACAAAAGCACAGTGAAGATTGTCGTTACCATTTTAACCGAGCATGAAAACATCATTAGCGCTATTAAAATGTTCGACATGATTTCAATAACTCTTGACGGTCTGGCAAAAACTGACTTTCGATGGAACAGATGAGTTTCTATTTATAGGTCGAATTCAATTTCATCTTTAAAACTAATTACTGTTGTTTGAGATTCGGTAAACGTTTTATTTTATGATCAACAAAATTTTGCTGATTGGTGTAAACAATTTGTCAGCTTTTTTCAAACTCTCTTTAACCAATTCTGCTTTTCATCGTTTTTTGGGGTGTTTGGTATTTGTTTTTATTGTTTCAAGTTCAAATTACTGTTTCTATACGTGTGTTATTCATCTAAATTGATGTTGATATCTGACCATTTCCATTTTGCTCTACATTATTTTGTTTATTTTCTTTCATTTTCAATTTTGGTGTCATTTTTATTTTCAATTGTCAAAATGTAGGTGTTCATTCACAAAATATGGACGGCGAAGATTGCAGCTCAAGCAGTTTTAGTTCAACATCACGTGCATCAATGGATCAACCTGATTGTATACACAGTTCATCTCGTTCACCATCGACCAGCGGCAGCGGTGAGAATTTGATAGTTCTATGCCATGGTGATTCAAGCAGTAGTGATTCACCATCATCATATCAAAATGCTGAATGAAAATCCATACTTTCCCCCGAATGATTATAAATAGAAAATCGCAACAAAAGACCGATAGTAATGAAATATTCTGCGATTTCAATCGCAAATGTTTCCACACAGTAAAACGTAGCTGTTTTTTTCTATTCAATTCTTCAAACTCTTTTATTCAATTCTGAAAAGTGTAGATGTGCGTAGTTCAAACTGAGTTTCTGTTTTTTTTCGTTGTAAAATTTTCATAAATTCTATTTTTTGACTCATTCCGTATATAGATATTTTCCAGTACATTTTTTACAATATATGAAACCGTGTAATCGAATAAAATTTATCACATTAGATAGATTTGTTTTTTTTTTTTAATTCAAAATATATATGAGTGTGAATTTGGCCATATTAGTAGCAATGTCAACAATTGATGTTCAAACGTGTTAAATTTATTGTTGATATTTCGATTGCACCGTTCCATTTAAAATGAATAAAAAAAACAAAATCGACAATTGACTGTAATATAAAGAAATTACAACTTTACAATAGAAAATACGAAATCTTTTATGTATCAATAGATGAATTTATTAGTATCCCGTTTATTTTTACTAGATTTATATTTTTACCGCAATTTATTGATCTTTTTATGGCGTTTATTACGTGTCTTTTTTCCATAATTTGTATGAATTCACTTTTAAATGAGAGAAAATTCAAATCAAATTTAGTTATCAACAAAAACACCTGATAGGAGTTTCTTTTTATAAATATTTTCATATTAACTTTCGATTAAATTTGATATTATTAGTAAATCTGTGCATTTTTATTTCAATTTAGCAATAATTTGGTTTCGAAGTGAAATGACGATCACTAGTCAAATATTGAACCAAAATTACATAAAATATGCTTGCTTTTGTTTTTATTTCAGATTCCATTTGATACGTGGTGCATTCGACACAGAAAAGTCACAGTATGACCGCATCTTGAAAACACAAGCAGAAGGGCTGTTTGAATAAATCACATTTTTGTTTGAAAAACACACATTTAACATAACTAGCATTCCTGGATTTGTCTACCCCTGGACACAAATTCACTACATTAATAGAGTCATTTAAAACTCATCAAACTGTTGATAAAATAAAACTAAAAATATTTTGATCTAATCAATTTAAGGAGATTTTAATGATAATCTATAAGAGTTGTAACATTTACTGATTGAATCAGATAGAAATGAATCTAGTTAATATAGATTTAGAAGGAATTTATTATAAGAATATCTCCAGGTCATAGGTCTCCACATTCTTTGAACCACACAATTTTATATCCGTACATATCTGTATTCATTTGCAACCAAACTCAACATCAATCGACTAAGCCAACATTGCTGTGTATGTTTCAAAATACACCGGATTGATTCTTCCTCCTCCCATTTCTCATTCATTACAAGAACACACCTGAGTATCTGTGTATTTTTTTTTCAAAATATAGTTCAAATAAAGTTGTTTTTTGTAACCAAAGCGCTAGCTTTAAATTTCCGTGTATTCATTTGACTTGATGAATTTGCTTGATTTTCAACTGGTATACCATCCCTGCAACGATAATGGGAATCTCATTGACCCCGTCAAACATTTTTATGGTATGGCAATAACAATTTTAAAAACCTGGATAATTTTCAAACTTGCGAATATTAAACTATAATGAGTTCAGCAATAGCAGAAACATAGATGAATACATTGTTGTGCCGAAATAAAAAACTTTATTGCTCGATTTTATGATGGCATTGTGCAATAGTGCAAAAATGCAGCATACAACGCGAATGATTATTGTTCTCCATCAACATAATATAGTTGAAATGTGATTTTTATAGTAAGAAGGAACTTTGGCGCCAATAATCTTTGCTAGTCATATGTGACTACAGCACATCTCTTTCAGTCGATAATTTCTTCTATTACTTATCCATGTCCATATCAGTTCGTCACCCCATAGAACATATAGTATGTGTACATCTGTACACTTACATGAACACCGATGATGTAAAGTGACTGAGGGTTCGAGTGACTAATCAAAAATTATGAGCGAAGGATTTTCGCTTTTGTTTTTTTTTTCTCTCGATATGCTACTTTCATGAATCATAATAAGTTTGCCAGTTCACTTGACTTTGTTGTTTCAATCCTATTTGGAAATGTCAAAGGTGAATAATGACTAAGCATTTCATTTGTCCCATATAATTTCCATCGATTAGTTACCAAGCTGGACGCTATTCCATTATAATTTTCTGCCCCCTGGAAATTACCACTATTTTCAGTAATACCATTTCGATTCGATGTTTCACTAAATAAAACACAGAATGAACTCAATTCTATTTGAAACGGTTGTAACAAGCTAACAAACCATTTGGATAGCATTTCCCAACCAAATGGTTGAATAAAACTGATTTCCACCTGGTAATTCAATGGATTCGAAGAAATACACCAATACCAAATCAATTTTGTATTGTTTTCTTTTTTTCTCTGCAGTGACTTTGGTTTCATTAAGTTAATGGCCATCGAAAATGACATCATTCACTCGAACCTCGTTGATTATACTGATAAGGCACATGCTTGGAATTTTAACGTAAAAACAAAACGGACAACAAAAAGCATTTTTTGTTTTGTATTTCGAAAGAAACCGAAACCGAAACAAAAACGAAAAGAACGTTTCAATTCTTCGTTTACGCTGTGCAAACTACACACAAATCGCACGCTCAATCTACAAGGCACAATTGGCGAGTTAATATTTTTAGACGCTTAATGTTAGGAAACATTTCAGCGTCGCAGTTACAATTGGCAATTAGTGTGCAGTTAAATTTCAATTAATGTTTAATTAAATTGATTCAAAATGACGTCGCATCAATTTCAAAGATTGGATCATCGGCTGGTAGTGATAAATTATGATATGTTTTTTACCTCAACGTATCACACACTCAGAAAATTGCATTGAAGCAAGAGATTTGACCTATTGATTTTGTAAAACGTGCAAATGTTGACACATGGAATGCAAATAAAAATACAACGACTGATTCGAGTGTCAATGAACAAGAGGTTTGTAGAATGGAAACGCTCACACGCAAACATGCGTGAACAAACTGCATTAGTCGGTGAATTTTTAGCATTGTATTCACATTGAAATGAGGATACAACTGAAATCATCACTGTGGAATGTTTTGATGTTTACAATTTCGATCGAAATTATTAAATTCTTGGCCATAAATTTCCGGTCTTGTTTTTCTCTCTCTCTCTCTCTCTCACTCTCTTCGTTCACTTCTCATAATGTTTTTACATTACTCGATTAATCAGACGTACCAATTTAGACCTTTGCAAATCAGAATATGACGTCATACGTTAAATAGCTATCGATGACATTCGATAGGCTCACCTCAATTGCAAATTAAATTTCGATGACTTCAGCCGATTGATTGCACATCGATATGGAAGTTGCGAGTTGCGATGAGCAAATTGGAATTGAAAAATGAAAAATATGTGACCAATTAATTCAAGGGTTTTAAAAGGTTTCGATTTATCTTATTTTTTTACAATTCTAGAGAACTCAATGTGAACATCGTATGGCGTCACCGTTTATAAACCTACTTACGGCATTTTTAGGTGTTTTGGTGTTTGTGTGTGTGTGTGTGATTTTGAGTAAACAAGTTGTTTTTCGGATTTCATTGAGCGTTGGTCGGAGCTCAGAGCACCATAGCATCATGTTCAATACCAGAGACCTTACGCATAGATTATGTGTGTGCGGAATAGTAGAAAAAAGGAAAATAAAATTGTATACACATTTTTATACATAAAATAGTTTCTTAAATGTCCTCGAGGCTCATATAAATACATTGAGTTCAGATGACTTCATCGTCAATTTTATTCATTTATCTACAGTTTGCTTACTTATGGTAACAACCATTTATTTTGTGTTCGTATGAAATTCATGCTATGAATTGGAGCTAATCCAGCAGGGCACGTCGCTCATTTTCGGTAACATGCTAAAATGACCAATTATCAACAAATTCAACGAATTTCTCAGCAAAAAATCCATATAAATGATATACACGTTTCGGAAGTGATTCGATACTAAAACTTGTTATGTTTTACTATAAAAGGTGCCTCTGTTTCTTTAATCGTTTAAACAATCTTATTATATTTATCGACGCCCAATGTAAATATGATAATAGAGTCTCTTAAAATAATTCTGTAGATCAAATCAAAATGACTTGAAAAATGACAACAAATTGTATACAATCGTATTTAAATTGACTGTGTGCATGCTTTATTCATTGAGTCCATCGGTTTATTTTGTATTGTATCTGTTTGTATTGACTAGATTGTTTATATTCATATGGTTGTTCTTTTGGTTCGTGAATCGCGCATTCATTGAAATAGGTGCGCGCTCTCGATACACTCACTCTCACTTCACACTCGACTCTCACTCTTTTCAACCCGTGGTGACTCAGGCTTGATTCACATCTGTACGAATCAATTCGTGCGTTTGTGTGTATGTTTGTATGCGTTGTTTTGTGTGTGTAGAAACTACGTTCGAATGTTAATCGCGAGCATTCGTTGAATGAAAATGAAAACACGCAATAGCCAAGCGAAGCGGTGGAGTAGAGTTATTTTGGTTTGTCCATCTGGATATTTAGTATAGATTCAACCGTGCTCAGTTCAAGTATTTCAGTCAGCTTATTTCGTCGCTGCCCGTTTCGAAGTTCAAAAAAGTGTTGGGACATTCTTTTTTTGTTGGTGTGAAGTGCGTTCGTACATTTCAAAGTTAAATTCAAACATAAGTTTTGGTTCATACTGATTTTTGTCTAGGTGGGTTTATTATGATGACAAATTTATTTTTTTTGTTGCATTTAACGTTTCACCGTTCTTTCCAATGTTTATTGTTTATTTTGTATTTTTTTTTTTTTTTTGGTTCATTAATATGTTGACTATTTCGTGATTTTATGAAAAGTCTGCAGTATCAACACTGTGTTTAACACTGCTCATTTTTATTTTGGTTTTTAATGCATGCAATTAAATAAATGTGCATTTCTTTTGTGTTTGAATTGATGCAAACGTTTTTGTTGTTGTGTTTAATCATTGTTGAAAATATACAAATATTTTCTAATGAGATCACCAAATTCAATTTTTGGTGAAACATTTTTTTTCTATATTAAAAGTCATGTGAAAATGAAACTTTAAAAATTCGAAGAGATATTTTTAGTTTTCACATTCTTTGTCAATTGAAAATTAAGAAACTTATTTGCCACTCACACATACACATACAAAATTGGAAAAGTTTTCAAAAAAAATCGCTGCGATCGTTTTTCGAATGCCTGAAAAGATGTAAAAAAAGCCACTCGAGCGCAATCTTCGGTTGAAATAAGACATTTCAATGAAATGGTATTTAAAAAAAATGCGTGAACTCAAAACAATCGAAAATAGCTGAAATCAAGCATAGAAAAGCAGCTTCACACACACTTCTGCTAGATGCAATCGTCGTATCGATATGGCGCACCCACTTTTTTCCGTTGTAAAAACATTCTATTTTTGCTCTGTAGATAGAATATAAAATACTAGCCGATTCAAGTTAAATCATGTAAACGCTTCGTTTTCAAGCATATTCCAAACAGCACTGAATTTGTAGATCGTTTTATTTTTATGGTTGAATTTAAGATCATTTCTAAGAAAAAAAAAATCCGACAAAAACAAGCAACCAAGATACGAACTAAACTGTGAACTAGTCATCGCATTCTGCATGTTTCCATTGAAAATGACAAATCACCCAAATTGGTATAAATCAAACTTGTAGTGTGTTTGTGTTATTTTTGTTTTCTGTTTTTGTTTTACTCTTCTGCTCGTGTTTCTATTGATCGTTGTCTGTAATTAAGGTAATGGTGATACGATTTTTTTTGTTCTTTCGGACGAAACAGAAAACATGTCAACGCTTAGAATGTTTAAAACATTTCGATTTTTTGGTTTTTGAAAACAAAACTCACTCGCAGTGACTTTGAATTCCTTTCCATTGACTCGAAAACCAAATGAATCGAAGTCGCGCAATTCAAAAGACACGCTGCTGATGTTGTAACGGTGACCATAAGCTATAGCTATATACTATAGTTTTTTTTGTCTTCCTTGAAAATGTCGATCCAATAATCTTGGCCCTAAAATCTCCTCGATGAAACGAGATACCGAATTGTGTTTGTTATTCAAATCCCGTGAAATATGTCGATGAGATCACATCATTTGCCTATTTTTAAAAGAAATACACAGAGAAGTTGAAACAGCAGGCGACGGCAACAACAACAACAGTAACAAACACACACTGACTAACGAAACAGAACAAATCGCGCGTCGTCATTGGAATGAATGTATGTGCTTATGGATCGATGTGAGTTAAATGCAAATCAATTTTATATTATTATGAATACAACACACAAGTTGCGTTTACGCCTCAAAAAACAGCAACACCAACAAAAACAAAACCAAAAACATTTCAGTTGTTTTCGACTCGTCTTTCAGTCATCTTACAATTTACATTCTCATGGCCGGCCGCGACCTGAATCTCTCCAAAATAGACTGCAATTCAATGATGAGAATTTTTTTTATGTTGGATAAAATAAATCACATAAAATCGAGCAGATGCAAACGCTTACATGATGCATTACGTCATTAAAACAAAAGGCCTCTCTTTTTCAACGTTATCGAATGACTTACAGGTTTTTTTCCCTGCCTTTTTGATTAAGTTTCTCGTTACAATGGAAGGCCAACAGTTTGATTGATAAAAACCCGTTTTTGTTTGAATCTTGTATTTTTTTTTCTTTGGCTTAAAAAAAATGGCCAAACATAGAATTTTGGTTGTTATTTTGGAGATTACAGTTTTTTCTCGTATTTCAATTGTGATAACAAACATATCAAACGAAATGGCATTTATTTCTGAACGGAAATGTAAAGTTTCAAGCCTGAAGTAAAAATATCATTTCAAAGAAAATCATTTTGCTTGAGTGTGGCTATTTGCACACTCCAGACGCGTAATTCAAATTTCGCAGTTAATAGCTCGCCACTCGTCGACAGTTCCATATTTCGCACTTCACTTGAATGATGTGTTCATTATCCACTATTCATAACATTGCTTCGTCCTTGTACTCCTTTGTTCTATATACGTTCGGTTATATATGTATTGATAACATCATCGTGTGTGGTGATTTTTAAAAATGTTACGTTTTTAAATTCAGTCCATGCATGACATTGATCGAACACACCAGAATCGACCACAATTAATAACATGAAACGAAAACAGAAAAAAAAATTGTTCTCCTCCAAGTTTGAAATTCCACTTTCTCTCTAAAAGCAATTCAACCACTAGTCCAGTCTAATTGTAAGTTTATGTTTGCTTTATTCACATCCATCACCGCGCCAATGTTTTTTTAGAACAAATAATAGATTTCCGCGCCGATTTTTGTTTGCCTTGTGTGCCTTAGCTGTCTAAATCATATTTAGTAAATACCAAAACATGCCGATTATGCTTCTCTTTTTTCGCTTATATACAAAATGGATAATCGTTTAGCCGATTACATCATCGCTGTTTGTGTGTTGTCACATTCCATTTTGTGAGGGCAGCCACTATGCTACTGCCTCACTACTGCTGATGTCGTCAGCCCGTTGTTTTCGTCTTCAGCATTTTCGAACAGTGAGATAACCAGCGTGTTCGTCGAATAAAACCGAACAGGTTAAACCCACCGAAAATAAAACAAACAACGCGTATTCAAGCTGCAATCAACAACAGCAACAATAATAACATTAATAACAATAAATGAAATGGAATGTTCATTAAACTGACTGGAACACTTTGCGACAACAAAAGACGCGCCATAATTTTATTTTAGTTTTTTTTGTCAACGATTTTGAATAATTACGGTGTGTTTTCTATTGTTTTGAGCTATTATGATCAAATTAAATCCGATTGGATTCGGTACCGGATTTTTATGTGCACATGATGAAATCCATTCGAATTCAAAAATGGTTTTGACTGATTTTGGGCCAACATTTGTCGTTTTTTATTGCCAAAAATGTTTCATTGAATTGCTGAACACGCACGCGATGTGATATTGGTTCCTGAGTTTCAAATGATACATTATTGTGGTTCGGTTTTGCAAAATCAAACACATGCGATGATTTTGGTTGCATGCCGAATATTCGAGCATGTCGATTCAGTTGATGTTTGATCTCGATCAGACTGTGAACAACCTTTTCTTACGTTGCTGAATCAATAGCAACGCTTCTTTTCGATTTCAAAACTCTTTTGAACAATCTGAAAATTACAATACATTTCGTGACTTCTGACACGGAGTTTTGGCAGTTTGTTTTGTTTCAATTTGCCCTTTTTCCGTTGGTTTAGAATCAATTCAGTCGTTGTGGTGTGAGAACACACCATAATGATCAACACTACACGCCCACTCTAGGTTTTGTAGACGTTTATTTTTTCTTTATATAGAAAACAAAGGCACTTTTCCTTCGATTTTCATTTAGTTTTAGAATTCGTTCACATTTTGGTAGAAATCTGATACATGTTAGAAACAGTTTTTGATTTAATGTTATTCAGTTCAAACACGTACGTTCAAACACATTTCATCATTAGTTCATCATTTCGTCACACTAACTTCGGAAGGTGTTTCATTTTCAATGATTTTTCTCCTTTCAAAAAATCCACATTGAAATGCTAGTTTTTGTTTTATTCTTTTCAAACATAATTTTCTTTTATCTCTTCCAAATCACATCGGTAGTAGAAATCACTTGCCACTTGCCACTATCTCCATATTGCCATTTTAGATTCAATGAGATTTCAAATCTATCTCAACACAATTGTATTAGACGAGTGTTAGATTATACGTATTTTTCTTCCAGTTGCTGTCAAGTTTTTTGCAAATTTTCGCGCATTTCATTGAAATATATAACGAAGTAAATCGTTTAAAATAAAAAAAGCAAAAAAGACACAAATCCAAGATGTCACAACAGCAAACTGTGCGAATAACAACCACTGAGACATCCCATTCATCGGCACTCATCATAAATACGGGCTATTTGGCAACACCGCCTGGCATATTGAAACTCTTGCAATTCGTAAATATTTTCCGATCAAATCCATGTGTTAAATTAGAAATTGTTTGGTTTACAACAAAAACAACAAAATTCCAATCGATAGGTTTTAGGAGTCATTTGCGTTGGAATTGTGGCCTATCATTACAATGATCACGGTCAAGTTAGTTCGTCTGAAGTGTTCTTCTATTTGATGACAACGACATTTTTGATTTGTACAACAATTTTGTTAATTTCGTGCTTGTTCTCATGGAGCACTGGTGGCATTATTTCCAAGACAATTTACGTAAGTAAATCCATTTGAATTTCTGGCATTCCTTTGATTCTAAATGAAATGGCATTTTTTTGTTGATTCGTATTTAATGTTTTCGATTTCATTTTGATAGGAATTGATTTATCATGCAGTTGCATGCATTTTAATTTTGGTTGCATCGATTGTCCTGATCGTTTATCTCCATGACCGTAATTTGAATGCAAGATATCGTGATGTTTACAAACCACTTTTGGCTGCATCCGTAAGAAAATATCACACGATTTTGCGTTGAATGTTTTTGAATTTATCGATGGAATTTCTATCATTTTAGATTGTTGGCGTTTTAAATGCATTGCTATATGCCGTTAGCACCTACTACGCTCGACGATCCTACAAAGGCATCTAAATGATGCTGAACAAACAAACAAAATCAATAAAATGTTAACCACTTTTTTCTACCACAACAACCATATTCAATAATATAAATTAAAAGACAAGATTTTACTCTAAATGTTTTAGTTTCAAACTGAAACAAAAGTGCAATTAATCGAAATGAAGAGCAGTATTAAGCAATAAGCTGATTTTATAAATGTACAACCAAAATATATATTCCATGGGCTGCTATTAATTCGTCCATTCAGATGGTTTGCTTTGGACAAACTTTGGTCCGGAGGAGAGGGAAATTCCTCTTCTCCTCCGAAGACTTGCTCACACCGAACCGTTTGAACAACATTTATTATTTTCATACAAATTGATGAAACAATTGTTTTAAATATCAAGCACAAATAAATGCAAAATAAATAGATGTATGTAATACCAAAATAAGCATTTTTTTGCTAAGACGATAAACTATTATTTTGAAGACAGTTCTAATTCAAATCAGATGATTACCCTTAGTTTAATTGGATTTTGTTCCCATTTTTAGCTCGCAGATTTTAGAAAAAAACGCATAAAAAATGTCGCACTCAGTAACAGTAACACGTACCGTCACCACATCAAATACAACATCAGCGTTGGTGTTAAATACAGGCTACTTAAAAACGCTGCCCGGTCTTCTTAAATTGGCCCAATTGGTAATTGTTTTATTGCACAAAAACTCTCATTTATTTGTTGAATTTCAATAAACTTTAATTGATTGTTATTTCAATACAGATCATCGGTGCTGTTATTGTTGCAATTGTATTTCATAATTATGATCAACGTTATTGGTTTGGGCATTCAGTGCCTGATTTATTCTTTTTATTGATGGCAACCACATTTTTAATTGGAACATTCTGTCTGCTAGTTTCGTGTTTGTTTTCACTCAGCACGGGTGGCATCATCTCAAAAACCATCTATGTAATTATACACGGCAATTTGTGTTTGCGATGAATTATTTGATTGAATGTGATTTTGGTTTTTATTTTATAGGAATTAATTTACCATTCGGTTGCTGCAATCCTCATTTTGATTGCATCTGTCTATTTGTTGGTGAAAATTAATGATTTAAGCCATAATTCGGACATCTATAAGGCATACCTTGCCGCTGGGGTAATATTTTGAGTTTAAACCACCAACATTTCTCAAGATTTTCCTAATTTCGAGCGTTCATTTGATAGGTTCTCGGTGTGATCAATGGAGTGCTATACGTTTGGAGCGCTGTTCTTGCACGAAAAAGCTATCGTGGCATTTAAATGTCGTATGTTTTCAACGGAATAAAACGCATAATAATTTAGCCGTACTAAGTTAAGCCAAATATTAAGTAAAATTTCGAGTATTCACAAATTTTTAGGTGTGTTCAATAAATATTTTCCGTTTGTAATGTGTCTATCTTCATGATATTTCTGGATTGTCTCTTTTTTTTCCAATAAATTCACTTAAATGTAAACAAAGCATCGACTTTTATTTCAACTATAAAATTTGAATTGTTTTTCCTTGCATAATTTGTGTGTGTTTGCTTGTTTGCACGGATTTTGTTTTTTCAGCACTAAAAATATGTTGCATACATTCTGCTTTTGTTGAACTAAGTAAGTATGCTGTTAATAAGCTCAAACAGTTAATTTTAATGAGTGATCGCTTTGAAAATTCAAAAAATGCTTCTCTTCTTCACTCAAATGACATCCAATTCGAATGACAATTTAAATTGATGCGTTTTGTTTGAAATAAAAATTTGCAGATAAAAATTACATCGAAAATGTCACACGCCAATGTAACTGTAACCCGTACAGTGACCACATCCAGTCCGAATGCAATCTTCCTTAATACTGGTTATCTGAAAACGGTTCCGGGAATTCTAAAAATTGTTCAGCTAGTAAATCCAGGATAACACAACGCTACAAAATTTAAAAACAATTGTACGCAAATTTTCTGTCAAATATTTTCTGTTAGTGTGGTGCCTCCTGGTTCCAAAAATGCAACAATTTTGAATTTCTTAAGCATTGGGGCCTAGCTACAGTCCAAAATGTGGAAAAAGTCATTTTTCGGGTATGACACCGACGTTATGGATCATAAGTCGAGTACTGTTCGAGATATTTCAAAAAGTAGACCCGCGTTTAAAAGGTATAGACGACCCGCAAATTATTTGTGTTCACTTTTCGAAATCGATGGATAGACGAGGGAGCTACGGGCTCACAAAGACCCTCTACCCATGATTTTTTTTCGATGTGACTCACCTTTATCAAGCTATATCTCAAGAACCACTACAGACTTTTTCAATTTTATACACTCGATTTTTTGGCACCAACTATACGAAGATTTTGAGCCATCAACCAATCACACAGCTCTTCCGTATATATGAAACCAAAAAAATCACATCTTTGGAGCCTCAGATCCATTAGTATACGTAAAAACACCGAAAAAGGAGGAAAACAGCAATTTTTGGATATTTGGAGGCCAAACAACTAATTAGAAGTGATTTCTTCAGTTTCCTATATTCAGAAGAGGTGTGTGCATTCCATACAAATCATGATTTGTCATGATACTACTGTTTTAACGCAAACAATAATAATAAACTTCAACCCGATCAAGATTAATAGGCCAAATACTCGTCAAATGACCAGTTTGGACTGCAAATATGACAATTGGATCTCAAAAACCGATTAGAAAATATATTTTTTGCGTTCAGATGTTAGTAAAAGTGGTTGGTTATATCATACTCTATATTTTTGGTGAAACAGAAGTAAGAAATCCCCAAATATTCATGATTTTTCAACTGAAAATCCTAGATTCGTGAAAAAACCGTGAGTTCTCAGGTCATCTATGTGGTTATGAGCTATGAAAACCCCTCTAAAGCGGTTTTTTGGCCTTGATATGTTCGGATAGGCGATGTATTTTTCCATAGGCTACTGTGTTGTGGCAAAAAAAGAACAAACGAACAAAGAAAAGGGACATTTTCGATGAACTTTTGAAGTTGAATGAACAAAATTGTGAAAAGTTGTGTAAAAACACTATTTTTCTGATTTGCGAGCCCATAGCTCCTCCATATGTTTACCGATTTCAAAAAATGAACACAACAAATTTGCGAGCGGTCTATACCTTTCAAACGCGTGTCTACTTTTTGGAATATCTTCGCTACTTTCCGATTTATGGTCATTTGAATGGGATAGTGTTCATTTGTACTGAATTTCTGAAAATTTCAGTTTATTTCGAATATCTTCTACATTCATTATTTGATTGAAGTGGTTGATGGCTCAAAATCTTCGTATAGTTGGTGCCAAAAAATCGAGTGTATAAAATTGAAAAAGTCTGTAGTGGTTCTTGAGATATAGCTTGATAAAGGTGAGTCACATCGAAAAAAAATCATGGGTAGAGGGTTTTTGTGAGCCCGTAGCTCCCTCGTCTATCCATCGATTTCGAAAAGTGAACACAAATAATTTGCGGGTCGTCTATACCTTTTAAACGCGGGTCTACTTTTTGAAATATCTCGAACAGTACTCGACTTATGATCCATAACGTCGGTGTCATACCCGAAAAATGACTTTTTCCACATTTTGGACTGTAGCTAGGCCCCAATGCTTAAGAAATTCAAAATTGTTGCATTTTTGGAACCAGGAGGCACCACACTAACAGAAAATAATTGGTAGAAGATTTGCGTAAAAATGCTGTAGCGTTGTGTAATTATAAAATTATCAAATTGGTTCCAAGGTATTTCATCATTGAATTATTCTTACAGATTCTTGGCGCTGTTATTATTTACATGACATGGACAAGATATAATTTTACTGATTTGAGATATTTAAATATTAATAATCGGGCGATTACTGCATATTGTCATGTTGCGATCCTATTCATGCTGCTCATGGCAACTACATTCTTTATATGTACATTCTGTCTGTTGGTGTCTTGCATATTTTCGCTCAGCACCAGTGGACTAATTTCAAAAACTCTTTATGTTAGTATTTGCTCTTATTACTTGACTCATCAAGCCAATTTTCGTTGATACAATAAATTTCATCCATTCAGGAATTTGTATATCATTTGTTTGCGGCCATTCTATTGTTTATTGCTGCAATTATTCTGTATACGAAAATAAAGAACGTGCCACAGTTCGTCTATCACGATGGATATTTAACAGTTTCGGTGAGATGTGAATCTGAATAACCTATGAATTACCCAAACAATATATCCATTTCATCTATTTTTTTAGATCATGTGTTTTATCAACTTTATCCTGTATTTGATCAGCACAGTGCTTGCATTCCGAGATTATCGATATTAAATGGGAAAATCCAACAAATTGCACGTGAAACACATGATTTCATCATCAAAATTTGAACTTAAATGTGTTATTCTTTCAATAAAATTTGATTAAATTTAATTTAAATTTTATGCCTTTCGCATTGATTTTGAGCGAATAAAAATAAATGTTGTCAGTGTGTTTTTTTGCCTTAATTTAATGTGTTTTTTTATGGCACAGCTACAATGTCTGACTTTTCAACAAAGCGGTGTAACGATGAGACTACGTGCCCTAACTACGCTATGCAAATTATATGGCGTAGCCTACTACGTGCCCTAGCGCATTTGTATGTCGCTTCACCGCTTTGCTTTTCAACAAGGTAAAGTTTGGTATAAAATCTTATTTCGATTGTACGTTTTAACCTTATTAACCTTAAACCTAAAACCATATAAACCTTATGAATTTCGTACATTTAATTTTGACTGTGTATTTATGCATGCGGCTTTCACAAAGTTGCGTTTTTAAATTATTGTTTTCTTCATTTTATATTTTCTGTGAGATTTTAATTTGATTATTGTCAAATGATTGCTCAGATTTACGGGACGAGGCTTGTTACCAATTTTTAATAGAAATTTATTGATTTAAAAATTACAGAAATCGTCGATAAAATGTCTGATGAGAATGTATCACATCATCTCCGTCATCAAAATCCTCATCAACATCATTTGCCACACCATTTGCATCATCATCCGCATCATTCGGCCCACAGTACAAATGGGACAAGCATTGCAAGCGATACTAATGTTAATACGGATTATCTAAAAACAATTTCAGGACTCCTGAATTTCATTCAACTAGTAACGAAAAGTGGCCAATAATCAAGTGTATCCCATAAACAATTTACGTTTTTTTTCTTTACAGTTCCTTGGCAGCGTTGCCATTATGATTATTTTGAAAAACTATCCCGATTCTGAGAGTAAACTACTGAGAAACCAATATCAAATCTATGATTTTATGCCGATCGTACTTTTGCTAAATGTCTCAACCACATTTTTCATCTGCACATGCTGTTTGCTACTTTCTTCGATCCTTTCAACTGGCGTCAAAACGCTTTATGTCAGTTTTTTTCACTCATTTATATCAACAACAAAGCTGCATGTCGTCAGACCCCCCCCCCCCCTCCCCCACTCTTGGATTCGATAATTGAGACCGGTTTTCGAAAGGTCTATATTTCTGCCAACTACTACCAAAGCGGTAGAATTTCTGCTGCCACCAGTCATCGGCAGGAATTCATCAAAGGTCGAAAATTTTCAAAATTCAAATTTTCTCCAAAATTGTTTATTTACACCGATTTTCACTATCTGAGACCGGTTTTCGATAGATCTTTATTACTGCCAATTACTGCCGAAACGGCAGAATTTCTGCTCCAACCAGTCATCGGCAGGAATTCAACGAAAATCGAAAAATTTCAAAATTCGATTTTTCTAAGAAAAATTCGTATTTCGTATTCATTTCAAGACCTTTATGAATTTTACATATCTGAGATCGGTTTTAGAAAGGTAAGCATGTCTACTAATTACTGTTAAAGCAACAGAATTCCTGCTCCAACCAGTCACCGGCAGGTATTCAATAAAAATCGAAAATTTTCAAAATTCAATTTTTTAAAGGAAAACTCGGATTTATAAGATCTTGATCTTTATGAATTTTACATATTTTATTTATTTTTTATTTTTATTTTCTTTTAAAATGGTATTATGGTACAAATTTACAATCAACAGGCCCGAAGCCCCCTTATAGATTATAATTTTCTGGCTTAATAATGGTAAAGGTATGTTCTGGTGAATGCATTGGTATGAGAGAGAAAAAAAAAAAAAAAAAAAATAGTTATAAATTGCCATTCGTTAGGCGAAATCAAAATGATTTTTTGTAATTTATCAAAAGTTGTGCTATTTGAATTGATTGAATTGATCTGTAAAGAGAAAAGAATAAATGACCCTATCTGAATCCCGGCCATAATTCAATTGGTAATGAAACATTGATTAATCTTTTTGTACGAGATATTGAATTATCCAATAGATCTATATTTGGGAAATGGTCTTTGTGTTGACGCTTGAGTCTTAGGGCTAAGGAAAAGTACTCAATGTTTGTTGTGACAGGTGGCAGATAGAAAATGGGAGTATATCGTGTGATTCTGATTGGAATATTGATGACGAATGTTTGGCCTAGATTAGTGATTAATTTATTAGAAACAATTTTGTAAAGAAGTAGTTCATCAAAATAGAGCCTTCTTGTGAACAACGATTTCATATTTAGATTTTGTAACCTTTTCTCATATGTTTCACGAGGGATTCCAAATTTATAACAAATTAATCTCGTGAATTTTCTCTGAACGTTTTCAAGAATATTGGTATATGTGTGGTAGTATGGGTTCCATATGGTTGAACCGTACTCAAGAATGTTTCTTACATATGTGTTATATAATATTTTGTACACATCTGAGATCGGTTTTAGAAAGGTAAACATGTCTACTAATTACTGCCAAAGCCGCAGAATTTCTGCTCCAACCACTCACCGGCAGAAATTCAATAAAATTCAATATAAAAAAAAACATCTTCCGAACTTTTGTATGAAAACTGTGTTCATTTGGCGTACGAATGACTTGAAAATTACTACAGATCATTATATATCGTAACAATTAAGGTTAGTGAAGTTTCATAGTGATTGGAAAAAAACTAAACATAGTTCCCAAACAAAAAAAAGAAGTGAAAAATACCTATTTTTTGGGTCAAAATTGGAAAGTTTCTAGTTCGCGTGTTTATTGCAAGAAAAGTCTCTATTTTTTACAAGGGGCGAATCACTGAAAAGTAATCGGTAATCGAACAAAAAAAAACTAATCGGAGAAAAATAAAGAACAAAAGTAATAACAAAAGTAGTAACAAAAAGAGAGAAAAAACTAATCGGGGAAAAATAAAAAGTAATTCCGAACAAAAGTAATCGAATGCGCACAATGAATCAAAAAATCAGAATGCTTGACATTCTGTATGTTGTTTGCTGCATTCGATTACTTTTGTTCGGAATTACTTTTTATTTTTCCCCGATTAGTTTTTTCTCTCCGATTAGTTTCTTTGTTTGTTCGATTACCGATTACCGATTAATTCTTAATGATTCGCCCAAAGTAATCGGTAATCGGACAAGAAACCATATAAAATTGAAAACTAATCGGAAATCAATCGGAAAGTAATCGAGGAGAAACAAGTAATCGCAAAACTAATTTTTTGAGTGATTCACCCCTCGTTTTTTTATCTATTTTTGAGCACTTAAAATATTTGTGCTCGTTATCAAATCGGCTTATGTAAGCTTTCTCTTGAGATTTTGTCCTAAGAAAAATATTATACCACTTCAATCAAAAACGTATTTAATTACTTGATATACAGTACTGCTCAAAAGTTTTTGAACATGAAAAAACACATTTGTTTTTTTTCTGCTAAATTTCTTAGACCCAATCATAATAAGAGGGTAGAAATTACTTGCTTCCGACAGATTCAAGATCAAGAATTCGAATTCTCAACTGAATGTATCAAGAGAAAATATTTCTTGGGGGTTAACCGTCACTATGTTATATCTTTGAACACTGCACAGAAGCGCCATCTCATGGCAAATTGTTCAGTACTATTGAAATACACAGTGAATGAAATCCAAGTCGCCATCTTGGATTTTGTTCACTGTGTATTTGAATAGCACTGAGAACTACGCCATGAGACGGCGTCGTTGTCGAACTTATTTAAAGAGCCGCATATAAATCTACATAAACAACATCGGGATGGGGTTAACGAAAAAAGTCAATTCTATCTAGTGTAAACCGAGTCTGAGAAAAAGTTGAGGACCTAAAAAAAAGGTCCTCAGCTCCGAAAAAATTGAAAAGGGGTTATTGATTCCCCTCGAATCAAAAGTGATGAGGGGTGGAATTTTCGATAAAAAACCCTAGCAAATTGAAAGAATCTTTTCAAAGTCCATTCTATCTAGTGTAAACTGGGTATCAGAAAAAGTTGAAGACCTAACAAAAAAGGTCATCACATTTGAAAATCGATTCTATCTAGTGTAAAGCCGTTTCAAAATCTTAGAGGGGTAACGATCACTCAGGTAGGGGGGGGGGGGGGGTAATAACCTATGACGAATACTGACTTTATCAGTAATTAATACGACAGTTTCTGTCCAGTTGAATGTATCCATTAGATTTGATGAAATGAACAGTAATGGGTTTGCCACGACAGTGCTCGAAAATGTTTACCATTTTATCGACAAATATGTATTGACAACATATTTGACTCAATTTCAACAAAATAGTTTGCTAATGGAATAATGTGAGTATCACAAGCTCTTTCAACAGCTGTTTTTGTAGGATTAAAAAAAATTGTCATTTCGCAAGAGTCGTCATTGGTGAACTAAGCATTTTGAGCAGGGCTGAAAATGAGCTCTCCATATTCATTGGTAATGACCCAAAAAATAGGTATTTTTCACTTCTTTTTTTGTATGGGAACTATGTTTAGTTTTTGTCCAATCACTATGAAACTTCACTAACCTTAATTGTTACGATATATAATGATCTGTAGTAATTTTCAAGTCATTCGTACGCCAAATGAACACAGTTTTCATACAAAAGTTCGGAAGATGTTTTTTTTTATATTGAATTTTATTGAATTTCTGCCGGTGAGTGGTTGGAGCAGAAATTCTGCGGCTTTGGCAGTAATTGGCAGTAATATAGACCTTTCGAAAACCGGTCTCAATTATCGAATCCAAGAGTGGGGGGCTGACGACATGCAGCTAACAACAACAACAAAAAAAACTCTGCAATTGATGAAAATGATTTTCCACAGGAATTCGTTTATAATCTAATTGCAGCACTGTTTCTGTTTGGTGCTTCAACTATGCTATTTGTTATAATGTGGGATGAAGAATTCACATTTGTTTCGCATAAGGGTGCGGCGGTAAGTTAACTAACCAAATGTTTTGCTTGGAATGGGTTCGTTTAGATGTTGTCATATTTTACAGATCATATGCTTTTTGAATTCTCTTTTCTATTTGGCCAATGCGGCAAATAGTCGTAAGTATTGACATTGATCATATTCAAAACAAAAACCCAATGTAATCTGTAGCTTATTCCTGTAGAATACGTATCGACACTTTTGAAATTGGCTCAACTGGTAATTGGCTCAACCCATTTATTATAATTGAGATTGAAGAATTATTTTCAGAATTCATGATAAATATTTTGAAACATTAAAATTTAGACAATTGGATGCATTTGTGTCGGACTGATTGTTTATTTTTTCAAACCAAATCGACCATTCATTTTACCGAACTTATTCTTTTTGCTGATGATTACAACATTTACAATTGGAACATTTTGTATATTGATATTCGATTTATTTTCGACCATTCAAAACGACAGCGATTCGAAAACCATTTACGTAAATTCACTTTTATTTTTTATTAATGGACTTAAATTATCAACCTAAAGATATACATTTTTTTTTTAATAAAACAGGAGCTCGTTTATCATTTGGTAGCTGCTATTCTTATTTTTGTTTCATCACTTTATATGCTGGTTAAAATCCAACACTTTAAGGACATATCCAAATCGAATGATTACTTCAATTTCAAAGCCCACATGACAGCTGGGGTAATTTTATGACTTCCACTTCTATTTCACCAAATATTATTCATATGAATATTTTACTTGTAGATTTTAGCTGTGTTCAATGCTCTTTTGTATGCTGGAAGTGCTGCCATTGCCCAATTGACGTGTCGCGCCACCTAAAATGTGAACATTTTCAACCAACAAACAAACAATTCGAAATTTTTGTTTAGGGTTGAGGGAAACTTTTAAATATTGACAAATAAATGACTAACATGTTGCTACCTCTTAATTATACTTCCTAGGTAAATACATACGAACAATGCGTGTGCGAACGCGTAACGTTATAAGGTAATGGATTTGAAGTTGCCAAGGGTTTTTTTAGGCGTGTTCAATCTCTTTCCCTGTTTTCAGCTTTTAGTTAATGCATAGTGTGTATTTAGAATCTTATGGACTAACTGTGTGGTTCATATGCTTCCCCTTCAACATATCGAACAAGTGGGGAATAATGAATTCTTACTTACACAGCTGTATTTTGCTTTGCATATACGCTGTTTGTTGAGCCTGACAGTTTGTTCGACAGTTGATGACTAAGCCGACAGTTGATCGCTTTATTTTTGTTCGGAGATAAATGTTGTGTTTATTAAGAATAATATTTAAACCGTAAAATAAACGTGTTTCTTTCTAATATGAATTAAATTTGAAGTTGTTTAATTTGATTTCAATGTGAAAGCATTGAAAAAAAATATTTGATAAAATTGTGCAGAATTGTTTTGGCTTTTTATTTCTAACTAGCCTTTTTGGTATAATCATCAGTTTTATACACCTGCTTTCTACGTAGGTTTTTTGTTAAGAAATGTTACATTTTTTGTTTAATATCCGTTAAAATTCTGTTTACTTAGTTTGTGAATTTAAGTTGAATTCTCTATTAAAGCAGACAATTTTAATTGGATCCAGATTATTTCGGAACCATTACAGAAGGCGCCGATGAAATGGCTCACGTAACATTTGCAGCCACGCATACGTCAACATCACATCAAACTAAAATTATTTTTAACATGAAATACCTGACTACTCTTTCGGGATTATTAAAAGTCCTTCAACTCGTAATTAAAAGAAATTTACAGTAACCAACTTTTCACGAATGATAAACGTGATCTACACTATTACAGGCACTTGGTGGTTCTGGTTTTGCAATTATTATGAAAAATGTCTATCATGAACCACACGACACAACATTTGGTGGAACATACATCCTCTATCACCTCGTACCAATTTTACTCTATTTACAAATATCAACAGCTTTTTTTATTTGCACATGCTGTTTACTATTGTCTTGCATATTCCCCAGTACAAGTGGATTGATTTCAAAAACACTTTATGTTAGTTTTTTCAAATAGTTCATTATTATTTTTTGAATGCATTTTTGCGATATTTTGACTGAAACATTTCCATTCGAATAGGAATTTATTTATCATTTGATTGGAGCATTTTCTCTGTTCATTGCTTCCATTTTACTTTATTATGCGATGGATCAACCCAGATATACAACAGATTGGTATGATTTCTATGATTCAATTGACAAAAGTGTACCGGTAAGTAAATTTAAAAAATAAAATGTGACGTGTGAACATTTCCATCGAAGCACTTGACTCTTCTCTCATGTTTCAGATGATATGTTTTGTAAATTCTCTATTGTATTTGGCTAGCGCAATCCGTCGTCGTAAGTACAATAAGTCGTCATTATTCCCATATCTTTGAAAAAAAGTGAGTCAAAATAATATTTATTCTACTCAATCTTCGGTACAGGGCACCTGCCGATTCTTCTGAATCTAACTCAATTGGTTTGTTTACTATATTCAAAATTCCGTATTCAATATTTGATGTCAATTTTATTTAGTGCTTGAAATTCTTCTCTTAAATTCATAATTAACTTTTTTTTCACAATCCAATCACAGGTAATTGGAGGAGTTTGTGTTGCAGTGGTTACGTTCTACCTCATGTCCTATCATGATATTCCGTCATCAAAACTGTTGACATATCGTGCACTTTTATTGCCAAATCTGTTCTTTTTGCTAGTGGTTTCGGCGTTTTTTATTGGAACATTCTGTCTGCTGTTATTCTATCTATTTTCAATGTGTACGAGTGGCATCATTCCGAAAACAATTTATGTAAAAATCTAATTTTTTTTTCTTTGTGAGTCGCATATACCAGTGTTCACAATCGAGTAATTTACGAGCGTTTTGTTAGACTCTGTCAGAATTCCAAGAGATTTTCAAGTTGAGCAACTGAAACTTTTTCACTTGCATTTAAACCAAAATGCCTAGAGTCAAAACTTTATGGCATTCATAGAGTCTGAAAAACGCCCGAAATAGTCTGATTTCAAACACTACTATAGGTACACTTTTAAACTCAGTGTGATTTTTACATTGAGGTTCCAATGTTCTTTTTTCGTCACATCAGGAACTTTTTTATCATACCATTGGTGCTATTCTTCTGCTAATTTCATCCGCTTATATGCTGGGAAAAAGTCGACAACTTTTAGGATTTATAAATTTTCATCAGATTCATATTTCGACTGCGGTAAATTTGTGATTTAAACTGTTGACACGATTATTCTTAATATTCATACAAATCTTTTTATGCAGGTACTTGGTTTGGTGAATTCCTTCTTGTATATTTGGAGCGCCATTATTGAAAAGCAAAACTACCGAACAATTTAAATCTGTGATTAGTGCACCTACAAAACAACACAACGAATTCTAAATGTCTAAAATAAGCCAGATTTTTACAAAGAATGCGTAAATATGCATTTGAATTTCTACTTTCATTGCAAATGAACATGTCCTCCAGTTTTTACGATCTATTAAGTGTATAAGAATCAAATTGAAGAATACTTAGAATTTGAACGAATCAGAAGATTGAAAGAGTCTCTTAAATTTTCGTATCATTTGACAGATTTACTTGACATGTGACAAATGCACTAAATATGTAGTAAAGTATTTTATCGCCATCACAAACCAATGTAAGTATCGCTCTAGATGTTTAGAAAACAATTCTGGAACGTCTTTTTTCAAATGTTGCATTTTTTAATCTCAAATGCATCATTTGAAAAAGCCGTGCCAATTTGTTTTTTATATATCTACAGCGATACTTAAATGACCATCTATTGGTTGGTGTTGGCGATATTGTACTTTGCTACATATTAAGTGCATTTGTCACACGTCAAGTACATCTGTCAAATGATACGAATGTTTGTTCCTTAACTGAAGAGATTCTTTTACCGAATGGGCTAGTAAGATTGCAAATTTTTGGCCATGCGATCGATTCACCTTCAGATTTCTACATAAAGGAAAACCAATCAGCTAACTTATAAGCAAAGCACATGCGTAGCTCGAGTATGTTTGGTGATCAATTTTTATATTTAGAAGTTTCTCATTGAGAAACGCTGCACTAGGATTCGGATAGAATAATATTGTGCAATTAATTGAAAATAGTCATTATTTTTTTATTATGCAATCAACAAATGTATTGGTTCGTCCAACTGATAACGACAACACCGAATAAAGTATTGCGTTCGATTCTGTTAACGAACAACAACATACGCGTATACTTTCAACAGCGCAACGCAATTCTATTTCATATATCACACTCAATAATTATATTGAACATGTTATCAGTTCGTTTTTTTCCAATTTGCAAACGTGTTTGGGTTTCCTCAACCATGGATTCAAGTCTAGGAAAATGTGATCTGTCAAAAGTTGATAAAATGTTAACGAGTAGTGTGAAAGTGATATTCAACTGTAGTCGTACTCGTTTTAGTCATTTATTTTAATCCATTGAATTTCAACATGTTCTGCAGTTTTTCTGGATCTTAACCGTAATAATAGAGCTGGTTATCCCAAACTTTAGCTCGAATTTCTATTTCAATAATATTTGCCTCTTGCTCGTTCATTTCCCTTGTATCATCAACCATCTTCTGGGGCACAAATGGAAAAATTCGAATGGCACGAATCAATTTTGTAAGTCATCCCAAACATCGTACACTTTTGCCGTAGAGTTTGATTTAAACAACTCATAAACACTTGATCTTTCGGACTTTCAATAGAAATTACATTAAGTTCAAAGTCTCTGGAACCAATTCATAATTATTTTTTCACATTCACTTTCAGTTTAACTTTATTTCACAAAGTAAAATTGTTTTTCATGATGCTCCATCCATTGTAGGAAGATTTGCTGCATCGGTAAGCTATTGAAACTAGAAATAGCAAACCACAGTGAATACGATTTATCTGAATGTTTTTTTTTTATTCCAGATTCCAAATCTCCCAAATGCTGTTTTGTACTACAAATTAATAAAGCTGATGATAAAGCTGGTGCGAAGAACTTGCGAATGTTGCCAAACTCGCTTCGGTGCTGTGTCGTCAATTTACTTTTTTAATTTGATTCTTTCTACTTTTAAAAGTAGAAAATTTTCCAACAATCTTTTTTCAAAATCAGATAATCAACTTATCAAAATTGGTTATAGTTTTACATAAAATAAATGAATTGAACACGATTGAACATGTACGAATATAACATATAATATTTGTCTTTGTTGCAAATGAATTTCATGGAATTGTCCATTGAAAATCCAATTGTTCATAATTTTTAGTTAGTATTTACTTATTAAAATTTAATTTCCTTCAATTTGTACCATTGTTCTAACAAATAAACTTTTAAATTAAAACAGTTAACAATTGGATGAATGAAAAATTCAAAGATTTACACATTGCCTACCTTCTGGCGCTTCCATTAAAATGAGGTAATTCACAGTTGATGTGAACGATGAATTATTTTCATCAAAAATCGCCGAAAAAATGTTAAAATTGTCGATCTTTGGAAACGATATTTTTCGCATGTACCGTATTAAAAATTAGTCTATTGAATCATTATTATTGAGCCATCAAAACATTTGCCTTAGATAATGGAAAAAATATTCACTAGCTCAAAAGTTATGAGGATTTTTCTCGGTTACCTTTCGATTCAGCCACCAGACATAATTTATATTGTTCACCCAAAGTTAAGCGGATGACACTTTAAGATAACAGAAAACCAATCAGCTAATTGATAATTGTAAAGCATTAGCGTAGCTTGTGTATGTTTGCTGATCAATTATTTCTATTGGAAATCTACGCATGAGTAATCGAATCGAGCGATTGATTGGAATAAGCCAATGCTTACATTTATCATGCAATCAATGAATGTATGGGCGAAGCGGCATTAAACGACTGTAATGGATCGTCCGGTTGATAATGGAAACAGCATACCAAGGGCATCGCATACATATTGCATAGTTTTGAGTATCGCTTTCGATTTCATTAATCTTCTTTTATTTAGTGAGCATGGCATTCGCATCCGAAAGTGAAACAAATATCGAAGCAGAATGTAACGCAATGGATGAGTGTGTGTGTGTTTGTTGTACATGTGTGTAGCGCAATCAACACAATATTAACCGTTTTTTCGTATTGGAATTGAATGAATATGGCATGCTGCCACATAAATACATGCTCGAACCCGAACTACGAACTGTGTTAAAAGTTTTGTGTAAGAAGTTGCCAACCGCATTGCCTCCATCGCATTCATTCACAAATACAGGGCCGCACCGAAAAAGGAATTGGTGTGTGCGAGAGACTTGCGACGACAGGCCAGACGATTGAGTTGTTGTGTTGTCGTTAACTCAGTATGTCTATTGCCTTTTTGCCTACAGCATACATTCGTTATGTGTAATCGTGGCTCAACTAAACAAGCGGCTAAAATCATCAGCTCACAGTTGCTGTGTAAAAGCCGTACACGAAACGAGCACTTGTGAATTTTAACGTAAATAAAATAATATAATGTGCTATTCTTGGTGCTTTGACGGCCAAATCGCATGTATAGAAAGAATTTGACGAATTTTTTTTCTTTATTTATTTCAAAAAGGGAACATATACGTTCATTTTCAACAACGGAACACAATTGCACAATTTTATTCAATGAATCGCACTTAATAATTATATTGAGTTTTTTTTTTAATTCGGTTGTTTTTTTCCCTTCATTCTTCAACTCGTTTGTTGTGGTTGTTTTTTTCGATTTGTTCTGTTTTCATTCAATTGAATTCATGCGATAATACCGGAGTAAAAAATTATTCGAATCTGCAGTGAGTATCTGGTGCACTGGTGTGTGTGATGTTTTTTTTTTTATTTTAAAATTTCGTTTTAATAAAAAAAACCTGCAGATATTCGAAATGAAATAGCAACAAAGTCGATACGAATATGAAACATAAAACCATCAAGTAAATAATAATAATCTGCAATGCATATAAACGTGAATTGTGACATTTGATCGGTTGTTCTTTCAGTCCAGTTGTGTGTATGTGTTGTTTAGTTGTTGTTTTTTTTATCTCAGTCGGTATAGTTTCAACATTCAGATTCTCTTGAATCGCCATAAATGGTGTTTATTTCAATTTAATTTAATTTCGTGAATCTCTAGAAAAGACAGAAAAAACGCACAGAGAAACACACAGTGTCCGTGTGAGTGACGTCGATGTCAGGCATAAATTAAGCAACAATGTATATTTTAATATAGAGCTCTTGACCTATCCGAACCGAACCAATTCAATTTCATTAAAAATTGTGTTTGCACTTTGTTTGCTATTTCAATTTTTTGTTTTCAATTCAGTCAGGTTTTCCTTTAAATCAACTATTGTCGAAGTTTTTAAACGGTTTTGTTGTTTCGTTGTTTGTTTCTTCTGAATTTCCATAGGAATATTAATAGGTTTTAAGCCATACATCTTCCGTGAAGTCAAATGTAGTGATTCCATGTGTGCAATGAATATCAGTTGAGCCCATTGTGAACACACAATCACTTTTCGTAACATTCGTCAAATACGAACGCGCAAACAAACCGGGGGCTGACGTTTAACTAAAAATAGACGCAGATAAATTCAAGTGCATGGCATTTACAAATCTAGCCAAAATTGATCCGACTAAGGTGGATATGATGTTGACGAACGAGTGTGAACGTGATATTCAGCTCGAGCTCAACCGTAATTATTTGAAATCATTTCCAGCACGATTGAAATTCTGCCATATCGTACGTATGCTGTGTACATTGTGATCGTAATCGTTATCATTTTAATGATTTTCTTGTTGTTGTTTTTGTTTTCATTTTACAATTACTATTGATATATTCGATACATGTTTTGTTTTACAGTTTCTTGGTAGTCTAGCATCGGGAGTGCTATTGGGTTTCACACGACAATACTATTGGCTCACATTTTTACCAATTTCCATTGCATTCGTACTTGCCTTGTGTTCGCTCATTTTTCTCGTATCATCAACAATCAACTGGAAGACTAATGGAAAAATTCGAATGGCACGAATCAATTTTGTAAGTCATTCCAAACACCGTACGGCTTTTGCGGTGAGGTTTTTAAGTAGCGAACGCGAAACAGGTGTTATTTTTATTCGTACATGTCTTTGTGCGCTTGTGTGTGTGTGTGATGTATTGAACTATTGAACGATTGAGTGAAATAGATAAACCCAGTGAAAAGTACACAAATACGAATAGAACGCTTGCTTCAAGGTTTTTTTGTTTTAATTTAAATTTCAGTTAGTCTGAATTTGATATCGATTAAAAGTTTCTCGCGCCTAACTGACATATGTTTGTTGACTATGTTGGTCGCTCTGACCAGACGATAGATGATATCGAATTCATGCTATTCAACAGCATTTTGTTTTGTTTCATGTTCAATCATTGACACGAAATTTACATAATATATGTAGCTTGCAATATTCTCTTGATACAAACGAATGAAATTACTTGAATTTTTCTTTTTCGGAATTTGAATGAAAATTACATAAAGCTACAGTCCTCGGAATTAATTTACAATTAACATTCGCATTCAATTGATAATTTATTTCACACAATAAAAGTTGTTTTTTTTCTACATCTTTTCAGATATATCACACAATTGCCATAATATTGTTAATTATCAGTACGTTAATTTTAATTATTGGTGTAACATCGCAGATGTTAAGCTACCGCGATACAATTTTTAATTATGAAATGAAATTCATTGTGGCGATGTTTGTTGCATCGGTAAGTTAATGAAATTAAAATCGGCCACATCCAATTTCAATTGCAAAACCAAAATGACAACAAAATCAATTGATTTGTATTGTTTGATTACAGATTATCAACTTCCTAAATGCACTTTTGTATTATACATCAATAAAGCTGGTGCGAACCACTTGTGAGAACTATTAAGCGATGTCACCGATTCATATTGGCATGAGCACTCACTTCAATACGACTTGTTGGTGGTTCTTTGTGTTGGATAGATTTTTGCTGGCCAATCTGAGCTACGGAAACAAATCGATTCCTATCTTATCCAAAATCAAACAATTCGTGATGTTTTCCTTTTTCCTCGTAATACAAAAACGACATAAAGATAAAATTGAATATATTCACACATGGATTACAATGACAAAAGGATGAATGTGAGCGACGCTAAAAAAAAAGACACGCAAAACATGTATACAAAGCCATTGAGTTTAGCAGTCAGATTTACGGGATAAATATCGGTGGATGAAAGGCAAATTGCACATATGCACATTGAGACACGAGAAAATGTGTTGTCGAAAGGAATGTGAAACCAACAATACCTATTCTCTTTCCAAATCTCGATATCGATTTATTTAATATTGGTTATGGATTAATATGGGTCACATGAAATATAAGAATTGAAAATGTACGAATTTATCTACTACGAAACCTTTTTTTTGTGTGTTGAAGATGAATTTTATTGGATTTACCACTGAAAAAATTTAAAAGAATGTTGACCGTTTTGTTCGTAAAATAGTTGTAGAAAATAATTGTAATCTTCAATTAATAATCTACTTTTCATATCCTTGCCAATATATTTCCAATTTTTACTTAAGTGGTGCGATAAAGCAACTGAAATAAGTATATGTTATTGTTTAGTGAATGATTCAAATTGGAGTATACAACGAGTAACCGTTGTTTGGGTATTAACAAAATCGAATAGTTTTAAACACTTGAAATATCATGATCATGGCCATTCACACCGAATTTAAACGACTAAATAAACTGTTGTTATTATTAATAAAATCACATACGACAACTTGTTTAGCCATTTAAAAAATGTAATAAATGAAATGCCTTACAATCTTTTTACCAGAGAATCACATACAATTGGACTGTACATTCACTTTGAAATATTGTAAATAAATGATAATTATTCAAAGTTAAAATGGAGTATATTGTGTATCAATTTATAGCTCAGAATTGAGTGCTTGAATTGAGAAACACACATGTAAAATCTTCTCAATAAATTAATTATTGTCGAACGACTGAAACGTAGGTGTTATACATCGATGATGGACAGTCTAAAGTCAGAATTCTTTGTGTATGCTCGGTGTACAGAAAATAGTGCATTGTAATTTGAAAAAAATAAAAGTAAAGTTGAACAAAAAACAATTGAAATGATCTCAATCCATATAATTTAATATGGTGTTGAACATTTTAACTGCTTGAAAATGAAGCGTTTGAAACTTGAGATGTTCTTTAATGATGAATGGAATAAATGTCTTAATAATTCCACCCCGAAATATTGACCCAAAGAGTTTCGACAACTTTCGACGATTTTAGAGAAAATCCGTCCACTTTTAAGGTATCTCGCAGGGTCTATGCATTGCTCGAATATAGTCTGGGCAAAATGCAACGATTTATGTGCATTGTGCATCTCAAACAAAAAAAAAACATGACAAGTGATTGAACTTTTGTAATTAGTGACAAAATGATTTATTTTTGATAATTCTATAGATCATAATACAAATGAAAACTTCTGAAATTCATGAATTTGAGACAAAAATATCATATTTATGAAAACATTCGGAATTTCGCAAAGTTCTGAAAATTTGAATTTTTCGAAACGTTTTACTGTTGGTATCATGAACGGACATTTTACCTATTCGTTTCTCATTCATTCTTCAATGTTTTCTTGAATCCAATCCATGAAGTGTGTGACACGAACGTAAACGCCTGGTAAGTTTTTACGAGCACAACCAACACCGTATGAAATGACACCAATTTGATGCATTGGGAATTTGTTATTCTCATGCATTGGTAACATTAACGGACCACCCGAATCACCAACACAGCTGCCCTTTCCGCCAGCCAGATCTCCAGCACACAGCACACTTCCACTGAATTGGGTTTCTGCAAATAATTCCTTTTCTTTGGTGAAAAGCTCTTTACACTGTGCATTGTCAACAACTGGAACCTGCAACTGCATTAATATATCTGATTCACGGCCGTTCTCCTTCAAATCACCCCATCCAGCAATAAACGGATTCGTGTTAAGAAATGATTGACTTTTAAGTGTTTTATTCAATGGTAAACAAATTGGCCGGATACGATCTATGCGAAACACAAATTTGAAAAGTTTCTCAATTACTTGAATGAGTATTTTTCTTTTGGATTGGTTGCTAACCTTCAAATTTAATATCGAATTCCAGGTATAAAATTGCGATATCACTTGTTCTATCGCCTTCATAGAAATCAGTGTAATTTGGATGTTTCACCGAACGAATCACTCGAACATCTTTGGCTCGTCCATCTGACTTACTCTGATCATGCTCGCCTAATCGAACAACCCTGATGATTTAAAGGAAAAATTTATTAACTTTTTTTCAGAATTGTTTCTGATTTTTGGCATGATTTCAATTCATTTGGCATACATATTAGCATCCAGGCAGTGGGCAGCAGTCAAGACATGACGTGAAGTAATCAATGAGCCCCCTAATTGTGGGAAATAATTGTGTATTGAAAGTTTATTTAAAAAATGATGAAAGTAATTATTACCGCAATAAAATTGTCCTTTATTGGAGCTGGTTAATCGTCCAACTAATGCCATCCATGGGAATGCACCTGAAATGTTCAAAGATAAATGAAATTATTCTCAAGATATTTCATATTTCATAATTATGAATAAGAACTTTAATTTCAATTTACCTGCTTTGGCGGGTGTCCCGCCAACAATTTTCGTATTTGCTATTTTCGAAAGGCCGCAACCCTCTTCTGGGGTGAGCAAACGCCCTCGAATGTCTAAATTCGATGGTAAAAATAGGTGATATTTAAAACAAATTTTATATAAATACTCAGTTTTGTTCTGACCTTGCGCCCTTATAATGGTTATAAGCGCAGAAAGAAGAACTGCGCTCACAACAAGCAAATTTATTTGCCTCATTCTGTCACGATAACTTCAATTGTTCACCTGTCACGATAACTTCTAATATGAGTGTATCGAAAAAAGATTCGGATTCGTTCAGTAAATAAAGCAAAATTTTCCAAAATGTTATATAGACGTCTAAAATCAGGGATTATTATGGGCTGATAATAGCAGCCTATCCGAAAATAGAATCTATTTCTTAGGATCCCACTCAATTTTAACAAACAAAATAATAATGTTACCTGCAAACTAGGAGAAGTGCTTTGAGAAGAAAGATTGATCGATATTTTTGATAGAATTCCTTATATATACGGGTCACATATTGACGCATGAATCAAACAATTTGCAGAAGAATATTGTACAGAAGTCAATCGTCACCAAATTGTTTACTTTACAGTGAGCGCTCGGAAATCTTATGGCTCAGATATGTGAAGACATCTTAGAGAGGACTTGTGGTTAATATTATGCAAAATTTAAATTTAAATTAAATCTTTTATTTATTTTTAAAAAATGTTTAGCCATTTTATTTCGTTTTTTTACCTCAAACGTATAAATCGAATAATTAGATCTTCCAAAAAAGTTGAGCCCCCTACTGTTTGAAGTTTCGGATTTTTGTATGAAGGAAATCGAAGATATTTTCTTATAAATCGACCTTTGTAAATAACATTGGGGTCTTCTACTATATTTTCAACTAAAAAAATAATTGTGTAACTTTTAGGGGAGTGCAGGGCTAAGCGGAACACGGGGCTGAGCGGAACAGTCGAGTTTTTTTGAGAACGGCAACACCAATTGTCAAATGTCATTTATCAAAAGTTGTGCTTTTTTAGCCGCCATGTTTGGTGTTATGACATTTTAATTTTCAGTGTCACACAAACGATACACAGTAACTAATGTGTTTTTGGATTTTGTAATTTCATTTTTTGTGCTCACAGAATTTCAGCTTTTTCCACTTTAATGTTATTTCACTCAATTGATGGTAAGTGTTTTTTCCTAGGTTCGTTTACTACTAAATGACTAATGAAATGTCAAAAGTACCGGATTGGTACTGGAAAGAACTTGAATGTGCTTCAATACTATTCATATAGTACAACACCATTTTGGTGCTATAGTACATAAAAGTTCCTTCCAGTACCAATCCAGTACTTTTGACATTTCATTAGTCATTTAGTAGTGAACAAACCTAGGTTTTTTCTAGTTAACGTGGAGTAATTTTACGTGAAATAAGAAAAAACTGATTTTATTAATAAGTGTCTGGAAAAAATGGCTCGAAAATGCAAGAGTAAAACTGAAATAAATCACCAACAAATCCATCCATCCATCCATTCATAAAAATATATTACAATTAGCTCGTCTGTGGTTTTATTGTCCATTATCACGGTGTCCATCAATTTTCACACATGTACAAGATATATGGAAATAAGTAAACCAATAAGGTTTGAACCAGTACCTATTAACGTTAGTATAAAATATATGCGAAAAAAATAAAATAAAAAATGTGCCACATCTGGTGACGAGCATCTGAACCGTTCTATCAAGCTTCATATTCAATTCTCTCTCGTCTCTTTTCCTCTTGAAGCTTGATATAATGATTCAGATGCTTATCACCAGATGCGGCACATTTTTTTTATTTTCCGTCCCAGGTAAAAGTTAAAACAGTTGCTAGAGCATATTGAAGTAAATCTCTAACATTGTGTTTGCTGGATTTCTCGAATGTCTACTGTATGAATGTCGATTACTCTGCACTTGTGTTTGTGTTTGTCAATTAATTGAAATATTAATGAGCTGTTTTTTTCTCTTTTCATTGTAATTTGTTCACCCATACCTGTCATAGAGATCTTGTTCAAAAGTATCTGTTATAACTAAATGTATGATTTTATTTGTTACTTAGTTTTTTTAATGATAGGGTACTACTAAGTACTGCTGAAACGATGTCTACAAATACAATTCTACTACATAAAATGATTTACATTTTCTCTGCCGTTAAATTTCTTTTTCGTTTTACGTTAAGTTGTTGAAGCAACTGTTAAATAGTGAAACATTTTAAGAAATTGTCTGTAAATCGTTTTTGCAATGCACTCGAAAATATTAAAATAAAATAATTTTTATAATTTAAAACTATATGTTTTTTGCTTCGTCAATTGTATCCGGCAATTTCTTTGAATATGTTTCTGGGCTGAAGAGTACTGAGATCGCTGCAGCGATAGCTGTACCACCAAACAATATAGTTGGAAGTAAATCATATTGACCGCCCTAGAAAAGGAATTGAATTCGAGATTAGTTTAACTACGTCCACCATAAATTGAATCCAAGTTTAAGTTACACTTACAACAATAACGGCCATAGGTGCTGACATTGAACCGATTCGACTGATCATCGTGCAAGAGTTCATGATTGTACCCCGAATGTTCGTTGGCCATTGTTCAGCTGTGAATACGTATATCGAAGTGAATGCACACATTATTGCTGCTTTGCCCATTACATAAGATAATAGCACAATCCATGGATATTCTTTAGGTAAGAACGGTGTTGTGATAGTTGAAATTGCTGTTATAGAAATCATCAAAAAGAATAAGACTCTACGCTTCATTCGATTTAATAGTACTTGTGTGACTAAAACGCCAGGAATCTCCCCAGCTACGGCAAAAATAAAGCTTGTGTATCGATTCGAACCAGGAATTTGAGTTGCCGATAAGCTTAGACCGTAATAGCCAAAAGCGCATGCCATCCATTGATAACAGCAATTCAGAAACCGTGCACAGAGTTTCTTCGATTTAAATACCGTACAAAGTGTCTGAATCATCGAATCATTTTCGTTGTTCACATTCGCATAACTATTGATTGTTTGTGCATCAGTGGAATACCTCAATCTGATCATTTCTATAGACTCTGCAGAGAGCTGCTTTCCACTAACTTTGGCGATTTTTTGTAATGTTTTCACAGCTCGATCAACACGACCAGATACAAGAAGCCATCGTACACTTTCTGGTATTAGCCAAAAATATGTGAACACAAAGAGTCCAGGTATAGAGAGAATCCGAATCACATATCGGAAATCATGCACGTACATTGCAACAAAGCCCAAAAGCATTTCACCCACTGGAAATGAAGTTGAAAGTATTGTATTACCAAGAACGCGATATTTTGAAGTCACCCACTCTATTGCTAACACATAGATTGTTGTGAAACAACACGCAAAAGCTGAAGCTTCAAGAAACTCAAACTGAAAAGAAAATGTTTGAGATTATTTTTCGATGAAGATAGTATCTATTAATAAATGATGGTCTTACAGCAATGTACATGGAGTAATTAACGGAGTATGACTTGATTATGCCAAATACACTGGCCAACTGCGTTCCGATGATAATTGCAGGTAATCGACCAAATCTATGCAAAAAAGAACAAATGTAAAATCAAAGATAACTTGAAGAATGCGCAATGGCAACAAAGAATCAGTCTTGGACCGAATGGAACTCACTTGTCAGAGATGATACCAGCAAAAGGTAAAAATATGAAACGACCAATGTTACCCACTGTTCCAATCAACGCCAGCTTATAACTGTCCGAACAGTGAATGTTGAACTAAAACATCGATCAGATTAAAAACGGGGAAATTTATTCAATGCATTGAGAGAACATCTTGATTACCTCTGTTTGAACATTTTTTTCGTCGGATGCATAGACATACTCGGAGCACTCTATTCTTTTTGAAGTATCGAACATTTCAGCACTGCACTGTCCAATTTCAGATTCCGTTCTATTCCTCAGGGCATAATAGGTACAGCTATCGAGTTTGTCATTTGTGGATGGAATTGCGAATTCTAGCCACGGCTGATCGTATTGAACTCCACGATTATTTTCACCGACATCACATTCGGGCACCTTGCACCTGTTCAGCAACCAATAAAATGGACTTCGTGAATTTTTCGTCATTACATTTTCAAATATGATATGATATGATACTAAAGGGGCAAAACTGTATGTCGGGACGCACATGAAAAATGTTCACTGTCATTTGTGTAGCTTCGCTCGACAGTCAACATTGTACGCTCATTGATCGTATTGATGTGGAATCGCATGCGGAGAAAATCGAAAAGAATTGTCACTAATTCCAAATTATATAGCTAAAATTTGCACTGAATGAAACCCATTCATTTTGATTAGATGATAAATTATTGTTTTGTATTAAGATCGATGAAATTTGGATGAAGAAATATTTTTTTGAATTTTAAAATTTATTCATCCGATATAATTTTTCATTCGCCAACATGTTTTTTTTTTCATCGGATGAGTCAATTCAGTTTGATTGGATGATAAATTATTTTCAAAATTTATTCATCCGACATTTTTTTATCGAATCGAAATTTATTATTTTATCATGGATGAGAAAATTCTTTTTTTCGGGATGTGAAAATTCCGGATGAGAATTATCTCACCGCTATCTTAACGCCGTGCCAATAAAATGAGCAACCAACAAGTTTTTCAAGTTAAATATTTTCGTCCAATTTAACATAATTGTTGCACTTAAAGTAATTTTGGAAGTGATATCTTTCTACACTTTTATACTCACCTATAACTCAATGTATTTGCCGAAATCATAAAATTAACCACAGATGATGCTGATAACATGTTCAGGGCACAAATAAATAGATATGAAGCTACTTGATACAATCCAAACTCGCCCACTTCGGTTAATAGATCGTCCACAAGGGAATCAGCAGTACTGTCGTCACGCATTTTAAATCCAATTCCACCCAACACAATTTCTTTTTTTTTTTGAGAAAAGAAACAACAGAAATATTCTTCGAATTGAATTACAATGAGATTTGTCTTGAACTGAGCAAAAATATAGATAGTACTGTTTATATAAATAAACGGTCGTACATGGAACAGATCGAATGTTTAAAAGAAAATGTGAATTTATTATGCAAATTACATCACAAAGGGGGTAAACCAATTTAGTTAACATTCTATTTTACCTACTAAACGGTTATCTGGAACACCCGAGCACAAACCGAGCATAAATAGATAGCTTAACGTTTATATACCTACAATGGCTTTTAATGGAATCATGGGCCAAGAATACGCTGGCAGAGGAAATATTCAGAATTTCGGATTTGTATCGGTGATCCCAACCATCTTCGTCAAAATTAAAACGTTGGTAACACGCGCTTTTGCATCTTATCAAAACCTGATAAGCAAAGTTAGAGAGTCGAAAAAACGTCACGTGGACATCCTTGGCGTATGGCCTTATGTGAGTGCGAACACCTAGACTTTATCGAGTCTCTATGAGCTATAATCGACACATGAGATATATGAATGTTTAACGTACCTCAATTTTTTTCTTTTATTTTATGGAATTGTCTGGCGTATTTTATTTTGTACGTGAATATATTACAATGGGCCAATTGTTGTTATTCCATAGCTTTAATTATGGATTAATGAAATTTTTGGCAGTGCAAAATATTTGTCGTGGTTGCATGCCGAGCGTTCAATCATTTTACCACACAACGAATTTCAAAAAAAGCTTCTCGCTCTACTCAACTCTCCGTTCGGACAATGGGCAAAATTACCAAAAGAATCCCCCAGAGATCTAATATGAATAGAATAGAATTACTGTGCAATCTAAACTTGATTTTTGACTATACATTGATTCGTTTATTGTTATTATTATTTTTGTTTTCCCTGTCACACATTTGCTTTCAACCTATCTATTTATGTATATATTTATACATCGAGTTATTCCTCTATTTATTGCGATTTTTTTGTTTCATACACCATTAACTTTCGTCGATTTGTATTAGAATGACGTTAAACAAAGACAATGATATTTCACAAATTGCCACGATTATTTTTTGAAACGTTAATGATTATGAATTATAAATCTATTGCTTCTTCTACAGTATCCGGTAATTTCTTTGAGTATGTTTCTGGGCTGAAGAGCACTAAGACCGCTGCTGCAACAGCTGAACCACCAAATAGTATAGTGGGAAGTGAATCATGTTGAGCGCCCTGGAAAAGGAATAGAATTCGAGAATAGTATAACTTCGTCCACCATGAATTGAGTCCTAGATTGAGTTACACTTACAACAATAACTGCCAGTGGAGCGAACATTGAGCCGATTCGTCCAAGCATCGAACAAGTGTTCATGATTGTACTTCGGATGTTCGTTGGCCATTGTTCAGCTGTGAATACGTATATCGAAGTGAATGCACACGTTATTGAAGCTTTGCCAAGCATAAAACATAGCAATATAATCCATGGATATTCTTTAGGTATGAATGGTATTGTAACAATTGAAATTGCTGCCACAGCGAACATTAAAAACATCAATATTCGACGCTTGATTCGATTCAATAGTACTTGTGACAAAATATCTCCAGGAATTTCAATGCTCATAACAAAAATGAAGCTTATGTATCGATTTGCTCCAGGGATTTGGGTTGCGGATAAACTCAACCCATAATAGCTAAAAGCACATGCCATCCATTGATAACAGCAATTAAGAAAACGTGTACAGAGTGTTTTTGATTTGAATACCATGCAAAGTGACTGAATCACCGAATCATTTTTGTTATTGTGGTTTATCTCTTTATCGACAATGTTTTTCGTTAGAGCGTCAGCAGAATATCTTAATTTGATCATCTCTATAGACTTATCCGAAAGATGTTTTCCATTGACTCGGGCAATTTTCTGTAATGTTTTCACAGCCCGATCAATACGACCAGATACAAGAAGCCATCGAACACTTTCGGGTATTAGCCAAAAATATGTGAACACAAGTAATCCAGGTATGTAGAAAATCCGAATTAAAGACCGAAAATCATGCACGTACATTGCAACGAATCCAAACAGCATTTCACCCACTGGAAATGCAATTGAAATTATTGTATTCCCAAGAACGCGATATCTTGATGTCAACCATTCTATCGCCAACACATAGATGGTTGTGAAACAACACGTGAACGCCGAAGCTTCAAGAAACTCAAACTGAAAAGAAAATGTTTCAGATTATTTTTCGAGGAAGATAGTATCTATTAATAAATGATGGTCTTACAGCAATGTACATGGAGTAATTAACGGAGTATGACTTGATTATGCCAAATATACTGGCCAACTGCGTTCCGATGATAATCCCAGGCAATCGACCAAATCTGTGCAAAATAATAAGAAAGATCATTGTAGCATACAGAGATCTAGAATATTGCGATCAGCTCTAGTGCTTGCCTGTCGGATAAGATACCAGTGATGGGTAAAAATACAAAACGACCAATGTTGCCCACCGTTCCAATCAACGCCAGCTTATAACTGTCCGAACAGTGAATGTTGAACTAAAATATCGATCAAATTGAAAACGGGGAAATTTATTCAATGCATTGAGAGAACATCTTGATTACCTCTGTTTGAACATTTTTTTCGTCGGATGCATAGACATACTCGGAGCACTCTATTCTTTTTGAAGTATCGAACATTTCAGCACTGCACTGTCCAATTTCAGATTCCGTTCTATTCCTCAGGGCATAATAGGTACAGCTATCGAGTTTGTCATTTGTGGATGGAATTGCGAATTTTAGCCACGGCTGATCGTATTGAACTCCACGATCATTTTCACCGACATCACATTCAGGCACCTTGCATCTGATTTAGAAAACACCAGATTTGATTACTGTTTTTATTAAGGATTCGTTGTTATATAAACGGTGATTCATCTAGAGGTTTGTTTTCTAAGAGGCTTTTTTGGCAGATCACGGGTGACTATAGTCACTATAGTGACAAACTGAAATGACATTTTTACTTTTATTTGTATGGGAAAGATCGTCATCGATTGGAATCGGCGGCCTAGAAAATAGCAGCTTTAGCGTATTTCACGTACACAAGCTGTGATCTGTTTTTTTCGCAATCAATGAGTAGAGACCACAGTTCTACGCCACTTGGCACTGGTTGCGTAGAAAGTGGTGATCTCGATGTCTTTGGACCGAATTTTGACTCAACGAAAAACTTCGACTTTTTGGCTATCGAAAACACATCGCAACGCACCAAACGCACTAATCTCAGCTTGTTTCATTGCCAGAGTTGCCAGAAGGTGAGCCATGCGATGCATCACTCGATTTTTACCTCGTTCAGAGGTTTTTCATTTGATATCATAGATTTTGGCAATGCATACCATTGTTAGGACATTCCCATACAAATATACAGTGATGATAGATAGTCAGTGACAGACAGCGCCACAACTAATGAACTAAATGTATAAAACTATAGTTTCTTATTGACATTGTTCAATATGGCGCCGGCATTCGGTACAAAATGTATGGAGTAGTTTCGAAAAAGAAGAAGCAGCATGTGGTACACTTGTGTCCTCACGATGATGCATACAGTTTCAATGTGTGCGTTCATTGAAATTATATTAAATGAAACCACAAACTGAATATTGACAATGAATGTCTTGCATTTCCGAATTTTTGCTATTATTTTGCATTGTACGAGTGAAAATTTATTGAAAATACTTATTACTTTGGATGAAAATTTAATTTGGCTCTCTTTAATTTGCTCTAAAAATCAAATTAAATATTATTACAAGTATTTGATCCCCGAAATTATGGTGCATATGTGCCAAAAAATGCATTTTTCGGTGTTTTTGGGGTGACTTTTGAATAAATAATATTTTATTAAATATGCCAATATCTCGAAAAAACGAATTTTGTGGGATATATGCGATATGGCTTATTTTAGACCAGGATTAGGGCCAATAACCCTGAAAGTATGAATCAAAAGTCTTGGGCCATTTTCGAGCAAATGGCCAAAAAGTGGCCTTTTTTCAGTTTTTGGCCAAGAATGGCCTACCAACTTGAAAATTTAAAATTCAAATGGGTGTCATTTGAAAGCTTATCTCAATACCTTTCCAACGATATGCGCATGTCTGAGAAATGTCAAGTGGTTCGGCCACAGTGGCTGTGGCCATGGTTTTTGGTCTTTAGAGGCCGGCTACGGCCAAGATGGCGGCCAAATCAAAAACTTCCAGAACAAAAGTTGCATAGTTTTTCATGTACTACAATCCCTGAAAGTTTGAAAAAAATCGGGAGATGGTACGAACATACATACATACATACATACACACATACCCAAAATAATTATAAATTGATAGATGGAGGTGCCACGAATAAAATTCAAATGGCCATAACTTTTCAACGTATGGTCCGATTTTAATGGTTCAAAAATATTGAATCTATTTTCACCCGGGTTATGGCCGAAAAACTGAAAATGGTATATGACACAAATCGCTCGGACTCATAGAAAGTCCAGATGTAACTTTTTTGTTTGCAGTTACGTCATGTAGAAAGTCTTTGCGGATAGACTAGGATTCGATTGAGGCCTTGGATTGGACGAAATGTCCGAAAAAATGTGATTCTAAAATCAGACTTTAGAATGGATCACCTAAAGCGAATTGGCGGCCAACATTTGCATGAAATTATCTTTAACAAATGGCAAAGAATGTTCTATCGGATGATAATAAAGTTTGAACGATTAAATTAAATTTTATGCGTTCTTTATCTTTGGAAAACATACTTCTAGATGAATCAGTCTTTACAATCGTTTAATTTCAAAATTTCGATTTTATTAATTCGTTTAATTCATATTTGTTTTGTTCCAATGTCACTTATATCATCGTTATAAGAAATCTCTTATTACTTAACATTTTATACTTTAACGGATCATAGGGTCTCAAGTAAGTCTTCAGGGGCGTAAGCAAAACAAAATTCAATTCTATCTAGTGTAAATTTGGTCTCTGAAAAGAAAATTTGACCAGCAGGAGAGGTTGATTTCTCAAACTGATTTCGATGAAAAACTTCTAGCTCTTAGGCACATAGCGATAACAAGCTCATTTTGCAGGTTTTTTTTTAGATGTGAACACAGAACAGAAGGAGATGGAAATATATATCTGCATCCATCGATCTCCCTATGTAGGAAAAAAAACTCTTCAAAGTGAGCCATATCATGGCACTGTGCTAGGGTCTTGCGGCGAGACTGTCGCCCTATATTAATACACAGATTTTATATTGATTGCCTAGAATACCAACTCGGTTATTTTACGGGTTGATTTGAATACATGCGAATTATCAATTTGGATTTTTATTTTATAAGTGTTTCATTGATTTGATTTTATGACTCGTAAAATATGATGTAACAGATTATTTAACCGTTTCGTTTAATTTTCAAGGTCAATATTATCGATTTGACAAAATTTCTGTTGCTTTATACTCACCGATAGTCTAATGTATTTGCTGAAATCATAAAATTAATCACAGATGATGCTGATAGCATGTTAAGAACACAAATAAATAGAAATGAAGCTACTTGATACAATCCGAACTCGCCAACTTCAGTTAATATGTCGTCCACAAGGGAATCAGCAGTGATATCCACACCCATCTTGAATCAAATCAAATGAGCTACAAATCAAACGAAACGCTCCGCTTTTTAGTAAAATCAAAAACAAACACCAAAAATGATATACGACCATTAATCTTCAAATAATATAAGATACTAATTATTAAATTGTTTGCACTCTTCTAAAATCAATGAAATATTGATTCGAATCAAACAAAGTAAATTCGTTAGCTCATTACGCGGCAACTTATCACATCGATAAGCAACACGATTGTGAAGGGGTTCAACGAATCAAACAATTTGCGAAATTGTGGACGTCATTACGATGCTAACACAGAAATGCTCCAAATACGTGTGCAATCATAGGTTCTCACGCTCAGAAGCCAAGTGGGTAATTGAAATTTTTTCAAATTTGTGAGTGGGTAATTGAGAATTTTGTCGAATTTATAATTATAAGAACAAAATTTGTGGGGGTGTAAAGTGGTCTAGAGAGATGAGATACTTACTGTTTTGATACAAAGTGGGTTCTTCTTATGAAAATTTGGCCGAAATTTGGAAGGGGGTAATGGATTTTTTAGTGCTCAGGAGGGGGTAAAGTGGTCTAGGAAGACAAGCTGAATGAAAACAAATTTTGGGGGCGCGGGTTATGAAAATGTTACCGAAATTTAGAGGGGGTAATGGATTTTTGAGTCCTCAGGGGGGTGGGGGGGGGGTAATTTACTTTTAATTTAGAAAGTTTCTTTCTTGCTAGAAATTCCATGTGAAGATCTCAATGAATAATTGTTACGAAATAAAGTGAACATCAAACAGAAACAAAGCACATAGTGCGACACTTACATCTTCATCCTTTCAACAGTTCAATATCAAAAAATGTATTAAAATTGAATTTTAATAAGCTCGATAATTTTGAGAATATTCACCTGGGGGTAAATCTGAAAAAAACGTTTCTCAAACCGGTAAATTTTCGAAATATTTACCGGGGGGTAAATCTGAGAAAATGTTGCTTAGGGGAGAATCAATCCGATAAACCTTTTGAATTTTTCATCTTTATCCTATGGGATCATGATTTGATTTTATTTTGCTCTAAATATTAACAGTTGGAGACCGCGAATTATGAACATTAAACCATTTTCTTTTGTGAAATGTTAATTATTATAAAGCTTTTGCTTCCTCGATTGTGTCCGGCAATTTTTTTGCGAATGTTTCCGGACTGAATAACACCAAAATCGCGGCGACAAATGCTGAAGCACCAAACAATAGAGCCGGAAGTGATGCGAAATACTGAGCGCCCTGAAAGTAAAAGAGAATAAAGTCATTAATAAGCTGAACTGTGTGCATCTGTGCATTATTAGCTAGCCTAAGTAGATATCTCACCAAAATAACCGTCAATGGTGACACCATTGAGCCAATTCGGCCAATCATCGAACAAGAATTCATAATGGTGCTCCGAATGTTTGTTGGCCATTGTTCAGCTGTGAATACGTATAAAGCACCAAATGCACCCGTTATTGATGCTTTACCAAGCATAAAAAATATCAGTACAATCCATGGATATTTTTCGGGAATAATTGACGTTATACTAATTGAAATTGATGCGACAGAAATCATCAAAAACAATAATAATCTACGCTTCATTCGATTCAATAGTACTTGTACCACTATAACGCCTGGAATTTCACCAGCTGCAACAGCAATAAAACTTATGTATCGATTTGCACCGGGAATTTGTGTTGCATACAAACTAAATCCGTAAAAGCAAAAAGCACCCGCCATCCATTGATAGCAGCAGTTGAGGAACCGGCTACAGAGTTTCTTTGATTTGAATACCGTACAGAGTGACTGAATCACCGGATCGCTTTTGTTGTTCTCTTTTTCGAAATTGTTCATTGTTTGCATATCAATCGAATATTTTTGTTTGATCATTTCAATCGATTTCTCCGATAGTTCTTTTTGATTGACTCGGGCGATTTTCTGTAATATTTTCACAGCCCGATCAACACGACCAGTTATTAGAAGCCATCGAACACTTTCAGGAACTAGCCAAAAGTATATGAACACAAAGAGTCCAGGTAGGTAGATAATACGAATCACATATCGAAAATCATGCATATACATTGCAACAAAGCCCAGAAGTATTTCACCCAAGGTGTATGCAATTGAAAGGTATGTGTTGCTGAGAACGCGATATCTTGATGTCAACCATTCTATCGCCAACACATAGATGGTTGTGAAACAACACGTGAACGCCGAAGCTTCAAGAAACTCAAACTGAAAAGAAAATGTTTCAGATTATTTTTCGAGGAAGATAGTATCTATTAATAAATGATGGTCTTACAGCAATGTACATGGAGTAATTAACGGAGTATGACTTGATTATGCCAAATATACTGGCCAACTGCGTTCCGATGATAATCCCAGGCAATCGACCAAATCTGTGCAAAATAATAAGAAAGATCATTGTAGCATACAGAGATCTAGAATATTGCGATCAGCTCTAGTGCTTGCCTGTCGGATAAGATACCAGTGATGGGTAAAAATACAAAACGACCAATGTTGCCCACCGTTCCAATCAACGCCAGCTTATAACTGTCCGAACAGTGAATGTTGAACTAAAATATCGATCAAATTGAAAACGAGGAGAGAGTCTCTTTGATTTTCGTATCATTTGACAGATTTACTTGACATGTGACAAATGCACTAAATATGTAGTAAAGTATTTTATCGCCATCACAAACCAATGTAAGTATCGCTCTAGATGTTTAGAAGACAATTCTGGCACGGCTTTTTTCAAATGTAATCAATGTCAAATGCATCATTTGAAAAAATCCGAGCCAAATTTTTTTTTATATATCTACAGCGATACTTAAATGACCATCTATTGGTTGGTGTTGGCGATATTGTACTTTGCTACATATTAAGTGCATTTGTCACACGTCAAGTACATCTGTCAAATGATACGAATGTTTGTTCCTTAACTGAAGAGATTCTTTATTCAATGCATTGAGAGAACATCTTGATTACCTCTGTTTGAACATTTTTTTCGTCGGATGCATAGACATACTCGGAGCACTCTATTCTTTTTGAAGTATCGAACATTTCAGCACTGCACTGTCCAATTTCAGATTCCGTTCTATTCCTCAGGGCATAATAGGTACAGCTATCGAGTTTGTCATTTGTGGATGGAATTGCGAATTTTAGCCACGGCTGATCGTATTGAACTCCACGATCATTTTCATCGACATCACATTCGGGCACCTTGCACCTGTTCCAATAAAAAAACGAAAATCGCAAAAGAATTTAAATTGTATTGCTGTAAAAGGTTCTTCCGTTCAAAATGATGATTCAAAAAGAATCTCGATGGTTTTTTTATCAATTTGATTTGAAAACAGCAATTTAAATTGAAAAAAAAATTAGGACTACCAATATGTGTGAACAATCAATGTCAATTTAGATTAATTTCTATTTCATTGATAATTTTTTTTCTATACATTTGATCAAATGTTTGGAATTGTAACAATGTTAACATTTCAGAATAGACCCCCAATCCATCGTTTTCGGTCATCACACTCACTTCATTTTCGTTCAAATCCAAATGTTTTGACAATTTCAGATTATGTTTTTAAAGAAATTCCATCTAATACACAATTCTCTCAAATGAATTTGTTTGCTTACCGGTAATTCAGTGTATTCGCTGAAATCATATAATTTACCATTGATGCTGCTGATAACATGTTTATGGCACAAATCAATAGAAATGAAGCTACTTGATACACACCAAACTCTCCAACTTCTGCTAATATATTATCTAAACTTAAATTGTTATTAGTTTCAGCACTCATTGTAAATTCATCAACATTTATGTACAACAAAAATCAAATAAATTGTACTTTTTTAATATTTTCTTTTATTTCAATTAAAAAATAAAAGAATTGAATGGCCCAATTTTTGCACTTAACTGAACAACGATCGGCGTAATAATAATCGTAATCAAATTAATTCGTTTATAAAACATTTTTGGCATCTTATCATAATTACTTAACACCCGATCAAACGCACGAGTGATCGACTAAACAGACAAACGCAAGTAGATGACCTTCAGCTTAAAGTTAATGGCATAATAGCCAATATAATTAGATTAGATAGAGATATTCCAAAAATGGTTGACAAATAGTCAATGACGAAATGCCTGATTGCCCAGCTATAATACTTGTCATATTCAAGTTTATGGAACCAGACTGTAATCGACACATTTCAATCCAGGACCATTCTGAGAGACGTTTTTTTTGTAACAATCCGATTGTGTTGAATAAGATAATCTGGGGGAAAACAATTTTCACGATAGCTTGAAATCCAAAGCTGCACACGGATGGCATTGAAAACAGCCATTTGTTTTATGGCATTAAATGAATAATGAACAAATTTATAAAAATTAGAAAACAATAAATAACACAACCATACATTCTATCGTATGTAAAACGAATTCTTTGCATGAAAAGTTTAAAAAGGAGAGAGAACGAATAAACCAAGCTGTTTAAATTGAATGGTCAAAGGTTTTCTGCTTCTTCGATTGTGTCTGGCAGTTCTTTGGAGAATGTTTCTGGGCTGAATAGCACTGAAATAGCTCCAATAATAGCTGTGCTGCCAAATAGTAAGGCTGGTAGTGAATCATATTGAGCGCCCTAGAAAAGGAATAAAGTTTTTGAGATTAATTTAACTTCGTCCACCATAAATTGAGTTCTAGGTTGAGTTAGTCCGTGTCTTCCCAATGCGCAACAACCAAATAGAAGTGTACACGGGTTTCTCACGGCACAATAGGTATGAAGCATTTCTTCCTTTGAAAACTCATTGTGTACAGTCTGGATACAAAATGTGCACAATAAATACACTTTAATTCATGAAAAATAATACACAATTGTGCAAAAGTTGTGTCTGATACGTGCAGCACACCTATGAATGGTTCTTTCTGCCTGGATGTGCACGTAAGATGTGCACACTCTTGGTGCAAATTAAGTGATGCAAATGCGTGCACGCGCTTCATATAAAAAATTGATGCGTTTTGCGCATTGGGTTACAACGGATTTGGCTTATAAACATATTCATGTATTACTTACGACAATGACTGTCAGTGGTGCTAGCATCGCGCCTATTCGACCGACCATCGAACATGAGTTCATTATTGTGCTCCGAATGCCAGTTGGCCATTGTTCAGCTGTGAATACGTACAACGAAGTGTATGCACATGTAATTGATGCTTTGCCAAAAATATAGAGTAATAATACAATCACTGAATGCTCCTCGGGTACAAATGATGTGGCAGTTATCGACACTGCTGTTAAACTCATCGCGGTAAATAATAATATTCTGCGCTTCATTCGATATAATAGTAGTTGTGCTACTAAAACGCCTGGGATTCCAGAAGCCATAACAAAAATGAAGCTTACGTAACGATCAGCGCCGGGGATATGTGTTGCAGACATACTCAAACCGTGATAGCTAAACGTGCAAGCCGCCCACTGATAACAGCAAATGAGAAGACGTAAACTGAGCCTCTTCGTTCGAAGGATGGTGGAAAGGGATTGGGTCAATGACTGGCTTTCGTTCCCCTTTTCTTTGTCCACTGAGCTGTTCATTTCTGTCGCATCGCTATTGTATCTCGACTTTATTACTTCGATTGATTTCTCTGAAAGCTGTTTTCCATTGACTTCTGCTGCTCTTTTCAGAATTTGGATTGCACGATCAACGCGGCCAGTGATAAGGAGCCATCGAATACTCTCTGGAACCAACCAGAAGTATGTAAATAAAAACAGGCCGGGAATGTGACAGATCCAAATCAATATTTGAAAATCATGCACGTACATTGCAACCACGCCCAGTAGTGTTTCGCCCACCGAATGCGAGAGTGACATTATTGTGCCACCAAAAACACGATATTTTGAATTCATCAATTCTATGGCAAGCACATAAGCGCAAGTATACGTACATGCTCCTGCTGAGACTTGAAGGAACTCAAGCTGTAAAATTAACATTAAACTTACAAAACCTGAAGTTCAGACTTTGATAGATCGAAATCGTCTAATATGATTGTCTTCAAATGAATTACTTACAGATATGTACATGGAGTAACTCATGGAAAATGACTTGATTATGCCCAATATACTGCTCAGCACCATTCCAATTACAACCAGGGTTAACCGGCCAAATCTTCAACGAAAAAAGATATAAATAACTTCTTTATAACATCCACACAACGTTTTAGGTTCTTGGATTTTTACCTGTCAGATAAGAGCCCAGTCATTGGTAATGATATGAAGCGAGCAACACTACTTGTAGATCCAATCAATGCTAATTTATAGCTATCTTTACAGTGAATGTTGAACTAAAATATTTCATATTAATAAAAGTACAAGTTGCATATTTTATTGGAAATGTTTTTACCTTTGTTTGAACATTTTTTTCGTCGGATGCATAGACATACTCGGAGCACTCTACTCTTTTAGAAGTATCGAACATTTCGGCGCTGCATTGTCCATGGACCGGTGCATCAATTTCAGTTTTATTTCTCACGGCATAATGAGTGCAACTTTCGAATTTGCCATTCTCAGATGGAATGGTATACTTTAACCAAGATTGATCGTATTGAATCTCACGATTATTCTCGCCAACATCACATTCAGGTACCTTGCATCTAGCGAAAGTATTGGACTTATTTTTCTGGAAATATATTGAACTCAAAACTATTTCATGCTCACCGGTAATCTATCGTATCTGCTGATATCATGAAATTAAATAATTGTGCTGTTGAAAGAATATTCGAAAAACAAATCAATGTGTAGGTGACGACGTGAAAAATTCCAAATGCTCCAACTTCGGTTAGAATGTTATCCAGGCCAGAATCAGCACTCATCTTCAATTGAATTTATTAAATAATTTTAAAACAACAATGAAAAAGCTCGGTTTCAACTCTTAATGGAATCAAGTATGGCGATTTATTAATTAAAATCAACAAAATTAATCGATTTAAATATGAACTTTTTTGGAGATAAGATCACAGCGATAATAACACAAAAAATGTGACCCCAAAACACACATGTTTGTATGATAGTCTAGACTATCTTAAGCAGTGCTATAAACTAACAATTAGATTAGATACCAGGTCAAATCGAATCAAAGATCAAATTACAGACCCGCGATTGAACGTTTTTAGGATTAATAACACGTATTTTAATGTAGACAAACAGTGCGAATGTGCAATCAAATGAACGTCCTTGTCTATAGCCGATTCTTATCGTCTGTTTCTTCTACTTTTTGAGATATAATGAATGTTACTAAATCATATTAATCTTTTTGGGTATCCTATTAAAAATGTTATTAACATCATATTAACTTGAAATTTTTATTGTTATTAATTCAAATATATTGAAAATATAACGAATAATGTCTAAATATTATTTTTTACATGCATTCAATAACATATCACATATAGCAAATTGTAGCAGCAAGATTATTTTGTAAGACAAAGCTAGTTGTTTGCCATTATTTTTGTTGGGTCCGTTTACGTGGAAATTGTGTCCTGGATATGTGCACCACTCTTGGCATAAAAACATCGCATTTGGCTGCCATCATGAAAAATCGTGGCACCATTGAGACGCACCTTTGTAAAATTATTTTTACACATCCAACGAATTCTAAAATCTTTAGATCCAACATTCAGACGTATCATTTTGCCATATACAAATGTAAAAATTTCTCAAATTTGTCACAATATATTGTAATAAACTAGCTAATTCCCGGTGCGCTTCGCTACACCCATAAAAAAATTAAGAAAACATAATGAAAACTCCTAGCATTGGTGTTAAGAAATTTTAAGAAACTACCGCAAGTAATGCGGTACATCTGAATAGAGCAATGTTCTTGCAAATTCATCACTTTCGCACAATTTAAAGAATGCAGTCAATGTTGTTTCTGGTGGTTGTGCAGCTCGCTGCAGTACATTTCGATCCGTGAAATAAACACGTTGACCATTTTTGAGATGAACAGCCAAATGTACAACTGCTGGATATCGCTCATGATTTGGAAATGAAAAAAATCTGTTTGTGCCGATGTAGCGGCCCATTTGGTATTGTGCAATGTCATCGTTTGTGTTGGCATCAGCTACTCCAAAAACAGCCATATTACTGCCTTTGTTGACATACTTGCAGATGTATTTTATTGACTTCACTGAATTGCACATTTCTACGTTGAGATGAGCCTGAAATGTCTTTGACAGCAATGGGTTGTATGGCACTACCCAACGATTATCAATGGCTATGTCTTGATTTTGCATTCTGATTGTTGCTGTATGGCCATTATCATCCAGCAACGTTATGTTATTTGATCTATGTATCGTCTCCTTCAAACACCACATTCATTCGGGACATTTGGGATATTTGGGACATTTGGGACATTTCATCTGGCCAATCCTGAAAATCCACCAAAACCCACTTCCAGAACTGAGAGCAGTTCTGGTCAATCCTTGGGTCGACCAAAACCCACTTCCAGATTTTTTTTTCTTACTTTCTCAACGTAGCTGAATGAATAGCACAACAAAGAACATACAGTACACAGAAACGTTGTTTTGCATTCGCTCACCACGCCGATTTCACCATTCGGTTCGATTTTCATGTAATTGTTGTTGTTTGTGTCATTTGTATGGAACTGGAAGGGGTCATCTTTGAAGTGGCATATCTCGGGAACGACTCGACCGATTTCGGATTTTATTAGCCTGAAACCATCTCCAGGAGGTCCCCAAAGTGTGGTGAAAATTTGGATCGGATCAGCCGTTCTCGAGGAGTACGCGAACGTCACGGATTTACATTGATTTTTATATATATAGATTTTCAAATTTTTATATCGTAAAATGACATATCTGATTTCTTCTTTTTCATTCGTTGTGCATATCCATAGCTGTTTACGAATAGAAAAAATACGAATGTTCGTTCGTTCGTTTGGAGAAAATTCCCTACGAACGAACAGTTCCAAGAAATTGGAATTTGACCCGGTCTGGAGAACGTGTTTATATACAGGGTGCCCCGCTTTAGCATGTCAATATTTCTACCACATATTCCTTGGACCATGAGGAGAAAAAAAGTCTATGAGCAATCACGGAGAACGGTAGTTCTCCCAGTGGCGCACTAAAAAATACACTTTTGATACGCGAATTTTTGGACTATGTGTTGCCGACCGATGTCATTCGTGAAATTGGCATTTGCGTGTAGCTTGGGACCAAACTAAGCGAAAGCCGTCGTCAAAATGATTTTTTGTGCAACCAAAAAAAAAATCGCTTGGGGGACGTATGGGGGTGTTTTTTCAGATTATATAGCATATCTCCCGATGAGTAATCTTGACCACTGTCGTTGAGTGACCAATCGATAGTACTCCTCAATACCTTTTCAACGAGTGCTCAATTATCAAAATCGGTTGACCTGTTCAAAAGTTGTGTACGTTTTCCCAGAGAGGGGGGTTTCCCCTGAAAATAGCGTTGGTATGTGTGTATGTATGTATAAGATGAAAAACCTCTGAACGAGGTATAAACCGAGTGGCGCACTAATAGATCTTGCCCACAATATGACTGATATAAAATCTTACGTGGCGCTTGTGAAAATATATTGTCGTTTCACAGTCCTCAAATAATTCAACAATTTGTCCATGCCATATTACAATGAATGTGAACTAGAGTGCGCCAGTGCGAGCGAAGCGTTTTTCTATCAATTCGATTAGAGTTAGGCTACGATTCACACACGGTGAGCCTGCAATTCAAAATGCGGTTGTAAATCATTTGTATCATTTGTATTCCAGTTTTGATTATAGCCAGTGTTATTCAAAGATAATAAAAATGAAAACGTTCGGGACTCGCACTGGCGCACTCCAGTTCACATTCATTGTAATATGGCATGGACAAATTGTTGAATTATTTGAGGACTGTGGAACGACAATATATATTTCACAAGCGCCACGTAAAATTGTATATCAGTCATTTTGTGGGCAAGATCTATTAGTGCGCCACTCTGTTTATACCTCGTTCAGAGGTTTTTCATCTTATAATTTCTAGGACTCGTTTTTGGTGGGGTTTCAGCCGTTGGCCCCCTAAGGGTCAATATTTCATATGCTAGAATGGCCATCATTGAAATGCGTGTTGTGGTCTCATTTTTCAACATAAATACATGGTTTATAACTAATTCGAGAGATATTGACGTCTACTAGATGACACGAAAAAGAAAAAATGAAAAAAGTTCAGTGGAGGCGGTAAAGTTTTGATTAGTCTGAGAGTATAAAAAAATCGGAAAAATCGATGAAAATCGCGATTTTTCTCGAAAAAGTGTCGTAGAAGACCCCCATTCTTTATTTCAGGTATCGAAAGTGCATGAAATTCTGAGCCGGAATACAAATTTCAAAACATCCAAATTTGCGTATCTTGGCCAAAATCGCAAAATGTTTTAGATGGAGCGACCAAACTTTTTTTGCGTCACATTCCAACGGCTGCTATGATCGTGTCTATCGACAAAAATTCATGTTTTATGTCTCGTTGGAAAGCTGTTGAGCTCGACTAGGATCTCCAATAGTGAAAAAAATCGAAAAACAGTTTTTTTTTGTTGTAATTGTGCTACATAGTAGCTCATGCTTTATGATAGAAATTCAAGATAAATTGTTACTTTTTACCGTGGTGTGTGTTTTAATATACCTATTTTCTATCATAAATAAACTAATGTCAAGTCAGTATGCAAAAGTTGTATGTCAAACTTCCCATTTTTAAATAAAAATAAGATTTTCTCCTTTAGTCTAAAAAACAGATAATATGACTTTAAAAAGTTATATTCTGACTTGATATTAGATGATTTTTTGATTTATCTTTTATATTTAGGTTTGTTAAAACACACATCACGGTAAAAAGTAATAATTTATCTTGAATTTCTATCATAAAGCATGAGCTACTATGTAGCACAATTACAACAAAAAAAACTGTTTCCGGCTCAGAATTTCATGCACTTTCGATACCTGAAATAAAGAATGGGGGTCTTCTACGACACTTTTTCGAGAAAAATCGCGATTTTCATCGATTTTTCCGATTTTTTTGTACTCTCAGACCAACCAAAACTTTACCGCCTCCACTGAACTTTTTTCATTTTTTCTTTTTCGTGTCATCTAGTAGACGTCAATATCTCTCAAATTAGTGTAATGCGGTTGACGCATATGGCGCAAGGCCATACGTCACCAATTAGAAATAGGTAACACAAATGTAGTTAGCAAGTAAGAGGATTAAATAAAGTCAGTTTCATTTAGGCACTCCAACGCGCATGACTATTTCAATTACACATCATACCTATACATGGCGAACTTGCCATAAAGAGCATAAGAAAAAAAAATATAAACAAACATTAAAAATGATTATCGCGGAAATTTGTCTAATAATTTTAGTTATTCTAAAAACAATCGAACTAATCTCACGTCAATTGAATAAACAAGACAGAAAAGTATTGACAAGAAACATTATTCGTTTTCCAAGACGAGATTTTGGTGATAATTTAAGAGACGATTAAATATAAATAAAGAGTAATATGTGCATAACACTGCTCAAAATACAGTGAAAAAAAAAATGAAACAAAACGTGTGAATTGCAACGAAATAAATGTGCGCAAAAGCATAAATGATGTAAATATACACACAGAAAAGTGCATTAAATGGCAAAGAGACATTGATTATTGTTTATAAAATCGAAAGTGACTTATTAAAATGCATATGATTATGTTTATAGAATGGACATCAACATATGAATATTATAGAAACTATATGAAAAAATGAAGGACAAATAATGCCATAGAAATTAGTATAAAAATGGTGTGTCGTCGAGAATAAAGCCAAAATGATCATAAGCATCAGCGTGGGCAAGTGCGACAAAATGAACAGTACAGAAATTACCGAAGTTCATAAAAAAAAAATCCAAAACATAGAATTTTATTTAATTGTCATTTTGATAAAATTAACCATCGTATTTTTGGTGCAAATATACAAAATGTGTACCAAAGCATACAAAGCTCATAACGCGGCAATTGTTGAAAAGCATAACAGAGCAACGATAGCAAGTCAAGTGCAACGAGAATTGAACAACGTATAATATTACACGAAGGAGCGAAGTAAATGGAAGCAAAATTCACACAACAAGCCGACATATGAAACTGAAAAGCAACATGGAACCAACGAACAAAGGATAGACGAACAAACGGAGTTATAATAATCTCACGGATGCAAACGGAGACAACAAGGCGAAACAAAATAAACACAGTTGAAACTACATTCGATAAGTTGAAATTTTTTTATAGCATACTAGGCAAATAAATTTCATAATTTTATTCCCAAAACATTAAATTTCTCACCACTTACATTAGACAATATAAATGAAAATCGAATTACATTTAGCTCGAATTACTCATAAGGAGTTTTTTTAGAAAGAATACAAAACAACAGTATGCTAAACCATACAAATTAAATGAAATACAGACGAAATTAGAATAATCATGAATTTACTTTTGCTTAGAGTTATTTAAAAATGAATTTTCGAAGAAACAACAAATAAATATACTAAATTGAAACGTAACCGTAAGAATCAAATGAACTATTTGCGTGGTAAAATAAAAGCAATTTCCCACGGAATTTAACTTTATACATTTATGCAAACGATTTCAATTTTATTAAACGGAATATCGAATGTCATTTGACGCGAGGGCATTTGATTTGGCACTTGAAACATTTTATAAAACGACGAAAAGTATACTTCGAAAAAATGCGTCGGTAAAGGAAAGAAGGGTAAATAAAAGGGAAACAGAGCTGATCATTGGATACAACGAATTAATAAAACTGTCAAAACCGGCATATAATCTTGGGGATAAAAATTTACTCTTATCGGTACAGGTAAAGGTGGGTCAGGCAAAAGAAGTTTTATACGACTGCGTTGACAAATTAAATTCAAAAATCAAAATACCAGTGGGTACTACAACTGAAATCAGTATAATTTCAGATTCAAACACTGTGCAACAAAATAATTTGCCTTCAAAATCCAACACTGTGCAACAAAACGATTTGCCATCAAATTCAAACACTGTGCCACACAATATTTTGCCTTTTAATACAAACACGGTGCCACAAAACAAAAATCAAACCAAGATGGCTCAAAGTACATCAGAATTTTTAAAATTGGCAGCATCAATAATAAACTACAAATTTAGTGAAGAATCGCTAAAGCTTGAGAGTTTTATCACTGATGTTGAGCTCGTAACGGGACTAGCGGAGCGAGGCAATGAACAACTTTGTTTTAAATTTATTAAAGCAAAGTTGGAGGGCAAAGCCCTCGAGTGTCTCCCAGAGGGAACAGAGAATGTTCAACAAATTGTAGAAGCCCTAAAATCGCATATTAAACATGAATCAAGCAAAGTCATAGAGGGAAAGATGATGGCAATAAGACTTGAAAGGGGTAATTTCTCTACATTTTCGAAAAAAGCCGAAGAGCTATCTGAAGCATTCAGAAGAAGCCTTGTCGTTGAGGGCATATCAAAGGTCAAAGCAGAGGAGATGGCAATAGCAAAGACCGTGGAAATCTGTCGAAAAACCACAAGAAGCGAAATTGTAAAGTCAGTCCTATCGGCTGCTTCATTTGCAACGCCGGCTGACGTTATCGCAAAATTTGTTACAGAAACTGACGTTGCAAAACGTGAAAAACGCGACGCCGAAAATTTCAGAAATGGACAGAACGGACAAAACAGAAACAATAACTTTAAAAATAGAACTTTCCAAAACAGAAATAACAACAACAGAAATAATTACACTAACAATCGAAATCAGAACAATTACAACAACAACAACAACAGACAAAATAATCAGAATAATAATTTCAGGAACAACAACCAAAATAACCGAAAAAATCAAAATCAGCGCTATAACAACAACAATCGAAACAACAATTCCAACAACAGACAAGAACATACAATTAGATTGGTGTCGGGAAACGACAATGGCCCACTTCAGGGTGGGCAACAGAACAATCAAAATCGGGATCAAGTGTTCCATTTTCCAATGAATTAGAGTAGAGTATTTTACAACTGAATAATGATTTTTCTGATTTTATTTCAATTTCAAGCCCGAATACAAGAAAAAATATTTTATTTTTAATAGACACTGAAGCACATATTTCAATAATAAAAATTTCTCAATTGTGTAAATCAGCAGTAATCGACAAAAACAACATAATTTACATGAGAGGCATCAGTAATGAGCGACAAGCTTCTCTCGGTTCCATAAATATGACACTTATTTTCGAACATCTTTCAATAGAGCATAAATTATACATAGTTCCGGATAATTTCCCTATGCCAGCCCATGGTATTATTGGAAAGGATTTTGTTCGTAGATTCAAATGTTTGATTGACTATGGTGATATGACATTTTCGGTCAGACCCGAGGGGGCACCACCAGCGAAAATCTCAATTCAATCCGAAATCATTCAGGGAATTTCTGCTTTACCGGCAAGATCTGAAACATTCAAACTATTTAGAATCAAAAGTGACACATTTCCATGTATTTTGGAACCACAAGAAATATCGGAAAATGTTTATATTCCGTCAACAATCATACAAAATTCTGAGAGTTGGATACGCGTACTCAACACGGAAGACAACTTAAAATTCATAAACACTGGAAATCTTAAAATCACTCAATTTGAGGATTGTGATGTTTTTATGTTTAACACAACGGACACACAAGATGACAGGACAAACGAGTTGACAAAACTTTTGAAATCAAAAATGCCCAGACATGTCAAAGCTAGTTTATTGCCACTATGTGTGGAATTTGCTGATATTTTCCACATGCCGGAAGATAAACCGTCTGTAAATAATTTCTATACACAAAAACTTAATTTGCGAGATAACGAACCGGTTTATGTTAAAAATTACCGTTTGCCACAGTCGCAAAAGCGGGAAATTAATTCACAGGTCAGAAAATTGCTAAAAAACGATTTAATAGAAATGAGTACTTCTAATTACAATTCACCACTCATAATAGTTCCAAAAAAGAACACTGATGGCACACCCAAATGGCGAATGTGTGTGGATTATCGTTTATTGAATAAAAAACTTTTACCCGATAAATTCCCATTGCCACGTATCGACGAAATACTCGATGGTTTGGGCAAAGCTCAATTTTTTCGGTCATGGACTTACAGTCTGGATATCACCAGATACCACTTGATGAGAGTTCTAGACCAGTAACGGCTTTTAGTACTGAAAATGGTTTTTACCAGTGGAAGGTATTGCCTTTTGGCACCAACATCGCACCATCGTCATTCACACGAATGATGACAATAGCATTCTCTGGTTTAAGCCCAGAACAAGCATTTATTTATATGGACGACTTAATTGTCATCGGTTTTTCCGAAAAACATCATATAGATAATCTCAAACAAGTTTTCGAAACATGCAGAAAGTTCAATTTAAAACTGAATCCCGAGAAATGTTATTTTTTCAGACCGGAAGTACACTTTTTGGGTCACATATGCACTGCAAATGGAATTTTACCTGATCCAAATAAAATCAGGGCAGTCAAATCTTATCCAAGACCTAGGGATAAAACGGCAACTAAAATTTTCACGGCTTTCGCAAACTATTTCAGACGTTTTATACCAAATTTTTCTGGAATCGCCAGACCTTTACATGAATTGACTGGAAGGAAAACACCTTTCATATGGTCGCAGGAATGTGAAAATGCATTCAATACGTTGAAACAAGCATTAATATCAGCACCGATGCTGGCCTACCCAGATTTTTCAAAGAAATTCAGGGTCACGGTTGATGCAAGCGAATTGGCATGCGGAGCTTATCTTTCACAGGATTTTGATGGAATTGATCGACCAATCATGTATATCTCCCGAGCATTCAAAAGGGGCGAGAAAAATAAACCCATAATTGAAAAAGAGCTCTTGGCGATACATTTTGCAGTAACGGTTTTACGACCATATTTATATGGTAATGAATTTACAGTTTACTCAGACCACAAGCCATTGATTTATCTATACAAATTGAAGAACCCATCATCCAAATTAACACGAATTCGACTTGATTTGGAAGAATATAGATTCGAAATCGTCCACATTGCTGGCAAAGACAACGTCGTTGCAGACGCATTGTCTAGAATCTGTATTGATGATCTAAAAAATGTATACGATCATGAAATCTTGGCAATCACAAGATCTATGTCAAAAAACCAAAAATTGTCACAAGTAAATAATATTGACACTGAGCTCGATGATAACGTTCAGAATTTATTGGTCTATGAGGAATTACATGCGGGTTTTATAAAGCAGATTCCCAGAATTAAGCTCTCAAAAATTAAATTGAATGATATGAATGAGCTAAAACAAGCTACTATTACGGTTTATAAGAACCATGGTAAGCTATTCGACTGCATTTTCCATGCAACGCCCAACGAAAAAATAACTTTAAGTGTTATCCTTTCGAAGCTATCTGGCTTGGCACGGCATTTTAAAATAAAGAAATTTCAGTGGCCACTGTACGATGCAATGTTCAAATACTGCAGCATCGAAGATTTCGAGCAGTCTTGCATTGAAAATTTGAAAAATGTTTCAATTGCACTTATAAAAAGACCACAACGTATCATATCAGATGAGCAAAAGATTAACATTCTAAACCAATTCCACAAAGATGAATTATACGGTGGACACTGCGGACAGAAACGATTATACGCAAAAATTCGATCGGAATTTTATTGGCCAAAAATGACGCGAGATATCGCAAAATTTGTTAAAAAATGTCATATTTGCCAAATGACAAAACCAAATCAAAAAACTAGGGAGGCTATGAAACTCACTAAAACACCACAGCGTCCATTTGATTTGGTACAAATCGATACTATAGGACCAATGAGAGTTAAATCAAACTCCGGATTTTTATACGCGGTCACGATAATTTGTGATTTATCAAAGTATTTAATTGCAATCCCAGTGATAGACAAATCAGCAAAGACAATTGCAAGGGCAATTTTTGAACATTTCATACTTATTTACGGTCCAATGAGGGGCATCAGAACGGATTTGGGTACCGAATATATAAATGAGGTCATGGGGGAACTTTGCATTCTTCTGAAAATTGATCATTCGAAAACTACAGCCTATCATCACCAATCGATGGGGACTGTTGAGCGAAATCATCGCGTATTAAACGAATACCTGAGAGCGTATTTGAACGGAAATTTGGCAGATTGGGATACGTATTTACGATATTTTACGTTTTGTTATAACATCTCGAAAAGTACAACAAATGACGTAAAATACAGCCCATACGAATTGGTGTTTGCAAGAAATGCAACATTGCCACACGAAATTTTAAATGGTCAAATTAGTCCATTATATAATTTGGATAACTATATTAAGGAAATTAAATTTAGGTTACAGGTAGCACATAAGGAAACTAAAGAGATAATAGATAAGATTAAATTAAGAAATAAATTTTTTTACGATAAATCATCTAATAAAATAAGTTTCAAAGTAGGTGATAAGATTAAAATAGCAAATGAACCATATGATAAATTTAAACACATTTATAGCGGTCCATTTATAATAGAAAACGTAGAAGACGAGAACGTTATAATAAACTTAAACGGAAAACAGTATAAGATACACAAAAATAGAATAGTAAAATATGAATAATCAACATCTTATTTTTAAAGAAAAAAAAATCATAAAACAAATCGAAAACTCAAAAAAAAAAGTAAAATTTGTAACAAAAAATGGAGTAATAAGTAATAAGTCTAGATCCTTGTTTAGAATTTACCTGAAAAAGGGGAGAAAATGATACTTTTATAATTTTCTAACTTAATTCTTGTTGATACAAAGAGTAGCTAACTTTGATTTCAAATTAAATTCCAACCAATGATCTATCCTCTAAAAGAAAGGAGGTGTAATGCGGTTGACGCATATGGCGCAAGGCCATACGTCACCAATTAGAAATAGGTAACACAAATGTAGTTAGCAAGTAAGAGGATTAAATAAAGTCAGTTTCATTTAGGCACTCCAACGCGCATGACTATTTCAATTACACATCATACCTATACATTAGTTATAAACCATGTATTTATGAGACCACAACATGCATTTCAATGATGGCCATTCTAGCATATGAAATATTGACCCTTAGGGAGCCAACGGCTGAAACCCCACCAAAAACGAGTCCTAGAAATTATTGCTCATAGACTTTTTTTCTCCTCATGGTCCAAGGAATATGTGGTAGAAATATTGACATGCTAAAGCGGGACACCCTGTATATTAGTGTATCCGCGGTACCCAATGGAGAGAATATTCCATTAATGCACAAAAAAGCGACTTTCCTACGGTAATTGTTAAAAACTGTAAACAATGCAAAGAATCAACGTTTGGAACACAGCCCGAATATTAAAGGTAAATGTTTTAGCGCTTCGAAAAGCGCCATCTCTGCATTCTCAGTAAACTATGAGTCTACCTTGTATTCATAAATGATGAGTCCAAAACCTCAATGCTGTGTATTGAAATAAATTAATTTCGGCCAATTGAGAAAATTTTCAAGCAATCTAAGGGATCGATTTTACGTTAAACGAAATTTCCATTACATTAAATTATTCAGTAAATCTACAATTTTGCTGAAGATAGCAATAGAGTTGGCAGTCGGACACGGACGTCCGAGCAAAATGCCTTTCGGACGCTGTTCGTCCGAGTAGATCATCTGGCTCGGCCATCCGTGTCCGTCCGTTCGGACGTCCGACTACTCGGACGTGGCCGAAAGCAGGGTGTCCGTCCAGTTCGGACGCGTCCATATGGTTCCCCGACTGTACGTCCCGAAAATATCCGATTGCTATTAAATATTTTAAAATTTATTATTTGTTAAGATTTATCATTTGTTAAAATTTATTATAAATGGTTGACTTTTTTATATTGATCGCATCAATAAATATCAGATATGCATAGAATATTGTGACTGAAGTGTCAACAAAATCGAATGTTAAAGCATTCAATGAATAGTGCGAATTACCGAATTTGTTTTTGAGAGGTAGGTAAATCGTCATTTTGCCGACACTAAAAAAATGGTAAGTAAAATGACGATTTACACCGAATAATCGAAAACTCTTTGGTTATTTTTGATTTCATGCAATGCATATCTTTTAAACGTGGCTAATTTTCATTTTTTTAAAATTTTCATTTAGATTTAGATTGTAAAATTTTTCATCGTGGTGTCTTTGTAACCTAAGTATTGGTGAGTAATATTGGACATTGGTTCTGACAAATGGGAGATAAAAAATATTATTGTTGTGTTTGGTGGGTCTGTTGAATCTGAGCGAGTTAACTAGAGCGGTTTTTATTTTCCCCACGTTTATTTTCCAAAGTGTGATTTCATCTGTTATGGTTCGCCTATCTTCTAAAGATAGCATGTCCAGTCTCATGTATCTCATGGTGTAGTGTTTTTCGCTCGGATATCTGAATTTTCTGAATATTGCTCTTGTGGATCTTCTTTGCACTTTTTCTATCATGTTAATGTATATGTTGTGTGGATTCCATATTTGTGAACCGTATTCTAGTCCACTTCGAATATACGTGAAGTATAAGAGTTTATATGTTTTGATGTTCTTAAATTTGCCCAAAGATCAACATATGAATCCCAATGTTCTGTACGCCTTTTTGACTATTTAGTTGATGTGTGCCTCATATGTTAGTTTTGAGTCAAATAGTACACCCAGGTCTTTTGTTGATTGCACTCTAACTAAGGTGATATTATTTATATTATAAATAGTGTTTTGTGGGCTTTCTGTTATATTATTCAAATTGTTGTTGATGCCAGGAGAAAATACTTATTATTGCCAGTGTCATCGCTTGGGTTTTCGATCTCAGGAGAAATTGAAAGATCATATTCGGTACGACCACGAGCACGCTCGTTGTAAAATCTGTGGTAAGCACTTTAAAACAAAACCTGCATTGCGTTTGCATTTAAAAGTGGTTCATCCAGAGGAAAATTCAAAGAATGGACCAAGAAAAGTATTTTATGAGAATTTGAATTTTTGATATTTTAGGTATGGAATTGTTGTTCTTTTGTTAAGTGGACTTGTGAAAAATGTGCTCAGGCTAGTAGTGCTTCTATAGTGCTTCTCAGCGTGAGATTCACAATGTTTATTTTTGTAGCGGCTTTCAGTTGGCATTGCGTCTTCGAAAATCCTCGGATGATCTGGGAATTATGGAGCAAAGAATGAAGAAGAAGGAAGGCGAAAAATGATCTTGAAGTGAGAATTTTGATTTTGTGTACATGGTTCGGTTTTAATTGGTTTTTGTTCCATTATCTTCTATTGGTAGTAAGCATCAGAGTTCGCATCGGGCCTTATTTTCCGAAACCGAGCACACCCGAAGCCCGCGTCCAAACGAAGTGTGTGAACACTTCGGACATCCCGACCAAATTTTGGTCCGGACAAAATTAACTGTCCGTAAACAATAAAAAGTCCGTTTTAGACGTTGTTTATTTTGTCCGTCCGAGTATCGAAGTTGGTTCTGTTTCCCCTGTTCAGTATATTGAGAAGATCGGAACTCCATAATCATGAGCAACAGAAATACAAAACAAGTGGGTTTCGCCAAGAGGTAATCAAAGATGCGGGGGAGATTGGACGATCAAAGGAACAGGAAATCTCCGTCCAAGAAAAATACAGCCGTCCACGAAACTAAGTCTTACCAAGAGGGCGAGGGGTGAGACACGAGGATTAGGAATAGTGGGAATAGCGTTTTCAGTTTAATGCGTCAGAATGTTATTTTTGTTGTTTTCGTCGTCTGCTTTGTTCGAATTTTCTTCGTGTATGTTTTTTTATCAATATAATTCATGGATTCGTGAATTAGCAGGAATCGTGCGGAATAGCGTTTTTGGACATGTGTCTAACCCAAGGGGTAAATAACTCAAGGAATTACTTTTTCGGGCAGAGGAATTACATTGAATTCCACGGAATTACTCGGAATTCCACTATTTGTGTGAATTACTTTTTGGGGAATTACGATGTCATTCCATTGTAAAATAAGTCTTTTAGTTAACTGAAAGTTATTCATTTTTGTCGGTAATTCCCCAGAAAACATAACTAATTCCAATAATTTTAGTAATTCAAGTAATTCTCTCATAATTCAAAGTAATTCCTATAAACTGAAGTAATTCCATACCCAAAACTGAGACAAATGTCAAGCACTGACCCGCCAAATTTTGACGTTTTCGTCAGTTTTAGATATGGCATTACTTCAGTTTATAGGAATTACTTTTAATTTTGAGAAAATTATTTGAATTACTGGAATTACTTCTATTTTCTGGGGAAATACTGACCAAAAATGAATTACTTTTAAGTGATCTGCCCCTTCGTCTAACCCCTATCAAGAGGGTCATGGACATTGTATACAAGAGAAAAATTGGACGATCGAAGGAACATAAGGTCTCCGAGGGAGAACAGCTTTCCGAAAAAGTAGGTATTGCCAAGAAATCTGACATAATTGATTTGACCGAAGTAGAACAAAAGAATCTTGTAGAAATTGGCACATTTTTACAATCTAAGGTATATACAGGGTGTTTCAGAATTAAGTACAGATATTTTTTCCACAGATTCTCGACATCAAGCCGAGAAATATATCCCATGAAACCCATGGGTGCAAATGAAAATGAACTAATTTTTTTGCATTTTGAATTTTTTTTTTTCGATAAACAAGTGTTTACTTTTGAGGCTCTCCTGGCCATATCGCTTTTTAGAATTGCGTGGAACTGGATTCATTCGAAAGATATTGAAGCTTACTTGGCTTTTAGCTAAACATATGAGGCAAAAAATTTGATTTTCATAGAGAAAATTTGGAAATTATAAAAAAACATTAATTGTATTTTTACTCGAAAAAACGTGTTATTAACCCCAATTTTTTTTTCAAAATCAAAAAATTCAAATAATTTTTTACCAACATGCAAATTTTGAGCACCCTAGCTCAAGTTTTTTTTTACTTTTGTGAGATTCGTCAGTGAAATCTGAATTTTTTTTTAAATTTCATCTTCATTTTCAATGCCATAACTTCAAAAACACTGAGAATATTGCTTTGATGTCTTCAGCAAAGTTGGAGCTCTACTCAATTCCAACAATTTCGCTGAAGACACTTACCCAAAAAGACTGCATTTTGTACCTCAAAATTGACAAAGTGTCGAAAAAAAAAAGTTTTTTTTACTTTTCGACTTAAACCGTCAAAATTGTCAGAAATTTAGCTAAAATGATCATATTTACCATTCTCCTTAACATGCGCACTACATAAAACTACACTTTGTGGTTTTATTCGAACTAAAAATTATTTTTTCTAGTTTTCTAACAAAAATGAAAAATTAATAGCATGCTCAAACCAAATTGGAGACCCATCATACGGAAAAGTACATGGAAGTGACGATTTTTTCATATTTCTGCTATCGTTTTTACATTTTTCGCTGGTATATATATATTTTTTTGAAGCCGATTTTAAATATTATTGCATACCCTTTTTCATTTATTAGACGCTAAAATACATTTTAGTTCACCTATTTTCGCTATATTTAGTCGCCAATTAACACATTAATATGCGCCACTTTAATATATTTTTAGACGCTATTGTTACATTTTTGGCGCCATTTTTCTGAAGAGCGGGAAAAATGTGTACATAATGTAGTACATTATGAAAAGAAGACATTTTCCGAACATAATGCATTACATGTGGTTCACTGGTTGAGAAACATAGCCTATATAAAATTGAAAAGAAATCGGGGGGGTCTGGGCAGGGTAATGGTGCCTTTCGGTATATGATCCATTTTTGATTGGCCCCTAAATACCCCACACAATTCCGCTCCAAGTCCAGCTAAATCCCTGGTTTCCTGCGATTTTAAGATATTGGATATGGTTGAGGTTTGAGTCATTGAAACAATTCATTCAATTTCCCTTCAAAATTGGTTATGGCATTTATTTTCCCAAAGAATTGATAGAATTATAAATTTTTTGCCTCTAAAATCGTATCTGGCAACTTCTTTGAGTATGTCTCTGGACTAAAGAGCACTAAGGCAGCTGCAATAAACGACGTGACACCAAACAGTAGAGCTGAAAGTGAGTGGTATTGGGTATCCTAGAATTTAAAAAAAAAAGAAAATATTTATTCACTTTGGCTGCATTCAAATGGGGATTCCCGATTAAGGAATTCTTACTAAAGCGACTGTCATTGGTGCCATCATTGCGCCCATCCGGCCAACCATCAAACATGAGTTCATAATTGTCGTTCGAATGTTTGTTGGCCATTGTTCAGCTGTAAATACGAACAATGAAGTATATGCACATGTCATTGAACTCTTTCCCAATAAGAAAAGTATCAGTACAACTATATTATACTCTTCTGGTATGAATGGTGATATAATAATTGAAATTGCGGCTAAACAGAGCATAACAATTAGTAGCAATCTTCGTTTCATTCGATTTAATAATGCCTGTGCCAATAAAACTCCCGGAATTTCCGCACCCATAACAAAAATGAAGCTAATGTAACGATTAGCACCAGGAATATGAGTTGCCGACAAACTCAATCCAAAATAGCCCAAACATGATGCAGCCCATAAATAGCAACAGTTGAGAAACCGTAAGCTAAGCTTTTTGGACTTGAATATCATACAAAATGATTGAATAACCGAGTGATTTTCTTCGCTACTTTTTGTGTTTGTCATTAAATCATTTGAATATTGCAATTTAATCGTTTCAACTAATTTGCCCGATAGTTTTTTTCGATTTGTTCTAGCAATTCGTTTTAAAATGTTAATAGCGCGATCTATTCGACCGGTTACTAGGAGCCATCGAACACTTTCTGGAACTAGCCAAAAGTATATGAATACTAAGAGTCCAGGTATTGAAAAGATTCGTGTAAAAACTCGAAAATCCGGAACATACATTGCTACAAAACCTAAAAGCATTTCGCCCACTGCATACGATAGAGAAATTATTGTACCACCCAAAATACGATATTTTGAATTCACCCACTCTATGGCTAACACATAAGAACCCTCGAAATTCGATGCACCAACAAATGATTCAAAAAATTCAAACTGTGAAACAAATGGTAAATATCAAGTAATTAAGTGTGAACAATAAGGTATTTTGTAAGCTTCTTACAGTAATGTACATGGGATAATTAACCGAAAATGACTTGATTAATCCGAATACACTACTCAAGAACATTCCAATCACAACGACCGTTAATCGTCCGAACCTATAAGTAAGGTGTTCATTTACAAGTGATTTCATGATCAACATAAGAAGATGCTCACCTGTCAGACAAAAGCCCTGCTAACGGCAAAGAAATGAGACGGGCAATGTTATTTGCGGTCCCAACAAACGCTAGCTCATAACTATCCGAACAATGAATATTAAACTAGAGTATCAACCAATTTCAAAGATTACTCAAAAATTATAATATGAATTCATTTTTCAAACGAAAGTGTTCAATACCTCTGTTTGAATATTTCGTTCGTTCGATGCATAGACATATTCGGAGCATTCAACTGTTCGAGAGCTATCAAACATATCTGCGTTGCATCTATCGACTTTCGGTGTAGTTTCGTTTTTTAGAGCAAAATGAGTACAACTGTCTATTTGGTCATTTGACGATGGAATAGCATTTTCTAACCACTTCTGATCGTATGGAATATCACGATTATTTTCGCCGACATCACATTCAGGTACCTTGCATCTGATTTAGAAAATATTTTGGATAGTAAGATTGTTTACTCAGATATGTGCTTATTCATTGCTATCGATTACCGAAACTTCTTTACAATAATCGCATCAAAATTTTTATGATCACGACACAACAATATAAATTGGACAAATGCACATCACATCAGATTAATACTCTAGTATAACTCACCGATAGTCCAACGTGTTTGCTGAAATCATATAGTTAACGGCGTATGTTGCGGACAGAATATTTGGTATACAGAGCAATATATACGTAATCACTTGAAATAATCCAAATCCACCAATTTCTGTTAAAATGTTGTCCAAACTTGAGTCTTCTTTTGTATCAGTAGTCATTTTGGGCAACGAAATGTTCTTTCAACAGGCTAAATCTTCTTTGTCTTCTTTTTCACACCTTAACTGTAATGCAATTCGAATAGAGTTTGATGGAATACTGATTTTTATCGAATAAATTAATAAGCAAATAACACGTTTTTCCTATTTCTATCATGCTGATAAGCAAAATTAATCTGAGTGTGCTTGAGATTCAGCGTGCTTATGAGTGTCTGACAACAAAAAATTCACCCAGCAAATTAATAGAATAGAAGTGCCAGTTGCAAAACTGTTTCACATTATAAATGACGTTTTTACTAATAAAAGATGACAACGACTCAACAGGTTTTATCATTTTTGTCCAATTATTAAGATTAATGATCGTAAAGTATACATTTGTATGCGCAAATGCACCAAGTGACTACTGATTCGAAATAATTAAATGCAAATGTGTAGTTATTTTGTCTGCACCGCAAGCCATAAACAATCCATACTAAACGTTGGATGAATGAAACCCTGTATTGTTTCCCTGATGTTTAGACACTAAAGGAAAGGTGATGAGTTACTACAACCTCTGAATTCATTTATACATTTTATTTATTTCTAAATATACAAAGTACGAGTTAATGGACAAGTTCATGGAAAATATTACTTTGTTTTCCAATGTAATATCAAACCAACTACAATTCTTTCGCTTCCTCAATAGTGTCGGGCAATTTCTTAAGATATGTCTCTGGGCAAAAGTACACTAAAAATGCTGCGACAACAGCTGTGCCCCCAAACAAAAATGCTGGAAGTGATGGATAGTCAGTACCCTAGAGGGAAGAAAAATAGAATGTGAACATAACATTTTTTTTATCTAAATTACGATGTGTTTTCCAAATAAAAACAACTGTTTATTTGAATTAAGTACATTCATTGACTTACCAATATAACTGTCATCGGTGCAACAATTGGTCCAATTTGACCAATCATTGCCGAGGAATTCATGATAGTCGATCGAAGATTTGTTGGCCATTGTTCAGCGGTGAACACATATTGGCAACAGAATGCGCATGTCATTGATGCTTTGCCCAACAAGAAAAACACCAACACAACAATTGAATGTTCTTTCGGTATGAATGATGTTGTAATAATTGAAGCGGCTGCCAGACAAAGCATGAAAAATAATAAAATGCGTCGTTTCATTCGATTCATTAAGGGTAGTGTGATGAGGATTCCTGGAATTTCTGCACCAACAATAAATATAAAGCTTACATAACGATTTGCGCCAGGAATATGAGTTGCAAATAGACTCAATCCAAAATAGGCAAAAAGACAAGCGGCTCTTTGATAACAACAAATGAAAAATCGTACGGAGAGTGTCTTTGATTTGAATATTGTACAAAATGATTGAATTATTGTTTGGCTTTTGTTGTCATTTTCTTTATCTGTGTGGCTTGTTTTTGGGAGCAAGTTTTTCGAATATCTCATTTTGATTGTTTCAATTGATTTTTCGGATAATTCTTTTCGATTGACTCTGGCAATTCGCTTCAAAATATTCACAGCTCGATTAACACGACCAGTTACTAGAAGCCATCGAACACTTTCTGGAACTAGCCAGAAATAAATGAACACAAACAGTCCAGGTATGTAAGAAATTCGTATTAGTGTTCGAAAATCAGGAACATACATCGCAACCAAGCCCAAAATCATTTCGCCCACTGCATAAGAAAGTGAAACGATTGTACCACCCAAAACACGATGTTTTGAATTCACCCACTCTATACCAAGCACATAAATGCCCGCAAATGTACATGTACCGGTTGAAGACTCAAGAAACTCTAACTGTAAAATAAATGGTAAATATTAAATCGAGTGTATGAAAATCGGAGGAAAGCGTTTTTCATGGAATTTCTTACAGCTAAGTACATAGGATAAGTGATGGAAAATGACTTGATCGTACCAAATAGACTGCTCAATAGCATTCCAATAATCACCACTCTTAGCCGACCGAATCTAAAAATGTAATATTCTTGATTAATCATATTCACAACTCGTGTCAGATATGTTTGTATATAAACAGCAATTGTGTGGAGTTTTTACCTGTCAGACAAGAGCCCAGTGAACGGCAAAAATATGAAGCGGCCAATGTTATTTACAGTTCCAACTAAAGCTAGCTTATAGCTATCTGAACAGTGGATGTTAAACTGAAATGTGAAAATAATCATTCAATGCTTTGGTAAAAATTCAATATACAGTCAGCGAAATAGATTTGCCGATATTTTCATGCTGCAAAAAACAGTATTTTCATTATATCCAGAGATTTTATGTTACATCAATCGAAGATTGGTTTTTATTCGCTGACATTTTCCATCTGGGGAAAAGATAATTAGGATGCTTTTAAAAAGGTCGATGACCGGAAAAACCATCGAATTAAAAAAATCGTAAGCTCGTCTGTTCTTCGATTGATATACAATAAAAACCATCAAAACAAAGAAAACACTTTTTTTGAAGAATGAAAATATCGGCCAAATCATTTCACACTCACTGTAACCTCACCGATGAAACCAATTTTGAGTACTTACCTCCGTTTGAATATTTTTCTCGTCGGATGAATAAACATATTCGGAACACTGCATTTTTCTAGTTGTATCAAACATGTCGGCGCCGCATAGTCCAGCTCGAGTAATATTTGTATTTTTAAGTGCATAATGTGTACAACTGTCAGGCTTGCCGTTGGTAGACGGAATGGCGTATTTGACCCACGGTTGATCATATGGAATATCTCGATTGTTTTCACCAAAATCACATTCTGGCACTTTACATCTGATTAGAATTATTACAAATCATAGCGAAGAAACAATAAGTTCATTTTCCAAAAAAAAAAAAAAATTTCAACAAAGTAAAACATTTTAAAACATAGTACTTGGGAATTTGATTCCCCACAATTTAAATCTTACCGATAGTCCAATGTGTTTGCTGAAATCATATAATTAACCTCATATGTAGCCGAGATGATATTCGGAATGCATATCAAAATGTATGTGATCACTTGAAATAAACCAAATCCCCCGACTTCCGTTAGTATGGTATCCAAACTTGAATCGTCGCTGATGTCAATGCTCATCTTGAATCAGTCAAAATTTGGTCCAACCGCGTTTTACATTAAACAGTAAAGTCTAACCAGACAGTATTTTTACTTATATCGCTTATATCTAAGTCTGATGTCAATTCAATTCAAACAAAGATTAATGAAGTCTTATCGTTTCGATAAGCAAATTCGCTCTTTCTTCACCAATCGAATTCAGTGGGGCAATATTTTGCAAAGCTAAAAACATTGAAATGCAAATATTTTATTCCGAATAATCACTGATCTTAAATATTCAACAGCAAAACTTTGATTATTTTGTTATAATTGTATGTCATTATTGTCATATACGTATATGAACAATTGAGCAAACAAAAAGTCAATTGTCATTGTCTGTGGCTTCTACTTCAAATTGTGTAGCCAATCAAACTTTTTTTTATTTGGCTGATGATGATAAAGCCAAATAGAATGTGTTGTTTGTGTTGGAAAAACGTACTACGAATCAAATCTAAATTAACCTATTTATGCATGTGTATACACATTGTAGTTGCTAATTCAACGACAAAGTATAAAAGTGCCGTATTTACATTTATTTTCATAAAAATAATCAACAATAAACATTTTGCTTCGTCAATTGTATCCGGTAGTTTTTTTTAAACTAAGTTTCGGGATTGAATACTACTGAGACTGCAGCAATAATCGATGTAATACCAAACAGAAAAGCTGGAAGTGAACCGTACTGAGCACCCTGAAAATAAAGTGTCCACATGTTTAATTTCATTTTTATATCATTTCCTCAAGTCCTTACTAAAATAACCGTTAGAGGTGCCACCATTGAGCCGATTCGGCCAATCATCAAGCAAGAGTTCATAATTGTGGTTCGAAGTTGTGTTGGCCATTGTTCAGCGGTGAATATATACAACAAAGCAAATGCAAATGACATTGATGCTTTGCCGATCATGAAAAGTATCAGCACAATGGTTGAGTGGTCTTCAGGAATGAACGGTGTAATTACAATTGAAATTGATGATACTGTTAGTGACAAGAACAGTAACATTCGACGTTTCATTCGATTTGATAATAGCAGCTGAAGTAAAACACCTGGAATTTCAACTGCTGTGACAAAAATAAAACTTATGTACCGATTTGCGCCTGGAATTTGAGTCGCAGACAAACTTAGCCCATAATAGCTAAAGCAACATGCCATCCATTGGTAACAGCATATAAAGAATCGGAGACAAAGCTTTTTCGATGCGAATATGGAACAAAATGATTGAATCAGCGTCGGTTTTTCAGCACTGCACCCTCTTTCACTCAAACTATTGCCTGCAATTGATTCTGAAGAATATCTCATTTTGAGTGTATCAATGGATTTTTCTGACAGCTCTTTTCAATTAACTCTGGCAATTCGTTTCAAAAGTTTTATAGCCCGATCAACGCGACTAGTCACCAAAAGCCATCGAATACTTTCTGGAACTAGCCAAAACAATACGAACACAAACAGACCAGGAATGTAAAAGAATCGAATTAAATAACGGAAATCATGAATGTACATCGCAACGAAGCCAAAAAGCATTTCACCAAATGGGTACGCAATAAAAGTTACTGCACTGCCAAACACTCGATATTTTGAGCTTACAAACTCTATGCCAAGCACATATACTCCGCCAAACGTGCATGTACCAGCTGATGACTCAAGAAACTCCAACTATTAAAAATATTAAAAAATGGAAATGGAATTCAAAGCAAGGACATTTATTTTAACCAAAAATGAATTCAGCTCGTACATAAATTTCTTACAGCCAAATACATGAGGTAATTTGTCGAAAATGATTTGATTATACTGATTATGCAACACAATAATAGTCCATTGACAACCACTGTCAACCGGCCAAACCTTAAGAAAGTGAAATGTTATTTGAGAAGCAAAAAGTTACCATTAAAAGATCTATTCTCTGAACATTCTAAATGGATGATATGTTTACCTGTCGGATAGAAGTCCAGTCAATGGCAGAAATAGGAAGCGTCCAAAATTGTTTATCGTGCCGACTAACGCCAATTTATAATTATCCGAACAATGAATGTTGAACTGAAATAGACATTTTCATCATTTTAATAAACTTAGTTGAAGGTGTTTTCAATAAAGCTGACCAAACCTCTGTTTGAACATTCTTTTCGTCTGATGCATAAATGTATTCCGTGCATTCAATTTTGGTGGAAATATCAAACATGACAGCATTGCATTGATAGGTTTCAGTTGTAGTCATATTTTTTGGAGCATATCGAAAGCACTTGTCGATTTTGCCATTGGAATAGGGAATTGCAAATTGTATCCATTCATTCTGATATTGAATATCACGATTGTTTTCACCAAACTCACATTCCGGCACCTTGCATCTAATTTGTTAATTTAAAATAAAGATAAAATCAATATTGTTCGATGAATTTAATATATGAGTACATTTTGATTATTATAATAATATCAATGAATCTAGTCCATACAGTATGCATACTCGTCATTTCATCGTTGCTGTGTAAATTGCTGTTTCATAATACTTAACTGCGTATTATTTATGTATATACAATTTGACGTTATGCTTGATTCTTTTAATTTTAAATGAGTAAATCGAAATTATAAGTTTTTAGTACCTACTTCCGTACACTTCAACATATTTTTTGTTGTTCAAAAGTTCAGTCAACAATCACATGATGTAATTTCTAGGGGGAAGATTTAGGGGAAGAAACAGTGACAAACAGTCACTAGAAGAGAACTAGCTAGATCATATTAGAAGCATTTTGAAGTTATAAAAAGACCATCATTATTGAAAATAATAGCCTATACAAGAGTTTTATTTACAAGAACAACCGTTGGTCTAAAAAAGCCTATTGGCAATGTAATTCACATGGAAGAAATTGGTCAAAAGAAACACATTGAGAAATATTGTTTACCAATTTTTATAATTTTCTAATAAAATATTCATGTCATTTTAAATAAAAAACACAGTTAAAACGAAATAAAATATATTTGGTTGCTCATTTTGGTGATAATTGACTTGAGTTGCAGTGAAAATTTGGGTGTTCCGGTTTGCCCCGTATGGTGCTCCGGTTTGCCCCGGTAGTTTCGGTTTACCCCAAGAAATTGATGCTCAGAAAATTGACCATAACTTTTTCTGGGTAGGTTGCATAACATAAGTGTCTTATATCAAAAGTTGTGCATTGTAAATAGGTATCATATGAAATCTTGAATCAAAATTCAATCTGAGTCGGAAAATATTTGGAAGAACAGAAAAACGTTCCGGTTTGCCCGTCCGCCCCTAATCCAAATTCACCGACTTCTGTTAAAACTTGTTCCAAACTCGAGTCATCGCTTATATCCGTGGTCATTTTGAACCGAACTAATTTTGATTAAAATTTTGAACAATGGACAACAATATTTTCACCGGTAGGCTAAAGCTTTTCTTGTCTTCTTTTCACACTTCAACTGAACATTCAATGCAATTCGAATAGAGTTTGTCGCAATACTGATTATTATCGAATAAATTTGTATGCAAATAACACGTGCATCAAATTATTATCGGTATGATAAGCAAAAGGAATTTGAAAAGTGGAGAGGGTAAAAATAATAAAGCCTTAAAATCCAGTCAGCTCATATGAAAAGCTAAGAATGAAAGCCGAATGGGTACAGTACAAGTGTCAATTGCAAAATGATTACATACCATAAATGGCGTTTTTACTCGAAACGATATTCATATTGCACTTGTTCAACATATTTTACATGGAAGACATGAAACGTTTTTGTTTGAGCATCTCTGTATACACGCACAGATAGAAATTGGTTACAAAAATAAGGTGAAAAATGTCTTAATATGGAATAAGACACTTTGGCGTCTTAATCGCATTAAAAATGTCTCATTCTAATATAACAATTAACTAACAATAATTTGTTAAATTCAAATCGAATTGTCATCGAATATGCGTTCGGACATCACACAAACGAAGAGAATGAGGAAATGAAGGAATGTGTGGAAGAGAACAAATCAGTCAAGTGCGTGCAATAAGGAATGCTCTCTTTCTATCATTCACTCACTTCGTTCGTGTGATTTAGAGAGTAAACACAATATTCACGCACACACAAACGGAGAGTGCGGTAGCAAAAGAGCAACGGCTTTGAAAACGCTCATTCGATGACAATTTGATTTGAATTCAACAAATTTATGATAGATGATTTTTACATCGCAATAAGACTTTTTTTGCGATTAAGACGCCAAAGTGTCTTATTCCATATTAAGACATTTTGTCTTATTTTTGCAAGCAATTTCTAAATAAAGACATCGACGTAACACCCATGTTGCTCATTAATTCAATTAATTAATATTGAGGATTGGAAATTGTACACATTTGTATATGTAAATGCACCGAACGACTACTTATTTGAAAAATCTATACGGATTGGAGCCATTACAGATATACATTGGTAGAAACGATTCAAAGTCAAATTATAACAACGTAAATGACATTATAAAATACATTTGTACATTCTTAAAAGTGATCAACTATAAATATTTTGCTTCGTCCATTGTATCCGGTAGTTTTTTTAAGTATGTTTCGGGATTGAATAGTACTGAGATTGCAGCAATAAGAGATGTAATGCCAAACAGAAGAGCTGGAAGTGAACCGTACTGAGCACCCTGAAAATAAAGTGTCCACATGTTTAATTTCATTTTTATATCATTTCCTCAAGTCCTTACTAAAATAACCGTTAGAGGTGCCACCATTGAGCCGATTCGGCCAATCATCGAGCAAGAGTTCATGATTGAGGTTCGAAGTTGTGTTGGCCATTGTTCAGCGGTGAATATATACAAAATGGCGAAAGCAAATGTCATTGATGCTTTGCCAAGCATGAAAAGTATCAGCACAATGGTTGAGTGCTCTTCAGGAATAAAGGATGTTGTGACAATTGCAATTGACGATATTGTTAGTGCAGAAAACAAAACTATTCGACGTTTCATTCGATTTAATAATACTGGCTGGAGAAGAAGTCCTGGAATTTCCACTGCTGTGACAAAAATGAAACTTGTATACCGATTTGCACCTGGAATTTGTGTTGCGGACAAACTCAGCCCAAAATAGCTAAAGCAACATGCCATCCATTGGTAACAGCATATAAAGAAACGGAGACAAAGCGTTTTCGATGTAAATATGGACCAAAATGATTGAACCAGCGTCGGTTTTTTAGTATTGCGCCCCTTTTCAGTCGAACTATTAATTGCAATTGATTCTGGTGAATATTTTAATTTGAGCGTATCAATGGATTTTTCTGACAGCTCTTTTCCATTGACTCTGGCGATTCGTTTCAATATTTTTACGGCACGATCAACACGACCAGTCACCAAAAGCCATCGAATACTTTCTGGAACTAGCCAAAACAGAGCGAACACAAATAGTCCCGGTATATAAAAGATTCGTATTAAATATCGAAAATTGTGAATGTACATCGCAACGAAGCCAAAAATGATTTCACCAATTGGATGCGCCAGAGAGGTTATTGTACTACTCAAAATTCTATATTTTGAGCCTACCGATTCGATACCGAGTACATAAACTCCGCCAAATGTGCTGGTACCAGCTGATGACTCAAGAAACTCCAACTATTGAATTAAAGAAAGATATTTATTTGAAACAAAAACGAATTTCAATTCGTATATTAATTTCTCACAGCCAAATACATGAGGTAACTTATCGAAAATGATTTAATTATTCCAAATATGCAGCATAAAAAGAGTCCATTGACAACCACTTTTAACCGACCAAACCTTAAAAATGTCAAATGTTATTCTCTGAACATTCTAAATGGATGATATGTTTACCTGTCGGATAGAAGTCCAGTCAATGGCAGAAATAGGAAGCGTCCAAAATTGTTTATCGTGCCGACTAACGCCAATTTATAATTATCCGAACAATGAATGTTGAACTGAAATAGACATTTTCATCATTTTAATAAACTTAGTTGAAGGTGTTTTCAATAAAGCTGACCAAACCTCTGTTTGAACATTCTTTTCGTCTGATGCATAAATGTATTCCGTGCATTCAATTTTGGTGGAAATATCAAACATGACAGCATTGCATTGATAGGTTTCAGTTGTAGTCATATTTTTTGGAGCATATCGAAAGCACTTGTCGATTTTGCCATTGGAATAGGGAATTGCAAATTGTATCCATTCATTCTGATATTGAATATCACGATTGTTTTCACCAAACTCACATTCCGGCACCTTGCATCTAATTTGTTAATTTAAAATAAAGATAAAATCAATATTGTTCAATGAATAATGATTGAGAGGTCAATATATTTTCAACAAATATTTTCAATGGTTTTGCTTAAGATTAATATCAATCCATGTAATCCATGCATTGTGAGGACTATAGTGTAAACCAATCAATTGAACACTTTATATAGAACTTCGAAGTTCTAAGAATTCTTTCAACAATTTCATCACCACACAGTGATTCACATCCATCTTCCTCAGAATACATTCAAATGATCACATGATGTTCACCTATAGTCCACCACGTTTGCTGAAATCATATAATTCACGTATGTTGTTGCAGACAGAATATTTGGAATACAGATCAATATATACGTGATAAATTGAAATAATCCAAATCCACCGACTTCTGCTAAAATTGTATCCAAACTTGAATCATCGCCTGTATCGTCAATCATTTTGAACTGAACTTCTTGTGACTACAACTTTTGAAAAATGGACAATAGTACTTCCTATCAATAGACTGAAACTTCTCTGTCTTCTTTTTATACCTAAACTGAACGTTCAATGCAATTTGATGGAAAAATTAATATGCAAATAACACGTGTATCCAACTGTTATCATGCCGATAAGCAAAAGTCACAAAGTGTCTTAAAATGCATGCTGTTTACATGAGCGACTGAGAATGAAAACGTATATACCAAATCACGTAGAACTGCAAACAGCAAAGCTGTTTCATATCAAAAACGGCGTTTTTCTCAAAATGAAATTCATATATGATTTATTTAAATGCAGAAAATTGATTTTATATATTTTTATTATTTGAAATTTAGTTAAAGATTTACACGAATGCAGCTGAATAGGAATGATTGTCTTAACAACTCGAGTGTAATATAGGGATTGAACCTTAAAACCAAAGTTTCTTAAAATTTGTATAATATTCCTTTTGGATTATTTTCTCATGCAAACATCTATGAAATTAGACGTAAGAAGTGTTAGGTTTGAAGACGAATGCAAATTTATTGAGAGTCGTGGAATATCATACGATGAGAGGAAAAAGGTGCTGTCGATAGACGGTCATAAAAATTAGGGATACACAAAACATGTGCATATTTAAAAATTGACCGTATGTTGAAGTGCAAGAGATGTGTACATCTGAATTTAGCTAAAGAAAATAAGTAAATTCATTATAAAAATGTAATGCAATGCTATGAAATGCATGCCGATATTACTATAATTCAAATCTAGGTTCACATTGCACTCCTCATATACACGCGTTAATTCTCGGCTGTTCATTTATTTTAAACAAAAGAAGACACCGACTTAATGGGTGTTATCTTTTTTTTTCTTTAATTGATTAAGATTAAAGATCGGAAAGTAATTATATACAATTGTATATGCAAGTTTGCATTAATGAACTAAGACTTGAAATAATCAAGAGCAACGGTGTAATTATTTTGTGTGGACCACAAGCTATAAAAAGTTTATAATAAACGTTTATACGTTGGATGAATGATATCTTCTATGGATAAATTAGTTATGTCCGCAATTTGGTGGAAATGGTACGCAAAACAGTGAACAAATTGTGTCCGCAAATTATTAAATTGCACGCAATCATCGTCACTAGGTTCCTAAAATCCCTTTATTTCTTCCATTTCTGACTAATATGCCTGTATTTATGACCGTGGAGACGATGCAGGATAAAAAAAAACTGACATTGACCAGCTTCACACATCCTCCATTTATCCAAATTTATTCAACAAAGTTGAATAACAACATTAGATAAGTGTAGATAGTTTTGAGAATCTAATTAAACAAAAAATATTTTAAACGTTATCGAATTGGATGAATGTGTTCATTGTTCATGCTTAGCTAATTCATTACCGAAACGCAGGAAATCATATTAAGCGGAGCAAGTCCAGCAATGGTTAGAACTTTAGCCTCTTGCATATTATGCATACGAAATATGTACATGATTTGATCGGACTTGGGTAGTAAGTACCAATTAACAGTAGTGAGATCATGGAAAATTGTCATGTGAAAATTTGTCGGCTAACTAGTCAGCCGGTTAATTTGGGACGTTTTTGGCTGACTAAAAGTGACTAACAATTTTAATGATTGCGGTGACACAAGATTAAGCACAATGACTAAACACTGAGAAATATTTATTTCTTTTTTATTTTATTTCACTTTTTTCTCTGCTTCTATTTTTATTATTTTCCAGAACTAAAACACAAAATGGTTAGAATTAGAAGATGAAATGACACACAATAAAATATACATGAACAGCGAGGGACGTAACCTTAAAATTATTTTGGTTTGCTGCTGGAGTCAGGTTTTCCATAATATCGGTTTTGAAATTTGTAAAGAGATCGATTTAGAATGCATATTTCTCAGAATATATTATTACGTTACCGTTAAATTAATAATTTCATTTATTAGTTTTATTACATTTCCAATAATATATTTTAAATTTGTTCTGAGTTTAAAATTCTTACTGACTCCAGCAGAAATGACATAATGTAGTTCACGTTTAGGCTACATCTTTGTGGCGTTTTCCAAAATTAGTTCTCAAATTGCAGCCCTATGCAAGAATACCAATAGTTTTTATTATAAAACTAGTAAAACACGCACACAAAGAAATCTATGAGTAAAATTAGAATGTATTGCTACGAAATATAGAAAAACATTGACATTTTACACATAGATTTGTTTGGGTGAGTGTTTTAGTATTTTACCTCAACACCAATCCCAAATATTCCGAACGATTCCATAATTGTATGCATGTCGTAGAAGATCAGGGTGTTTATAAAAGCAACGAAGAAAAACAAAAGAAAGCCATATATGAAATAAGTTCGTAAATATGGCTTGAATTCTCCACCGCGAAAAATATCATGGCCGACAAAAACGAAAAACTTTCGAAGATAAATATGAAACAAATAGTGCAATTTTTCATGCGGTTGCATTTTATCAAGATATTTCAATTGGTTTCTGTTTGATGATTAAACTTTATTTGTTGCAACTAGTACTATGCGTGGTTAATATGTAACTGAACCGTTTGGAATGATTACTTTTCCGCAAACCCGAAGAGTTTAAGGGGAAAAGTATTGCAATCGGTCAAAATTTTGAAATCTCTCAAAATTGGTTTTCTACCCATTTTGAGACTATTTAATCACGAAAAAATGGTTTTTGAGCTATGTCAATGTTAGTGTGTAATGCGTGCGTTGTGCGTTGTAAACACAATAACTTTCGAACGCGATCTTGGTCTTGATTCAAATTTTCAGGGATTATAAATAAACATAAAACTAAAGTTGAGTTCAAATTTGAACCAAATCGGTGAAGCCGTTCCAGAGATATGGCCATTTAAGTGGAGTTTTCTTACATATTTTACCAAAGTCATAGTAACCATTGAAAACTTGGTTTTAACTTGACAGCAATGTTTTAGCCGACCACGATGGACCATGATTGTAATTTTCGAAGATGTAATTTTCATTTCCTAGATTCATTTTGAAATATCCTATAATTTTGTTTCACTATTCGGTGTGTTTTTTTTACGTTTCACTCTCGCATGCTCTGATATTTTGAGTCATGATTATTCTCACGCATTCATATAAACTATAAATGTAAACAAACGGTTGCAATATGGAAAATGCTTCTTTTTTTTGATGAAAAGAACAATTGCCAATATATGTTATGTGGAAGGAAGATAATTGATGCGGAAAAGTGTGGCAAGCGTATGCGTGCTTTTTATTTTCGTTTGGTGATGCACATTATTTTGCCATGAGCTTAGAAGAATTCCATTATTTCCGCAGCTGGAGCTTATAGCCTCGATCCCACATCTTGACTCAGCGCTTCACATCGTCTTAAAAGGATAAATACACTCAAAGCGTCCCTGAGCAAGTCAAGTACAAACACTGTTATTAAAATTACTTGCGGTTCTGAGCAGAAAAACTGTTCAGTAAAACAGAAAAACAGTGAGCTCGTGTTCATTGGTGAGAAACAACACCTGAACGATAAATGAATGTGTTGCGTCTTATTAAGCAATATTCAAAGTCAAATAAACTGAGAATTAGGCGAAACCTCCATTTCAATTGATTTTACATTTAAAATAATGCACTTTGGCCTCCAAGTATCGATTTAGTAAAAACTAGCTGACTCCAGTGTGCGTTGCTACACCCATAAAAAAAATTAAGAAAACCCAATGAAAACTCCTAGCGTTGGTCTTAAGAAATTTTAAATGTTTGTTTTATTTCTAAAATTGTTATTCTTAAGTCAAGACATTTGGGGCTCAGTGACTTTTTCCGCCGGCGGGCAGACCGGCGGGCAGACCGGCGGGCGGCCATGTATATAAAATTGTATACGGCGGGCGGACAAAATTCAACATTGACTGTAAATCGAAAATTATATCAATTTTGCTCGAGCGGGCGGGCGGGCGGGCGGTCGGCCGGTCGGATTCTGAATCGTAGTTTCATTTAAACTTTTGCGAAAAAGAGTGGTAAGATGAATGGAGAAAAGAGTTTTATTAATTCAAATAAACTTCGATTTAATTATTCATGTTTTATAAGCTATAATATAATTGTTGAAACTTAATGAAGGTCATGATAGAAAAGACTTATAAATTGTTAAATTTGAAACCGGAAATATTTGTTTCGAATTTAGTTATTATTCATCGTTTTTGTGCTGCTACGAAGTTTTCTTTGTGATGGTTCTATACGTCGGTTCGTTGCTTTTTTCTTCAATTTCTTTTCAGATGATTTCGAAGCATCAATTTTTTCATCTGGTTTTAGTACAACTCGAACAGTCGGGCAGGCGGGCGGCCGGTCGGTTGGTCGGTTTGGCTGGTGCAGTAATTACGACGGATGTTTTGAAAACATCATGAACTGAAGGACGGGCGGACGGGCGAGCGGGCAAGTCGGCGGCTACTGACACAACACTTTCATGAGATTCATCTCGTACATTTGTTGTCGCTTGTCCGGCGATTTCTAAGTTTTCAGCCGATTGAAAGGAACCTGACTTGACTTCAACGGTGGACGGGTGGATGATCGTACTGGATGTCGTACCTGATGTCGTACCAGTCACCACTGATTCGTCATTTCCTTGTGTTTCACCAAATTTAGGAATTCGTATTCGTTTTATTTAACTAAAGCACTGATACACAGTTCCACTCAACAAAAAACATTAACTCAATTAATTCCTTGATTGAGCAAGTTTGGATATTAGTAGTAGGTGGTCGGGCGGATGGGCGGTTGGGCACTACTTTTTTTTCTTCTTCAGAGTTCTGCTTTTGTCGCTGACTTTGTTCAATGGATGCTTTTTGGTTTTGACTGTAAAATACAAATTCAATTTATAAATAATAATCTTAAAAAATAAAACATGATACACACTTGACGGAAATGCATCGTTTGCCATTAATGATAAAAATTCAAAGGCCGAAATTTCCTCATCTTCCAACTTTTGGGTGCAGATTTTGATTTTTTCATCTCGCCATTGATCCTCTGGCCTTTTTGGTTTGGTATTCACATTATCTTGCTTTGAAAGCCGATATAAATTGGTTGATTTTGTTGCTTCGTGTAAACTCAAGCTTTCAATGAACTGGAAGATATTAGGGTGCTTCCGGAATGTTCTTTGAATAACTGAATTTATGCCCTCTAGCGGCGAAGTAGTTCGCGAGTTCAAATCACAAACTGAAATTGTATTTCTTTCATTCTGTGGACAAATTGGAGGCGGTTAAATTAAATGTTTATGTGACTTCATTATGGGAAGTTAACACAACTAACCAGTTTTAGCCAAAAAATTTCGAAATATGAGAATAAATTGGCAAAAGCCTCATCCAATTTTTTCTCTACCGCAAATTCTTTGATTCTTTTGTAGGCAGGAACAATTTGATGTTCTGGTAAGAGAGGAGTGTCGCCCAGCATTCTTTTTATTTTCAGTGCATTTCCGCTCTTGCCAAGGATGCGCTTCATTCGTAAGGTGTTGCACTTCCTATTCACTGCACGCTTGAGATGAAACCAGCATCCTCGAATGATTACGTGTTGCCACATCTTTCTAATTCCTGCTCGCATTCCTGGTTCATAGTCAGTCATAAACTCAGCTGGCTTGAATTCAAAAATGTTGCTTTCAATATACTTGAATACGGTGTAATAAGCAGCAGTAGTCTTTCGGCTCATCAAACAATAAACCAGCGGAAATATCTGTAAATGTTGTATATCATTTTTCAGTTTTATGGAATGATGGGTGTGCGGGCGTGCGGCGCACCACTCAGTTCATATTCGTCGCATCGTAACGGTTGATTTTCTATTGGGAGAATGAAAGTGAGAAGAATCGCTATACACAAATGCAATGCGTCGTCACTGACGACTCGTCATCCTACCGATTAGTGGAGTGTTTGTGTCCAAAGTGTCAAATTCGTTTTTTCACTTTCGTTCCGAATCGAAAGAAACATTTCATTTAGTTTTTCTGAAAAGCAAATCACAGATAATATTTTTGATAAACAGATTTGGAATTGGATTGTAATGAAAAAGGTAACAATTGAGACTGAGACAAAAAAAAATAAATTAGATCCAATTCAAATTGCCGTCGATAATTATTTGCATTTTTTCTGACGTGAATGTTCGAGTGTTTGTTTGTGTGACTACGTGCGATTTCAATGAACATCCGTCTATTCTTTTCGAAATTGTTTCTTCAATTGATTGGGTGAATTTTTCATGCAATTTTTTCTATGTGTTTTTAAGTTAAAACTTCAGAGCATTCGGCATTTTTAAATTAATAAAAAGTGCATTTTTGCACAAAAAAAGGAATTGGTGAATTTTAAAAAAACACATTTTAATGTTCTCTTTACTTCCCTACTTTATTCATATCCATTTTCTTGCCCACACATTTGATTGTGTATTCAATTCGATTGAAAAAATTCCATGTGAAATTTGTGCTAAACGACAAAAAATATGAATACGACTATTTTTCGACGACTGAAAATGAAACATGTCATAAAGATAGCATTCCACATTCGGATCAGTGTTCGCATTCGATCAATTTCGATTAGATTTGGTGTGAGAAGTTGTTGTTCATTCGATTCACAATTCATTGTTTGTACTGCCAAAAAAATAAACAAAACACACCAAACAAAAGTTGAATGAGCAAGTTGTTCGACGCCTGCCCGTCCGCACGAACCCTTACATGTCAATGATTCAACACTGACCAAAAAAAATCAATTTATTTGGCTAAATTTTTCGTCTTTGTGTTGCGCCATTTTTTTTCTTTGTGAATGCGTTCTTTTTGTTTAGTCGCATTTCAGAGTGTGTGCATAGCGGTTGTTCTCACTTTCTCACATTCAGTTGTCATTCTCCCAATTGAAAATCAACCGTTACGATGTTGCGAATATGAACAGAGTGGTGCTCTGCAAACTCAATACACATGTGCGATTTAGCCACTCTGTCAGTGTATGCAGTCCAGTGTGCGTCGATGCGCCCACTGCTCTGTTCATGTATACACACAGAGTGTGACTACTACGCGTGTGTGTATTGAGCTTGCAGAACACCATTCTGTTCATATTCGTTTAAATGTGAAATTCGTGCTGAACGACATTATTACATGCGATTTGAATGTGGATGTGTATGTCGATGTTTTGGTTTTGTTCGGTGTTAGATCGTACATGCATTGAATGCCGTATTTGATTTGATATTTACAACCCCAGTCATTTGTTTGTTTTTTTATGAGTGGTTTCAATAATAATTTTTTCATTTCTGTACATTTTTAATAGTTTGCTTTCACTGGAGAATTCATATTATTTCATGCCAGCACTATCGTAAAAAACCACATCGAATAACAATATGTCGAAGTACAACAATGTAAGTCTATTTTGTAAACTCACGATTATACTTTAATAATTTAGTTATAAAGTCTACGCGATTCTCTTTTCCAATAGTTACAATAATAAATTTAAATGTTTCCATTAAATTGAAGGAAAATTTACGGGAAACCATCTTCTTTGTTTTCCCGACGCGATCCAGTATGTCATGCGTGCGTTTGTATTTCACTAAATCGATAATAAATCATAAATTCTGCGCGACATTATCAGCCGTTCATCTCGATGCATTACGAACGTTGTTTTAATTCGGAGAAACATTTTATAGAATTTTGCTCGTCCGCCCATTCGCTCGTAGAGAACAACTTATTTCATTATATTTTTTCTTCGGCCCGTCCGCCCGTCCGCCCGTTCGCCCGCTCGATTGCTTTGATTTATCAAATTCAATTTAACATTTCAGGAGAATATTAATTTGAGAGAGGTAAAACCAAAGCGGTGAAGCGACATACAAATGCACTAGGGCACGTAGTAGGCTACACCATATGATTTGCATAGCGTAGTTAGGGCACGTAGTCTCATCGTTGCACCGCTTTGGGTAAAACAAAGGATCAAGGACAAGTTATGGAAATGGCATTCGGTTCGCGGAAAGGACCGGAGCATTTATAAGTCTCGCACATATGATGTTCTCCAGTTACTCTATGATGAAGACGATAAAGTGATCCGTCATTTCTTTCGGTGTCCAGTATGCTGGACAAGTAAAGGCGGACCTTCATACTGGCAACTCCAAACTACGCCGACATAAATGTTATAAAGCTTACGTCAAAGAAATCGAAGAAGGAAGAGAGGAAGAAAATAGTGAAGAAGAAGAAGAAAACGAGATTTTTAGTTCAAGCTCTGATGAAAATGGAAGTGACCAAGAAGAAGGCGATGAATTGGAAGATGACGAAGAAGGTAATGAAAATGAAGATTTGGAGGTGGTCGATGACGATACGGAGAAAAATATGGATGACGAAACACTGGATACAGGAAACCATGACGCACCAGAACCTATGGATTTCGAACAAGACGAGATCGAAAATGAAAACCTAATCGTCGACGAACCAAACAACACTGTTCCTGAAGAAGACAACGATATCATTTTGGTCAACGTACTTCAAACTTTTGGAAAGGTGTACGCCGAATACGGACCGTTTTCAGTTGATGAAATGAAAAGAATTTTGGCAAAATCCATCACTGGAGATATTGAGTAAGCAATATTTTTGTGATTTTGTATTTTATTTCTATTGATTGCTAACAATTGCATCATTTTTTTCAGTAAAATTTTTATCGAAATGTTGAAGAATGTTACAAAACTCATGGAAACACCCGCCCCCAAGTCCGCTAGCTTGAAGCAAGCAGATAAAAGAAAGACAACCGATATGTCTTCAGATTCGAACAAAAAAAGAAAAACTGAATCTTTGCCAACATCACAAAAGGCTACTGGATCGTCTGAAATTAGGCCTAGATCACAAGAATTGAATGCTCGCAAGTTGAAAAAAGCAGAAAAAGGAGGTGAAACATCGGAAACGCGCGTCCGCACGCCCGCCCGCACGTCAGAGGCCGCCGACTTGCCCGCCCGCCCGTTGAGCAAAGCTGAAAAAGGAGATACCAAATCAAAACCGCTGAAAACCGCAGAAAATGAAACTGCTACATCGAAAACGCCCCCTCGCTCGTCCGCTAAAAAACGCAAACTTAGTTCCTCTCGATCAACTGAAATCTCCGAAACCGATGGTGAGAAGAGTAATATGTCTGTAAGCGGTACATCGAAAGAATCTCCCCGCAGGTCGATTAATGCGGATAAGAAGAAAAATTTGCGACAAAAAAAATCAAAAGTATCAAATACTCCAAATCCAAAAAAAATAGACACAAAAAAATGACTCGCCCGCCCGCCCGTCCGCCGACAATATCAAGTCAACTTCCTCTTCATCGGTCGAAAACTCAAAAACGGCCAAAGAGGTGCCAAATTTAATCGAAATATCGACACAAAAAGTCGCCCCGCATAGTGATGTTTCATTGACTGATACTCAAAAGAGAGTGACGAATTATTAAATGTCACTGGAAAAACGGCCAAGCAAACAGATAAATTTGGTGAAATACAAGGGAATGACGAATCAGTGGTGACTGGTACGACATCAGGTACGACATCCGGTACGATCATCCACCCGTCCACCGTTGAAGCCAAGCCAGGTTCCTCTCAATCGGCTGAAAACTTAGAAACGTCTGATGTGAAATTGATCGCCGGACAAGCGACAACAAATGTACGAGATGAATCTCATGAAAGTGTTGTGTCAGTAGCCGCCGACTTGCCCGCTCGCCCGTCCGCCCGTCCTTCAGTTCATGATGTTTTCAAAACATCCGTCGTAATTACTGCACCAGCCAAACCGACCAACCGACCGGCCGCCCGCCTGCCCGACTGTTCGAGTTGTACTAAAACCAGATGAAAAAATTGATGCTTCGAAATCATCTGAAAAGAAATTGAAGAAAAAAGCAACGAACCGACGTATAGAACCATCACAAAGAAAACTTCGTAGCAGCACAAAAACGATGAATAATAACTAAATTCGAAACAAATATTTCCGGTTTCAAATTTAACAATTTATAAGTCTTTTCTATCATGACCTTCATTAAGTTTCAACAATTATATTATAGCTTATAAAACATGAATAATTAAATCGAAGTTTATTTGAATTAATAAAACTCTTTTCTCCATTCATCTTACCACTCTTTTTCGCAAAAGTTTAAATGAAACTACGATTCAGAATCCGACCGGCCGACCGCCCGCTCGAGCAAAATTGATATAATTTTTGATTTACAGGTGATTTTGAATATTGCCCAACCGGCCGACCGCCCGCCCGCTCGAACAAAATTAATATAATTTTCGATTTACAGTCAATGTTGAATTTTGTCCGCCCGCCGGGCCGCCCGCCGAGAATTTTGCAAAATGCCCGCCCGTCCGCCGGGAAAAGTCACTGAGCCACATTTGGATGAACAATATTTTTGGTTTTTCCTTCTGGAGCATAGATGAATAAACAATTTGGCATTCCCACTCTTGAGCATGTTACGTTTAACTGGCCATGTGAAAAGCATGGCTCTTCCAAATTCAATCCGCACACTTGAAGCGTTTGCCCTTGTGCCTTATTGATCGACATAGCAAATGAAAGTCTCACTGGGAATTGCAAACGCTTGAATTCAAATGGCATGTCTGTTAGTATCAGTGGAATGCGTGGTATAAGCACAACTTCACCTTTCGCTTAGCCAGTCAATATAGTGGCTTCAATCAAATTCGGCATCAATTTTCTTACTGCAAGTCGTGTTCCATTGCAAAGATTCGGTGCATTTAAATTGCGTAGTAAAATTATTGATGAGCCTTTAAATTCAAACAATGTGGTGACATACCAGGCGGTTCCAATGAATTCAAAAATTCAATTGGATAATTTACTGCATCGTCTTGGTTCATTGTGCTATCGACTGATTTATATGATCTTACGGCACCTGGCAATTTTTCTTGAATCTGGAAGTTGATGGCATTGACATGTATATTTTTTGGTGCCAGTATTGCTCGTTCTCTTAACCAATCATGATTCATATAATTTCGAACAATATTTGGAAAGACGCGATCAATTAGTTCATCCTTAGATTCAAGAATTGTACAAAAAATGTTCGGCAACGTTATAAATCCGTTGGTGCTTTGAACTTTGCCATTGCTGATGTCCAACAACTGTTTTGAAAACCGATCAGCAGATGGATCATTGTTCAACTGAACACGCATGTTGATATTCAGTGTCAATGTTTGAACATGTCGCCACAAAATTGATGACTTTAAGCATGCGTTGATCTCATCCGCCGGTGTTGATCTTGGAATTACGGGCAATGTTTGACGAAAATCGCCTGACAATAAAATTAAAGCACCACCAAATATTCGTTGATTGCCACGTATATCTTGCAATGTGCGATTTAATGCTTCCAGCGATTTTTTATGGGTGATTGTACTTTCATCCAATAAAATGAGTTCTGCTTGCTGCAACACTTTTGCCATTGCCGAACGTTTTGCATGTGGGATTTTCAATCACCTGTACGTTAAAAAAAATTACATATTGATTACAATGAATACTAATGTATTTATCAGTTTTATTTTTAATTGATAAATAATTACAAACAAACCTGCACATTCAATGGCAATTTTGATGCGGAGTGTGCTGTTCGTCCACCATCCAATAAAGTAGCAGCAATTCCAGTCGAAGCAAGTGCCCAAAGCGGTGTAACGATGAGACTACGTGCCCTAACTACGCTATGCAAATTATATGGCGTAGCCTACTACGTGCCCTAGCGCATTTGTATGTCGCTTCACCGCTTTGCAAGTGCCAGTGCAATTTTTTGTTGCGATCGAATGGATGCCAAAATCAATGAAATAACAAATGTTTTTCCCGTACCACCAGGCGCATCCAAAAAATAGAATCCATTAGTTTGATTGTTCACAGCTTGCATGATGGTATCGTAAACATGTCTTTGCTCATCATTTAATTTTGTAACATTCAAATTTACAAATGTTCGCAGTTCATTTGGATCATATTGTTGTTCACGTTGCAATTCTCGATCAAATAACTCATGCATTGGGCGATTGGGAGAAGGTAAACCTAAATGCCCCAATCCTTTATTTGCAATCGCAAGGCACAAATCTTCAATCGCTATTAATGCCTCATCATACATCTCCAATGTAATCAACAAATCTGGATTTCTTGTACGATGACGCAATCGAATCAAAAAGTCTTCTGCCATGTAATCTTTGTATTTATTCCTCAATTCAAGTGGATTCGATGGAAAACATGTTGCTATTATTATGACAAATAGCATACGTATTTGATGAGGTGTTGAAGCGATCGCTGCATCTTGAAGTGTTAAATCCCAATGTGCATCATTTTCCAACAACTCCAAAAGCTGACATGCCTCTCGATATGTCTGACACAATTGACCATTGACTGCAGGCTGCAGTCTGCAGCTCTCTGCAGTACATTTCGATCCGTTGACCATTTTCGAGATGAACTGCAAAATGTGCAACTGCTGGATATCGCTCACGAATTGGAAATGAAAAAATTCTCCAAAGAGCTTCATTTGTGCTGATGTAGCGGCCCATTTGGTATTGTGCAATTTCATCGTTTGTTTTGGGATCAGCTACTCCAAAAACAGCCATATCACTGCCTTTGTTGACATACTTGCAGATGTATTTTATTGACTTTACTGAATTGCACACTTCGACGTTGAGATGAGCCTGAAATGTCTTTGATAGCAATGGGTTGTATGGCACTACCCAACGATTATCAATGGCAATGTCTTGATTTTTCATTCTGATTGTTGCTGTATGGCCATTATCTTCCGGTGACCGTCGTCGATACAACGGGTATCCATCGTCACCTGTGATTGTGTCAGAAGTCTTGGGTACCGCTTTGAACATTTTCCATCGATCATGCAGGGTGAATCCATATTTAGTGCACCGCAAGGGCCGTGAATCATATTTTTCTTGACGATCTCGAATAAGTCTGGATCTGTGGCTTCATCTGGAATTTCAGCTGATATTATGTCATCAGTTTGATCTGGTGTAATTTTGCGCACCAGCCATATCAAAATGTGTGCGTGTGGCAATCCTCTTTTTTGCCATTCAATTGAATACATCCAGCAGCGCACATCTCCAAATATTTTCAATTTTACAATCATATCCATCAATGCTTTGACTTTTTGACTTTTTGACGAAATACACGGGCGGTGATGGGCCGTTGATATATACAGCTCAAAATTCTGTATTTAGCCGCATTCGCTATATACAGATTCATCAAAATTGCACTAATTTAAAGAATCTGTATATAGCAACTGCGGCTAAATACAGATTCATCAAAAAATAGAAACAGCATCTGTATTTAACGGTTGTGGCTAAATACAGATTTGTCAAAAATAAAAATACGATCTGTATTTAGCTGCATCTGATAAATACAGATTCATTTGAGCATATGCACGAGCGTCGGCGCGCCGACGAAGATTGAAGGTGCAACCGTTTCGGTATGCCATAATTCAAACAACGAGTTGGAAGCGGTGTACTTTCAAGACAAGCGAATGAAGGAATATTTTGCAAACTATCCTGATTTACTGACATTTGATGGAACATACAAATTAAATGATCGCCGTATGCCATTGGTCATTTTACTCGTAGTGGATGGCAACGGTGAATCGCAAATCGCCGGTTTTTTTCTTGTTAAATCAGAAAATGCCGCTGTTTTGAATTTTTTGTTTGAAATATTCAAAAAAGAAAATCCAAAACATACGGATGTACAAGTCGTTTTAACTGACAAAGCCTTTGCTAATAAAAATGCGATTGAGCAACAGTTTCCGCAAGCAGCTCATCATTTGTGTGTGTTCCATGTCAAGCAAATATTCGAACGAGAAATCACAACAGCCAAACGTTCTATCAACAACGACCAACGTAAACAATGTCTCCAAATATTAGGTCGAATGGTCTACGCTGCATCCGAAGATGAATTTAATGCTCTTTATGCTGATTTGCAAAACACACAGTATGAAGGTTAGTTTATTTTGTTGATTCAATTATTGTTGTATTAATTGTATTCAGTGAGTTTATTTATTTTTGAAAAACTGTTTAGGCGTGATTCAGTATTTTGATCTTAACTGGTTGCCGATTGTAGAACAATGGGTTAAATTCCATGTTGAACAATACAACATTTTCCAAAATCGTACGAACAACCGATTGGAATCGTTAAATCAAAAATTGAAAGGTGTTATGACCAAATACGCCACTTTGCCGGTGTTTTTCAGAGAATTGATGGCATGCGTGAGCTCAATCCGCATTGAAAAAGATATTCATGCTGCGGAGGTCTTAATGAGGAATCCAATTGGCTCACGCAATTATGAAGCTCATGACAAAAAATATTCAGAATTGCTCACTCAGTATGCGTTTGCAAAGTACCTAAGAGAAACCGCTGACTACACAAACGTCCAATTCATGGACATTGACAATCGAATGGCTGTTTCGGGAAATCTTCGGAACAGAATGATCACACATGACAGAAATTGTGATTGTGAATTTTTCATGACCATGAGACTTCCCTGCAAACATATTTTGGCATTCCGAAGCCATAATGAAATCGAACTGTTTGATGCGACTATCTGCAATGAGCAATGGTTGAAAGCAAAAATGGAAGTCATATCTCAATTGGACTACGTTCTCGAAGACACACCAAACGTAACAGTCGTTCAGTTGCCACAGGACAGACGAGAAAATCGGTCAAAGAAAACGTACAACCAAAAATATCGCATTACAATGAATAAATGCGTAGAACTTTGCACCCTATTGGCAGAACAACCTGAAAAAGAGTTCAATGAAACGTTTAAATCTCTATGTGAATTTACCAAACGCATCGAAGAAAATGGTAATGAGCAACTAGTGGATGATTACGTATACTTTGAAATTAATATATTTTTTTTTACAAACAGTTGATGACGAAAACAGAAATGAAACAGAAAACAATGCGATGACATCGGATAGCAATGCACAGACGCAAGCAAGTTCAGGTATGGTCACATGAATTTTAGCTCAAATACATTTCGTTTGATTTATTTTGAATTTGTTTGTTTACACTTTAATTCATCAGCTGTTGTTGATACAGCAAATCGAACGGAGAGCGAATCCACGACGTCAGCATCAATTGATAATGCACAGGCGCAAACGACTTCAGGTATAGTGATACGAATTTTAGCTCAAAAGCATTTCTAAGAATTTATTTGTATTTTTTTTTTAGCTCGAATTCGTTTACGACGCATTACTCGGGCCGCAAACAGTTCTCTTGATTCATCAGCTGTTGTTGATACAGCGAATCAAACGGAAAGCGAATCCACGACGTCAGCCTCAATTGATAATGCACAGGCGCAAGCGACTGCAGGTATAGTGATACGAATTTTATTTTCGATTTCATAGAATTCATTCCAAATATATTCAATTAATATTTATAGCTCCAATTCGTTCACGACGCATGACTCGGGCCGCAACCAGTGCTCACGAATCATCGGCTGTTGTTGACACAGTGAGCACAGCTGCGTCAGCAAAAAATGCCAAAACTCATCAAAATCCTGGTAAGTTGATAACAACTAAGATAAATACATAAAAACTCATTCATTCACATTTGCAGCTCCAATTCGATCACGACGCACGGCGCAAGAGGGACGCAATACATTGGTTGAATTGCCGGTCACAAACACAAACTCACGCGAAACAACACAATCATCGTCTGGTCAAGGAAAAGAAAACATGGCCGACATTTCATTACCGCCGCAGAAAAAACGCCGCGTATATCAACTACGCAGTAAATTTGCGTAAATTAAATTTTTATACTCTCTATTGAAATATACAGATATATAAATCATAATAAAAAAAATTCATCATCAACAATTTTTTTTTCGTTTCCAAAAAAAATCTGTATATAGCCACAGCCGCTATATACAGATGCTGTTTCTATTTTTTGATGAATCTGTATTTAGCCGCAGTTGCTATATACAGATTCTTTAAATTAGTGCAATTTTGATGAATCTGTATATAGCGAATGCGGCTAAATACAGAATTTGAGACTGTATATATCCATGGCCGGCGGTGATGTCGTGTCGATCTGTTGACTTTTGTCCATCGTATAAGTTATTTGTGATATCGGCCCACTGTGGGTTACACGTAAATGTCAGAAATAAGTTAGGTCTCCCGTATTTCCGCACATATGACATTGCATCTTGAGTGTATTCGTGCATGTGACGCGGACTGCCTACATATGTTGATGGCAGTATCGTTAAACGTCCAATGTCATTTACGTTGCCATCATTGCAAATGTATGTATTCTTCCGAACGCAATCTGGCCTGATTGAATCGAAGATAATTAAGACGTTCTGCTTCAATTTTTGCATACATGACCACAGCGTATTGATGGAAAAGTCGGCCACATCTCAAAATGAAATTATCTTCTTGTGGACGAATCATAGATCTGTACAAATAATAATTCATTCCACTTACTTTTTTTGTTACATCATGGCCTGTTCGTGGATCTACCATTGGAATATTGATATGGTAGCCATCATCACCTTTCCAATGCAACAACGGGTATTGTAATGCATCATAGCTACGGTGAAGCTCTGAAACACGTTGTAATTGCTCATTTCTTCGATGTAATACAATATCGCGTGGTAGAGACTGTTCACCGACAATTACAATGGCCACTTCATCGATCGTTGGTGGATTAAATCTTCTGGCATGCTCTCCAAAAGGAGTTTTGTCGGCTCTTATTATGATTTTGTGATTGTCAGATTGCATACGATCAAGAGCGGTTAACTGCTCCCATTCCTGGAAGTGGATCTTCAGGATGAGCCGGGGCAGTCTGAAATCGGATCTGGTCAATCCTGAAAATCCACCAAAACCTACTTCCAGAACTGGGAGCAGTTCTGGTCAATCCTTGGGTCCACCAAAACCCACTTCCAAGAATTTTTTGTTTTCTATTTCTAAACGTAGTTGAATGAATAGCACAACAAAGAACATACAGTACACAGAAACGTTGTTTTGCATTCGCTCACCACGCCATTCGGTTCGATTTTCATGTAATTGTTGTTGTTTGTGTCATTTGTATGGAACTGGAAGGGGTCATCTTTGAAGTGGCATATCTCGGGAACCACTCGACCGATTTCGGATTTTAAGGGCTATAAACCATCTCCAGGAGGTCCCCAAGGCGAGGTGAAAATTCGATCGCCTGGAAAATATGGTTCGGATCGGATCAGCCGTTCTCGAGAACATCGCGCACATCACGGATTTACGTTGATTTATATATATATAGATATCATAATTTATTTACTTGAAATTCGAAATGCAATTGTGGGATATTATTTGATTTTCCGAATGGTCGATTTTCGAAAATAAAAAAATAAACGTGAATTTTGTGGAAAAACAGTTTAAGCCGGCGGTGGAAGCGAGTCGATTTTGAGCGACTCCGAGTGCTCTTAAGTCTAATTTGGAATCATATTTCAACTCCTTTTTTCCACTTAATCAATCAATCATATTACAGCACCAAAATATTTGTGTACTATGTGAATACTCAATAAAAAAATGTGATCAATTTTTGTTCCTCCAGAGGTCGAAAATCGTTACTTTGTCCCTTTGAGAGATCAAATACACGAATTTCGTCTCTTTAGAGAATGAAATTCCATTTTTGAATGTGTTCATAATGTTTGTATATCAACGTCTGTACCCAAATGTCAAATATTGTGTTTATTATTCCATGGAGACAAAAATCATGCATTTTGTCCTCCAGAAAGACAAAGTGTTGATTTTAGACCTCTGGAGGAAAAAAAATTGACTACTTCTTTCTATTGAGTAGTATAAAAGTACATTCAAGTTCTTTAAAGAACTTCCGGAATTCCGGAACCAATCTTGTACTTTTGACATTTCAATAGCAGTGTAAAACGAAGATACCTGAAAAGTATCTAGATAAGATTTAGATACTTACCCAATTTTTTGAAAGGTATCTAGATATTTTCGAGATAAGTATCTTATCTTCTGTAAAAAAGAAAAGATTTTGTCTCGTATCTTGAGATACATTTTTCAAGATATATGACAAAAAATTGAGCAATTTCAGCACAAAAAAACGACACAATTTTAAAAAATAGTACAAATTAAATATTTTCGAATTCACGGAGGTATTTAATTTTATTAATTTTGGAAATCATTTTTTACTAAATTCAGATATCATTTCACTATATTTGGAGATCACTTTATTAATTTTGGAGATCGTTTATTTGAAAAAAATACAAAAAAATTTAACCTGAAATTTTTTTGGTATTTTCCGTATAGCTTAAGATAAGATAAGATAAAAGATAAGATATTTTCGATAAGAAGATAAAAGATAGTACCTTATCTTATATTATCTAGTATCTCATTCAAGATAAGATAAAATGATCACACACTGTTCAGTAGTAAACAAATCTAGAAAAACGGTCATCAGCTCCAAAAAAATTTAAAGGGAGTTTTTGGTTCTACTCAAATCAAAAACGGAGTCTGTTGGGACACACAAACATGCGTATGATATTGGGCGGCATTCCTTAAGGCACAAAGGCACAAAAGTGCAATGCACATAGTTTATGTATAATGTATGAATATATACATATAGATATTACATACAGAAAACACTGAAATCCAGTGGAAAAAGTGCACATACAAAAGTATGCTCGAAAAAAAATTCTATAAGAACAAAACAAATCTCTTAGTTTTGATCGAATACTTTTGTAAAGCAAAGACATCGCTGTCACGATTAACAACAACAAACCACTCAATGCAACAACATTCACACAGGCATTCACACGCACGGGTTCCAACAGACAAATCCAAGAGTGTATACGAATGTCCGCACAGCGCTGCGAATGTTTAAAAGTCCCATAGCATAAATAAACGAATGTCTGAAATGATAAGCGAATGTTTAAGAAAATCTGCGAACGCTTGCGAATGTGTATGTAAACAATGTTAAAGCAAATACGTGCATATTTCTGAATATTTTGGCGAATAAATATATACGTTTATGTATCCACTGATACATAAAAGGCCTTGGTCGTCATTCGAACAACTGTACGAGAATGTCACCCTCATAATAAAAAATATACTAACAACTAAAAATTCAAAAAAATTATCTCTTGAATAACATCTATTTGATAAAAGCTGAGTCACAAAGAAATGAGGCGAGCGAAGGAGAGCATGCTTGAGCGTGCTTTGCTTGAAAAAATACGAGCGGATTGGCACCCGAATCGCTTCCACCTCCGGTTTAAGCTAGTATAACCAATATTTAAAAAAGATTGACTGGATTGTATTGGGTTATACCTAAACTGTGGAACAAAAGTTTCCAAGATGGAACCCTAGAAAATAAACCTTGGGGGAGATCTTTGCAGGTTGGCACTGCCTAAGCGTTTACTTTTCCGCACGCAGGAACAAATGTCATCAGATGCTGGTTGATTTATTTAAATACGGTGGTCGGCTATCGGAAACCAATACATACACATTTATTTATGCTATGCTTTTTTCTGAACACCATAAAAACTAACAACATCTCCGTACGACTTTGGACCGCTCAGTGCCCTCAATATTTTTCCATATATTTTGTATGGAACACTTTCGAGCTTTTGGTTATTTCGAACCTAAAATTTGGGTGGATTTGATTTTTTATCAGATGAGGTCCAGAACTACCATTTATTGCCTAGATTTGGATGACTGAGTGTGTTTCAGAATAAAGGGCACTAGTTTAAATGGAGAATCCTATGTAAAGCATGCATCTTGAATTAAGCAAAGAGTAGGTGGCACTCATATTTTAAACGGATTTGTTAGGAAAAAGTCCTTTACTTCGTCGGCAAAGGGTGTGGAATATACCTGCGAGTCTGACGCACACATACATATCATTACTTTCATAATCATTAAGGTACTAAGGAAATATAGAGGGTCATATTTAGACGTCAATATTTTTCTAATTAGCTATCAAACATATGAATAATTATTGAAATATGATGAGCATTCTATAGAATTTAATGTTATAACATGGGAAATATTGACCCAAATGAGGCCAACGGGTGTAACCGTACTTAAAACGACTCCTAGAAATGTTTGCTTGTAGACTGTTTTCTCTCTATGGCCAAGGAATATGCGATAGTAATATTGACATGCTGAAGTGCTACACGCTGTAAACTATTGCACAAGATACTCGGAAATGTCAAGAAAATGCCGTAAAACTCCATCCGGGCTAAAGACGACCAATCACGATATCATATTCAGAAAGTGATTGAAACAAAATGTTATCGATCATAATAAAGGTAGCGTCAAAGACATGCGCCGCGTGTAGTAGTAGTGAGTTGTGTGCGGCAGTTTTGCATGCGTCGTTGCCGCATTCGCTCACTCCGTCCACTCAGTTCGTTCAGCTTGCGGCGCATGCGATTCATTGTATACATAAATGCTGACCAAGCGGTACTGTGCATTCCATCATAAATACATAGTTAACTCGGTTTTACTAGAAATAACTCTGTCAAATTTGGTCTATATTAGTGAAACTGAAGATTAATAGGTTCATATTGGTTGAAGGAAGTCAAACTCGGTGAGAGAAAAATCCGTGTCTTGCCCCTAGGGCATTTTAAATACGTTCGACAACAATGCCATCTCAAGGCGAATTTCTCGGTGCTATTGAAATACACAGTGAACAAAACCTAAATTAGTCTTGAATTTCATTCACTGCGTATTTCAATAGTACTGAACAATTGGCCTTGAGATGACGCTTCTGTGCAGAGCTCAAAGATAAACCACAGTGATGACCCTGTATCATAGTCGGATTTGGTGACTCAAAGACAAATGATAAAAGCACCGTATCTACATTTATTTTCCATACAAACTATCAACTATAAACATTTTGCCTCGTCAATTGTATCCGGTAGTTTTTTTAAATATGTTTCAGGATTAAATAACACTAAAACTGCAGCAATAATAGATGTAATGCCAAACAGAAGAGCTGGAAGTGAACCGTACTGTGCACCCTGAAAATAAAGTGTACACATGTTTAATTTCATTTTTATATCATTTCCTCAAGTCCTTACTAAAATAACCGTTAAAGGTGCCACCATTGAGCCGATTCGGCCAATCATCGAGCAAGAGTTCATAATTGTGGTTCGAAGCTGTGTCGGCCATTGTTCAGCGGTGAATATATACAAAATGGCGAAAGCGAATGTCATTGATGCTTTGCCAAGCATGAAAAATATGAGCACAATGGTTGAGTGCTCTTCAGGAATAAAGGATGTTGTGACAATTGCAATTGACGATATTGTTAGTGCAGAAAACAATAATATTCGACGATTCATTCGATTTAATAATAGTAGCTGAAGTGAAATTCCTGGAAATTCCACTGCTGCAACAAACATGAAACTAATGTATCGATTTGCACCTGGAATTTGTGTTGCGGACAAACTCAGCCCGTAATAGCTAAAGCAACATGCCATCCATTGGTAACAGCATATAAAGAAACGGAGACAAAGCGTTTTCGATGTGAATATGGAACAAAATGATTGAATCAGCGTCGATTTTTCAGTACTGCGCTCCTTTTCAGCCAAACTATTGACTGCAATGAATTCTGAAGAATATCTTAATTTGAGCATTTCGATTGATTTTTCTGACAGCTCTTTTCCATTTACTCTGGCCATTCGTTGCAAAATTTTTACGGCACGATCAACACGGCCAGTCACCAAAAGCCATCGAACACTTTCTGGAACTAACCAAAACAATACGAACACAAATAGTCCAGGAATGTAAAATATTCGGATTATATAACGGAAATCATGAAGGTTCATCGCAACGAAACCGAAAATTATTTCACCAACTGGATGCGCAAGAGAGGTTATTGTACTGCCCAAAACGCGATATTTTGAGCTTACAAACTCTATGCCAAGAACATAAACTCCGGCAAATGTGCAAGTCCCAGCTGATGATTCCAGGAACTCAAACTATAAAAAGGGAAATAGAATTTTAAATACTTTACCATAAAGTGAAAAAAGAGCATTTTGTCGTAACAAATTTCAGTTCGTATATAAATTCCTTACAGCCAAATACATGAGGTAACTTATCGAAAATGATTTAATTATGCCAAATACACTACACAACAAAAGTCCATTGATGACCACCCTCAAACGACCAAACCTTAAATTTGTTAAATGTTATTCTATTAAAATAGCCATTCTCTTATCATTCTTAATGGATGAAATGTTTACCTATCGGATAGAAATCCAGTTATTGGCAGAAATATGAAGCGACCAAGATTGCTTACCGTTCCGACTAATGCCAATTTATAGTTATCCGAACAATGAATGTTGAACTGAAATAGAGGTTTTCATTTTAATAAACTTAGTTTAAGGTGTTTCCAATAAAGCTGACCAAACCTCTGTTTGAACATTCTTTTCGTCTGATGCATAAATGTATTCCGTGCATTCAATTTTGGTGGAATTATCAAACATGTCAGCATTGCATTGATGGGTTTCAGTTGTAGTCATATTTTTTGGAGCATATCGAAAGCACTTGTCGATTTTGCCATTTGAGTATGGAATTGAAAATTGTATCCATTCATTCTGATATTGAATATCACGATTGTTTTCACCAAACTCACATTCCGGCACCTTGCATCTGATCAAGTATTTAAAAAAAACACGAATTCAATATTATCCAAAGAACAAAGATTTTATGTGTTCATCAAACAATTGGAACGTTTTTGCTCAAGAATATTATCACTTCATGTGAATGCATTGTCAAGCACTATGGTGTTTCGTCATTTCATTGCTGCTATGTAAATCGCTCATTGGGTATTCATTCCAGCTTAGGGTCCTATTTCCTAGACCACCGATTACAATCGTTGACGATCTTTCCCATACAAATACAATCGTCAACGATTACAAACGTTATATAGAAACATTTGACACAGTATATTTTGCAAGAATATTTCCGAAAGTAAAGAATCGACATTCTGATTGATCCTCACACTTTTAAATGAATCTATTAAAATCTTATATTCACTTTTGCGTAGTTTGCATAGACTTTCAACTATAAATTCAAAAAACAATTGGATCCAGCTGTATAGTATGTGATGCTCACCTATAGTCCAGCACGTTTGCTGAAATCATATAATTTACATATGTTGTTGCTGAAATAATATTTGGAATACATATCAATAAGTAAGTGACCACTTGAAATAAACCAAATCCTCCAACTTCAGTTAGAACGGTATCTAAACTTGAATCAGCACTAATGTCAACGCTCATTTTGCTCTGCGCTACAAGTTTTCCGAAATAAAACAACAGACACAGTCAATTTTAGAGAATGAATGAAAAAGTGCACTAATTTCTACCGTCTTATCACATTGAAAGTCAAAACTTGAGTGTCTTAGCATATAAAAATCATATCATCGTTCCCCTCATACTCTTTGCAAATGAATTGAATTGAATTGGGCAATTTGCTCTCATAATTCGTTTCATTCGTCTGTTTTGGCGGAATTCATCCTCTTTCCTACGACAAAACTGATGAATTGACCGTACAAAAACTAAGTGTCTTCAAAAGAGCACAAGACCTAATTGAATCAATGAGATTTGTTATTTTTTCGCATTATTATGATTAACTATATGGAATTTTGCTCTTGTGAAACAGCTATTGTGATAACCTCTACGCCTAAATGACGAGAACATTTTCTGATATAAAAATTCATGAAGTTGGAACAGTTTTTCGAACCGAAGAGCTGAAATAAGAGGATCACAATAAAATAGTAATTTTGGACTAAGCTTAAGCAATTGCTTTTTTGGGGTCTTTAATTTCAACTTGAGATAAACTGTGGACCAACATAAAACGAATATATAAATTGAAAATACCTCTTTGGTTGACATGTTTTGTAATTTAATAAATCAATTGAAAAAAATTGCTCATGCCTTTCAATAATTCGTTTTTTTCTTATTCTTAATAAATCTGTGGGTGTTAATCCACTCAACGCATACTTTATATGATTTCACATTGTTAGCTACAAATTCGTTGCCTCTTCTATTGTATCGGGTAATTTTTTTGAATATGTTTCCGGACAAAAAAGTACTAGAATGGATCCAATAATCGCCGTGCTACCAAATAAAATTGCTGGTAAAGAATGATTGTAAGTGGCCTGAGTGAGAAACATTCGAAATTTAAATTCTAATTAAGCAAAAATAAAAGAGAAAAAAAAATGTTGGAGTATCAATACCATAACAGCGGTTAAAGGTGCCACCATTGAACCGATCCGGCCAATCATCGAACAGGTATTCAATACGGTTGCCCGTATATTAGTCGGCCATTGCTCAGCAGTAAACACATAAACCGCATTAAATGTGCACGAAATTGATGCTTTGGCCACCATGAAAGAAACCAGCACAATTATTGACTTATCCCGTGGAATCCATGGCGTTACGATAGTTGAAGCAGCCGTAACAAATAGCAACCCAGACATTAGCTGTCGACGTCTCATTCGTTTTAATAGGGGTATTGCAATTAAAACACCTGAAAAAAACGAAATATACACTTTGCCTCATCTTAACGCGCTCATGAATTAATTTTATCAAGTCTATTAAAATGCTGCTCTTTTTTGTTCATCCATAGTAAAAGTAAGTGTTGAATGGTTTCACTGAAAGGAACGAAAGATACCGAAGAACTGCAGTGGGGATCATAGAGGAACCAATTCTTGATTTACCCAAATATCAACAAAGACAATTATGGATAGAATCAAGTAGTGGTCTCACTGTTCGCCGACTTTAACTGTTCACTGTTTTACCTGGAATTTCGAAAGCCACAATCAAAATGAAGCTTGTATATCGATTAAATCCCGGGATATTCAAAGCACTCAAACTTAGTCCGTAATAGCAAAAACAGCAAACCATCCAAAGATAACAGCAGTTCAAAAATCTCAAACAAAGACACTTCGATTGAGATATGCAACGTAGTGATTGAATCATTGATGCATTTTTCGGCATATTCCTACCGTCAACCGAATTTGTGCCAGTATTCGAAACTTTTGAGTATTTCAATTTGATAATTTCAATGGATTTTTCAGAAAGTTCCTTTCGATTGACCTTGGCTGTTCTTTTCAAAATTTTGATAGCACGATTAACGCGACCAGTGACAAGAAGCCATCGAATACTTTCTGGTACTATCCACAGGTAGATGATCAAAAGTAGTCCTGGTGTGTACAGAACTCGGATCAATGAACGAAAATCATGAATATACATCGCGATAGTGCCCAAAATAATTTCACCCACTGGAAACGCAAGCGATACTATCATGCTACCCAAGACACGATAGTTTGAATTTGCCCATTCAATGGCCAGTACAAATGTGCCGGCAAAGGTTGTTGTGCCCAAAGATTCCAGGAATTCAAACTGTAAAATCGTGGAAAATGTTGAGTGTAAATTTAAGTCGGATTTAATTTTTTTTTTAATAACTCACAGTCAAGTACATGGGATAATTGATTGAAAATGATTTCATTAGACCGAATACGCAGCCACACATCAGACCGACTATAACCATCGTTAGCCTACCAAATCTGAGCAAAATTGTTGAGCATTTAATAATAATTAGGAAAATGTTATTTATTTGTAAATGCTCACCGATCAGACAGTAGACCATTAAATGGAAGAAATATAAAACGAGCAATATTTCCAATAGTCCCAACCAACGCCAGTTTATAGCTGTCTAAACAATGAATGTTAAACTAAAACACACTTAAATTTTAAGATGTCTTCCGATAAGTTCGTCTCAACTGTCATTCTCACCTCTGTTTGCACATTTTTCTCATCAGATGCATACACAAATTCCGAACATTCAATTATCGATGAAGTATTGAACATTTTTGGGCTACATTGATATGCTGCGTCAATTGGCACACTCGATTCATTTCTGTTTATGAGGGCATAATGATGGCAGCTATCGAATTTGTTATTTGCTGAAGGAATAGCGTATTTCAACCACGATTGATCATACTGAATTTCACGATTATCTTTGACCTCATCACAATAAGGTATTTTGCACCTGAAAAATACAACTGTTTGAGTATCTATGTCTAGTTTGCAATTGTTTTAACATCGTGTTTACTCACCGATATTCGAGTGCATTGGTTGAAAACATATAATTTACTTGATATGTTGCTGAGAGTGTCGCCGGAATGCAGATCAATAGATAATTAATTACTTGAAATAGTCCGAATGCTCCCACTTCAGCAAGTATAGAATCTAAATCCGTATCAGTACTAATATCAGTGCCCATCTTTCAAGCTGTGTCATTCATGTGTTTTGATCTTGAATTGCATATTTTTCTCTTTTGGATTATTTTTCTTGTTTACAACATTTCGAATCTAATCACTATTAACAGAAAATTCTGATAAGATCTAGATAATCAAAATCTACTTACATCTGAATTGGATAAAGATGTTTTTATCATCACTGAATTTACGTAACTTTGACAGAAGTTTCAATTTCAATGTGTTATCACTAATTTGTGATGTGGAAAATTTCGACACAAGCTGTAGATATTTGAATTTCAAATAGAGGTATTGTTTACGCTCGAAATGAAACAGTTGTCGATGAAATTAGCAATTGTTGCTAGATGTCAAGTGCCATAATATTGTTTGAAAAAGACAACAAAAGACGTTGACCTCAGTCGACAAACTTGGCCATTTTTGTCAGTCCAATTTGGAAATATTATATATGTATTTCGATATCTTCATGACACAATGTGTAATAAGCCATCCGCGTTCATCGTTTTACTATTCTAGACCTCCCTCGAATTGGCTGAACAATTATAAATAGAACACATATGGTCTACAATGGCAATGGAAAGTAAATTGTGTGAAGCCCCTAAAAATAACATCTTCTCATTTGATATTTGAATAAAAATCAAACACAAGAAATACGAACGATTGCCACTCTTTAGTTCTCATTCTCTTTTTGTCACAATTTACAGTTCAATGTGCTGATGTTATGTGTATAAGAAATGTTCATAAACATCCGTTGTTGAACGGTAAACACATTGCTGTGTGTTCGACTCAAATTCTCGCACAAAGGACAGATGTTACAACTGAAAATCAACTACATCAACACCAAAATAATTTTAAAAAATCTGTCCAAAAATAGAGCACACAACAGCATAAAATATAAATCTGGACCGAATATAGAGCTGTCTGTGTCAATGTGATTTGAGTAGTGGTGCAGCGCAGCAAGGATTGGTTTGTACGATGACGTTTACTTTTAGTCAACAAAGAGTATGTTGCGTCCTTTGTATGCATGAAATAGCGATGCATTGGTATTTGAGTGTTGCGTTGACTCATTCCGTTGTGCTCATTCAAAACAGTAGCATACAAACCGGCATTATTGTGCGTGCATCAACAAGATCAGTGTAAAACTGGACATTTGTTTTGTCTATCTGTCCATTTTAATTTGTGCTCTCAGATTTTTCGCAAAAAAACTAGAACAAAGAGAGTTTAGGAGAGAAACAACGTTGAATTATTTACATAGTGAAATGCAGTTGTGAGTGGATGCAGCATCCGGGTTACACCATTCAACAGACAATTTCATCATAAGCAATAATTTCTGTTAAAATTATCATTTGGTGGAATTTTTTTCTTTAACCATTTTGAATAATGCCGACAATTATTGGAATGCCGACGTCAACTGCACGTTCGGCTCGAATTGCACGACAAAATATTCAAGAGGATGGTGGCATTAAAATTTGCTGTTGTCGCATGTTCACTTGTGTTAATTTACATCTTTTGTCAACGAACCATGGGCTCATGAAAGTTAGCCAAGTGATTCTGGGAACATGCTGTCAAACGTTATTGCTTCGTTTTGGACTGGATTCAGCGGCCGACATTGGACAAGCCTTTAACGCTTGTCTGACAACCGTCACATCGTGCCTGTTCACATCATCGTTGCTGCTCTTTTGCTATGTTCTTTCCATTCGAACGTTCAACCTTGTCCGACAATCGCTGTTTGTGAGTAATTTGAAGTGATTTGTAAAAATATCAAAATTCAAAATCTCGTTTCATTTCATTTTGTACTCAAATTGCAGGAAATCTACTTCAATCTGTGTGCTTGCTTCATGTACTTCAGCACCTCGGTGTATATGGGATTTACCGTTTCATTTTGGCTATATCCAAGATTTGAATTGCAACGTGCTTACACGGCTTATCCAGCCATGACAGCCGTTTATGTGAGTATATTTAAATCGAATATTTGCATTCATTTCTATTCAAATGTTTTTTCGTTTGAATCGTATTTAATCATGTCATTGAAACATTTCGTTTAAATTTTTTCACCAGTACATCGGAATCATACTCGGAATTGTCCATGGAATCGACTGCTATTTGGCATACAAATTTTACAAGGGATATTTATAAGCCAGTTTAAATTGACCACCATCCAGACACCGACACAATCGCCACGTGGAATCATTCAATGCACATTGATTTTTGAAATAACAAGATCGATTAATCTGTATTTCGTATGTTTTTCCAACACACAGTGAATTATTGTTCAGATTTTGGATAAATTTTTTTTCAATGCAACAAATTTTCTATTCATTTTAGATTCAAGAAAAAAAATCTTACTTAAAGTCTGAACTATAATTTCGTGTATGAACAATTTTAATTTATTTCCAATTGACTTTTTAAAAAAATATTATATTAGTGATAAGATTTTAATGTTTAGGATGACTCCTAAAAAACATTTCCAAAATAACAATCACTGTGACTGCTATACTCACTCAAAACTGTTTGTGCTTCTGAAAAAATAATCTTATGATTTGAATGATGATTTTAATTAAACTCATTGATAATAATAAAATTCTGTATTTTTTATTAAACGCAACATTTTTTTATTATTCCCACATTTTCAAGGAACGTTTCATAACATTGAAGCCTTTGAAGATGATCAAAGCTTAGCTTTGTTTGATTTACATATTTTAATAGAATTACAAGTTCAATTTGGTGGTATACTATACTGTCTTATAATCAATTTAAATTATTATTTTTTTTTGTCGCAAGTCATTTTGTTGTGGTTGATTTGTATCGTAATTCATTCAAGTCATCTTGAAGAGCCTCATTTAAATTGGTCACCGGTTGCCATGAATCATATTCAGATGAATAGCCTCTCCAATGGACGAGCACCATTTCCTTACCATTTTTATGCCGTTTATAATCCACCAAATGGTCAACATCATAAAAATGTGGATTTGTCCGTGTTTTTTGTTTCGTTGTTTTTTTTACATTTCGTCGCTTTCGTGATGGAATCTGGATATCAAATAATATCAAAGAAAAAACTCAGTATACAAAATGAATATATTTCTTCGATGAATGTTACCTTTTCGATTTGATTGTCTTGCACACTTTGCTCCATTGTACTGTTGTTTGTATGGGCGGCCATAAAGGATGGCAAATGATTGTTGTTCAATTGTTTGTGATTGCCGTCTTTTGTGGGCCAATAATTGTCATCATATTCAAAATTTTCATCTGTTTCCGATAATAGATGAGCAAGTGCTTCGTCTAGCACCACACATGACAATTGGAAATTTTTACTTGGAATTTCCAAATGAAGAATCGACAATAAATAGCGCATGTACATCAGATCAATACCAGATAACATTATAGTTGTGCTCAATGTTCGTGGCTTATCGAGCACATCCACCGGAATGTATTTGATATTATCTGCCTCTACATATGGCCAAATGATTTGCGATTGTTGGGCTGAAAATTGAATCTGAACCATGCCGGCGGCCATTTGATAATCTGCCCCATACTTTGATTTTTGACTGCAATCGTGCATAAATTTGAATATATTTCGAACATCTTCCATTTGAATCAGAGTTTCAGTTCGAGTGAATAGAAACGGATAGATTGCATTGTTGTGCCAACAATTGATTTCATTCATAAGATCTGCTTCGTCGCGATACATTTCATAGCCTTTCAAATATCGAAAATCAATAAAATCTCCACTTATTTTATTTGCTTGCTGTTCAAGATGCCATGCAAATATCTTTGTCGCACAATATATTTCATCGTTACGGAAAATGTATGGAATGTGTACACCATCTTCTAGGGTTTCGTAACCAAACTTTCCGCAGCGAGTTTTCAATCTTCCATCGTCCATTTTTTAATCGTTTCAACTGTAAATATATACGTTCGACAATTGTAATTCAACGATCAAATTATAAAAAAAGTTTTTTAATCTCACCTTGTAATATGTTTTCTTTATTCTTTTGATTTTGATTGTCTTGAAAACAATTTAGAGGATCAGCATTCAAAAAATCACTCTTCCATTTTACAATGAACCGTAACAGCAAATCGGTTTAAGCTGTCATTTTGTTCGCGATTTTGTCAGGTCTTGCGATCTGTCAACCATTTTATTGAACGTGTGATGCAAACAAGTGCATTAAAATCTGTTTCAAAAAAATTCCGTTTGAAAAAAAAATTAGATTTCTTGGGGAAATTTGAACCGTCTTTTGCACCATTTCAATAGACATTGTTTAAAGAGATTTTATTTCAATTGCCAATATAAGAACAACTGAAAAAATGAGTGCACCAAAATTGACAAGAAACTGATTGAAATTCGAATACATAAATCTCACCACATTGTCAATTCTAACCAATGAAGTGTTGTGTTTTGCATGTATTTGATGCCGCGTGGTTGAATTTTTCCTCAGTTCACCTGTTAGATTTTGGGTCCCTTGTCAACAAAATTATAAAACTATGATTGTTATGGATCTTTTCGGATACTATTTTCGCGCTACTTTTTGAAATTGAAAAAAGGAAATGAACATGAACAAAAACACCAATCAACAGCTTTGTTTTCTCACTCTTTATTTTGTTCATACATCATCCAACTAATATATGCAGAAATGTGTATACAATATTCACTTATGATTACTCTTTGCTATTTTTGAAATGTAACTTCAGATTTGAAACGATATTCTTGAAACAATAAACAATTTTACATCTAATTTTGTTTGAATGCGTAAATTGCGTCTTCACTCGCAATTTATTCCGCAAAATAACATTAACGTTGTCAGCTCATTTACGTCATTGGAATTTCGATACTGCTCAGTTTGATATAAATTTTTGTTGTTTTACTTGACGAAATTCACTGTAAAATGATAATTAATCATTAACATTTAGCATATTTTTAAGACAACATTTTTCCAAAATTCAGGCGTCCCATCTTATGCTATAACATAAAAATGTATGAAAAGACGTTCATTCATTGCTGTATCACCACTCAAAATGTGCAATTCAACTGTGTTGGCTCAATAGATTTGCCATACAAAATTATATAATTGATTTAAAAGATTGGTTTTTGTTTGTTTGTTTTTAAATATTGTAAAAACTGTGTGTGATTTTGAACCTGAATTTGTTTTTTGCTTCTAATATATTAAATTTGAATGAAACGTTTAATTTTTGTTTTTAATTTGAAATTTAATTTTTTGTTTTGTAAATATTTATAGTAGCGATGATAAAGTATCAAAATCGATTAATAAAATATTGAAGGAAAAATGTTTGCCGTTTCGGTAGTGTATTAGGGTGTGTATTTGTTGTTAAATCACGTTGGCAAAGCGAAGTAGTAAATTTGATAGGAACCCAGTTTATTGAATGCGTGTGTTATCCAGTCGAGCATAAATGCGTTAGCAAACTAGCACAAAGTGATTTTCGATTTTACGTAAAAAATTCATGAAAATTTGAACTAAATTATTTTACTGGAATCGGAACTATAGCTTGTCCATGTTTCATTGTGAAAACCATGTTATAAAATCAAACAATTTAATTGATAGTTTAAAAGATGACTTATATTTTAAAATGATTTTGTATTCTAATTTTATTGCGTTTGCATCATAATTTTGATGCTCGGCTTGTTCCATTTTATTTCACGTTGTGCAAAAGGTGCAACAATTTGTAATCGGAATCGAATTGTCGTTTTGTGATCCTTGGTATTGGTAATGTGCTCAGTTTCGTATGTAAAATTCGTACAAAATTGTAATATTTATCAAATTTGTTGTTTACAAAATAAACAAATGCTATTTATTTTCTCTTGCTTCGACAGATGACAGACATGAGCCATTTTTTTTATTTAGATTAATTGTTGTGATTTGTAAACTGTTTAAATATATTTGTTGTGTTGAGTTTTGAAGATAAAAGCATTCCCTTTTTTTAAAAATAAAAACAAAACAAAAACTTTGGTTGAAACTATGCAAAATACTTTTTGTTATGAATGCAATCAGAATTATTATTAACATGATGTTTAATGATCATTTATTTTGTCGAATCGAATCGAACAATAATGTTTTGCTCCAAATGTTCGATTTGACAAGAGACTTTTGTTGTTTTTATTTTATTGGTTTACTTTGTGGCTTGTTTTTCATTTTCATTTAATAACATAATACATGTGTGTGACGATACATAATGCATTTAGCATAAAATTTCTCTGTCGGCTTGGGAAAACAAAAATAATTTTCTCGCGTTTAAGTGTTCTAAAGTAGATGACAGCAGGCTTTTTTCGATTTTGTCGGTTGTTGTACATCGGTCGAACTTTTCTTACGTGCTGAAATATCCCTGATAAGATCATAAAATATCTATAAATAAAAGAATCAAAGCGTTAGTTCCATGCGAAATGGTGTGGGTAATGACAAATCATTAGGTTTAAAAAGAAAAGCACCAGATTTCACACACCAAAAACAGAAATCTAAAGGTTTTCTATTAAGAAAATATTGACTCATCTGGCTGCAGAATCGTAAACGTTTCAAGCAACCTCGACGTTCAATTCAAAGATCAACATTTAAAATCGAATGAATAATGATCAAACGTTCATTTGAACATTTCAAAAATGTAACATGTTCATTTGACTGCTCTGTTTTTAGTGTGAAGATGAAATTGTTTTGTATGTTCTTGATAAAATATTTGAAAAGAAATTGTTCCTCTGTGTGTTTGTGTGTATGTGAAGAAATTAAAAAAAAAACACAATTGAAAAAATTTCAACTGAAAATCTGAATATTCAAACAGAAATCTGGAAAAGAACTTAGGTAAGACTTGGATTGCTCGCAATTACAATTCTACGACGCTTATTGAAGAAACAGGTCAATTAAAACGCCCAAGAATATATAAAATATAATATATAGCACAAGTTTAAGTAAATATTATGATTTGAATTAGTTATTATTCTTCAAACAAATAAAAACACACGTGAAATAAAAATTAAATTCAAACAAGCAAAAACAAATAAAATATATTTTTCGCTAAATTGCACAAAGTTTGGTGTGTCATATTCCGAACATGATTTAACATGTGACCAAATTTTTCCAGAGATTTTGGAGACATTGTTATAACAAGTTCTAATTAAGAATCTTCTGAACAAGTTTCGTCACTGTCGTCGGATGTTTATTTGATTTTTGCTGAGAAATATTATGCTGTGTTTCCGCTTACAGGCGTTTATATATGATTAAATTTTAGGAAAAGAATTTCAGATAACAAATAAATGAATAATCAAACAAACTAGCAAAATAAAATCCATGAAAATTACAAATCAAGTGCATTTTGAATAAGAATCTCTTATCACGCAAAGTAAAAATAAAAAACAAACACAACAACATAACAAAACGTTGCAAACACACAATAATAAATCTGGGAACAAAACAATTCTGAATTGATACAAACAGGAAAGAGAATGATGTTAAAGCAGGAAGAAATGATAGATACAAATGTAAAGCGAATGAAAAATGAAACTGATTTTTTGGATTTGAATGAAATAAATGTTAAATTATTAAGCACCTATGCAAAATGGATTTAGAGTAGCGTGCATTTAAGTCTCCGCCGTTTGCTTTTATCTTTGGCTCTTCCGTTCGTTGTTTTTGAGTCCTCCGTTTTGCGCGATCGAATATCACGCATTAGATCGAAAAATACCTAGAATTTTACACAATTTATCATGACTGTGATTAATTGAATTAATGAAAAACAATGATTTTTTGACAAATTGTAGTCCAGTTTTTGTTCTGTGTTTTATTTTCTCGATAGTTGATATTTTAAAGGATGAAATTTCAATTAAAAATTAAATACGCACAATTCAAAGGATTTAATTCATTTTTTTTTCTTGCGAATGGGAGGAAATTTTGAATGTGCGGAATGTTTTTATTTTGGAAAAAAAGCAACTCGGGGCTTATAAAATTGGCATTCAATTCTTTATGAAATGCGATGAAAATAAGACAAATAAATAAACGTAACAATTTATTATAAAATAAAAGCAAGATACAAAAAACAAAACAAAAATAACACAAACAAAACAAAAGTAGATTTGGTTGGATTAGTAAAAAGAAAAAAAACAAATATAAAATAAAAACTGTGTGAAATTTTGAAAACAAAATGCGATTTTACGAATGTTTCGAAGATTCTAATCAACATTTGTGAACATCCAAAGTGTTTAGTTATTCAATCCATCGATTAATTAAATACTGAGTGTGCGTATCAAAAAAAATTGGTCGTGTGCGTGTATTTCTTAAAACATCACAAAATTGTCAATATTTGTGAATCAAACTTGTAGTGTGTGTTTGGTAAAAAATTTGATAACGATGGATTAGGTACATTGATTAGGGATGATTGATACATACCTTGTCGACATTTTCTCGAGTTTTGGCTGATGTTTCAACATAGGGTACGCCCCATGATTGAGCTCGACCCTGGCATTCGGCCAATGGAACTTTTCGCTTGTCATTTAGATCACATTTATTACCGACTAACAAAAACGGTATGCTTTCATCGTTCTTTACGCGTAGAATTTGTTCTCTGCAAAACCAACAACAAAAAATAAACAAATCAATTAAATAATCAGATACATTAATGATGTGTGTCGGCAAAATAGTGGCCACAGTTGAAATCTCACCGAAATTCTAATGTTGATGCAAAACTTTCATCGTCTGTTATCGAAAACACACAAAGGAATCCTTCACCACTTCGAAAATAGTTATCGCGTATGGCAGCATAGTCTTCTTGTCCAGCTGTATCGAGAATATCTATTTGCACTTCCTCGCCATCTAATACGACCTACAAAATAAATACAATTCCATTTTAATAGGGCAATTAAAATCAAATGCATCAGTCTGTTCATCTCATTTCTATCTGCATTATTTCAGCAATGGCATCATTTTTATAGCTACATAAAATTTAAACGACCGACTGTTTTATGTTGAATTTGAAGTATTTATAGTGAATTTGATCCAAGGATTGTTATCATCTGAATTTATCAGGCTTTATCTGAAAATAACAGCTGAAAATAGCTGCTATTTGGAAATATCCACTGCAGTTCAAATTATGATTTGTTCTTTTGGACGCAACTGAACCTGTAGTTTCGCAGTAGATATTTTGAAAAAGCATCTTCAAGCGAAACGTTTTTTAAAATAGAAGCTATTCTCAGATGATAAATTCATCCGGTAGTAATCCCCAATTTTATCCGATTCGAAAATGAAATTTTCTTAGTGTGACTCAGTTGCGTATTTTCAATGACGCAGTAATCAGTGTCGATGATGATTTTATGTTTTGGCCAACAAAGCAACAAATACCAATCATAAAAACGAATGTTTGGTCCAATGCTTTGGAAATTTAAACCTTTGGTTTTAATTTCATTCATTCCGTTAATGCGATACCATTTTATATTCGCACATTTTGTTTTCGCTTCATGTAATCAATTTTTGGTGAGTTAATGTTAAATTGAAAATTAAACATGGATATAATTTTCGGCGCTAAATTGGCCTGAAAAAAGTAGTGTTAATGTTTTGTTGAATTTTTTGTATGATTTTTTCTAAAGTCACTTAAAAATACATTAAACATTAAACATATGTGTGTTCACTTAAAAGTGTAATGAATAATTGATGAACGAATCGAGCTTTGATTGAAAGTGTTTCGTGGTTTCAATGCGAAAAAAATGCTTTCCAATAGGATTCACAGTTTTGTATTGAGAGTCTATGTGTGATATAATATAGCTGATTTTCAGTTAAATTTGTTCATCTTTATCGTTTCTTTTCGACAGATATGAGCAATGCTATATTAATAGCACTAGCACTAGCTAATATACAGCGTACTCTTTAACTTCATTACACAGTTGATCGATTGAATATAAAACAGTTGGCTAATGCTAACCAACTAGAAAATACCATGGCTAAGTCATTCCAAAAGGCTTGATTGAATTCGATGATTATGGATAATTCATGAGCCAATTTCAGGCCTGAAAATGAAATCATCAATAAATCATGCGTAATACAGTGGATAAGTGCATTTGCGTTACATTTTATTATCGATTTAAAAAAAAAAGTAAACCATGGAATATTGATGTATAAATAGCCGCTAGGGCTGTAGCGTGGCAATGTTGATTCTAAATCTAGCCTTTGTGTGATTTACTGCATTCACTTTGTGGTTCAAAATCATCGATGTGCGTTGAAATGATATTTTTGCTGCTGCTGTATGTTTACTTGCTTGCAAATTAAACTTTGTGTGGTCTATCATTATCCATTTATCAATTGTCATTATTCACTTAGCAAACGGGCCTATAAATAGCGCGCATCGAATGCAACGTTATGATGTAACGGAATTGAAGCCCCAAAACAATTACATATTGAAATGGTTGGTGTTCAAATTGTTGGAAATTTTTCTCTGACGGAAATGGCAAAATTGTATGCATTACTGAGCTGTACACAGCCAAATAATAATTACCTTTTTGCGGTAGCTGTCGGCTTTTGTTGGTTCGTAATCTTCAACGAATTCGTCATACATGAATTGAAGTGTCAAGGCCGATTTACCGACACCTCCACTGCCAACCATAATGACTTTGTGAAGGGCGGGTCCTGCAGCTGGCTTCTTCGACATCGTTTATGTTTTTTTTCTCGGTCAATTGATTCACTCTTAAATTAATGAAATGTGAAATCTGCAACAAAAAGAAACAAAAAATAAAATGTGAAATTAAAAATTATATTTTCAAATTGATTCGATGCCGTGTAACATTTTCATGGCCCAAACAAACACAATTTCACGTCTAATTGATTGCGTTCATTGACCTACAACCTTCACCTACTCCAGCTGCATGCAATCCAATGTGCATAATTTACTTGAGCACACGAATTCACATGTGCGCAACGTGAGCAATGCTGTGGATGCATCAGTATGCAACCACGCAACAATATTCAACAATTCGGATAATTCTGCTTCAACCTGCAGATAAAGAAGTGTTTACTCTTTTCACTGTTGTGAATTTCACGGCATGCAAACGTAACGTGTGTAGCGTGACGTGGGCTTCGAGAATATGTGTTTATACCAGTTTCTCTCTTTGTTCTGTTTTTGTTTTTATTGTGTTTTTTTTTTTCAAATGATTTCGAATTATTTCGCAATTGTGACGAACTGGATTCTCTCACACAAACGTTCCACATATTTGCCATGTTCGTAATTACAGTTATATTCTTACATAGACTTACAAACCAACTCTAACTGCATCTAATTATAACAATTTAATGTTTCTACATAATTCTTTTTCTGTCTTAATCACAATCTCCGACGAACGGTTTTCTTCGTGTTTCTTTTTTTTTTAATTCTCTCAATGGCTTGATGCTCAGTATTTAGACTCGAAATAGGTTGGCGACGACAATATTTATGGGCTCACACACATCAGGTATGAAATCGATAGTCAAGAGTTGATGTTCATCAACATCAAAGATTAGCGAAAATACTATATCTCTCTCTTGCGTCTGCTTCGTATCTCTAGTTTTGAATTTCTCTTTGTTCTTTCATATTTTTTTTTATTATTAGTAATGCTCACATGTAATTGTTTTATGCGGTTGTTATCTTTCATTCGCATCGCAACCAACTAGATAGAAATAACATCAACAGCAACAAATAATTATGTTTTAACCGTCATAAACATCGTGTTGAACACACAAACATTAAAATCTTGGATCTTGAGTATGAATTTATTCGTTAAGCAACTTTGAAAACAATTTCAATGAAAAATCGCTTGAGTTGGTACTCGAGAGAATTTTCGAAAATTGTTTTTTTTCACAGCTTAAATTTCGGAACACACAAACAGGAAAAAAAATTGCTCAAAACAATGGGGTCGATACTGTGAAAACGGTTAACAAAATGTGAAAAATTTACTCAAAATCATTCTAGCACTTGGATTTTCTCGAACGAAAAGAAATGTTCGGTTTTGTAACAAAATGAATAATTGACTTTCAACGAGTGAAATTTTTCAATTGTTCAATTTTTTCCAATTCGAATTTTAGATTGATCGATACCGTAAAATAGATTCAATTGGACTTTTGGCTCGTTTGATGTGAGTGATTTTTTATCTTAACGCGAAAGACAAAGACAATATAGTGATTTCAAGTCACAAATACGCGCTTGATTGTTATTCTTCACATCTTTTCTTGTGATGTTTAAATTGCTGGGCGATCTCTATCTCGTCGATACCAGCAGAAAAAGACATAAATACAACCGCTTGAAAAGAAAGTGCAACATTCTATCGCATTCGATGTGATTCGTATACGAACATGACTGAATGGCTGATTTGTGCAGGCGTAAACAATGATGAAACAAATAAAAGAGTTTAATTCAAAGACGTTTGCCGTCTTTTGCTTTTCTCTCTTCATCTTCTTCATCTATTTCATTTGAGAAATCCGACTCACGGTAAATAATGCTTGCAGCTAATTTTTCCAATTTCTCTTCTTCCATTTGTTTCCACCACAGACTCGGTACTGGATCACGCTGTGCGCAATGCCTGTCAAGTTCATGTACTCGCATAAATAACGATGTGTTACATTCATTTGCTTGGTTTTTTTTTATAAACAAAACATGTAGTAACAGCTCGATTCAATTGATTTTGAGCGAATGACAACTGCAAATTGACGTCGAATATGGATTGGCATCCGGGGTAATGTCCGCACAACTTATGAAGTACATGTTATTACATACCGTTGCTCACCGAACATGTTTCTATAAACTTCTGTCAGTTGGGACTTTTTTATTCACGTTTTATTTTAATTATCGAAAAAGAAAGAAGCTGAATGAAATACCAAAAAAAATTAGAGAGAGTCATGGTTTTCTTTCCGTTATACTCAAGAATGTTATTACTCTCATTACTCGGTAATGGTGATTTAGTATTTTTGAAAGTTGTGTCTAGGCTAAGTTCACTTTCTCAATCATTTATTTGATCAAACCAAGTCATTTTCCATTAATTTGTTAACCACAATAACCATTACACCATTTCCTGTGGTTTATTTAGTTAACAATCATTTTTCGCCATAATTTTTATGCTGATGGCAAGCTAATTTTCGTATTTGATCGACATTCTTTTGCACAGACGACTCTTTTTCATGAATCATTAACCGCTGGCCTAGCGGGAGCTCAGGGATCCTCGCAAATGGCTCAATTTCCGTTCTTTTGTTGCTTTAACGGTAAAAAATGAAAAAAAAAAACATGATGAAAGCATTATGCATGATAGTAGCCGAGCGTCTCTATGCAGAAGACTATTTCTCATGAATAAATATCCCAAATACTGTGGCGACTGGGGCTCGGCTTGCTAATCCATGCTTTGGACATTTTGGTTTCATGTCATTTATCTTCTCTGTATGTCTTTAATTTTGAAATCGTTTTTATTTCTGAACAATTTTGGGCGATCCAAAAGTTGTCGCAGCCTTCAGCCAAATTAACGGCAATTTATAAACTATAACACCATTTGGCTGCATTTTGCCATCATCAAAATAATATCAAATGTGACTTAATCTCTTTGCACACCGATTACACTATTCGAATAACGCTGAGTTGCAAATGGTACACTTCTTCAATATAGGTCAATATGGTGTTTTCTCTTTCTTCCTCCTCGATGAGGCCATGTTGCCCATTTACTTTACCAATGTTGTTTTTTTTTGTCTACCAAAACAAAGTCAAACCAAAATTATAACGGTTTCAATGAGCTGCAAAATCTCATGAAAATAAGCACCACATTTGGTCAAAATTATTCATCCAACAAAAAAGTGAGCTCATTGTATTTTGCATTTGCGAGGTTAACGGTATGGGCATGCCTTTTCAATTTCCACGGTGTGATCATTTTGTGTGCTTGAAACAATCAACACAAATACTATTCGATTTCAATTACGTAACTACGAAACACACACACACACAAAAACATCCAGCCAGCAACATCAGAACCGAGTTGAGCCATTTGTATACATAAACAATCACCGTTTAATTGTTGTGTTAAATGTGCAAATTAAGTTTCGAGGAAAAAAGGCGGTGAGCGCTTACAAGTAAACATTGGTGAGAAATTGTTTGAAAAAAAAGACAGGAAAAAAAACGAGAACAATGCATCGTGCGCTTGGATACACGTCTCTAAGCACCATACATCATCACATGTCGTACCACTCAAATGAATATGTGTCTTGTTCACACTGTTAAAGACACAGTATGACTCATTCCATTTGCAACTGTTTTTTTTTTGCTGTTTGGAGTTATAAAATTAGAAGTGATTTCAAGCACACACACTCACACATAAAAAAAATGAAAAATAGCGCATCAAAAAGTGATTTCAAATAACAAATCACTAAGTAAGCAATCGTTTGTTTTTGTTGCCACAAAAATACTCTCAAATGTTTACACAATTTCACAAGCACACAACATTTTTTTAGGAACGAATTTAGCTTAATTGCCACGTTAGTTTCGCATGATGGCTGTTCAGATCGACCATTTTTATCGTTAAGCTTCATTTTTTTCGGTAATCTTTTTTACATCGACCGAAGAATTTTTAGTTACTTCGGTTCAGTTTTATTTGCATGTCGAATGCGAAAATCTTTTTTAATACACTCGATGCAAATCGATAAGAAGGCTTGGCATTGTTTCGGAGTGAAAGATGATTTATGTGGATTTTATTGAGGTTCGGATAATAAATGTGGCCGATGAACCGAAATCAGATAATCATATATTTGGTGAGAGTATATTTTGATTTAATGAAATTCTCATGTTTTTACATGTTAACTGTAATCACCATCAATTGCTCATCCATTGAATGACAGTAAAAAAAACCCCATGGGTTGAATCAGTCATTCTGATTACTTTTAAACCATCATCGTAATTACGTGTCACGATAAATTATGGTGAGTAAAATTATCTCTTATTTACACTTTTCGCAGCCAAACTGTGTAAATAAGAAATTGATAACCACAAACTGACTCATTGCATTGAGTGGTTTATTTGTTTGAAAGGCTACATAACGACATTTATCGTTAGGTGTGTCATGTGCTGATACAAAATTGCAACACAAAGCGATGTATGTTCAAGAATAGATACTTGTGCGATAGGAAATGGAAATATTTTGACCATTTATTTTGTATCAAAATGAACAATTTTAGCTCTAACTGATATTGGAGCCAGGTTACGATGGCCAATAACCATTTTGGCAGGTTTTACATGAAATGTTAAGGACGAGTATTCTTTTAATTTTGAAATGCATCAAACCTGCTCAATAGATAAAGCAAGTAATGCCAGAGAGCTCATGGCAATTTTTAATTTCCCAGAAAATAAAATACAAATGTATGAAAATATGAATGATCTAGTTGAATTTGACTCGTGTCGAATGCTATTTATTCACACTAAAAACACACGCATTCACAGATATTCTGGAATAACAAGTTGCATAGATTTGTTGTTGTTTTTGGTCGCATTCGCAATTATTCGCAAAGTCAATGCGAATGTCCATAAGCATTTCCAACTAAAATGTAAGCATTCGCATGGCATTCGAAAGAGTTAAATCTCCCTAGAGAATAATATTTTGACTGATGATCGGTCTCCAGAACTAATGAACTGTTGACTCAAAGAATGTTCCAATCGAAATGGATTTACATAATCTAAATGTGTGAGAATGTATATGAATGTTGCTTCAAAAGAACAAATATGCAGAAATGATTGGTTCAATGTGTCACCACCAGTTTGTATGAGCGTATTTCACAAATATGTGAGACGAGTATGTCAATTGTGTTTTAAAGTTGTCTGACACAAATTCTTGCGAATTCGGTGATAAATTTGTCATTTAATATTCTCTGTTTGTCATATGGGGAGTGGTATTTGTGGCCAAATGTGATTAAAGTTCCTGAACAACGTCACAAAAAAAAAAAATACCAAAAACAGCAATACCAATGAGCAACTATTATTATTTAATTAAAACATTGTATAATATTTTTGCTGGCAAAAAAAGTCGTGATGAATGGCAATGAGGTGTCTTCGCTCTAAAAACATTGGCATTGCCAATTTCATTGAAATATGTTTTGTAACTGTTTTTAAGCCGATTTTGTGTCGGTCAAATATAAACGCATGCAAAACGAAAAAAACGGTATCTGTTGGATGGTTTCTTACAACAATTCGTCAGACAATACGGTAAAACCAAAGAAAAAAAAAGCGTCTGAGTCATTAAGTTCAAAACAATGCGACAATTTCTCGCTCTCTCAAATGAATTTTAAGCAAAAATAAGCACTTGTTTTTCATTTGGAAATTTGAACATAAGTGCATTTGCATATACAATTAATAAGCAGCTGTTTGAAGCAGCCAATTCCATTTCAGTTGAATGACTTTCAACAGAATATTAAATTTTTGGGGAAATATTAAAATATCTACTTCGGGAACTTAAGTTCCTATGTTAGAGTTGTTAGTCGATCATTGAATGGAGTAAACCTATATGAACTGTATATCGTTTGGCCACCTGAATTTATTATTTACTTCATTTTCTCACGCAAAAGTCCCAATTTTACGATCAAATTTTGTATTTTGTCGCCAACGATTCCGTAGTTTTCCAAAACAATTCTACTAACTATCTACATTTATGAGTTGATATCGAAATGTTGTTGACGTAAATTAAACATTTAACCGCCAGAGCTAATTGCATAGAATAAAGAGAAAATTCACAGATGAATTCGATTAAAATTGTATCGGTGAAAATGGGAGAAAGTGGGTGAAGTAGGTGAAGTAGGAAGAAAGGCACACATTTTCGAATTATTTTCGGCATGTGCAAGTTCTTTCAACCCACCGAATGACAAATAGCGTATATCGTGGTAAGTGTCTTGCCGTGTTCACAATTTGTCAGAAAAAAAAGATTTCCAAGTAAACAATGATACGGAAACATATCCCCCTTTTTATGGCCATAATCATGTTGAATTAATCAACGAATCGAAAGGAAATGTTAAAATGTGGCGTATGTTCAATTTTCCCGTATCTGCAACTGGCCACGAAAAAAAAACAAAACTTAGCGGCATACGAAACAGTACATACGCTGCTTGTTTGAATGCGACGTATGCCACACAACACACACCCAAAACATGAATCAGCCGAACCGAGTCGTGTCACTTTATTTATTATATCACATCGTATTGTCAACGCTTGTGGAATATATGGCAAAACGGCGGATTTTAATTACATTTGTGCTGCATGCCAAGCGTATTGTATATTTCAAATCAAATGAAAAACCTCTGAACGAGGTAAAAATCGAGTGACAAAAGCAAAATGCAAAATACAACATTTGTGATATGAAATTTGTGCCGAAAAAAAGTTATTTGAATTTTGTAAACAATTTTTCAGTGCATTAGAGCGTTCGGTGCGTTGCTGAAATTGTGTTTTTTTTTTGCCATCGAAAACACATCACACGCACCGAACGCACTAATGCACTGAAAAATTGTTTACAAAATTCAAATAACTTTTTTTCGGCACAAATTTCATATCACAAATTTTGTATTTTGCATTTTGCTTTTGTCACTCGATTTTTACCTCGTTCAGAGGTTTTTCATTTGATATCATAGATTTTGGCAATACATACAATTTCAATGTGTGCGCTCATTGAAATTATATTAAATGAAACCACAAACTGAATATTGATAATGAATGTCTTGCACTTCCGAATTTTTGCTATTATTTTGCATTGTACGAGTGAAAATTTACTGAAAATACTTATTACTTTGGATGAACATTTAATTTGGCTCGCTTTAATTTGCTGTAAAAATCAAATTAAACATTATCACAAGTTTTTGATCCCCGAAATTAGTGCATATGTGCCAAAAAATGCATTTTTCGGTGTTTTCAGGGTGAATTTTGAATTAATATGTCAATATCTCGAAAAAACGAATTTTGTGGGATATATGCGATATGGCTTATTTTAGAACAGGATTAGGGCCAATAACCCTGAAAGTATGAATCAAAAGTCTTGGGCCATTTTCGAGCAAATGGCCAAAATGTGGAGAAAAAATGGCCAAAAAGTTGCCGTTTTTCAGTTTTTGGCCAAGAATGGCCTACCAACTTGAAAATATAAAACTCAAGTGGGTGTCATTTGAAAGCTTATCTCAATACCTTTCCAACGATATGCGTATGTCTGTGAAATATCAAGTGGTTCGGCCACAGTGGCTGTGGCCGTAGTGGTCACTTTTTGGCCTTTAGAGGCTGGCCACGGCCAAGATGGCGGCCAAATCAAAAACTTCCAGAACAAAAATTGCTTAGTTTTTCATGAACTACAATCCCTGAAAGTTTGAAAAGAATCGGACAATGGTACGGACATACATACATACATACATACATACACACATACCCAAAATAATTATAAATTGATAGATGGAGGCGCCACGAATGAAATTCAAATGGCCATAACTTTTCAACGTATGGTCCGATTTTAATGGTTGGGGTGTTGTTGGATTTGTATTAACGAAATTAGCCGAAATTTTCCCACCGCGATATCTCTACTTGTGGTTGGTAAAATTTCGAGTAAGTATACTTTTTTTGCGCTAATTTTCAAAGACCTTTCAGATGGTATATGACAAAAAACGCTCGGACTCATAGATACAAAGTTCGAAACTTGCTGTATATATACTGAGTAGACTTTTCGCACTAGAGGTGCTTCCGTCACTCGTGTGGACTGCCGTCCACTGTGATGAACGTTGTTTTTCAATGATAATTCCTCAGTTTGCTAGAGGCTCCAAGATGAACTCATAAAATTTGTGAAAAAGGCCAAATATTTCAACCAAAAAGACTGACACAGCAGCACAACAATATGTTTCGAATATCACAATTAAAATGAAGTTTTGAGCTACATTTTTTTTACAACTTTAGATTGGAATTTACGCTACACGGTTTCATTTTCCTGTTCCAATAGATTGAAATTGTGTATTTCGCTTGTATTGGCTCGTTAAATGAGATATGAAAGCGCGTGAAGTGAACGCATATGTTTACAAAATGCGGGCCAATTCTTTTTGAAATGTATCAGTTCGAAATCAATGCGATGACCGTAAATCGAATTGAACTGATTATTGCGAACTGTGAATTAGGTATGCTTCATCAACATCCATTATACATTCTTATTGCATGTTATTTTCAATTGGAATTCAGTTTATTTTGGTTCGGTTCATTTGCATCGACAAGCAGGCGTTGTCCATTTTCATCACACAACAAATTTCTTGAAATCGTCTTTCGCATATGATGTGTATCGCCTTTTTTAAACTTCGTGTTGGTTCTTTTCATTCCTTTCGTTCGCATACCATTCAATGTTTTATAGAGAAAAAAAAACGTTCTCTGTTCTTTATTTATCCCATTTTGTTGTTGCTCTTCCTATATAAACTTAACCATATAAAGGCACACTTTACACGCACTCAAACACACACACACGCATACACATATTTATCAAAGGCGAAACAAATGTAGGAGAAATTATGTGGAAAAAAAAGAAGAAGAAGTTGGAGAAATATCACCATAAACACTCATTCCAATCAATAAAACACGCAATGCATATGAAAAATATACGTATGGATAAAAATAAAGAAGAAGAAGCCAACGGAATTGTAGTGAATTTTTTTTACATACTCTCGTCACACTTACAAAATTTTAATGCAGAAATAACACTTTAAATTTTCTTCCAGAAAAAAATGCTTTGTATATAATCTCTGTCGTTGATTTTCAATTAACATGCAGAAACCAAATGAAATGAAATAAAATAAAACACACACAGACACAACCACAATTGAATTTGTGTCGAAGATTTCACCAGAAATAATCAATTGGCTTTCTAATCAAAAAAACAAGTTTTCGTCCGTTCAGAATGCACTATCCACACATACACAAGTAAATGTCAAAAATAAATTGAGAAACAAAAAATCCAATACACTGTGCTTCTTTCATTTAAAACAACAACAAAAAAACCTCTCTGCTTCTTTTTCGCCAACAATTTTTTTTAAATTTATTGCAACGAATTGATCCGAAACTTCAATTTATCCAAATGAAGAAAAATAACAACAACCAACAAATATTATTCTCCTGAATGATTTGAAATAAAATGGGAATAAAAATATTGATAAATTGTACGCACGCTACCGCTCTTCTAAAACACACAAACTGAACGCGTACGCCACTGAATTTACACTAAAAGTGGTTTCATTTCGTGTACGCAAAGTAAATGTTCAGATTTTCTCTTTCTTCCACTCTTATTCGGTTCACTCATGACAATGAGTATAAACAATTCATTTGAGTAAAGTCCAAAATGTCAAATGCAGAGTATACCGTATACCACCGTATACAGCCACTTTCATCCTCCCCGTCGATCTGTGTGTTTTACAAATAATTAAATTGAATTTGAAAATACTTATTTGGTGAAAATTTCGCTAATGAATGTTTTTCTATCAGTTTGGTGGTAATAAATTGTCCTCTCAGCCGACCTAGGCTTCAATAGATCTTACGTATTTAATAAGAGAACTGTATAAATACACATACATATATAATTCTCACAACCATCTCTCTACCGTTTCGATATTTGATCAGATGTCGTAGAATTTCAAAGCTAATGGAAATTGATAATGGGAAAAATCTTGCTCAGTCAATAGATGGCTCTCAAATGGATTTTATCTGAATCAAAAAAGAGCGGCAAATACTGTCAACCGAGTGACATTTATCGTAAACTTTGTTTTATTCAACAGCAGTTCGTTTGGCATTGTTTCAAATTCAATTGATTTGATTTATTAGGTTATGATTCGTAACCAAACTTATCTTTTTCGTTTGTTCATTGACACAACACGTTTCATAATAATTTCTATCAATCAAAATCATGGCAGAAAATCAAGACGCGTTGAACGGCAATTACTGGCCATGGGAAAATCAGGAGCCGGAGCAACAGCCGCTACAGCGAAATCAATTGATTGAGTAGATTGAACGTGAGTAAAGTTAGACAACTCACGCGCATGTGAGTCGTACGTGTGTTTTTTTTTGTCTCATATCTCACAAGCTCTAGCTTGTATTTGAACTGAATTGAGTTGGTCGTTGATTGGGCTGAGGATCGAAAATTTACTGATTTGAATAATAACAAAATTGGACTATGACTTTCAATTACTTTGGTGTAATTTTCGCGATTCACTTTCAAAAGTGTCGTTCATAAGGAAATCAATTACAGTCAGTGAAAAAAACATTTGGCCACTCAAATCATTAATTTATGCATTTTTTCTTCTTGGAGGTATATCGGGAGAATTTATTCCTCTTGGGTGAATAATGCACATTTTAAACATTGTTGCTGAATCGATTTAACATCAGTCAAAATATATTGACATTTCATAAATATTCCTCCATGGGGAAACAAGGAGTAGAATATTCTACCATGGAGATTATATGCACAAATACGCCCTCTGGGGGAATAAAATTGTACTCTTCGTAGTTACTGAGCACCTGTTTTTTTTTTTTTTTTAAATAAAATTGATTTTTTGAGAAAACTATGGCATGTAGCTCAAAAGTTCCATCTCCATAGGAAAGATCAAGTAATTTTACTATAGAATTATGTGTATTTAACAAATTTCATAGAAGCATATTATTTTTATTTCAAAAAATAGCGTCAAAAAAGTATTCGGCCATCCATACAAAAAAATTGACTTTCCATGAAAGAATTGATTATTTGAATAGTTTGTTGATTTAACTAAAACCACACGTCTGACTCAAAACATATACAGTTTACAATTTGATTTTTCGAGCTAATATTGCTGATGACTGATTTTCACACCCTCGCCATCAACCTCGAGAAAAAAATATGGTTTTTCCATATAAAATGGAGATGGCATTTTTGAGCTACATAATTTTATTTCAAAACAACAGGTGGCCGAATACTTTTTTTACTGACTGTACGTCAAACATTTTATCAAAACAAAAATGCAAAATAAACTTTTGATTTAAAAGTCGAGTCAGAGCGCAATACCAATCAACGATGGAGATTTTATTGGGTTTGTGCATAAACATTCGAATTCACATTTTCACAAATTTTCATTCTTGATGTCTTTTCGAACATTTTGAACAAATGTATTATCTCAAAATTATCTGAAAATTGCAGATAAGATAGTCGAAAAATACAGCTATCTAGATAAGATTAAGATAAGTGAGCCAAAAAAATCGGTTATCTAGATGAGCTGAAAGATGTTATCTTATCTTATCCCATCTTGTTATCTTATCTAGATAGATTATCTTGGAACAACACTGCTGTCAACACATCCAACAACCGATGACATTTTGTTTGCCAACAAAAGGGAATTCCAATTGTGGGGAGTAACTGAGCTCGCTGAGATAGCATAATTCTCTTATTCTTTTTAATCCGTAATTTCACATCATTGTATACATTCTTTGCTACCAAAATAAACTTTTCTTTCATAAACCGCACAATGCACATTTAACATTCATTCGCTGTTCATCAAATCTGTTCATTCTATTTTGTCAACACAAACTCACAACCGATGACGAAATGAGATGCACGATTTTATTTGTTGCTATTGATGTTCGATAGGCAAAAATTGTGCCGGCATCAGAGTGACGAAGCAGGTACACGTTGTAACTACGAAGTTACTATGAAGAAGTAGCTTGCGCACAAGTACAAATTAAGTACCGCAGTACTTTATTCGCGTTGTCAAACAATGGCTTGAGGTGTAATTTTTGCAAATTGTTAATTGTTTTGCAATAAGTTAATTCTCACTTCTCATCAATGAACACCGATGAAAACTGCAACAAATATAATTTTGTTAAGCTAAACAATTTCTATAATTCATTTTTATTAAATCTAAACCAACTACAGAATGTCATTTGAGGTTATGTTCCTGTTAATGAGATACAAATGATTGAATGGTTGAAATTAAAATGTTATTGTCAAATGTTGTGAACAGTTTCCATTTAGTCGTATTTAGTAGGTTGAAAAAGATAGTGAACAACGATGAATTTTGAAACAATAAAAATCGCGCACAGTCTACGCAGTGCGTTGGTTGCAGCAGCTAACGTTTTGTGCTAGTAATGTGCATGTTCATCAAAGTTGATGTTGTACAACATCAAGTTTAGTGTGTTGTGTGGTCACATCAGCGCACAGAAAACTTGACACAAACACGAACACATTTTTCAAATGCACATCAAATCATGTGGTGAAACGATATTTTACAACTTTCCCTACTGATATTTTTTCAGAATACATCTACTAACACCAACAAAATATGATGTCGATGGTTATAGATTGCACGAATTGCGTACAGACTCAATTTCGTTGTGATCATAAAATTAAAAAAAAACCACCTATCGATCGATCGACTGCCATCAAAAAACACTTTAAATTTGTATATTTGATTTAGATAAAAAATAAGCCTTTCATTCGTCTTCATCAAACTTACTTATTGAATGTGGAAAGGTGTCCTGTACTCCTTAAGCCTTATCATGTTTTTGGGGGTTTTGCTGTTATATTCAACTCATAAACAGTTTTTAAACTCAGATTTGTTTGCTTTTGACACTAGTTCATTTAATTGTATTCAAACTATATATTTTGATTGTGGAAATTGGTTCTAGTTGTTTTACTAGAAATAAATTAAAAACTTGAGAATAACCTCAAAACGTATTAATTGACATTTGATTACGAAGCATTCATAAGTACTATACTTAAAGTGACAGGTACACGTAGTAACAGCGGCGCCACCAAGCAATAATCACACGCTTCGCCGGTTTGGCCGGCATTGTCAAGTCATTTTGAATATTTTTTTCATCATTTCAAGTGAAATTTCATAAAAAAAACTCAATCTAACATATCGGGAAAATGAAAGACAATTTTTCATCGCAAAAATTTGAATTTAAATCCAAAAAGCTGTGCCATGTGTGATGAGCTCAACAAAAGTATAACAAAGAGAAATAGTTTAAATTAATTTCGATTTGAACAAAATTGGAGTTATTCTTCATTCAAAACAATGAATCGAATACTGAGTGGTGTTTTTCCTGAATTTCCACCAGAATTGAGGTTCGACACTGAAATAGAATATTCTCATCAAAGTCAAACGTAAATGTTTATTTTGTTTTTTTTTTCGATTCCAGCTCGCGAATATTCCGCGATGATCAAAATCTGGTGGTCGTCGGAGTGATTGGCAAATCAACGGATGCCGAATGCAACAAAATGGCCGGTTTTGATATGATAAAATTGGCACCAGACACAAATTCATCGGCTCAAAATGGACAAATCCGATTTTATTTCAATGAATCCGAAGGCAAAACGCTTTACATTCATTTTAATACAATGTTTGATGAAATGGTCATGGACACATTTGTTATGGAACAAATGCTAAAAGCAGTGGCCGATGCAAAAGAAGAACCAGCGCAAGATAAACGCAGTTCAAGGCGCCAAAATAGCTCGATCCATTCATTGCATACACTCATTCGAACGAAATTTGCACAAATGCTGCTGTTTGCCATTCAAGTCTGTCACATAATTGTGCTGGTCGAACCGAATAATGTGTTCGATACATCCTATTTGAGCATCTTTAAAGCACTGAAAGTAATCAGGTCAGTTGCAAATTTTCGTCCATCTCAATTTGGAAGAATTTTCATTTAAAAAAAAATATTATTGCAGGGAACACCATGTTATGAAATTTCTTCCAAAGTTTTTGAAAAATTCCAGCGCTGCTGGTTCGCATATTGGAAAAGAGGGACGACTGTGTTCGCCCCGTTTTTTGTTTTACTTTGAAAAAACACTTCCCGAATACAGTAATTTGGATGCGCTTCGAAAGTTTGAATTCGAAACGGAAGACTGTATTTATAAAATGCTGCGGAATGAATTCGTCATTACGAACAATAGGTTTGCAATTAAATTGGCAGCATTGGGGAAGCATTATTAACCCATTCTTGAATTTCAGTTCGAATTCACTATTTTCGATACCACGGAATAAGCGATTCGTGTGCATGAACACAAATCCACGTTTGCGTATCGATCAAATAACCGAATCTGTGGCTCAACTAACTTCTTACATTTGCCATAAGGATATACGAAGTGATGATGATGACAGCGATAGCGACGATGAAATTCGACCATTCAAGGGGTTTGCAAAGCCATTGAGCAATTACAAAACCGTCAATAACAAGAATGTTTGGAATGAGAATCCGAATCGATTGTTACAATTGATTGGCGATTGGGTTGATGAAGCGTTGCAAACCGGATTCGATGATAGTATCGCCAAATATAAAGGCAAAGGCCATTTTGTGGTAAGATATTTGGTTGCTACGGTAAAAAAATCAGAGCTGAACTGATCGATATCGAACTTATATTTCATTGCAGATTCCGTCGGGCAAATCATGGTTCGAAATATTCAAGTTATTGCATAAAATATTTATCGATAATCCAGACAATGCGAATTTCGAGCCAAATGATTCGGACTATGTATGTTTTATACAGCTTCTCCTTTTTCTTATTTCTTAATGAAAATTTAAATTTGGTGTTTTTCCCGCAGAAATCATATTTGGAGAACTTCAACCGAATTGTCGATATCGATGATAGGTAAAGTGATAATTTGAAACAAAAAACCGATATGATTGATAATAATTTCATTTTTCGCAGATTTTATTCCGAATGTTGTGAATATGAACTTGATCGAGCGAAGGAGCACTACAAAGAGATGTTGCCATCATTTTACAGCAAAAGTTATCACGACCAGAAAGTGTTGCAATGCATTTCAGTGCTCAAAAAGTATGGCAGAGGACCGAATCTGGTAACTTGTGAAAGAAAATTAACCGAACTTTGTTCGGAAATTTGGCTGGGCGGACGGCAACAGTGTGAAGCGTTGAGTTTACGTGGAAATCCATGTGCAATGCCGAAGCATGAAATTTTGTCCGGCGATGGCGGCCACAACAGTGCTAAAACCATTGTATTCACATGCAATTGTGGTCGAACACAAGGAAGACGCGTCGATCCATACACTCTGCGCCAAGCGAACTACGAATTCTATCAAATTATGATGAGTAGCTGTACAATGTGCCCTAAATTAGAAACCATTTCGTTCGATGTATTTGAACCGTCAATCAATGACTATCGGTAAGCTTATGCTGCTTTTTTAAATCTGAACTTTTCCCAATTCAGCTTATGAGAAAAAAATAATCAATTTTATTCCACTCAAATAGTGCTGCTGAGCTTGAAAAAACCGTTGTAAATAAAAAAGAAATTGCAGTAGAAGATGATGACGAATATCAAGTGCTTAGTATGCCATCACAAGCCAATCTACTGAGCATTGGTTCCGGTTTGACATTTTCAGATGAAGTGAACAACGAATCGAACGATTTGGCTGGCAATAGTCGGTCAAATCAAGCAAATATTTCATCTGATCATGAAATTATTTCCGAATCAAATGATGATGATGATGATGACGACGGAGATTTGGTAAACGAAATCGTGATTAAAGTTGGCGTTGAAGAGAAAGAAGTGAGCACTGAAAAGGGAATCTATCGTCAATCATCGACAACCGAATACTTATCTGGCATGGTACATCTAATGAGTCCGATCGGATTGTTGCCACAATTTCCGAGTTGGTCGCTTGTTTGTGTTGGCCATAGTTCAGTTTATTCGCATAATTCCGGGAGTATGTTCCGAATTCTATTTGAAAATCGTTCAAAAGATGGTTTTCATTGATTTCATTCATTTTATATTCATTTGCAGTTCCTGAGCACGCACAAAGTGGATTTTTGTCCGGAGCAAATTTCTTATTGCCATGGGATGTTCAAGTTCGTTTAGAGAATGCTGCTTCATGGGCAAGAACGCTAGATAAGGCACGACATCGTCGAAAACCACAGCCCGTTCCAAAAGAAGAATCTGATGGCCAGGCGTTTATGTTGAAGATTTTCGTCGGCTGTGAATACGAATGTCCTCGTGGTCACCGATTCTTCATGAGCAGTCCAGATACGATTTTGAAAGGAGGATCAGGTAAAAAAAAATGTTCCTTGATAAAAATGAAAAAAAATCTAAAATTTCCACTTTTGTTTACAATACACACTTCGAATTTCAGGCATAGTTAAGGATGGCGGCAGTAAAATAGTGTTCAATGACATGCCATTGTACTTCCCGTGTCCGTGCCGAAATGCCAAAACAAGTGTTGCTCAATTGATGCGTGTGCACATTGTTACACCAAAAGCGCCTGTTAACATAATGTTGGAACCAAAAGTAAGTCAAAACTGAAGCTTCTTTGAGCTAAATCACCGTCCACTATTTTTTACATAAATTTGGAATTTAATTAATGTTTCTATTTCAAAATAGATTCGTACTGGTGATAAAAACTGCTATACATTCACAACTGGACTCACAGAACCGCCAAAGCTTAGCCAAAGCGCTTACTGGGTCCTTCGTTTGCCATACGTCTATGAAGGCAATGACGGTCCGATCATGCCGCCACTGGACGTTTCTGTTTCGAATTGCATGAGTTGGGGCTATTTAATGGCCGGAATGTGTGGAATTTTTGAAACTAAAACCAAATAATCTAACGAGACAATACAATTAAAGAAGACAATAATAATCGAAAAATAATATGATCGAATTAAGTTTCAAAGTGAATTTATTTCCGAAAGATACCGAAGAACTGCAGTGGGGATCATAGAGGAACCAATTCTTGATTTACCCAAATATCAACAAAGACAATTATGGATAGAATCAAGTAGTGGTCTCACTGTTCGCCGACTTTAACTGTTCACTGTTTTACCTGGAATTTCGAAAGCCACAATCAAAATGAAGCTTGTATATCGATTAAATCCCGGGATATTCAATGCACTCAAACTTAGTCCGTAATAGCAAAAACAGCAAACCATCCAAAGATAACAGCAGTTCAAAAATCTCAAACAAACACACTTCGATTGAGATATGCAACGTAGTGATTGAAATGAAGAATCGACAATAAATAGCGCATGTACATCAGATCAATACCAGATAACATTATAGTTGTGCTCAATGTTCGTGGCTTATCGAGCACATCCACCGGAATGTATTTGATATTATCTGCCTCTACATATGGCCAAATGATTTGCGATTGTTGGGCTGAAAATTGAATCTGAACCATGCCGGCGGCCATTTGATAATCTGCCCCATACTTTGATTTTTGACTGCAATCGTGCATAAATTTGAATATATTTCGAACATCTTCCATTTGAATCAGAGTTTCAGTTCGAGTGAATAGAAACGGATAGATTGCATTGTTGTGCCAACAATTGATTTCATTCATAAGATCTGCTTCGTCGCGATACATTTCATAGCCTTTCAAATATCGAAAATCAATAAAATCTCCACTTATTTTATTTGCTTGCTGTTCAAGATGCCATGCAAATATCTTTGTCGCACAATATATTTCATCGTTACGGAAAATGTATGGAATGTGTACACCATCTTCTAGGGTTTCGTAACCAAACTTTCCGCAGCGAGTTTTCAATCTTCCATCGTCCATTTTTTAATCGTTTCAACTGTAAATATATACGTTCGACAATTGTAATTCAACGATCAAATTATAAAAAAAGTTGTTTAATCTCACCTTGTAATATGTTTTCTTTATTCTTTTGATTTTGATTGTCTTGAAAACAATTTAGAGAATCAGCATTCAAAAAATCACTCTTCCATTTTACAATGAACCGTAACAGCAAATCGGTTTAAGCTGTCATTTTGTTCGCGATTTTGTCAGGTCTTGCGATCTGTCAACCATTTTATTGAACGTGTGATGCAAACAAGTGCATTAAAATCTGTTTCAAAAAAATTCCGTTTGAAAAAAAAATTAGATTTTTTTGGGGAAATTTGAACCGTCTTTTGCACCATTTCAATAGACATTGTTTAAAGAGATTTTATTTCAATTGCCAATATAAGAACAACTGAAAAAATGAGTGCACCAAAATTGACAAGAAACTGATTGAAATTCGAATACATAAATCTCACCACATTGTCAATTCTAACCAATGAAGTGTTGTGTTTTGCATGTATTTGATGCCGCGTGGTTGAATTTTTCCTCAGTTCACCTGTTAGATTTTGGGTCCCTTGTCAACAAAATTATAAAACTATGATTGTTATGGATCTTTTCGGATACTATTTTCGCGCTACTTTTTGAAATTGAAAAAAGGAAATGAACATGAACAAAAACACCAATCAACAGCTTTGTTTTCTCACTCTTTATTTTGTTCACACATCATCCAACTAATATATGCAGAAATGTGTATACAATATTCACTTATGATTACTCTTTGCTATTTTTGAAATGTAACTTCAGATTTGAAACGATATTCTTGAAACAATAAACAATTTTACATCTAATTTTGTTTGAATGCGTAAATTGCGTCTTCACTCGCAATTTATTCCGCAAAATAACATTAACGTTGTCAGCTCATTTACGTCATTGGAATTTCGATACTGCTCAGTTTGATATAAATTTTTGTTGTTTTACTTGACGAAATTCACTGTAAAATGATAATTAATCATTAACATTTAGCATATTTTTAAGACAACATTTTTCCAAAATTCAGGCGTCCCATCTTATGCTATAACATAAAAATGTATGAAAAGACGTTCATTCATTGCTGTATCACCACTCAAAATGTGCAATTCAACTGTGTTGGCTCAATAGATTTGCCATACAAAATTATATAATTGATTTAAAAGATTGGTTTTTGTTTGTTTGTTTTTAAATATTGTAAAAACTGTGTGTGATTTTGAACCTGAATTTGTTTTTTGCTTCTAATATATTAAATTTGAATGAAACATTTGATTTTTTTTTTAAATTTGAAATTTAATTTTTTGTTTTGTAAATATTTATAGTAGCGATGATAAAGTATCAAAATCGATTAATAAAATATTGAAGGAAAAATGTTTGCCGTTTCGGTAGTGTATTAGGGTGTGTATTTGTTGTTAAATCACGTTGGCAAAGCGAAGTAGTAAATTTGATAGGAACCCAGTTTATTGAATGCGTGTGTTATCCAGTCGAGCATAAATGCGTTAGCAAACTAGCACAAAGTGATTTTCGATTTTACGTAAAAAATTCATGAAAATTTGAACTAAATTATTTTACTGGAATCGGAACTATAGCTTGTCCATGTTTCATTGTGAAAACCATGTTATAAAATCAAACAATTTAATTGATAGTTTAAAAGATGACTTATATTTTAAAATGATTTTGTATTCTAATTTTATTGCGTTTGCATCATAATTTTGATGCTCGGCTTGTTCCATTTTATTTCACGTTGTGCAAAAGGTGCAACAATTTGTAATCGGAATCGAATTGTCGTTTTGTGATCCTTGGTATTGGTAATGTGCTCAGTTTCGTATGTAAAATTCGTACAAAATTGTAATATTTATCAAATTTGTTGTTTACAAAATAAACAAATGCTATTTATTTTCTCTTGCTTCGACAGATGACAGACATGAGCCATTTTTTTTATTTAGATTAATTGTTGTGATTTGTAAACTGTTTAAATATATTTGTTGTGTTGAGTTTTGAAGATAAAAGCATTCCCTTTTTTTAAAAATAAAAACAAAACAAAAACTTTGGTTGAAACTATGCAAAATACTTTTTGTTATGAATGCAATCAGAATTATTATTAACATGATGTTTAAGGATCATTTATTTTGTCGAATTGAATCGAACAATAATGTTTTGCTCCAAATGTTCGATTTGACAAGAGACTTTTGTTGTTTTTATTTTATTGGTTTACTTTGTGGCTTGTTTTTCATTTTCATTTAATAACATAATACATGTGTGTGACGATACATAATGCATTTAGCATAAAATTTCTCTGTCGGCTTGGGAAAACAAAAATAATTTTCTCGCGTTTAAGTGTTCTAAAGTAGATGACAGCAGGCTTTTTTCGATTTTGTCGGTTGTTGTACATCGGTCGAACTTTTCTTACGTGCTGAAATATCCCTGATAAGATCATAAAATATCTATAAATAAAAGAATCAAAGCGTTAGTTCCATGCGAAATGGTGTGGGTAATGACAAATCATTAGGTTTAAAAAGAAAAGCACCAGATTTCACACACCAAAAACAGAAATCTAAAGGTTTTCTATTAAGAAAATATTGACTCATCTGGCTGCAGAATCGTAAACGTTTCAAGCAACCTCGACGTTCAATTCAAAGATCAACATTTAAAATCGAATGAATAATGATCAAACGTTCATTTGAACATTTCAAAAATGTAACATGTTCATTTGACTGCTCTGTTTTTAGTGTGAAGATGAAATTGTTTTGTATGTTCTTGATAAAATATTTGAAAAGAAATTGTTCCTCTGTGTGTTTGTGTGTATGTGAAGAAATTAAAAAAAAAACACAATTGAAAAAATTTCAACTGAAAATCTGAATATTCAAACAGAAATCTGGAAAAGAACTTAGGTAAGACTTGGATTGCTCGCAATTACAATTCTACGACGCTTATTGAAGAAACAGGTCAATTAAAACGCCCAAGAATATATAAAATATAATATATAGCACAAGTTTAAGTAAATATTATGATTTGAATTAGTTATTATTCTTCAAACAAATAAAAACACACGTGAAATAAAAATTAAATTCAAACAAGCAAAAACAAATAAAATATATTTTTCGCAAAATTGCACAAAGTTTGGTGTGTCATATTCCGAACATGATTTAACATGTGACCAAATTTTTCCAGAGATTTTGGAGACATTGTTATAACAAGTTCTTAATTAAGAATCTTCTGAACAAGTTTCGTCACTGTCGTCGGATGTTTATTTGATTTTTGCTGAGAAATATTATGCTGTGTTTCCGCTTACAGGCGTTTATATATGATTAAATTTTAGGAAAAGAATTTCAGATAACAAATAAATGAATAATCAAACAAACTAGCAAAATAAAATCCATGAAAATTACAAATCAAGTGCATTTTGAATAAGAATCTCTTATCACGCAAAGTAAAAATAAAAAACAAACACAACAACATAACAAAACGTTGCAAACACACAATAATAAATCTGGGAACAAAACAATTCTGAATTGATACAAACAGGAAAGAGAATGATGTTAAAGCAGGAAGAAATGATAGATACAAATGTAAAGCGAATGAAAAATGAAACTGATTTTTTGGATTTGAATGAAATAAATGTTAAATTATTAAGCACCTATGCAAAATGGATTTAGAGTAGCGTGCATTTAAGTCTCCGCCGTTTGCTTTTATCTTTGGCTCTTCCGTTCGTTGTTTTTGAGTCCTCCGTTTTGCGCGATCGAATATCACGCATTAGATCGAAAAATACCTAGAATTTTACACAATTTATCATGACTGTGATTAATTGAATTAATGAAAAACAATGATTTTTTGACAAATTGTAGTCCAGTTTTTGTTCTGTGTTTTATTTTCTCGAAAGTTGATATTTTAAAGGATGAAATTTCAATTAAAAATTAAATACGCACAATTCAAAGGATTTAATTCATTTTTTTTTCTTGCGAATGGGAGGAAATTTTGAATGTGCGGAATGTTTTTATTTTGGAAAAAAAGCAACTCGGGGCTTATAAAATTGGCATTCAATTCTTTATGAAATGCGATGAAAATAAGACAAATAAATAAACGTAACAATTTATTATAAAATAAAAGCAAGATACAAAAAACAAAACAAAAATAACACAAACAAAACGAAAGTAGATTTGGTTGGATTAGTAAAAAGAAAAAAAACAAATATAAAATAAAAACTGTGTGAAATTTTGAAAACAAAATGCGATTTTACGAATGTTTCGAAGATTCTAATCAACATTTGTGAACATCCAAAGTGTTTAGTTATTCAATCCATCGATTAATTAAATACTGAGTGTGCGTATCAAAAAAAATTGGTCGTGTGCGTGTATTTCTCAAAACATCACAAAATTGTCAATATTTGTGAATCAAACTTGTAGTGTGTGTTTGGTAAAAAATTTGATAACGATGGATTAGGTACATTGATTAGGGATGATTGATACATACCTTGTCGACATTTTCTCGAGTTTTGGCTGATGTTTCAACATAGGGTACGCCCCATGATTGAGCTCGACCCTGGCATTCGGCCAATGGAACTTTTCGCTTGTCATTTAGATCACATTTATTACCGACTAACAAAAACGGTATGCTTTCATCGTTCTTTACGCGTAGAATTTGTTCTCTGCAAAACCAACAACAAAAAATAAACAAATCAATTAAATAATCAGATACATTAATGTTTTTTGCAGGGCATACTATCCAATAAATTTATCAGCTTGAATATTTTTATTAAATAAATTTATTAGATAAATTTGATGCGTCCACCGTATCGATGCGACGCTCCAAAAGAAAAACAATAGATTCCATTGATAGTCACACTGAGTGTTTGAGTTACACGAGACATCCAACAAAACTCAAGTTAAAACTAAAGTTAACATCCAAAATTCTACTACGGTCCAAATTTCTACTTCGACCCAAACATTCAGTGTGACTATCAATGGAATCCATTGTTTTTCTTTTGGAGCGTCGCATCGATACGGTGGACGCATCAAATTTATCTAATAAATTTATTTAATAAAAATATTCAAGCTGATAAATTTATTGGATAGTATGCCCTGGTTTTGTGTCGGCAAAATAGAGGCCACAGTTGAAACCTCACCGAAATTCTAATGTTGATGCAAAACTTTCATCGTCTGTTATCGAAAACACACAAAGGAATTCGTCACCACTTCGAAAATAGTTATCGCGCATAGTCTTCTTGTCCAGCTGTATCGAGAATATCTATTTGCACTTCCTCGCCATCTAATACGACCTACAAAATAAATACAATTCCATTTTAATAGGGCAATTAAAATCAAATGCATCAGTCTGTTCATCTCATTTCTATCTGCATTATTTCAGCAATGGCATCATTTTTATAGCTACATAAAATTTAAACGACCGACTGTTTTATGTTGAATTTGAAGTATTTATAGTGAATTTGATCCAAGGATTGTTATCATCTGAATTTATCAGGCTTTATCTGAAAATAACAGCTGAAAATAGCTGCTATTTGGAAATATCCACTGCAGTTCAAATTATGATTTGTTCTTTTGGACGCAACTGAACCTGTAGTTTCGCAGTAGATATTTTGAAAAAGCATCTTCAAGCGAAACGTTTTTTAAAATAGAAGCTATTCTCAGATGATAAATTCATCCGGTAGTAATCCCCAATTTTATCCGATTCGAAAATGAAATTTTCTTAGTGTGACTCAGTTGCGTATTTTCAATGACGCAGTAATCAGTGTCGATGATGATTTTATGTTTTGGCCAACAAAGCAACAAATACCAATCATAAAAACGAATGTTTGGTCCAATGCTTTGGAAATTTAAACCTTTGGTTTTAATTTCATTCATTCCGTTAATGCGATACCATTTTATATTCGCACATTTTGTTTTCGCTTCATGTAATCAATTTTTGGTGAGTTAATGTTAAATTGAAAATTAAACATGGATATAATTTTCGGCGCTAAATTGGCCTGAAAAAAGTAGTGTTAATGTTTTGTTGAATTTTTTGTATGATTTTTTCTAAAGTCACTTAAAAATACATTAAACATTAAACATATGTGTGTTCACTTAAAAGTGTAATGAATAATTGATGAACGAATCGAGCTTTGATTGAAATTGTTTCGTGGTTTCAATGCGAACGAAATGCATTCCAATAGGATTCACAGTTTTGTATTGAGAGTCTATGTGTGATATAATATAGCTGATTTTCAGTTAAATTTGTTCATCTTTATCGTTTCTTTTCGACAGATATGAGCAATGCTATATTAATAGCACTAGCACTAGCTAATATACAGCGTACTCTTTAACTTCATTACACAGTTGATCGATTGAATATAAAACAGTTGGCTAATGCTAACCAACTAGAAAATACCATGGCTAAGTCATTCCAAAAGGCTTGATTGAATTCGATGATTATGGATAATTCATGAGCCAATTTCAGGCCTGAAAATGAAATCATCAATAAATCATGCGTAATACAGTGGATAAGTGCATTTGCGTTACATTTTATTATCGATTTAAAAAAAAAAGTAAACCATGGAATATTGATGTATAAATAGCCGCTAGGGCTGTAGCGTGGCAATGTTGATTCTAAATCTAGCCTTTGTGTGATTTACTGCATTCACTTTGTGGTTCAAAATCATCGATGTGCGTTGAAATGATATTTTTGCTGCTGCTGTATGTTTACTTGCTTGCAAATTAAACTTTGTGTGGTCTATCATTATCCATTTATCAATTGTCATTATTCACTTAGCAAACGGGCCTATAAATAGCGCGCATCGAATGCAACGTTATGATGTAACGGAATTGAAGCCCCAAAACAATTACATATTGAAATGGTTGGTGTTCAAATTGTTGGAAATTTTTCTCTGACGGAAATGGCAAAATTGTATGCATTACTGAGCTGTACACAGCCAAATAATAATTACCTTTTTGCGGTAGCTGTCGGCTTTTGTTGGTTCGTAATCTTCAACGAATTCGTCATACATGAATTGAAGTGTCAAGGCCGATTTACCGACACCTCCACTGCCAACCATAATGACTTTGTGAAGGGCGGGTCCTGCAGCTGGCTTCTTCGACATCGTTTATGTTTTTTTTCTCGGTCAATTGATTCACTCTTAAATTAATGAAATGTGAAATCTGCAACAAAAAGAAACAAAAAATAAAATGTGAAATTAAAAATTATATTTTCAAATTGATTCGATGCCGTGTAACATTTTCATGGCCCAAACAAACACAATTTCACGTCTAATTGATTGCGTTCATTGACCTACAACCTTCACCTACTCCAGCTGCATGCAATCCAATGTGCATAATTTACTTGAGCACACGAATTCACATGTGCGCAACGTGAGCAATGCTGTGGATGCATCAGTATGCAACCACGCAACAATATTCAACAATTCGGATAATTCTGCTTCAACCTGCAGATAAAGAAGTGTTTACTCTTTTCACTGTTGTGAATTTCACGGCATGCAAACGTAACGTGTGTAGCGTGACGTGGGCTTCGAGAATATGTGTTTATACCAGTTTCTCTCTTTGTTCTGTTTTTGTTTTTATTGTGTTTTTTTGTTCAACTGATTTCGAATTATTTCGCAATTGTGACGAACTGGATTCTCTCACACAAACGTTCCACATATTTGCCATGTTCGTAATTACAGTTATATTCTTACATAGACTTACAAACCAACTCTAACTGCATCTAATTATAACAATTTAATGTTTCTACATAATTCTTTTTCTGTCTTAATCACAATCTCCGACGAACGGTTTTCTTCGTGTTTCTTTTTTTTTTTAATTCTCTCAATGGCTTGATGCTCAGTATTTAGACTCGAAATAGGTTGGCGACGACAATATTTATGGGCTCACACACATCAGGTATGAAATCGATAGTCAAGAGTTGATGTTCATCAACATCAAAGATTAGCGAAAATACTATATCTCTCTCTTGCGTCTGCTTCGTATCTCTAGTTTTGAATTTCTCTTTGTTCTTTCATATTTTTTTTTATTATTAGTAATGCTCACATGTAATTGTTTTATGCGGTTGTTATCTTTCATTCGCATCGCAACCAACTAGATAGAAATAACATCAACAGCAACAAATAATTATGTTTTAACCGTCATAAACATCGTGTTGAACACACAAACATTAAAATCTTGGATCTTGAGTATGAATTTATTCGTTAAGCAACTTTGAAAACAATTTCAATGAAAAATCGCTTGAGTTGGTACTCGAGAGAATTTTCGAAAATTGTTTTTTTTCACAGCTTAAATTTCGGAACACACAAACAGGAAAAAAAATTGCTCAAAACAATGGGGTCGATACTGTGAAAACGGTTAACAAAATGTGAAAAATTTACTCAAAATCATTCTAGCACTTGGATTTTCTCGAACGAAAAGAAATGTTCGGTTTTGTAACAAAATGAATAATTGACTTTCAACGAGTGAAATTTTTCAATTGTTCAATTTTTTCCAATTCGAATTTTAGATTGATCGATACCGTAAAATAGATTCAATTGGACTTTTGGCTCGTTTGATGTGAGTGATTTTTTATCTTAACGCGAAAGACAAAGACAATATAGTGATTTCAAGTCACAAATACGCGCTTGATTGTTATTCTTCACATCTTTTCTTGTGATGTTTAAATTGCTGGGCGATCTCTATCTCGTCGATACCAGCAGAAAAAGACATAAATACAACCGCTTGAAAAGAAAGTGCAACATTCTATCGCATTCGATGTGATTCGTATACGAACATGACTGAATGGCTGATTTGTGCAGGCGTAAACAATGATGAAACAAATAAAAGAGTTTAATTCAAAGACGTTTGCCGTCTTTTGCTTTTCTCTCTTCATCTTCTTCATCTATTTCATTTGAGAAATCCGACTCACGGTAAATAATGCTTGCAGCTAATTTTTCCAATTTCTCTTCTTCCATTTGTTTCCACCACAGACTCGGTACTGGATCACGCTGTGCGCAATGCCTGTCAAGTTCATGTACTCGCATAAATAACGATGTGTTACATTCATTTGCTTGGTTTTTTTTTATAAACAAAACATGTAGTAACAGCTCGATTCAATTGATTTTGAGCGAATGACAACTGCAAATTGACGTCGAATATGGATTGGCATCCGGGGTAATGTCCGCACAACTTATGAAGTACATGTTATTACATACCGTTGCTCACCGAACATGTTTCTATAAACTTCTGTCAGTTGGGACTTTTTTATTCACGTTTTATTTTAATTATCGAAAAAGAAAGAAGCTGAATGAAATACCAAAAAAAATTAGAGAGAGTCATGGTTTTCTTTCCGTTATACTCAAGAATGTTATTACTCTCATTACTCGGTAATGGTGATTTAGTATTTTTGAAAGTTGTGTCTAGGCTAAGTTCACTTTCTCAATCATTTATTTGATCAAACCAAGTCATTTTCCATTAATTTGTTAACCACAATAACCATTACACCATTTCCTGTGGTTTATTTAGTTAACAATCATTTTTCGCCATAATTTTTATGCTGATGGCAAGCTAATTTTCGTATTTGATCGACATTCTTTTGCACAGACGACTCTTTTTCATGAATCATTAACCGCTGGCCTAGCGGGAGCTCAGGGATCCTCGCAAATGGCTCAATTTCCGTTCTTTTGTTGCTTTAACGGTAAAAAATGAAAAAAAAAAACATGATGAAAGCATTATGCATGATAGTAGCCGAGCGTCTCTATGCAGAAGACTATTTCTCATGAATAAATATCCCAAATACTGTGGCGACTGGGGCTCGGCTTGCTAATCCATGCTTTGGACATTTTGGTTTCATGTCATTTATCTTCTCTGTATGTCTTTAATTTTGAAATCGTTTTTATTTCTGAACAATTTTGGGCGATCCAAAAGTTGTCGCAGCCTTCAGCCAAATTAACGGCAATTTATAAACTATAACACCATTTGGCTGCATTTTGCCATCATCAAAATAATATCAAATGTGACTTAATCTCTTTGCACACCGATTACACTATTCGAATAACGCTGAGTTGCAAATGGTACACTTCTTCAATATAGGTCAATATGGTGTTTTCTCTTTCTTCCTCCTCGATGAGGCCATGTTGCCCATTTACTTTACCAATGTTGTTTTTTTTTGTCTACCAAAACAAAGTCAAACCAAAATTATAACGGTTTCAATGAGCTGCAAAATCTCATGAAAATAAGCACCACATTTGGTCAAAATTATTCATCCAACAAAAAAGTGAGCTCATTGTATTTTGCATTTGCGAGGTTAACGGTATGGGCATGCCTTTTCAATTTCCACGGTGTGATCATTTTGTGTGCTTGAAACAATCAACACAAATACTATTCGATTTCAATTACGTAACTACGAAACACACACACACACAAAAACATCCAGCCAGCAACATCAGAACCGAGTTGAGCCATTTGTATACATAAACAATCACCGTTTAATTGTTGTGTTAAATGTGCAAATTAAGTTTCGAGGAAAAAAGGCGGTGAGCGCTTACAAGTAAACATTGGTGAGAAATTGTTTGAAAAAAAAGACAGGAAAAAAAACGAGAACAATGCATCGTGCGCTTGGATACACGTCTCTAAGCACCATACATCATCACATGTCGTACCACTCAAATGAATATGTGTCTTGTTCACACTGTTAAAGACACAGTATGACTCATTCCATTTGCAACTGTTTTTTTTTTGTTTTGTTTGGAGTTATAAAATTAGAAGTGATTTCAAGCACACACACTCACACATAAAAAAAATGAAAAATAGCGCATCAAAAAGTGATTTCAAATAACAAATCACTAAGTAAGCAATCGTTTGTTTTTGTTGCCACAAAAATACTCTCAAATGTTTACACAATTTCACAAGCACACAACATTTTTTTAGGAACGAATTTAGCTTAATTGCCACGTTAGTTTCGCATGATGGCTGTTCAGATCGACCATTTTTATCGTTAAGCTTCATTTTTTTCGGTAATCTTTTTTACATCGACCGAAGAATTTTTAGTTACTTCGGTTCAGTTTTATTTGCATGTCGAATGCGAAAATCTTTTTTAATACACTCGATGCAAATCGATAAGAAGGCTTGGCATTGTTTCGGAGTGAAAGATGATTTATGTGGATTTTATTGAGGTTCGGATAATAAATGTGGCCGATGAACCGAAATCAGATAATCATATATTTGGTGAGAGTATATTTTGATTTAATGAAATTCTCATGTTTTTACATGTTAACTGTAATCACCATCAATTGCTCATCCATTGAATGACAGTAAAAAAAAACCCATGGGTTGAATCAGTCATTCTGATTACTTTTAAACCATCATCGTAATTACGTGTCACGATAAATTATGGTGAGTAAAATTATCTCTTATTTACACTTTTCGCAGCCAAACTGTGTAAATAAGAAATTGATAACCACAAACTGACTCATTGCATTGAGTGGTTTATTTGTTTGAAAGGCTACATAACGACATTTATCGTTAGGTGTGTCATGTGCTGATACAAAATTGCAACACAAAGCGATGTATGTTCAAGAATAGATACTTGTGCGATAGGAAATGGAAATATTTTGACCATTTATTTTGTATCAAAATGAACAATTTTAGCTCTAACTGATATTGGAGCCAGGCCAATAACCATTTTGGCAGGTTTTACATGAAATGTTAAGGACGAGTATTCTTTTAATTTTGAAATGCATCAAACCTGCTCAATAGATAAAGCAAGTAATGCCAGAGAGCTCATGGCAATTTTTAATTTCCCAGAAAATAAAATACAAATGTATGAAAATATGAATGATCTAGTTGAATTTGACTCGTGTCGAATGCTATTTATTCACACTAAAAACACACGCATTCACAGATATTCTGGAATAACAAGTTGCATAGAGTTGTTGTTGTTTTTGGTCGCATTCGCAATTATTCGCAAAGTCAATGCGAATGTCCATAAGCATTTCCAACTAAAATGTAAGCATTCGCATGGCATTCGAAAGAGTTAAATCTCCCTAGAGAATAATATTTTGACTGATGATCGGTCTCCAGAACTAATGAACTGTTGACTCAAAGAATGTTCCAATCGAAATGGATTTACATAATCTAAATGTGTGAGAATGTATATGAATGTTGCTTCAAAAGAACAAATATGCAGAAATGATTGGTTCAATGTGTCACCACCAGTTTGTATGAGCGTATTTCACAAATATGTGAGACGAGTATGTCAATTGTGTTTTAAAGTTGTCTGACACAAATTCTTGCGAATTCGGTGATAAATTTGTCATTTAATATTCTCTGTTTGTCATATGGGGAGTGGTATTTGTGGCCAAATGTGATTAAAGTTCCTGAACAACGTCACAAAAAAAAAAAAATACCAAAAACAGCAATACCAATGAGCAACTATTATTATTTAATTAAAACATTGTATAATATTTTTGCTGGCAAAAAAAAACGTGATGAATGGCAATGAGGTGTCTTCGCTCTAAAAACATTGGCATTGCCAATTTTATTGAAATATGTTTTGTAACTGTTTTTAAGCCGATTTTGTGTCGGTCAAATATAAACGCATGCAAAACGAAAAAAACGGTATCTGTTGGATGGTTTCTTACAACAATTCGTCAGACAATACGGTAAAACCAAAGAAAAAAAAAGCGTCTGAGTCATTAAGTTCAAAACAATGCGACAATTGCTCGCTCTCTCAAATGAATTTTAAGCAAAAATAAGCACTTGTTTTTCATTTGGAAATTTGAACATAAGTGCATTTGCATATACAATTAATAAGCAGCTGTTTGAAGCAGCCAATTCCATTTCAGTTGAATGACTTTCAACAGAATATTAAATTTTTGGGGAAATATTAAAATATCTACTTCGGGAACTTAAGTTCCTATGTTAGAGTTGTTAGTCGATCATTGAATGGAGTAAACCTATATGAACTGTATATCGTTTGGCCACCTGAATTTATTATTTACTTCATTTTCTCACGCAAAAGTCCCAATTTTACGATCAAATTTTGTATTTTGTCGCCAACGATTCCGTAGTTTTCCAAAACAATTCTACTAACTATCTACATTTATGAGTTGATATCGAAATGTTGTTGACGTAAATTAAACATTTAACCGCCAGAGCTAATTGCATAGAATAAAGAGAAAATTCACAGATGAATTCGATTAAAATTGTATCGGTGAAAATGGGAGAAAGTGGGTGAAGTAGGTGAAGTAGGAAGAAAGGCACACATTTTCGAATTATTTTCGGCATGTGCAAGTTCTTTCAACCCACCGAATGACAAATAGCGTATATCGTGGTAAGTGTCTTGCCGTGTTCACAATTTGTCAGAAAAAAAAGATTTCCAAGTAAACAATGATACGGAAACATATCCCCCTTTTTATGGCCATAATCATGTTGAATTAATCAACGAATCGAAAGGAAATGTTAAAATGTGGCGTATGTTCAATTTTCCCGTATCTGCAACTGGCCACGAAAAAAAAACAAAACTTAGCGGCATACGAAACAGTACATACGCTGCTTGTTTGAATGCGACGTATGCCACACAACACACACCCAAAACATGAATCAGCCGAACCGAGTCGTGTCACTTTATTTATTATATCACATCGTATTGTCAACGCTTGTGGAATATATGGCAAAACGGCGGATTTTAATTACATTTGTGCTGCATGCCAAGCGTATTGTATATTTCAAATGAACGTTGTTTTTCAATGATAATTCCTCAGTTTGCTAGAGGCTCCAAGATGAACTCATAAAATTTGTGAAAAAGGCCAAATATTTCAACCAAAAAGACTGACACAGCAGCACAACAATATGTTTCGAATATCACAATTAAAATGAAGTTTTGAGCTACATTTTTTTTACAACTTTAGATTGGAATTTACGCTACACGGTTTCATTTTCCTGTTCCAATAGATTGAAATTGTGTATTTCGCTTGTATTGGCTCGTTAAATGAGATATGAAAGCGCGTGAAGTGAACGCATATGTTTACAAAATGCGGGCCAATTCTTTTTGAAATGTATCAGTTCGAAATCAATGCGATGACCGTAAATCGAATTGAACTGATTATTGCGAACTGTGATTTAGGTATGCTTCATCAACATCCATTATACATTCTTATTGCATGTTATTTTCAATTGGAATTCAGTTTATTTTGGTTCGGTTCATTTGCATCGACAAGCAGGCGTTGTCCATTTTCATCACACAACAAATTTCTTGAAATCGTCTTTCGCATATGATGTGTATCGCCTTTTTTAAACTTCGTGTTGGTTCTTTTCATTCCTTTCGTTCGCATACCATTCAATGTTTTATAGAGAAAAAAAAACGTTCTCTGTTCTTTATTTATCCCATTTTGTTGTTGCTCTTCCTATATAAACTTAACCATATAAAGGCACACTTTGCACGCACTCAAACACACACACACGCATACACATATTTATCAAATGCGAAACAAATGTAGGAGAAATTATGTGGAAAAAAAAGAATAAGAAGTTGGAGAAATATCACCATAAACACTCATTCCAATCAATAAAACACGCAATGCATATGAAAAATATACGTATGGATAAAAATAAAGAAGAAGAAGCCAACGGAATTGTAGTGAATTTTTTTTACATACTCTCGTCACACTTACAAAATTTTAATGCAGAAATAACACTTTAAATTTTCTTCCAGAAAAAAATGCTTTGTATATAATCTCTGTCGTTGATTTTCAATTAACATGCAGAAACCAAATGAAATGAAATAAAATAAAACACACACAGACACAACCACAATTGAATTTGTGTCGAAGATTTCACCAGAAATAATCAATTGGCTTTCTAATCAAAAAAACAAGTTTTCGTCCGTTCAGAATGCACTATCCACACATACACAAGTAAATGTCAAAAATAAATTGAGAATCAAAAAATCCAATACACTGTGCTTCTTTCATTTAAAACAACAACAAAAAAACCTCTCTGCTTCTTTTTCGCCAACAATTTTTTTTAAATTTATTGCAACGAATTGATCCGAAACTTCAATTTATCCAAATGAAGAAAAATAACAACAACCAACAAATATTATTCTCCTGAATGATTTGAAATAAAATGGGAATAAAAATATTGATAAATTGTACGCACGCTACCGCTCTTCTAAAACACACAAACTGAACGCGTACGCCACTGAATTTACACTAAAAGTGGTTTCATTTCGTGTACGCAAAGTAAATGTTCAGATTTTCTCTTTCTTCCACTCTTATTCGGTTCACTCATGACAATGAGTATAAACAATTCATTTGAGTAAAGTCCAAAATGTCAAATGCAGAGTATACCGTATACCACCGTATACAGCCACTTTCATCCTCCCCGTCGATCTGTGTGTTTTACAAATAATTAAATTGAATTTGAAAATACTTATTTGGTGAAAATTTCGCTAATGAATGTTTTTCTATCAGTTTGGTGGTAATAAATTGTCCTCTCAGCGGACCGTGGCCTCAATAGATCTTACGTAATTAATAAGAGAACTGTATAAATACACATACATATATGATTCTCACAACCATCTCTCTACCGTTTCGATATTTGATCAGATGTCGTAGAATTTCAAGGCTAATGGAAATTGATAATGGGAAAAATGTGCTCATAAAGTCAGATTTCAGTTCGAAATGTATATTCCCATTAAAACTAACTAAATTTTCGGTTTTAAATCTATTGTTCACTTAATTTGAACTCGAAGACTGAATGTATGATTGAAATTCTGGTGATTATGTTGCTCAGTCAATAGATGGCTCTCAAATGAATTTTAACTTAATCAAAAAAGAGCGGCAAATACTGTCAACCGAGTGACATTTATCGTAAACTTTGTTTTATTCAACAGCAGTTCGTTTGGCATTGTTTCAAATTCAACTGATTTGATTTGGTTTGAAATACTATAAAAGATGAGCAACTTAGCTAGTTCTACTAATTTGCCATGGTATTTATTCATTTGATTCATTTAAAAAAATGAAGATAATTTGTTAAAATTATTTTTCACACTCATCAATCATATTATTTACTCAATAGGATCGAAAAGTATCGTCCACAGTCGCTTAGCGAGCTAATTTCACATGAAGAAATCATCGCTACAAGTAAGTGATTCTGAACAGAATCTAGTTTAAAATTGTCGATTCAATCGAATATTGTTTTAATGACACCGTTTAAATTCCAGTTTCAAAGTTTATTGAACAAAATCAGTTGCCACATTTGCTGTTTTACGGTCCACCTGGAACAGGTAAAACAACATCAATTTTAGCATGCGCACGAAAATTATATTCAGAAAAGCAGTTTCATTCAATGGTGCTGGAGCTAAATGCATCCGATGATCGTGGTATTGGTATTATTCGTGGACGAATTTTGGATTTTGCATCAACCAAAACGATTTTTTCAAAAGGTTTTAAGCTCATCATTTTAGATGAAGCAGATGCCATGACCAACGACGCTCAGAATGCATTACGACGAGGTAAATTATAACCTTCATCAGCGAAAAGAGTATTTATGATTGAATTATTTTGATTTCTTAAATATTTTAGTCATCGAAAAATACACTGATAATGTGCGATTTTGCATCATTTGCAATTATTTGAGCAAAATAATACCAGCGTTACAGTCTCGATGTACCCGATTCCGGTTCGCTCCATTGTCGGAAGATCAAATTATGCCACGTTTGGAATATGTGATTGAGCAAGAAAGGTTTGTCCCTTAGTTTTTCTCATTGATCTTGGAATATTTCAATGAAGCTGATGAATTCACATAAAATGTGCCTTTGTTTTTTTTTAGATTGAAAGTTTCTGAAGACGGTAAAAAGGCTCTCATCAAACTAGCCAATGGTGACATGCGAAAAGTGCTAAATGTCCTTCAAAGTACGTGGATGGCATATAAGGATATCACCGATGAAACGGTTTATTCGTGCGTCGGTCATCCCACACCAAGCGATATCAAGACGATAATCAATTGGCTGATGTCAGTTGAGTCGTTTCAAGAATGCTTTGAAAGTAAGTTAAGTGGATGCCTTCATGGCACCACTTCTGTGCAGTTTATTAGATTCTAATGCTCCAGTACAGTCGCAATTTAAATTTCTTTCTATCTATTCAATATAGAAATTCAAGAGCTCAAGATGAACAAGGGTCTGGCATTGGAAGACATTTTACGTGAGGTGCATCTATTTGTCATGAGAAGTAAGAAAATAGAATAATAATCGTGCTATCTTATACTGAATTATCGAAATAACACTAAAATATGCTAAAACATCTGATTTCGTTTCCAGTCGAACTTCCACCACGCGTAATGAGCTGTTTGCTGATTAAAATGGCACAAATTGAACAAAGTCTTGCAGCTGGCTGCTGCGAAAAGCCTCAGCTATCGACATTTGTGGCAGCATTCCATATCGCTCGAAATATGGTGTCAGTTTAAGTCTGACCTCGTTTAGTTTTTATACTTGTTCTTCGGCTAAATACGGCTGAATCTAAAGTTTACTTAGTTCATGCCAAAATTCACATTTAAACCACATCCGCTAGAGTGTTGTTATCTCGATACAATCTAACATTAAGTGATGATCAATTTAATTAGTACAAGAAATTCGAATAAAGTGTTAATTGTTTACAGCAAACGAATTGCGTATTTCTTTTGTCCTGCCCAATTTTGCAACAAAAGTATAAAATTGTTTTTTTTCATATTGGAACATTGTCCACCCTTTCACACTTGAATCGAAGAAAAAACTATTTGAATTCACAGCTGGTAAGAATGCGGAAAATCTTCGACTAAACGCCATAAATTAATTCATAGAATTTGTAATGGTTTGAAGCCAAACGAAATTATATGTTTGTTTTCCACTGAAATCAATTGGCCTTATTTGACATAGATCAACTTACCATTAAAAAAACCTGAACAACGATTGATGTAGTGTGATTCACACTGTGTGAATGTAAGAATAACATTTATTTTAGCTAAATTATTCAAATATTGTACATTTTCATCGTATTTTTGGAGATGCTTTCATATGAGCTAAATTGAGGTAGTCAATTGACTATTTATTTCAAAATGAAAATAATATTTTCTTCAAAAATAAAAATGAATTCGATAATCGATTGTGAATATCCCTCATCAAATTATTAAGTACTTGATTTTCTAACATTTTGGACGGTAATTATCATTTTCGGGAGAAATTTTCAAGCTTGGTATGTCCAAAATGAAAAGAAATATTCATTGCATCGTATCAAAATTTCTATTGTTCTGTTGTTATTTATTATAATAAATCATGTGTTTACCATTTTTCAAAATGATTGACCGTTCATTGGCCAATAGTAAACTATTTTTTGACTGAATCATCAATCCATTTCGCATATCCACGTTTGACTAGCGCGGTTGCAAGATCTTTATCCTTTGTAAATATTTCCAATTTACATGAATCTGCTTCATATAGAGATTTTGAATCGTCTCGTGAGCTATCAGTGACAATTAAGTTGCATTGTTTGTGACAAACAGCTCTCATACAAAATTGGCGCACATGCTCCGGCCACAGTCCATCTTCGGATGACGGTTTGATGTTTTCCAATCTGTTGTAGATATATCATAACATATAGATCAACTACTATATCAACTACTATATCATGACATTACCGATATAATCTCGCCAACGCCGGGATATCACCAAACATATTCGCCTTTCTAAGGTCATCAAGGGAGCACGTTTCACAATTGCCATAGTCCACGAAGCGAACCTTAGAGAATCCAAAATATTAATAGAATGTTCATGTTCATACGTAGGTCAACAAAAGAAGCAAAACAAGTGAAAATACATAGATATTGTACGTACAACGCAAGTATTTTTGGTGAAATTGACACGTCGAACTGTGGCTCGATAAAATTGTCGATCTCCATCGTAGCGAGCAAAACATGCATCTTCTTTCTTCCATTCAAGTGCATTCAATTTTATCAATTCTTTTGCACGATATTTTCGAACTAGAATCGCTTCAATTTGATCGGAAATCGTTTTTCGATTCTCTTCCAAAATGGATAGCATACATTTCTGGCTCACATGCATCGGGAATGCAACAAATTCACGCATGAAAATTGGTTCAGATGGCAGCCATTGTTTGACTTCCATTTTTTGATCGGTCACTTGATTTGGTAAATTGAGCTGAATTTCGGTAGTGTCCTCATAGTCTTCATACGTAGGTTTGATTAATCTGTTGATTTCATCGAATGAGACGAGTGTTGTTGCAATGCCCCATTTCACCAACTCTTGATTAATATTGATGTACTCGATTTTTTCCGGCAATAATGCTTGGCAGCCTCTCTTGATACCCCAGAGAATAATATCCCATTCACTGCTCTGACAGTCTCCAACTGCCGAAATTGCCATTCCATCGTATGTCCTAACTGTATCATTGAGAACCTCATTCACCATTTCAACCGTAGATCGTTTTTCGATTTTGATGAAAGCTAACTTCATTTTCCATGTGAAATCACGTACTTTGTTCAGTTCATTGCTAATCGGTATCATGTGTTTGCACGATGATTCAATAGCTTTTCCAACGTCTCGCAAATAAATTTGGCACCGATCTCCATCTAATACTGATATGATTTTGCCACGTAACCACTCACTGTAACCTTCAAATAAATCGAACACCAAGCAATAATCACCAGCTTTCCAAATGGTTTCACCATTTGATGGCTGATCTTGCGCGTATGTCAGCAACTCAAAACGCAACCGATTCAATCCATTCAGATACTTTTCAAAGCAAACATAAATACCATCAATTCCATCGATATGTTTAATGGCAACGGGCTCTGGCAAACACAGTTTGTTTGGCGGCGGATTAAAATTTGGTGATTCTTCTTCAAATTTTCGGACATTTTGGTTGACTTGCAACTTTGGTGGTGGTGATTCTTCAGCCCGTTTCATTGTGATGTTTTGTGATTGCGCTGGTTGAGATACTCCCCTTGAAGCCGCTATGCGTTCAATATTCTTAGACGATTCAGTTGACAGGCAATTATCATCGTCTGACGTCTGTTCGGTATCACATGTGAAAATTTCGTTGACACAATAAAATTGACCTTCGTGCTTGTAGTATAGGAAAATATCCGACGAAATCACACTGGGCTGATTGACAAAAATGTAAAAATTCTTCTGATTTTTCAAGATCTGAGAGAATGCTTGTTGCTGTTGTACAGTTATGCGAACAATTGGACGTGCCGTGGTCACATTAATCAATGAACATCGAACAGCCAATGGCTTATAATCAATCCATTTTTCACTGATTATGCGCAAATTTTGCCAATTCACGCGCTCCTTTAATCCAATGTCGAATAACAAAACATCACAGAATTGTTTCTCATAGAGCTTGAGTATTTGACATCTTTGCCATCCGTTTGTTGTGGCCGCAACACAAACAAAACCCTTTTTCAAACAATACACCAATTGATGTTTGTTGTTGGTGTAATCTTTCGTCAATTCACGTTGAAAGTCGTTCAATTTTCCCTCATCCGATTTCTGAAATGTGACAAAATCAAAAACTTTGAAAATTATTTTCTAAACATTCTACAGCATTCAGTCTGCTTAATATGCTTATCATCCGTTTTCAAATACTTATAAACCAGAAATTTCGATCATTTTTTTCGAAATCAATTTGTTTTTACAGATTTTGCTGAAAAATCAACTTACTTTTACCACAAACAGTTCCTTTGGTGTAACACCGTTCAGAATTTTGACATGTATGAATTCTCGCGGCACTGACAACGACCATTGGCACAAGTTCAAATAATGGGTCTTGAAGAGTTTTGAAAGACATTTGAAAATACAAGAAAATGTTATTTGTGACTTACGTTTTTATGGAAATGATCTTTAAAAAACGATATGTTACGAGTTTTTTTAAATGACCATAATACTTACCTGAACATATTTAAGATAAGTCTCTTGATCTGCATAGTCAAAGCGTGCAACATTTTGTGATTTTAAAAATAGTTTAATCGCTTCGGCGATTTTATTTGAATTTTCAACGTCTTTCGCGTCCCTTATCCTTTTCTTTTTACGTTGATTATCTACAAAATTTGTAGATTTTTGTAAATGTTTTTGCAAATCCATATTTTTTGTTCAGTTGAATCCGATGCGTATCACATTCAATGTAGCCGTTTACTGCAAAACTGACATTTCATTGGTAATTTCATCACAACATGAGATTGATACTGTTACTACAACAACAATTCAGTGTCGCCGTTTGTATCAATCGACCAAACTGTGAGCAGCATCGCAATAACCATTATGACAAGTGCAGATTAGACAAACCCAAATGTCAAACGAAATCAGTTTTTGGAATGCAAAAAGTGAAATAAAGAACTTGGCGGTTCTAAGTCTAGTTTGGTCATTTTTTTAAAAAATATTCTCTGATTGCCAGAAATGATTATAAATGATATGTCTCTACTACTTTGAAAAAGATAAAACTGAATGATAAACCTTCAATAGACTGTTTATTTCTTTTTTTTTATTATGTCCTTACAATCACAAAATTTCCAAACAAAACAATTGGAATCTCCATTAAAATCGTCTCAATCACATTTCAAGTTATTCATCTTAAGGTTTAAAATTTCAATCTATTTTTCGGTGAATTTTAATTAGCAAATCAACATATTTGATTCAAAATTGATGAATCCATTTGATTGAATATTGTTTATTCTTTTCATTGGCTTCGGTTGGAGACGGTTACTGTCTAAGATGAATCCTGTGAATAATTGTGAGCGTTTGGCATATCACCGATTCCCTCATTACGGAATGAATCATCATTAACGAGTCGTTGTCGTTCTAAATACATCGATGCTTTCATATTTCGCATTTGATGATCGCTCACTAATTTAAGTAATGCAAAAACGGTCAGTCCAACTGAAGCGGCAAATGAACTCCATGCACCAAATTGAGCGATGCCCATTTCAAAATAAAAACCAGATGTATTGATATGATCCTCTTGCTTTGTGATATTTTGTCCTGCTGCTATTTCACACCTAATATTTTCAATAGACACCCGTCAATTATTATCTTTTTATTTTCATAAATGAAATTTATATTTGAAATTCATGTGATTCACTTACGATGGAAATCTGAGTGTCATATGCGAACACCAAGTGATAAAACCAAGTGTTATCATTATTGCCGACCCAAATGTCATTATACATGATAGAAATCCGAGCACAGTATCCACAAATAATCCTAAAAACGATGATTCAATCTTTTTAAACTGCAAACGGGATATTCTGCATGAAAAAGAAATGAACCAAAATAAAAGGTCAACGTTGACTTGATTATGTTTTCTGTTGCTCATATTCAACCAAATTTGCGATTTTCACCTGTAAATTTCAATGCTGGACGAGAAAAAAAGAAACGATCCAGTAAAAATGGTGAAATCACAGTAAAACTTTGAGGCCCATTGGACATCAAATAAACCATTATCTTCGTTCCAATCGCCCGTGGAAAAGAGCAAACAATTTTCATTAAAATCTCGAACATGACACAGCATCGGTACAAGAATGCACAATGATAGTGTTAACACCACAACATGGCCAGCAATTTGGCTCAATATTAAAATATTTGACAATGGCATTGTTGAAAATAATCAATCAATAACCCACTGAACATAAACAGAGAACTGTGTAATTTTTCAATGAAACACCAATTAAACATTTGCGAATAATTGTGCGTAATTATATTTCATTGTAATTTCTTCTGTTTTGATTGCATTGATGTACTAAAAAACCAATTTGACATGTTAAACTTTATTTTGACAGTTGTTTTACTCACTACTCACCCGTCTGCTCACCTGTCTACGTGATGAGCGATGTGTATACACTCAGTTGTTTTAGTACAAATTGAAAATGAACTTGCGCAATGAATAGCAGACAAACGCCGATCGGGTTCGATAGGGGCGTATCAAATGTTTCACCTGCTTTGCAAATGAATAAATTTTAGATGATTTCCAATTTGTATGCGTCGGTTTATTTTGAATTTCGTTGCTATATTAGGCTACCTTTTTTTATTTATTGTAATAATTACTTTAATTTTGGAGTATACAATACATTGAGCTAGTAACAAAAACAATTAAAAAAAGGACATTCACGCGGTCAATTTAAAATGAAATTGAATACAATCAGGTGATAAATAAGAGAATTTAACTTAACTTAAAACTAGCAATAATTTAACGAAGTACAACTTTCGTTTGAACATTGGTTTGAGAAAAAACTTGAACAAAAAAGAAAGTCTACAATGCAAGAAGAAATGAACATACGAATAAATGATGGATTTCACTGGATGATATTTGCTTAGATACAAATGAATTTTATATGCGAAAAAATGCATGAATGAGTTTAATGATAGGGTTTTAGTTGCTTTTTGTGATGTTCATTTTTTTTGCTTTATCGAAATGGTCGTTGGCCCATGGTGCCATATTGCTATGGCCTGGCCAATGCCATCTAATAATGAGATCTACATGTTTGGCTCATTCAAAATGATCAAAATGGCTTTTAAAGTATTGTTTCCTCAGACAAATTACACTGGGCTATACTAATTTTTCCTTCTTATTAACCACCCTATGGATAGTATAAATTATATGATATTACGTCAAAAAAAGACGCCAACATTCGATACTATTTGAAATTGGCGATAAAAAAAGACAACAATCTCGTGACAGACATTGTGTATCTGTTGATAAAATTCATATATAGATACTTATTGGTTGTTGTAAAAAGGAAGTCGTTCACATTCTGTTTAAGTATTTTCACAATTTATCCGATGGATTATTATCCTGGGAGACGAATTGTAGAATAGTTACACAATAAAATATGGCTAAAAAGTCTTTAAAATTTGGATTTTTATGTGATGGACTTCGAAATATTATGTTTTATGAGAGCGTTTAGTGTGTTCGGCCAGATAACGTCGTTGATTGGCCACATAAGAGCATTTGTCACATTTGAAATCGAACGATTTTGAATGGGTGAGCATGTGTTTGGTGAGATTATTTCGCACAGCAAAACCACGTTGACAAATCTCACAAAAGTAATTTTTCTCCTTTGTATGCATTGTCATGTGAATTTTAAGCTTTGACATTGAACGAAATCTTCGATCGCATACATGGCACACACATTTAAACACATTCTCATGGATCTTTTTGTGCATATACAATGCCGAGTCGGTGGAGAATTTTTTCGCACATTGATTACATTCAAAAATACGCTCTTTCATATGAACGCCACGCAAATGATTTGTGATTACCCGTTTGCATGAGAAATGATTTCCACAAATATCGCATTCGTATTTTTTGATCTTTTTATGGAATGAATTGATATGATATTTGTAGCCTCCCGAATCAGCAAATGTTTTATCACAATCGGCACAGTAATTTTGTGCACGATTTTTTGTTGCTGTTGTCTTCTGATTTTCATTGCTTTTAACCGTTGACACTTTTTGCTTTTCCGGGTCAGTCTTAATTATACCTGGTGATTGTTCACTAGCCTCATTTGGCAACTTCTTGCCAGGCGTCGAATCTTGGGCAATTTCAATCGGTTGAACATTTTCCTGTTTCACCATGTTATTGGAATTAAGCGCATGATTCAACATATGACTTATCAATTCCACCCTGGCCACATAGTCATCGCACATTTCACAATGAAAAATGAGATCGTTGTGAGCATCTTTGATGTGCTCGACCAGCAATGACTTAGCGGTGAACTCTTCCGTACAATATTCGCATGGAGTTTTTGGTGATCTGAAAAGGAAATTCAAATGATTCGAATAAGAATTTAAAAGCACCGAATTCATTAATGATTTTAGTTTTAAGTTGCATTTACATACGTTTCATTTTCATTATCGTTGAAGCTATTTTCCTTGACATCTTTTCCATTGTTTAAATTCTGTGGCGTTCGATCGGTTTTCTTATTTTTCGATCGTGTAATGTTTTCTTTGAGAATTTCGGTTTTCGGGCTTTTAGCACCTTTTTTCGGCGTTTTTACAGTTCTGGTTTTTGCATTTGTTTTGGGTTTATCCAGTTTATCATCATTTTTTTGCTTACGAATGGGTTCTTTTTTCACTTTATTCCGTGTATTCTTCACAATTTCAACATTTTTCATTTCCACCGAATGGTCTGATTCACTGTTGGCAATTTGTTCAATTGTTTTCGGATTCAATGCATCATCGTTGACATCATCCATTGAGTGTAGAACATCGATGGCAACTTCTTCAACCAAGCTGATATTTTCCGCTGAACCGATGCGTTCAAGCTCTTTAACCGCCGCATTTGCTGCAATTTCACTTTCCGCCTCATTGATTTCCTTCGATTCATGCATATTGAGAATTTCATTTTCGATTTCACGTGAAAATGAACTTTGCAGTTCAAGCAATTCGCTGGTATCACCGACCACTTGATTTTTAACGACATGATGTTCGTATGCCTCACCCTCTAGCGATTGAAGAAATCGTGTGTTATTACTTTGACATATGATGTACAATTGATGGAATGATAGCAATGTTGAGGCGCACATTGAGCAGATTTTTTGCGGTAAATAGTCAGACTTTCGTACCTAAAAAATGGCAAGTTATCAAAATGAATGTTGAAAAAAGAAAATTAGTATGTTAAGAAAATGCAACTAACTGTTATCGGCAAGTATTCATTGATTTTCGATGCAAAATCATATGCGCTGCCATTGTCATCGAACATTGAATTCAAATCGGTGCTGGTTGTTCCGCATATTCGGCATAAATCATGTACATCAAATTTATAAGTATACAGTCCATTCGTTGAAATATTCATGACGATAACAAACACACCGAATAGTTTTGCACAATATTTTAATTTTTACGTTTCACTTACAGATACAGAATTATTCTTTTCAATTTTTTTTTAGTTCTGTTCGTCGGAAGAGCACAAACACCTGAACCAACGCAATTGTTTATACTGAAAAATATTCAGTTATTTTACCATTGTTTAAAAAATTACGAATGGTTAGACAAATGAAGTGGATGGCGTTACCAATTAACCGCAAGTGTTCACCAATCAACGGAAACTAAACTAGAAAAAAGGATCCAAATGCTCGACATATATATTATTTACAAATTGTGTGTGTGTTTTTTTATGTGCGTTTTGTTCTTTTGATTCGCGCTGCTCACTACTTTTTCTTCTTCTTCTTCTTCTTCCTTTTTTTCGTCTTGTTATTTTTCGATTTCTGTCAAGACTTTTGTGTCTGTGTACTAAAACTGAAAATCACACATCTGCCTGTTTGTGAGCAGTTGTTGTTTTTAGCACACTCAACAATGTTTGAATGTCAATTTAGCTTTCATTGGTTTTTCGAACAGCTGTTTGTATGCTATGTGAAATGTGATGCTATTTTAACACGTGAACTGTCACTTGCACATTTGTTGTATACAATTTAACCTCATCGGAGTGTGGCATTTAGTTGTGAATTATTTAAATCAATTGACAAACAACAAATCAATACCAAAAATATGGATGGTGTGTCGAAATTAAAGGAATTTGTCCATTACCATGGCAGTCAATTAACTAGTTCTGGTGTTCCTGAGCATTTTTGGCATGCACTTAGCCGTAAACTTGAGCAACAAATGTTCGATGCCGGTGAAGCATTTCAATTGCTAATGATTGACTATGATGAAGGTGAAAAAGATCCAAAGGATCCGTTGTACACGGTTGCCGTATCGAAACCTGACGGTATCAAATCATCTGATCAACAACAGATTTATATCATTGATCATGCATGGACGTATCGTTTGTCGAATGCACGTTCCCAATTACGTCAAATACCCGCATTGATAAATCGTTTATCAAATATGATGGGAGCATCACATCTGGACACCGAAGATGCCATCGAATTTATTATGAATGAAATGTGGCGATACAATCAAATGTATGCACTTGGTGGATCTAATGATACTGAAATTCCCATCGAAGATCGCATGCCAATTTGGTATATAATGGATGAATTTGGTTCGGCTATTAATCACAGTGACAATCCAAATGTTCGCATTGTGCCATTTATGCATCTACCAGAGGGCATTACATACAGTTTACTGTTTCCAATCAAAGATATTCCAGTGGGTGAACAAGTCACAAGAGACTTTGCTGAAGGAAATGTGCAAGATTCGGCGATTCGAAATGCATTGCTATTGCCATGGCGACACACGCAGTTCACCGATATTGATTTTAAACAAATTGAACCGGATGCAAGCTACTTCTTAGATGGACACATCGAAGAATCACTGCCCATTGAAAATACGCGCACACCTCAAATCGATCGCACACGGCCACTTCGTGTTTTCACCACGTATTCAATGGTTAAAGAGCATTTGACGAGTGATTTGTTTGAAGTCGTTGAAAATGAAGAAGATGCTGATATCCTGTGGCTTACATCCCATTTTAAAACGTACAAAGAGTTTTCCGAATATGCACCAAACAAGTTTATCAATCAATTTCCATTCGAAAATGTAATAACGATCAAGGATTTGTTGTCAATTGTGGGCCGTCGAACAGCTAGCAAATATTGTGACGATGAAACGCTTAAAACATTTCCCGAATGGTTGCCAACGACATTCAACTTGAAAACTGAACTCACTCAATTCATCAGCTACTATCAGTCGCGGGAAGCCAAGGGCTTAGACAATCATTGGATCATCAAACCATGGAATTTAGCACGGGCACTTGACACATACATTAGCAACAGTGTGTCGCAAATTGTTCGACTTCAACCGACCGGTCCGAAGATTGCTCAAAAGTACGTAGAAAATCCGGTACTCTTTCATAGAGCTGACATCGATGCCAAAGTGAAGTTCGACGTTCGTTATGTGTTTTTGTTGAACGGCACTGATCCATTGGATGCATACATTTACACGAACTTTTTCCTTCGATTTGCAAACAAACCATTCGGACTAGATCATTTCGATGAGTATGAAAAACATTTTACAGTTATGAATTATGGTGAGAATTTACAATTGATGCATTTACCGTGTGCCGAATTTTTGCAACAGTGGAATAACCAGTATCCAAAACATAGTTGGGATAATATTGAAACTGGTATTCGTCAAATGTTGCATGAAGTACTTATTGGTGCTACACAGAAAGAATCACCATGCGGTATTGGCAAATCACCACAGTCAAGAGCTTTGTATGCAGCTGATATCATGCTTGAATGGGAAAATAACGATAATGAAGACGACAAATACATTCAACCCAAACTATTGGAAATCAATTTCTTACCGGATTGCAAACGAGCCTGTGAATATTATCCAGAGTTCTTTAATGACATCTTTAAATTACTATTTTTGGGTATAAACAATGAAAAAATGTTCAAACAAACAAAAATTTAAATAAATTCAATACGCATTCAGACCTTCATTGAAATGGTAAAACAGAAATCTTATTTTTAATTCTTGTATCAATCATTTTTATGCCGTATGCATCAATATGGAATACTCAGTGTTTTTAAAATCAGCTATAGGTCCGACGAAAGTTTTTCATATGTAAGTTCGAAAATCTAGGTTCTATGAAGGGACATTTGATGGGCCTGGCGGAATAATGAAACACAGAAAAAATCCGCGGGAAAATTCACTTATAGTATGGCGCTTAAGTTGCTTTTAAATCGACATAAATACCAAATACACTGAATAACAAAAATATTTTGCAAACATTTCATTTTAATTTTGCCTACATTCAAATGTAGAATCTTTGCCGTGTTGCCAAATATGAACCGTTGAAAATTATAATGACCTACGAAAAAAAATCAAACATGAATTACGTTTTTACTTTTCCGCACACCACGTGATGCGTAAAAGTATTGCGATTGGCCAAAATTTTGGGAACCCCAAAAATGAGTTTTCTATAAGTTTGGAACCCATAGGAATGCAGTGGAACTGTTTTTAGCTCATGTTGATGTGGGGCTGTGGCACGTTGTCCGCCGTCCGCCGTCCGCCGTCCGCCGTCCGCCGTCCGTTGTCCGGTGTCACGTTTTTTGTTACCACGATAGCTCAAAAACGACTCCACCGATCGATTTCAAATTTTCACCATTGTTTGGAAATTATTAGACTTAGATCCCATTAAATTTTGAGCAATATTGGTATAGCCGTTTTTGCGCACCATGCTCTCAAGTGAATATACGTTTTTTGCCCTAAAAATGCCATTTTTGAGCGAAATTACCACAATTAAGCCTACTGATTGTTTTTCGAGAGCCCATTTCACTTTCCTGGGCCAAACTATATTAGTTCTGAGATTCCTTAATACAATCATTCCATATTTGATGTGAAATTTCTCAAATTTGCAGCCAAAATAGACGAAATTCATAGAATTCGTACACGTACGCCATACGCAAAATTATTAATCAATTTGCGCTCAAATCCAATCTTTGACTCGTGGACCACTATCAAAAATGGTTTGGACTTCATAGCACTAAGATTCCATCCAATTTTGAGCAGTATTGTAGTAGTCGTTGAGGCGCATGACTGACTCAAGCGAATGTGGCTATTTTGCTTGAAAATTCAATTTAATATGGATAGTACCGCGAATATACGTACTAAATGTATTCCGCGGGTCCATTTGACTACCCTGGGACAAACTATAATGGTTTTGAGATTTAAAAATTGAATCATTCCATATTTGTGGTCATAAAATAGATTGGATTCAGAAAATAGGTGGAACCACCAATTTTTGACTCACTGCTCCGAACCCATATAAATTGCTTATTTTGTAGAAAAAATGGTCTAAATGAAATTTGAGGTCGATTGGATGACGTTTTCTTGTAATTTCACTATGTTTACTTTCACATTAAAACTAATTTTACAAAATCACTTGATGGTTAAAAGTGCGGAAAAGTAAGCCTTACGGATGTAAGCCCATTTATTTTTTTAGCTTCGAGTGTATTTTATTGGAAAATTATGTATTTGCAGCTTTATTTTACGCAATGTAAACTACAATTCTCAGTAACCTCAATGCCGTAAGATTTTGTTGCATACATAGCCTGGTTAATATTTGTTTGTGTTAATATTGGCTCCATTTTGAATAAGCATGTCAGCGATTTCCTTGTGCCCTAAATTTAGATTTGATTTTCATCATTATTTGTTTGATTGTTTGCGCTCTTTTCGAATTACCATTTCCAACAGCGAAAGCTAATGCCGTGGCCCCATCCTTTTTTGTATGATTTACATTTGCTCTATTTCGAATGAGCAAGTCAGCGATCTCTTTGTGCCCTAATTAGAGATTTATTTTACATTAATCTTCGTCTGATCGATTGTGAATTTTAAAAGTTACCATTATAAGCAGCCTCAATCAATGCCGTGCTCCCATTTTTGTATGCATGATTTACATTTGCCCCATTACGTATGAGCAAGTCGGCGATCTCTTTATGCCCTAAATAGAGATTTATTTTCATTATTCTTTGTTTAATTGATTGCGTATTTGTTAGGTTACCATGGTAAGCAGCCTCGATTAATGCAGTGCTCTCATTTTCATTTACATGATGAATATTTGCTCTATTTTGAATAAGCATCTGAACAATCTCCGTATGCCCTAAATAGAGAGTAGATTTTCAATATTTCCCTTTGAATTATCACACACTTTCTAAGTTACCATTTTTAGCAGCCAGAGTTAATGCCGTCTCCTCATTATTATTCGTATGGTTAACATTTGCACCTTTTTGAATGAGTAAATCTAAGATCTCCTTGTGGCCTAAATAGAAGATTTTACAGTCATTTTTCTACGTTTAGACGATTGCACACTCTCTAAGTTACCATTTTTCGCAGCCATTATTAATGCCGTGCTCACATATTCATCTTCAGAGTTGATGTTTGCACCATTTTCGATAAGCATCTTAACGATCACCTCATGCCCTGAATAAATATTGGGATTTAATTCTTCTACGTTCGATTGATTGTGCATTTTCCAATTTACCATTTTTAACGGCAACAGCTAATGCCGTGCTCCCATCTTTTTTTTCATAGTTTATGTTTGCCTTTTTTTGGATGAGCAAGTCGACGATCTCTTTGCGTCCTGAAAAGAAGTTTGATTTTCATTTTCTTCGTTGAAATGATTTGGCACTTTGTACTAAAAAGTTGCTAGGTTACCATTTTTAGCAGCCTCAATTAATGCCGTGTTCCCATTTCCATTTACATGGTCAATGTTTACCCCTCGTTGAATAAGCAAATCAACGATCTCTTTTTGCTCTAAATAAAGATTTGATTTTCAAGTCAGTTCGTTTAATTGAAATTGCACATATGCACTAGATTACCATTTTTAGCAGCCAGAGTAAATGCTGTCTCCTCATTATGATTTACATGGTTAACATTGGCTCCTTTTTGAGTAAGCATCTCAAGAACCTCTTTGTGTCCTAAATTACAATTAATTCTCGTTAAATTCTTTGTGCGATTCATAACTCTTCCGAAGCCCACGAGACTTAATTACACAGTTTTAAATTCAGAATTTAAATTGATAGCTCTATCGATAAAATTACATCAGCGAAAAACGGACGAAATTATTTTTTTCTTGTGGTCAATTTTATCTAATAGCGTTTTCTGTAAGTGAAATTGTCGAATTCCGGACAAAATTCCGGACAAAATTCATATAGCTCAATGCTATATGCTAAATGGGATAAAAAATTACCATTTTTTGCGGCCCAAATTATTGCCGTGTTCCCTTCTTCATCTGAATAATTAACATTTACTCCATTTTGAATAAGGAATTCAATAATCTCTTTGCAACCTGAATGAAAAAGAAGGTGTTTTTGATTTATCACCGTTTCATTTATCTGTTTGAATTATTGTGTTCTTAAGTTACCATTTTTTGCAGCCAGAATTAACACCGTTTTTCCAAGTTTGTCTTCATTGTTGAGATCCGCATTCATTTGAATAGATTCATCTAAAAATACAAGATAATTTCAGGTTAAATAAATACGGGCAACGAAAATGTAAAAATACATTGGACAAAAATGAATAAAAAACAAAAAAAAGATTTCAAAATCTTTTGAGGTGAAATTGAAAGGTCAATGTAACGTATATTGTGAAAATAACTAAAGTATACTGTTGCGTTAGGAAATGTATGTTGCCTTAATATGTGTTTTCACTTTTTTCGTTCAAAGTTTATATGCATGCTTACCAATTTTCCAAGATCCATCATTTGCCCTATAAAAGATTTTAAAGAGTAGTTAGTTAGTTGATAATAATTTTTTTCAAGTACGGGCGAGAATAAATGCTCTATTCAACATGACGGCAAAGTCAACACATCATGATGCACTGTAGACTGATTAGCGATTAGATGCAGCGTCGTGTATGCTGTGACAAAAATGAAGCAACCGAATTTGATCGTATGATGCACATCGACTATGAAAACTTTGAAATTCCATATATGTTGCCATTTGGAAATACGTAACCAGTAATTGATGTGCCGACCAGACACAGGATTAAACCGGCATAGTAATTGAACATAATTTTTGTTATTTAGTTTATAGTTTCAACTTACATTAGCTGAGGATACGATAGAGTTCTACCCAAAAATACAATTAGAAATACAATTTTGGTGATGGGCGCTTCCATAATTTTGATGAAAGTTTCCGGATTGATAGCACAAATACCTGAGAAGATTTAACTGTTTTTTAAATGTAAACTAGTCACACAATTGCTGTATGTTATGTTCTGTACAATGTGTACAATATTTGCCAAAATTGAACGAAACACTCATAACTAACTTACTTTTATTTGTTTATAAAACTTGTAAAAATTCTTTTTGGAACCTCTTTAAATTGGTCTTTCCTTTTCAAAGTTGTGTGAAAAATTAACATACAATGAGACACCACTGTCGTGTATATATAGCACTTGAAGTATGGTAGCCTCGAAAGTTATCGTATATTCCGACAATTTTGGAAGATTATGGTCAGAATAATTTAAACGGAAGCCCTTGCTTCTTCTCGAAGAGAGTTACAGGCCATGTTGTCAAGTCGTTTATTATATCGAAGAGTGCTAATCTGTTGATGTTTTGAACAAAATGCAAGGATGGATGTATGAAACAAAAACGAAATTAAAATAAATTAAATTATTATCACTCACAAAAAAATAAGAGAATGATTTTATTCCCATTAAAGACACCAAATGCGGTCCATTCCACCACGAAAAGAGAAAAAAAAAATCTTTTTTCTCCTTTTCTACATAAAAATCGGTAAAATATTAAAAATAAGTAGGCAATAGAACCTCAGAAGTATTGACAGATTGATGAAACAATATGAAGCATGAAACATTTGACTTATTATTGACTCCTGGATCCATACGTTCTTCAAAGAACAAATAGGCGCGCAGAAGCAGACGAATATAGATACAGTAGTGTATTTGTCACTCACATTGTCAATGTGCTGCTTAATGCAGTATATCATGAGGCAGAGTAACTGTCCACTCGACCGCTACCAGTGGGCAATGTAAAACAATGGCACACTGGTGGAATTCAAAAGGCTATTATTCTGTCGCTTTCATGCGCATGCTATATTGCTTTAAAATAATCCTAGTGTATTTGTTATGGCATGATATGAAGAGAATAAAAGGCGTATATAAGTTATGCGCGCCTGTTAATTAGAATTATTTGAAATCAATAAAACTAAATATTCGCATTAATTTCAAAGCCAATAGACAGCTCATAATGTTTATATTTTTGAATTCTCATGCTTTTTATGCTTCTGGGATTCTGTTACTCCTAATTTTCGATATTATTCCGATTTTTGTACAGAAAATGAGAAAAAGAGACTTTTCTCTCCTTTTTGTGGAATGGATCGTTTTTGGCGTCTTTTATGGGAATAAAAATATTCTCTTATTTTTTTGTGAGCAGAAACTGACAGCTCGTTTATGTTATCATTCAAATTGAAAGTCAATGCAGTGTAACAGTGTATTATTTAATTCTGTTGCAAATTCCATCAGGAACTATCATTGGAATGCGAGGAATTAGCATACTCTGAAAAATAAAATACATTAAACATAACTGTTTGTACAACTATAAATACAAAAAATTGATTTAATTTGGAACATTGGGACTTTTTCTTGTGATATCAATACATGAATATAGTATATCACTCTACTGCAATTGTAGCTAAACTCCTTCTATTACTCATTCTATTTTCGAATGTGAATGATACGAAAAAGTGTTTATGCATTGAGCTTCCTTCGACCTGATAGCAACAAGAATCCAATCTTCATTTCTTTTTGGTGGCTTCTAAAATATTTGCTCATTTTCAGGAAACATTATTACTGATAGAGTAATCATTCCTTGATATTATGAATTGCCCTTGAGATGAATTTCATATTAAAACACTTTTTATTTGAATAGCAATCGTGCAATTCAAATGTTTTTTTTTTTATTTAGAAATTATCAAATTTTATGTACAATTGTTGAGTTGGGAGTAGCCAATACCACGTAAAACTTGATTCATTGTTGTTAGCAACGGATGTTTTCCACATCCACAGCTTCCACTAATGTCATCAAAGTCGAGTGTTGAAATCATGCCACCTCCAAGTTTTAAACTGCGTATATATTCTGCCTTGATGCGAATATTTTCAATATCATCGTAGGACACCCATTGATTATCGTGGAATGCAAAAGTTCCAACACGTGGATCACGTACCACCGTCCATCCATGGTATTTCGTTCTCTCACAAATCTCATAGAACGACAATATTCCACCTTGTCGAGTGTATTGTCCAGGTGCTCCCGGGCCAATTGATGGTGCATTGAGACCATTATTATAAACATTTGCAAGAGTAAATGACTGTCCATAGCTCGATACTCCCAAAACAAGTTTTTTGGCGGGTGTACCGCTTTGAATCCAGTACTTTACCGCGAAATCCGAGTTAAGATTGTCAGGATAATAATAGTTTGAATAGAGTGGAGCACCATTGCCTGTTCGATGATCATAATATCCACGAAAACCGTATGCCATTAGGTTTATCCAATCAAGATATTGAGCTAATTTTGGAATATTGTAAGCGGCATCAATAACTCTTTTGTTTGCAGACACAGCAGCCGACAATAGCAAACCGTGGGGCTTGAATGCTATCGATAACTCCTTAACAAGTTGAGCAAATCCTTCCTTCTCTTGGAATCGGGCCGGTTCACAGTTACCTTGCCAGCATGCGGGATACTGAGGAACAAGTGATTAAAAAAACCATTTTTATCACGACTTCTATGGACATGTTTTAGTTAAATTGCCACAAATTTACCTCCAAATCAAGATCTAGTCCATCAAAGTTGTGCATTTTGACAAATTGAATTGCGTTTCCAATGAAGATGTGTCGAAAATATTCATTCAAAAGAAGACCACTGTATTTGCTGCCAAATGAATCGCTCCATCCACCAATCGAAATCAACACCTTAATCCCTCTCTGTCGGTAGGCTGTAACACGTTCATAGAACTTGCTGTGATAATCTGCCCATTGATCATACATTTTAACTGTTGACGTTGGTACGTCTAATGTAGCAAATGAATATATTATATGTGTACACAGATTTCCATCAATATTCTCTGGCAAGTAATTTCCTTTTCCCTGTCGGTATCCTGCCCAGTTGCTGAAACACCGTACAAAATATATAAGATAAAATTATTTGTTAACCTAATGAAATATTGTTCGATTCGATTTTACTTGAAATAGCACACCACTTTGAAGCTGTTGCCATTTGGCACAGCTTGAATATTTGGTCCAATTGGCCCAACAGGTCTAGTTGTTGGGGGATATGGAATATTCGGTTTACTCGGTCCATACGGACAATTCGCTCTATATGGCCAATCACAAGCCGAAATATTGTTATTCCAGTGTAATCCAGGTCCACACGACTGTACAATCGGATTACCTTGGTCACATTGAATATATTTATTGCAATCTCTCGGGTAGTATGCGTATTTACCAGTACATCTTGTTGCAATTATACATTGGACACTATAAAGTAACGATATAGCTAATAAATAACCGACGACAAATTTCATCGTTAAATGCGCAAACTTCCCGACAAATGAATGAAATTAATTTGAGGTTGCTAACTGCGGATGTTGTCTAAACTCTTGCCACTATTTATACAGTTTGAAAAATCCAAAATTTGTAATTGTCTCATTAGACATTTTTTAATAAAGTGCTCCATCGGAATGGAATGTCAGTAATTACTTACAATTTGTTATTTATAAACAGGGGGATCAAGTCACTTGATTCAAGTGGTCGTGTCTTATACATTGTATTGAACGCCATAATGGCACTTCAAAGATTTTTTGCCAAGATTCTTTTAATTTTTAGACAAAAGGTGCTACTTCTAATGAAATATCCAAGCATGTTTTTATCGAACTGTAATAAACACACACTTGTGAGCGTGAAACCGATGGTGAGCTGCCGTTTCTCGATTTGAGAATACAACGAGCTGAAAATGGACTAATAGCATTTGACATATATCGAAAGAACACCACCACCAATAGATATATTCCTATTGAATCCAATCATCATCACTCACACAAACTCGCCGCTTTCAACTCTATGATACACCGACTCATTAATGTTCCACTCACACAAGAAAAGTTCGATTTGGAGAAATCGAAAATACTTGAGATAGCCGATATTAATGGATACAGTGACAACATCATCGATCGCTTAATACACAAACACCGGCGCAAAAAACAATTGAGAGAATGCACTGTTTTGTGTGAGGAAAAGAATGAAATCACTTGGTGCGCGTTCACCTACGAACGTATTCAAAGGTGAAAACATCCGACTTGCACCGAAGAGCCACTCAAAATTAAAGTCTTTGCTCAACGGCACCAAAGACAAATGCAGCTCATTTGACAAACCCGTCTACATCGCTACTTGTGCTACTGATGACTGTAATGCTGTCTACGTAGGGCAAACACAACGCAGCATTAAAGTGCGTGCAAAAGAGCACCTTTCGTACATCGAAAAAATCGTTCCAAAAAGTGGCATCGCGAAACACATACTATCAAACGAACACTTCTTAAACACCGATTCCTTCAAATTGATTGAAAACGAATCTAATCCGAATAGATTGAATGTATTAGAATCAATGCATATTTATACAAAAATGTAAACAAAGACATTGGCCCTCAATAATCTAGCTTATTCTCTTGTCTCAATACAAAGTAAATTTCTCTTCGTCTAATTATACATGCTCAAATTATCACTGCATTGTTTTACATCCCTTTTTATGCCGATGTTCCCGCTTGTGCGTCTATCGATATTTGCATTTTAGTTGAAATTGTTCTTGCAACTGATGATGGTGTCATGAGACACTGAAACAATTGTTTTGCAATTAAATCTATTTTTATTAATTTAAGTGACTATAAGGTGTTTATTTCAATTAAAAGCATATATAACGATACAGGTATATTTAAACATTTTTGGGAAATTCACACATTGAAAATGTTTTTTGAATAGTTCAGAAGAGTTTTTTATTCTGTTTGAGATGAACCGATGAAAATATCTAAGATCATCGAAAAAATGAGGAAAAAAGTGTATTAAAAATTACGTTTTTTTAGCTATGAATGCATTTTCTGGGAAATTGGTAAGAGATACATTTTGTATCGCTCATCATTTTCCCAGAAAATGCATTCGCAGCTAAAAACATTATATATGTTCCAATTTTATTACTATAATTTCTCGAATGTTATATACGAAAGATTATAATTTTTCTCGGTGGTTCAATTGTTATCTAGATGATACTCGTTGTTCAAATGCTTTGTTCCTGAATGTCTCGAATTTTATTACTTATGTTAGATTCTCCAACACCTCGTAAAACTTGATTGATGGTTGTGAGTAAAGGATAATTGCCATATCCACAGATTCCGCTAAAGTCATCAAAATCTAGTGCCCAAATCATGCCACCGCCAAGGTTCGAATTATGCACATATTCCGACTTAACGCGAACATTTTCAACATCATCGAAAGACACCCATTGATTGTTGCGAAAAGCGTATGGTCCAATTCGATTTTGTGGATCACGTATAACATTCCATCCGTTGTTCTTTATTTTATCACAAATTTCATAGTACGATAGGATTCCACCCTGTTTAGTGAATTGTCCAGCTTCTCCCGGGCCATTCGATGGTGCGTTGAAACCATTATTTTGAGCGTTAGCAAGAGTGAATGATTGTCCGTAGGTTGGCATACCCACAACCAGTTTCTTGGAAGGTAAACCGCCTTGAATCCAGTATTTGACAGCGAAATCACAGTTAAGATTGTCTGACTTATCATTTGAATAAAGAGGAGCAACATGACCAGTTCGACCATCAAAATGTCCATGGAAGTCGTATGTCATCAAATTAATCCAGTCGAGGTATTGAGCCAATTTTGGAATATCATAAGCCGCATCGATGACTTTCTTGCTAGCAGACACAGCGGCAGACAATAGCAAACCATGTGGCTTGAATGCTTCTGATAACTCCTTAACAAGTTGAGCAAATCCTTCTTTCTCTTGTGCTCGAGATGGTTCACAGTTTCCTTGCCAGCATGCAGGATACTGTAAAACAGATATAAAAGATATTTTTAATAATTCGATTAGTTTGCAGAACGTGCAAAACAGAATGAATTGAATTTACTTCTAAGTCAAGGTCTAGTCCATCAAAGTTGTGCTTCTCGATAAATGCAATAGCGTTTGTGATGAAGTTGCGTCTGGCATTTTGATCCAATAGAAGACGACCATATTTACTTCCTTGTGAATCGTTCCATCCTCCGATTGCGATCAACACTTTGATTCCTCTCTTGCGATAAGCTGTAACGCGCTCATAGAACTTGTTGTCGATATCAGCCCAAGGATCATGCGTTTTAATTGTTAGACTCGCATCGTCTAACACAGTAAAAGCATAAATGATGTGTGTACATAAATTTGCATCAATATTCTCTGGCATGAATTTGCCTCTATCTTGTCGATACCATGCCCAGTTGCTAAAACACCATCAAATGATAAGATAAAACGAATACCCAATAGCAAAACCACTAAGAATACATTTAAGTTTACTATTACATTAATGCATGTATTTTACCTAAAATAGCACACCACTTTAAATTCCCCATCAAGTGGTTCCATAGGAGTTCCATGTGCCTTCACACAATTGAAAATACAAAATAAGAGTGATATTCTAAACAAACAACCAGTAAAAACCTTCATCTTAAAATATATTCAGTCTACCAGAAAAATATTTAACACTGAATCTTAAACACTGCGCAGCTATGAATGTTGCTTAAAAACCAACGATTATTTATACGATTTCATCAACTCAAAAAAAATTTTTTACTCGATATTTTTTATTGAAACGAACTGCAATTTTATCTAAAGGAATGTCAATGATTATTTTCATATACAGTAGATTCTCAGATAAGTATAGCTTTATTTCATTCTGCCACATTACAGCTGAGTGCAGTTCACCCCATGTGATTTATTATTGCCAGTTTGAGAATATTAATCATTTAGCTTAATTCCTAGAAATAAATGTCGATTTGTTGTTCTATTCGGCAAAAATCTATTTTATTTTAGCACCCTTCAGAGTTGATATCATTTTTAATATTGGATTGGTACTCCAATTTTCGAATGGAAATATACATGGAAGATTTTTGTGTTCATTTGTACAAAATTTAAAAACAAAATTTTTTCGATAAGAAGTCATAAACAAATGCTTATATTTCAATTGAATTACGATCGAACTGTGCTGTCCCTTGAACGACATGAACAAATGCAATGGTGTTTCAGAGGATCCTTTAAAATAATTTCTTACCTTCTTTGTGACGATTCCTATCCAACCTTCAGATTAATTTATGATTTTTTCAATCTGAATGACAAAAATAAACCATGTTTTTTTCGATTGACATTTGCTATCGCTCTGCAGAATTGTTGACAATTGACGCTCAAATTCAATACTTAGCTGTCATCGGACCTGTAAGCGAGTGGAGCACGCTCTTTCGCGCTTGAATTCTAGTTTTCATTCCTATTTGATTTTTGCTGCGCATTTTCATCATTGTGAAACTAAATAAATCGAATAAAATGTCGAGAAAACGTGGAGTTAATATACTGAACGAGAGTTTACAAGAAAAATATACTTTCATAAAAAGAACAAAAACCGATAGTGATGTCCAATGCGATATTTGCAACGCCGAATTCAATATTTCTCATGGTGGTAAATCGGACATTGAATCGCATTTGAAGTCAGCTCGTCACAACAAATCATTAAATGCAGCATCTAGCAGTCAACCAGTTACGAATTTTTAAGTCTTCTACATTGAGCAAATCAGATCTACAAATTGCTGCATGCGAAGGTGTCTGGGCATATCACGTAATAAATTCCAATCACAGTGAATTATTTGACCAATTTTCATACTTGAAAAAATATGATACTGATGACAAGATTCAATTGTGAGAAGAAAATGATGTTGCCATTGATCGACGTTGGGTAGAATGCTTCAAACACTTCGCTAAAACCATGTTTTATTTGTGGAACTACTACACCAGTCATTAAATGATATAAATAAGTAAAAAAACTTCTTATTCTGGTGTAAAATTGTGAATACAGAGTCCCAATTTGACAATTTTACACCAGAATAAGAAGTTTTTTTACTTATTTATATCACTTCGCTAAACATAATATTCTTTTGTTCACTATATTCACTTGTTAAAAATCGTCGCATACATTCTCTTTCTACCAGGCACATCGGCTTAAATAAAATACTAATAAAAGAACAAATTATGTGAGTTTTTTTGTTTTCTCAATGTGTACCGAAATTTTTTCATTCTGTACCGGAATTTCGTCAAAAAAAGGTGGTCACCTAAAGTGTACTCTATAATACTATAGTATTATTGTCTATTCAAGAGCTACGAATATATCCCTTCGACCATTCCTCATAAAACTGTAGAGGATTGAATATAGCAAAAATGCCAATTTCAGTCAACTTTAGCGTTAGCCCGTGTCAAAACGAGTAGAGAAAATGATACGGGTCTCTCGGCAAACTGTAGTTTTTGAGTTGGTGAGCAAATCCTCCAAATATATCAATTTTCAAACTTCACATCTTGTGGGGCAAAAACCACTTTGAAAAAGTGTCCGGACAATTTTGTGACGGCCAAAGTGGCCTTTTCTCAAATTTGGCTCCAAATTACTATTATTTCTTCAATTAAAATGAATCAAAATAGTTCAAAACTGTTCCATTTTCAATTATGTAGAGAAAAGTTTATGAAAAAATATGACTTTTTATGAATTTCATAAAAAAATGGGGTGTCCGGACAATTTTGTTAGCCACTGTATACATATATGAAATAAAAAACCTCTAAACGAGTTAAAAATCGAGTGACAAAAGCAAAATGCAAAACACAAAATTGTTGATATGAAATTTGTGCCGAAAAAAAAAGTTATTTGAATTTTGTAGACAATTTTTCAGTGCATAAGTGCGTTCGGTGCGTTTTGTGGGATATATGCGATATGGCTTATTTTAGACCAGGATTAGGGCCAATAACCCTGAAAGTATGAATCAAAAGTCTTGGGCCATTTTCGAGCAAATGGCCAAAAAGTGGAGAAAAAATGGTCAAAAAGTGGCCGTTTTTCAGTTTTTTGCCAAGAATGGCCTACCAACTTGAAAATTTAAATAAATTATTAATTTTCAAATGGGTGTCAATTGGAAGCTCATCTCAATACCTTTCCAACGATATGTGTATATCTGAGAAATGTCAAGTGGTTCGGCCACAGTGGCTGTGGCCGTGGTGGTCACTTTTTGGCCTTTAGAGGCCGGCCACGGCCAAGATGGCGGCTAAATCAAAAACTTCCAGAACAAGAGTTGCTTAGTTTTTCATGTACTACAATCCCTGAAAGTTTGAATAAAATCGGGAGATGGTACGAACATACATACATACATACATACAAACATGCGCGAGGGGTGTTATTGGATTTGTATTAACGCGTAGAATCATAAAATATCAGTCTCACAAATATTGAATCTATTTTTACCTGGGTTATGGCCGAAAAACTGAAAATTAGCCGAAATTTTTCCACCACGATATCTCCACTTGTGGTTGGTAAAATTTCGAGTGTGTATACTTTTTTTGCACTAATTTTCAAAGACCTTTCAGATGGTATATGACACAAATCGCTCGGACTCATAGATACAAAGTTCGAAACTTGTTGTATATATACTGAGTAGACCTTTCGCACTAGAGGTGCTTTCGTCACTCGTGTGGACTGCCGTCCACTGTGATATGTAGGTACGTACCTACAATTATTTTATTTATGCACACAAATAAATTTAGCGGGAAATGTTATAGGAATTTCCTTTGGTATTCGCATTCACAGGAATTCAGTGAATTCTATTCATCGCAGTAATAATTTAAATGTGCTTGCGATATGTAAAAATGTACGGTTTTCGTAAAAGGGTCAAGTTCGTGTTTCATGGTTGAATATCATTTCTCTATGTTTGAAAAACAGGTTTATTGATCAATTTGAAAAACAGTTTTCACTGAAATCTTAGATTTTTTTACAGAATTTGTAAATTCCACCGACCATTTTCTCATTTTTGTTTGCCATTTTGTATTTAATCCATTGGAAAATAGTGAATCGCGTCGCTTGAATGCTTCCAACAGCTCTTTAATCAGATGAACATATCCTTCTTCCTCTTCTTGTGATTGCCAGTATGCAGGATTCTGTGAAACCAATAGAATAAATGTTTTTGGTAACCTTTCAATTAGTTTACGTTAAGATGAATTGGATTTACCTCAGAACCAAGACCTCTTCCATCAATGTTATAATTTTCAATTGATTTAATGATGTTTTTTATGCAACTGCGATTCGTATCTAACAGAGATGTAGCATTTGATTCGCTATAATTCTCAACTGATGAAGTACTATTCAGATTTGCTGTTATATTTGATTCATCTTGTTTCTTTGGTTCATTGGGATCCTTTCGACAGTTTGGGGGTGATTCGCTAGGTATTTCCTTGCAGTTTGCGTTTTGTGGCCAATCACAAGTCCAAATATTGTTATTCCAATGTGTGCCAAGTGGACATGACATCATTACTGCATGTCCATGAACACACATGTAAAATTTGGTACAATCACTGGGATTCGGTAGAAATTGAACTGAGCATGTGGTCACTTCTGCTTTGCAATATAAACTTGAAAAGAGAAATGATACTGCGAAAAAATAACAGATGGAAGTTATCATATTTAAATACGAAAACTTTCTAAAAAATCACAAAAATTAGAGTCCAAACGTAGTCAGGCAAATAATATTTAATCTTAGATGATTTTTTGCTCAATTTTCGACTTGCCACGATAATTGTAGGCAATTTTCCGATTGAATGTACCTTTACCAGAAATTAATATCTGCAATTGTGAGCCAATTTCTACTTCTAATACTTGCAAAAGTGAGCCAATTTCTAATATTCGTTCGTTTAATATATGGCAATAAAAAATAACATTTGCGTAAAACTGTTTGTTGATGCATATTTCAATTACAGCAAAGGCATTTTTATATGCAAAAGCAACCTCTATTCATGCGACATTTTCTTTAAACCGTACACATTACGTTCTACGATCACATTAATTAACAGAAATTGATGTTTTGTATTTTTCTACCAAGTAAACATACCAACCTGGCGGATTTTTTTTTTTCCGTCATTGTGAACAATTTCGCCATACATCACTTTTGGACCCGACCGAAGGGGTCCCCCCTCTGCCGAGGGGGGAATTTGTTTTTCACTAGAATTAATATTTTTTCATATCCTATCGGTTTATAATAATGGTCCTTGAACATTATTCCATTAGGTTGGTATGTTTACTTGTAAGAAATGTTTCTTTTCTATAAGTTCGCATTGATCAAAATATACTTCGATTCGAAATTTAAAAAAAAAACGTACACAGAAAAAATCCTACGTTCAAATGTGCATGTATTTGTACGTACTCCGTTCAAATTTGGATTTGTACTAGATGCGTACAAATACATGCAAAGTTGAACGCGCCAGTGCAAAGACACATACTTTCTAATTGAACTGTCATTGGTTAATATATGTGAGTTTTTGCACTGGCGCGTTCAACTTGGCATGTATTTGTGCGCATCTTGTACAAATCCAAATTTGTACGGAGTACGTACAAATACATGTACACTTGAACGTAGAATTTTGTCTGTGTATGACGTATTCAGTTGTTCAAACTTTAAATCGTCTTAATTTGAGTAAATGTATTTGTTGTCATAGTTGCAGCTAATATTTAGTATTTTACATGTCTTTTTGCATTTTTCTGCAAGTAAATAACCGATTTATCATACGTTTACTGATGTTCTTGCAGCAGTATATATTTTGTCTAAATTTTATATTTGGATGGATTGGATTGTTCATTAGATTGGGTCAACACGCTGTGTATATCAATTCGAAAGGAGTTTATGAAATTCCAAATCCTAGAAAAGGATAATCGTCGCATACTTTTGATTAATTCATTTTAAAACTCTTTATGTTGATCTTGAAAATGAATTGTAATCGGCGAATAAACAAAAGTTTTGCCACTTATTCTATTTTTACATTTTCATTGGGTGACACCCAATAGTCACTAAACATTAATCATCTATGACACTACTTCAAAGACGTTTTCATGTAATCGATTTTTGTTATAAAGTAATGTTCTATTTTTAGAAATAAATGAGATCCAATTATACTTCGAATAGAAATATTGATAGCCGACTTATTTGGTCATTGGTAAAATTGGACTGCATGTTTTTTCCTAAAAGAAATAGTAAACAAAATGTCATATCTCAAGTGTATTTCGGATAACTCAGTAAAAGCATGTAATATACGATCAAATCCTGAAACGTATTTTGTATGAAAAAAAACTTGATGGTTGAGATTCCATGATTACTAGTGGATTTAATTCAACGCTTTATTCAAATTGTTTGTATTATTTTTTGAAGTTTTACATTTTATGTGCAGTTTTGTGTTTTTGATCCGCCAACCCCACGTAAGACTTGATTGATGGTTGTGAGCAGTGGATATTTGCCACATCCACAGCTTCCGCTGAAGTCATCAAAATCAAGTGCCCAAATCATGCCACCACCAAGTTTCGAATTACGCACATATTCCGACTTAGCGTGGATATTTTCAACATCATCGAAAGATACCCATTGATTGTTGCGATAAGCGTAAGGTCCGATTTGATTTTGTGGATCACGTACAATAGTCCATCCGTTGTTCTTCGTTTTATCGCAAATCTCATAGTATGACAGCATTCCACCCTGTTTAGTGAATTGTCCAGCTTCTCCCGGGCCATTCGATGGTGCGTTGAAACCATTATTTTGAGCGTTAGCAAGAGTGAATGATTGTCCGTAGGTTGGCATACCCACAACCAGTTTCTTGGCAGGTGCACCACCTTGAATCCAGTGATTAACCGCGTAATCAACGTTGAAGTTGTCTGACTTATCCTCTGAACGAAGCGGTGCATTGTGACCAGTTCGACCATCAAAATGTCCATGGAAGTCGTATGTCATCAAATTAATCCAGTCGAGGTATTGAGCCAATTTTGGAATATCATAAGCCGCATCGATGACTTTCTTGCTAGCAGACACAGCGGCAGACAATAGCAAACCATGTGGCTTGAATGCTTCTGATAACTCCTTAACAAGTTGAGCAAATCCTTCTTTCTCTTGTGCTCGAGATGGTTCACAGTTTCCTTGCCAGCATGCAGGATACTGTAAAACAGATATAAAAGATATTTTTAATAATTCGATTAGTTTGCAGAACGTGCAAAACAGAATGAATTGAATTTACTTCTAAGTCAAGGTCTAGTCCATCAAAGTTGTGCTTCTCGATAAATGCAATAGCGTTTGTGATGAAGTTGCGTCTGGCATTTTGATCCAATAGAAGACGACCATATTTACTTCCTTGTGAATCGTTCCATCCTCCGATTGCGATCAACACTTTGATTCCTTTCTTGCGATAAGCTGTAACGCGCTCATAGAACTTGTTGTCGATATCAGCCCAAGGATCATGCGTTTTAATTGTTAGACTCGCATCGTCTAACACAGTAAAAGCATAAATGATGTGTGTACATAAATTTGCATCAATATCCTCTGGCATGAATTTTCCTTTATCTTGTCGGTACCATGCCCAGTTGCTGAAATATAATGAAAAGATTTACAATCAAATGTTTCAATATACCTTTCGAATGAAAGTGCGTTGCATTTGAGGGGCGATATGACAAAATTATTAACATAATAAAATAGTAAAAATTAATCCTTATCGTAACTTTAGTTGTAACTTTCACATTTTATGTTTTGTTCTATAAATTTTGAATGAAAAATTAAATCAAACTTACCTGAAATAGCACACCACTTTGTATTCTCCATCATCTGGTAAAGCAATAGCATTTGATTCACTATTGATTCCAAGCGAAGGGGTTTTATTTAGATTTGTTGGCTCTTCTGGTGTATTTGGCACATTTGGTGTGTCTATCTTATTGACTGCAATTGGTTTATTCGATTCATTTTGTATTTTTGGTTCATTCGGTGTTTGTGATTCATTTGGAACGTTTACACTGCTTGGTGCTGGTTTGCTTGGAGTTTTCTGGCAGTTTGCGTTTTCTGGCCAATCACAAGTCTTGATGCCGTTGTTCCAATGTGTGCCAGGTGGACATGGAATCTCAATCGGATCACCATTATTACACATGTAAAATTTGCTACAATCCCCGGGATATGGTGAGAATTGATCAGAGCATTTGGCCACTCCAGCTTCACATTGCAAACTTGAAAAGAGAAATGATACTGCAAACAGATAACCGCCAAACACTATCATCTTTAAATACTGGAACTGTCCAACAAAATTATTGAAATTGGATTTGAAATTGATTTGATTTTCGATTATTTTTTGCACGATTTAAGCTTCCCTGAAAACTGTATTCACTTGAGGGAAATTTTCCGATCAAGTGTACCTTTACCAGAAAGAAATATCAACAATTGCTTGCATCCACAGATGATACTTGCAAAAGTGAGCCAATTTTATAATTCTCTAGTGTTTAAGTATGCTAATAAAGAAACACCTGTGTGAAAAACGGTTTGAAGTAAACTACAGTTTTAATTTGGTGTACAAACGTAAACAGAAGAGTACAAGGGCATTTTATGTACACGAGTGACATCTATTAATGCCAAGTCTATTACCATATTACATCTATGCGTAAATATTAATTCATTGTTTTAGCAAAAATAGATTTAGTTGAATAAAAAATCAATTTAAATCGAAGAAGAATTGTTCCAAATTATTGAACAATCTCGTAATGAACACAGATGATGTATTTAAAGGCAGAAAATTGATTTTAAATTTTTTTTATTATTTGAAATTTAGTTGAAGATTCACATAACTGCAGCTGAATAGGAATTTTTCTTAACAACTCGAGTGTAATATAGGAACTGAACCGAAAATCAAAGTTTCTTAAAATTTTTATAATATTCCTTTTGAACTATAATCTCATGCACACATTTATGAAATAAGACGTAAGAAGTGTTGGGATTAAAGTCGAATGCACAAGTGCACATTTATTGAGAGTCGTGAAAATGATACGACGAGAGAAAAAATGGAACCGATAACCGATGGAACCGATAACCGATGGAACCGATAACCGATAGACGGTCATAAAAATTAGGGATTCACAAAATATGTGCATATGTAAAAATTGACCGTATGTTGAAGTGCAAAAGATGTGCATCTGCATTTAGCTAAAGAAATTAAATAAATTTGGTTAAAAATTGAGAAGGCATTGAACGATAAAATGCTGCTATGAACTGCATGCCGATATTTCTACAGTAATATATCATTCCATATAATATTATATATGAATATTCCACATTAGTGAAAAGACGTGATCTCACAAAATTCCCCGATTTGAAGGATTTTTTGTGATAATGTATCGAGTGAATCGATGAAAATCACTGGATTATTTATTCATATTCGGTAAACATATGATAGCAGCTCTTAAAATGACACATTTTTGCACAATTACCAAAATATCACACATGAATTGTAGAGGGCACTTTTTTCGAAATAAGGTACCTTTTTGTATCATTAAATTATTCGTTTTATTGACGTACTTATTGCAATGTATATTTTGTCTAAATTTGGTATTTGAATTTATCGAAAACAAATGTTCAAACTTACGTCAATCGAGTGTTTTTTTCATTTATGAACATTCCATATGGGTCAAAACGATATTGTGACCTTCTTCAAAATGAATCGCTGAACAGAGGAAATTTGAATGACAAGATCAAAGTCACTATCTCAAATTATCATGAACAATTCATTATTTATTTTTTTGTAGAATAAAAGTTCGGAAAACCTAGAGAGATAGTTGAAAGGCAATTTATGATACTTTTTTTAAAAATATAACAGATTCATTTTTTATTTCAAAGGTGGTTCACAAAGATAATGTGAATTACACGTCAAAAGAAACATTTTTTTGAATATCAGATGTCTTCTGTTGAACATCTCAAATGTTATGTGCAGTTTCTAGTTTTTGGTCCTCCAACATCACGTAAAGCTTGATTCATTGTTGTCAGCAGCGGGTATTTACTACATCCACAGGTTCCGCTAAAGTCATCAAAATCGAGTGTCCAAATCATGCCACCTCCAAGATTCTTATCTTTAATAACTTTTGATTTAGCATTAAAACTGTCGACATCATCGAAAGATACCCATTGATTGTCGCGATAAGCGTATGGTCCAATTTGATTTTTATCGCGAACAACATTCCAACCGTTGTTTTTCGTTTTGTCGCAAATCTCATAGTAAGACAACGTTCCAGGTGCATTTGTGTATTGTCCAGCTTGTCCTGGACCACTTGATGGTGCGTTGTAGCCATTATTTTGTGCATTTGCGAGTGTAAATGATTGTCCGTAGGTTGGCATGCCCATAACAAGTTTCTTGGGAGGTGCACCGCCTTGAATCCAATGATCAACCGCCGATTCAACATTGAAAATGTCAGATTTATCATCTGAACGAATCGGAGCATTATGACCAGTTTTACCATCAAAATGCCCATGAAAATCATATGTCATTAAGTTGATCCAATCGAGGTGTTTGCCCAATTTCGGTATGTCATATGCGGCATCGACGACTTTGTTGTTTGCAGATACAGCAGCAGACAATAATAAACCGTTTGGCTTGAATGCTTCTGACAGTTCCTTGACAAGGTCAGCAAAGCCCTCTTTCTCTTGTGCTCGGGATGGTTCACAGTTCCCTTGCCAGCATGCTGGATACTGTAAAACATATTTTGATACATATTTATTGATATTTTTGTTTCATTTTTAATTCGCTAGTAATCGAATGAAATGCAATAGATTTACCTCTAAATCAAGATCTAGTCCATCAAAGTTATGTTTTTTTATAAATTCGATGGCACTTTTGATAAATTTGGATCGCGCATTTGAGTCGGGAAGAAGGCGACCATATTTACTTCCTTGTGAATCGCCCCATCCACCAATCGCAATCAATACCTTGACTCCTTTCTTTCGATAAGCTGTAACGCGCTCATAGAACTTGTTGTCGATATCAGCCCAAGGATCGTGCGTTTTAATTGTTAGACTTGCATCGTCCAACACAGCAAACGCATAAATGATGTGTGTACATAAATTTGCATCAATATCCTCTGGCATGAATTTTCCTTTATCTTGTCGGTACCATGCCCAATTACTGAAATCCAATAAAAAAAAAATGTTTGTTTGATGGCTAAACTGAAATCTTTGAACTAATTTGACTAAATTTGCTTTGTTTTAGTAAATCAATAATGATTCATTACTTGGACCAATTTTACCTGAAATAGCACACAACTTTGTATTTTCCATCATCGGATGCAGGTGGTGAATGTATTTCATTACTGATTCCTGTCGTTGGAGAATTATTATTTAGTGTATTTGCTTCTTTTGGTGTATTTGCCGTATCTTGAGGGTTTGGTGTGTTTGGTGCGTTCAGTGCATTTGGGGAATCTGGTTTGCTGGGACCGTTTTTTTTATTTGAGCCACGCTGGCATTTGGCGTTTTCCGGCCAATCACAGCCCAAGTCCTTACTATTCCATTCTAAGCCATTAAAACAGCTCATCAATATTAGTTCGCCATGATTACACATGTAATATTTGCTGCAATCTTCAGGATGCGGTTGGTATAGAGTAGAGCATGTGGTTGACTAATAACATTGGAAAAATATGAATTAATAATTCAAATATAAGATCACATTATATTAATACCTGCTCTACAGATTCGCAATAAAGACAATATAGGAAAAGCGATATCACGAAGGAATAACCACGAACAGTTATCATCTTTGAATATGTGAAGTTCCCGGAAAATATCACAAATCGAAAAGGAACGTTGTCCAACTACGACTAAAGATTATAATCAGGCAACTATTTATACGATTTCAACACCACAAAAGAATTTATTGCCCAAAAAATCCAATAATATGTAAATTTATCGAACTATTTGCATACACAGATGATGCCCAAAAAATGTATTTGATTAAGTCTTCCAAGGAGTTACATATTGCAAAATGTAATTCTCAATTCTTTTATCATTGGCCTGAACTTGTATTTCTATACATCGAAAACATTTAAATCTCGTTTTCCGAGCGCAGGGGTGCCAGGGCCCCACCTCTGAGCTGACATCACCCCTCAAGAATTACTCGAATGTGTTTCGGGACCGGGTTTACACTAAATAGAATGGCCTTTTCAAATTACCCCTCTTGAAATTCTCGGCATAGCCCCTAAATTCTCAGAATGTATGGCGTTATATGATGGCTATTTCGAGTTTACCGTACCTATCGTACTCATTCGTATTGCAATTAAGGATATGTTGTGATACCGTCTGCAATGAGTATTTTAGCCTTAATTTCACAAATTTAAATTTGTGGAAAAGAATTTTTAAAAGTTTATATGAACATGTTTTTGTGAATAAACTCCAATTATATATATATAATTGGTAGTAAAAGCCTATTCAAATTCACATGGAATATGCGTTAAAACCACGTGCAAAATTATTTTGTCAGAATATGTAAAGTTTATTAGAATTCACAAATTCTGGTCTTTTTCACATATTCAAATTATTGTATAATTTTTTGACTTATAACAAACTTCATTGAAGTTTCAAATCAGATGAAAAGAATATTTGTTTTATTGCAAAAACAATAGTTTCAACAGTTATAGTAGATTCATTGGTTTGTTGGATCAAACCGGGAGGTCCTAAGAACAGTATCGAGGTCAAGTTGGAATAAAAAACAGTCCAAAAAGTACGAAGCTCACGTTGATTTTCTCTATAACTATTATCATTGGTTATTTTTTGTTATTCAAGTGTGCTGCCGATTATTGTCCACATAATCAGTATAAGTAGTTAGTCGAATCCTTTTTAAGAATTTCATTTGATCGATGAAATCAATCAGCGTTAAACCCAGTTAAAATTGATTTCACTCAGCAATACCAGTGCATTAACTATGCCTTAAAAATGCTGAAATTCAAATGAGAGCCGTCAAATGGTAAGCTTTTCTATTGATGGATGCTTGTTGATAAAATGCACCAAATGAGACACCCTGGCAACTCGTCTAAACGAAAAAAATTTAAATTGCTTCCATCACATTTCTAGTGATTAGGGCTGTGTGATTACTTTTTAAGTGAAAAAAAAAGATTCCACCAACTACGAGCAGCTAGAAATGGATTCAACCATTTGTCATTTACCCAATCGAAAAAAACCCAAAATGCTAGACTGATTGAAATCATCCTGAAATTCTAGTAAAAGATGAATAAAATATTTTCATTTGTTTTTTTTGTTCATGTGATTACTCACTTTATTATTTCAGTGACGATTGAACATATAACTCACACAATTGAAATGAATTTCACATTAAAATACTTGGTATTTAAATTGTAATTGATATCAGCTATTGATTAAAGTGTATGTGATTCAAATCGTATTAATTCATTGTGTTTTCTTGCACTCTCCTTCACTCTCTCCAAAAATATCATTTTTCTATCGGAAGGATGTTTTCAGTGTTTCCATTATGTTGTCTATTAATCATTTTAAGTATAATAAAACTAGATGTAATTTGTTATTGAAATAAAATATGTGTGTTTGTTTCGTGTTTTTGGTGGTAATTTTTATTTTTATTTTTTTTAAATATTTTGCACGATTAATTAATATTAACTTTTTATTATCATGCCAATACTCTAGATGAATTACAATAACTTATGCACTTTCATTCAAAAAATATAGTTGTTGATGTTGATTTTTTGTTGTTGTTTCTTTCCCATAAATAAAAGAAGAAATTTGCTTTTTATATGTTTTTGAAAAAAGAAAATTAATTTTACAATGCAAAAATATTAAACGAGAATTTAAAAAAAAAATACAATTTATTTAAAGGCGCAAAAGCTGGTGACAAGCGGTTATACTGGACAATATTTGCTATGAATCCGTCTCTTGTTCACCAATAAAACAGTCTTAAAACTATAATTATGCTGGCCCTTTGTTTGTTTTTCTTCAGTTACACAATTACAATTACAATTGTAATTAAAATTATTAATTCTTGAAGAAAATTGATATCTTTTTGTTTTGTTTTGTGGAGCGGTCGCAAGGATCTTCCAAATTCGATATTATTGCATCGATTAAAAACAAAATTAAAATCTACAGAAATATAGTAATACAGTGGAAATATCTCAATAGCGAAATCTCAAGGGACCACCAAAATTTTCCCCGTTATCGCGAAGAACTTCAAAAGGTTTCGCTATTCGGAAGTTCAAATGCTTGTTTGGGCGGTTCAATGGGCACACCCTTCTTTCGCTATTACAAAGTTTTACTATATTTCATTTTCAAAAAAAAACTTGATTAATTTTAATCGACAATTGTTCAATATATATGGTGCCTAATCAAAATGTTTACGCTTGTCATCTCTTTTTTTACCATTGAATTCAATAACTAACATAACTACAGACAATTTTTTGTTGTTGTTCAAATTTCCATTTAATAGCAAGATCTAAATCATTTTGTTTGTTTATTTGTGTTTGAATGTGTGATTGCGGTTTTACGGAGTTTCATTACACTTATGGTTTTTATCTATGTTTTCGCATGAGTGTAGAATGAATAATTTTTGTCAATCTTGCGAGGAAAAAAAACTATAATCAAATAAAATAATATTATTGGTAATAATGAGAAGTGGATATGAAATTTAACTATTTGCGCTATTTTCATTTGTTGGTGCCAACTTTATATAAAATTGAATGTTATGTTTTATTAGCCGTAGTAAATATCTACATATTCAATGCTATGTAGTGTTCAATTGAAATTATCGGCCAAGCGAAGACACTGTGTTTTAAGCTTTAAAATTCGTAATCTTCGTCGGCCATATCGATGGCCCAACGGAATTTGTCTCGCTGCGTTTTGTTGTAGATCTTTTCAATTGGAACCCCATGTTTTTTGCACCTGTGTTGTAAAAAAGAAGAAACGAAAGAATTGGGCCAAACCTTAGTCAATCGATCAGTTGGATAGATCATTTGGAGAAAAAATTGAATGTGAAAACACTTACCAAGCAACTGATATCCGTGGATCCAAATAGTTTAACTTTGATGTACCTAATGCAATCGTTTTATTCTCATCTCGATCAGTCTCTTGTAGTTCTAGCTTTTTCAATTGTTCCTTTAGCTTTTCTAATTGCTTCTTCTTTTTGTCAGCAATCACTTTTTCTTTGACAGAGCCTCGCTTGGCTGCTTTAACACATTCCTAGCAATTGAGAAAAAGAACGAATGTAAACATTCAAATGCTGATCGAATAAATAAATTGTCTGGGAACTTACTTTGACATCAACCTCAAGGTCATCAATTTGTTCACGTTTTGCTCGGATTTTCTCTTTTAGATTTTCCATACTCTTTTGATGGCCCTTTGGAACAGCCCGTTGATGGTTACACAAAATAGCAACAGCACGATTAGCACGATTGTAGGCAAGCAATTTTTCGGGAATTGATGCATTTGGATCGGTCATTTCTAGCAATTGATTTTGCAGCGTCCAAGATGCATTGTATGTACGAAATACTTTTGCGGTCAAACCATCCATAAGATCGCGCAAATGCTCATTCATGACAACTGTATTCAGGCGATCGAATAGATCATCACCATCTTTTTTATTCTCTTTGAACAGTTCTAAATTTTTGAATACACGCTTTTCAACTTCAACTTCATTATAATAACGAATGGAATCTTTACCAAGAAAATCGAATACCACGACATTCTCTTTGCCATTCAATTCTTTGTGAAGTTCAATGTGTTCAACACGCAACGAACAACAACCGACCGTATCGGCTTGATCTTCATCTTTTTCATTACCCGCTCTCAGTGCCAATTTATCAATAAAGTACAATGCAACAGCACGTTGACGAATGCGCATCTCTTTTGATTTCCATTCTTCACGATATGTGCTTCGAATTTTTTCAATGTGTTTGTGTAAACGTCTAGCGGTTTCATATTTTTGCCAATCTTTTTCACCCTTCAATTTGGAACTTGGATTCAACATTACATATTTCACTTGACCTTGAACATTTTCCGTCCACGATGCAAGCCATGTAACCGTATTGTCATGACGCACCTCCTTCCAACGATGTCCTTTTGGCGGCACTGGAATTACACTGTCTTTTGAACAATTTATCATCACATCCTCGGGCATAATGCGACGCTTAACTAAACCCATTTTTGGATGTTCACCACGACCACGGAACAAACCGGGCGGTTCAATTTTAAAATTGCCAATTTTCTCTTTATGCCCATCAATCGTACAAAAACCATATTCGTTGACCAATTTTTCATTCTCTTCTTTAAGCGCAAGCTTCTCTTCTTTTGTACGATTTTTATTACGTTCAGACAATTCGGTAAAGTATGCGGCCATCTTTCGGAAATTACATTTTTCCAGCCGCGTAATTTTTTCGCGCTCTTTCGTTGTCATGGATTTGCGCCAATCTTTGAAGAAATTATTATTGAAAATATCTTTCGATGTATAGTCGTGTTCCAACATTCGAGCATAGAAACCGGCAATTTCTTCAGCATCTTGCGACAATTTCATTACGTGACCGTCATATTCAAAGGTCACATGGCTCGGTAGTGGATCGTAATCTGGCGCAAACACTGGTCCTTTGTGTTCCAGAAATGACCATTTTGTACCATCTTGGGGCTTCGCTTCTTCCCACCTGCAACACATTTAGCATTTAGTAGATAGAATTTAAAATTCAACTGCTATGATCAATGCAAAGGAAACGTACCATTTCCAAACCTCTTGTGCATTATCTTCCTTCTTTTTTCGGCCTTTCTTATCGGGCGATGCTGTTTCATTCTTTAATTTAACTTCCTCCTTAATTTTCTGTGAAAAATGACAACAGTTCCATTATATGGAAAATTCAATGGAAACAAAACGACAAACAAATTTTCGGCAAAAAAACGAGTAAACTGTACCTTTTCCTTCTTAATTTTCTTCTTTTTAGGCTTGTCATAGTCGTCATCCTCATCGTCGCTTGGCTCTCTTTTGATCTTCTCTTTTTTCTCGGTTTTCGGTTTCTTGCGAGCCGTCAACGGCATATCATCTTCATCATCGGATAGTTCACGTTTGATTTTTTTACGCTGTGCTATTGGAAGGTCATCATCATCTTGGCTATCGAGGGTATCGTTGCCATCTCGTACAAAGTGGTCGCCACAATTATACTCTTGGCTGTCATCATCAACTTCACCTCTGATCGAAAATGCTGATTCGTCTTGACGAAATTGCGACATCGAATAATCACATGAGCTAGTCTCTGAAATTGCCGACACATTTACAAAACATTCACGAATACCATTTGCCTGAATGGCATTCGTCTCCGAAAATGAACAATTGTCAATATCTAATGGGTCGATTTCATCTTTGATAGCAACAGCCGGTACGGTTTTAATATGCTCGATACCATTTTCGGAGGCCTTCTTTTCACGTTCCTTGTGACGATCATGGCTCGATTTTGACGAATGATGTTTGTCTTTATCACGATGCTCTCTATGTTCTCTATGCTCTTTATGTTCTTTGTCACGATGTTTGTCCCTTGAAATTTCATATAATCGATTGATTCATTTTTAATTTTACATTGGCCACATTTTTGATACAATAATAATATTATTAGTTAAAAAACTAAACAAAGATATTGCTATCCATTGCGAGATTTATCAAAACTCACTTTCCACTGCTGCTCGAGTGATGTTTTGATGATGAGCTTCTATGTTTGTCTTTATCATGACGAGAGCTACTGGATGAATGGTGTTTGTCCCTATTGCAATAACAACAACAAAAATGTGTCGATTTTAATTTGATCCTTGACAAAAGTACGGAATTCATTAACAAATATTTGAAAGAATATCTTGTCTCTTACTTGCTACTACTGGAATGCGAGTGACCGCTCTTTGAACTCTTATGCTCTCGATCTTTATCGCGATGTTTGTCCCTATTCGACACAAAAAAAAATGGTTTACATTTGGAAATTGAATTGCGTTTCAACGATGCGGCACAAAAAACATGTTCATAACTCACTTTCCACTGCTGCTTGAATGGTGTTTGGATGATGACGACGAGCTCTTATGCTTATCTCGGTCCTTGTCCGAAGTGGAGGACTTGTGTTTGTCCGATGATGATTTTTCTTTGTCGTGGCGATGGCTACTGCTTGACGAATGATGTTTATCCCTAATTCCAAGAAAACCAATCGATAAAAATCATTTCCACAAAAAAGGCACAAATTTCAATTTCACCGAAGCATAACCAACTTGCATGCATTTATTTATAATTGCTTACTTGCTGCTACTGGAATGGCCACTTTTTGAACTTTTATGTTCACGATCTTTGTCACGGTGTTTATCCTTGCTAGACGATTTATGATGATGCGAGCTACTTTTTGACTTTTCTTTTGTCTCCGAACTGCCGCTGGTCACCACCGAATGTCCATTACTCACACCATTCAACCCATTCATCGTCTTAATTTCCTGATTGGCAAACGAATTATACAAAATAGCATACATAGTTGCAAGACACCAACGCCAAAAAGACGAAAGCGAATAAACGAAAAAAAAATGAGAGAAAGAAGAGAGAAAAAAAAACAACAAATTACATTGAATGTATAATGCTTTATTATGCTTTGCTTTGAATCGACGCGTCAGTAAAAAAACACATACATTGATTCAGCGAAACAAATGAAAAAAAAATTGAAAACATTCATAGGTACATATCGCATTCAACTAGCACTTTATTCCGAGACGGAAAATCTTCAATTTTAAACCAAGAGTTTAGTCGACAAAAAAAACACAAATTCACAAATTGAATGATAAAATCGAAATTTTTCTCATAATATTTCACACACAAAATTCAAAAAAAACTAAATTGTACTTTTGTTTGAAAATCTGAAAATTCATTGGCAAATATTTCGCTAGAGTTGTTAGCTTTACTTGTTCGTCGCACTAAATCGTTTTACTGTGTTTCTCTCGCGTACATATACATTACGCTTTGTGTAAGCACAGCGTTATGCGTTTCGATCATGGTAACAAAAAAAAAATCATTTCGTTTTCTCGTATGCCTTTTAACAAGTGATAGAACAATATGGACGACGTAAGACTTAGTCGTTCGTCGCCATTTTTCGTCGGCTCACAAATAAAGTGCTATTATTTGAACGAATTCGAAAATATTTTCTATAGAAAAACTGCGCTAAATTAAAAATGATGTAAAATTTTTCTAATTACCGTTTCGGTTGATGCGCCAACCACGGAATTTTCGATGCTCATTGTTGACGATTGCACCGAAAATTTTCTAAGTTCACAAAAATTGTACCAATTCTCACAAGTGATAGAAAAATTTTCAACCTTCTTCGGTACGAATCGTGAAGGTAAATGAACGAGAAATTTTCTAAGTCCCAGCAAACGCGACAAACGCATGAAAACGTACTGTAATGCGCTGTAACGTAACCGCAACCAATATTCAGTTGATTATTTCACTTGTTCGAATATTTCATTCGCACTATGTATGCGTTAGAGATGGTGTTGCATGCTTTGTATCGGTTGAAATACACACGGGTATCGTGTAAACCGTCCATTCAATCAATTCTATTTTGATTTCACTTTTTCTTGCATAATATTTTCTAATTGCTAACTGAAATTTTACGATTGACTATGTTTATTTGGTTAAATAAAATATATTGTTTTCGTTAAAAAAAAATACGACAAAAAAACCACACACACCAAAAAAAAAAACACCAACAAATGATAAAATCCACAATTTCGAAAAACACGAGACGGAGCACACCGAATATGTTTCTACTCGTTTCTGTCGTGTGACAGACCCAGATGAAATCGACTTTCTTTGACATGTGTCAACTGTGCGGCCGGTTAAATGTATTCGTTGCGTTATGATGAGACCGAGACGATGACGACAAATCGGTTATTAGCCTTAGCATGGATTTGATGCGCTTGCACGTATACGGAGATCGCATGCTGAGAGATTGTGCGTTTTTTTCGCTCATGTGTGCCTGCCATGAACTATTTGCCTAATCTGTTTTTTTTTCGAACTACAAAAAAATCCATAGACATTCATTTATCAACAGCATTTCACCCAAAAATTTTATTCCAAAAGATTTCTAGTATAAAAAGATTGTTTGGTTCAAACAATTTGAAAAATGATATAATGTGTTTTTATTTATTTTTTTCTCGTGCTTTATGTAATTAGACATATTCAACTTCGCCTTTTGCATTGTATTGCTTTTGCATCTTTTGGAAAGCAAACACCAAGTAGAGCGCTAAAGTGAATGTACAAAAACAAAAACAAATATTAATGACGTTTGAGATTGAGGTCAAAACCATTTCACTCACAGCTAGCTTCCCATTCATATTTCGATAGTGTGCCACATGTTCGACCTCTCGTAAAATTTTTCACGTGAGCATATTCACTGGACGAACTCAAATCGGCTGCTTCCTTCTGATTAAATGGTGGATACGTCTCCAATGCATTCATTCGTTCCAAAAGTGGTTTGGCTAGAGAAAATTGTAAAAAAAACAATTAATGTTCAAAATGATGAAGAAAATTCCCCCCGCACACAAAGCAAAGAAAATCAAATGTGCCATACATGTATGTTTATTTCGTTCAAAGTACTCATCAAAACGTTCCTTCAAAACTAATCGTAGTCCAAATTTGGCTGCCAATTTCACTAGCAATGGAAAATAGACCAGAAATTCGGGACAATTAACGACACCGTCCAATTCAAAATTGTACTTGGCCCCAAATAACGGTGGCGTTTCCGTGTCACATAGAAAATTGATGCGATAAATTTCGTTGCCGAATTCATCACTGTCGGCCTCACGTTGCCTCTTCATGATATCGTTTGCATCAGGAATCGTACCAATGAAATAGCCGCCGGTTCTCAAGCATTCGGCTGCATTTTGTATCATGCATTCGGCTTGTTTGAGTGACTCAAAACAATAGTGAAATGCAAACTGGCAACTAACCAGATTCAATTCAATTGATGGATCCTTATATTTTTCACGCAATCGTTGCAACGTTGAATCACAGGCAAAAAATTCAGCCGAAAATAATTTGCCTCTGTTATGTTGACTGCGTTCAACCATTGCCTTGTAACGTTCTTCGCATTGTTGAATGCTCACTTCAGCAATATCGGTGCATATTAAGTGTGTAATATTGGATTTTTCCCATTTTAACAAATCCCCACCTTTGCCACAGCACATATCCAGAACGCGCAATGGTTCACCAAGTTTCAAAGTTTGCTTAACTTTGGTCAAAAACTCATTTATCAGCACACTTTTAATCCAATTGTTAAAATTTCGCATATGAAAAATACGTGATTTTGAGCGTTCAGCAAGTCCCTTCTCTTCCAATTTATTATAATGCGTAGCCACAACTTTCGTATGGTTATCAACTTTGCGCACCACCTGTGCTGGTTCTTCCAGCTCTGTTCCATCAGTTGCTTTTCGTTTGGTGCCCACTTTGGTTGCATTCTCGTCTTCAGATGCTGCCGGTTGTGCTTCAACTTCAGATGAACTATCCTCTGGATCTTCAATTGTTGTATACACAACTGGCGGAATGTCCTCTTCATATGTATCAGCCATTTCTTTTTTATAGATATACCGGCCGATTTTTTCCTTTTCGCTGACTTTTTATTTATTTTGTGATTTTTATATGTATAAAAAAAATTGCTAAACTAACAGAATTAAAATGAACTGTCAAAACGTTGACAGTTCGAAAAAATGAATGATTAACTTTTCGAAAATGACTGTTTATTTGCGTTCACGTTCGAATTGTGGATTTGAAGTTATTTGTTCGTTTTCAACATCTAGCTGTTTCATGTAAGCGAGAAAGCATGTCCACAACAAACTACACATGCTGATGAAGACAACACGATTTTTTTCTGGTACTAATGCAAAATTTAGCGTCGATACAGCTGGCCATACGCACATCGCAGCCTTAAAATAGATGTTATTGAAAAATGAATTGTTGTTTTTTTTGCTTCTTTTTTATGTGTATATGAAACTTAATAACTAAAGTGTTCACCTTGTATGTGGGTAAAAATTTATTTTTCACCTCATTGATTCCCTCATCGACACTTCGTCCTTCAAGTAAGCTCATTAAGAAGAAGAAGCTTGTCATTGCAGCTGGGGTGTAGGAGATTTGCTCCAGCAAACCCTATCGATATCATTATATTAAAAACTATTGAAAATAAAACCGAATCATCGAAAAAAAAATTGTCGAACCTTGCAAATTGCTGAACGAAGATTCGGCTGTGGAAAAAGTTTGCTTGATATCCGAATCCAGGTATAAAGAGTTGGTGCAACGTATAAACCACCATAAATACTGAATCGTGCACATTTCGCCCAATCAATATCATCCCATGATTTGCCAGCAATTTTTTGTTGAATAAATGCACTCGTTGGCCATATAATACTGTAAGACACCATACCTCTAAGTAGTGGATATTTCGTGAATACAGCTTTAATGCCTGACATTTTGCTTAAAAATTCAATTTATCATTAAAAATCAACAATTGTTTTTTTAGAAAATATTTTATCAGTCAAAAATATATAACAAATTTATTTATATTCACAAAACGTATGAATAGATAATCTCTATACGCAAAATAATAAATTCATAATATTTCAGATAAAATTGAAAACTTTGAACTTTGGTAACAAATAAATAGGGGAAAAAATAACAAATCAAACAGCGGTTTTAGTTGAATCCGTTAGAATTGCGGAATGTTTAGTGTTTTCATGTTCAATGTATTGCACCGTAGGTTCATGGGATGTGGATTTTTGTTTCATATATGCTAAAAATGTTGTCCACAACAAACTGAATAAGCTGACTATTGGCACACGATTTCGTTCTGGTATTACGGAATAGTTTAATGTTTGTACAACAGTCCAATAAAATACACCAATCTAATGAACAATAATTTATGAGAGGATTAATTTATGTGATTTTTGAAACACTTGAATTGCATAAATGATCGCAGCCATAGGAACACACTGCATACTGCACATACGTACCTTATACGTTGGCCAAAATTTGTCCCGAACTTCTTGTTTACTTTCTTCAACAGTCTTATTATCCATTAAACTAATGAGAAAGAAAAATGATGCCGTTGCTGCTGGTCCATAGGATAGTTGCTCGATAACAGTTTTCATCATGGCCGTTCGAACATTTGATACTGGCCATATTCGTGATGTTAATTTGACCCAGCCATAAAGTGTCGGAGCAACATACAATGTTCCATACAATGAGAATATCATGCACTTTCTCCAATCGTAAGTGTCTAGTAATGAAATGTATGTTTAGCTTAGTTCAATGAATGAATGAATGAATGAGGAGTTAAGTGAAATTAACAGAATTACCCCATCGCTTGCCATCCATTGTCTGCTGAATTATATTTCCCGTTGGCCAGGTTATGCTATACGCTAGCATTCCTTTTACCATTGGATATTTTGTGACAATGTGTTTCATTGTGCTGAATGCCATTCCTGTATTGGTTTTTGGTGTTGAAACAAAAAAAAACTAACAAATTATGATCGGATTAGTAACAAAGCACATGCATTTTTCTCCAAGGTGAAACTTATTATCTAAACATTCATGCAAACACTTTTTTCTAATTGATTCATTCTTATTTTTATGGCTTACCAAAAATATAATACTCTGAACTTAATACACTAACTACAACAATTCGATTCAAATGCTATCACTTCTATCATAATTCTATCTAACAACTAAATTTCGATCGTTTCTTTCTTTTTCGCTAAAATTTCGATTGTTTCGTTTTGAAACGAGCTGCACATTTGCTACACAGTTTTGTTTATTGCGTTAAATGAAATAGATCGCTACATTGCTACTTCGTGACACTTCGGTTGCATGGCAATGAATGCCGAGCAAATATCACTTGTGTTGAGATTTCCGTATTGATGTGTAGAATGCCAGGGCTAAGAACATCGAAACATACGAGCATGCATACCATTTTAACGACTCATTTTCCAATTTCATTCAATTAGCTCAACTTAATACAGTTGCACACGAGTTATATTTTTTCGTGCGTACTGAAAACAGCTACAGAGAAACCGAGCAACCAAATTCGAAGTTTGAATCTTCAAACTACAAACAAATTTTCGAATGAATTTATTTTTATGTGTTCAATATTTGCATGCTACGTGTAAACTGAACCGAGTGATCGCAGACACTGAAATGCACTTATCATTCGTATCTACAGTCTGTGATAAGTTTACACGTAACTATTTTGATCGCTACTTGTAGCACGCGACTTTTTTTTAAAAAGGAATACAAAAATGTAAACAAACGAAAATGAGCATGTGCAAATGGTGTCCTTGCACCTTGACCTATATTTTCACGTCATCGATTTTTTTTTGATTGTATCAAACTAAACGTAATTAAGTTCAAATATTTTCTTTTTGTATCTCTCATGCGTATCACACATTCAAAGCCGGAATCGTTCATGTATTTGAAAATTTACACACTTTTTCATTGATACATTTTCACAATTGAGAAATGACAAAACAATCACATGTCACATTACCTTTGTACTATGGTCAACTCTGAGACGATAAAATTATTTCGCAAATATTTCAATGAAAAGCAAATTCAAACGATAATTTGAAATATTTGCTTACTTATTTAATGTAAATTGAAAGTGATCAAACCATTTTCAGGAAATTAACTATACAAAAGGTGATTGTTATGTTATTACAACATGTTCAACTTGGTGAGCTGAACCACTGTATACAGCTGATACAGTCGAATGACGTTTCGCGACTGAGCGCGAGTTATGTCAAATGTGACATTTATCGACTCGTATCGTGAGCTGTGAGCAAAGCGCGATTTTTGAAATTTATTTATGTTTTATCTTACCGTCCCTTTGTTAGAAGTTTTATTTACTGTTCACACAGATTGTTACCAGCTGAAAATATCAATCTATTCGAAAATAAGGGCTTAAAAAAGTTACTGATTCTTTGACATAGCGGCTGAAAAGAGGTACCAATTTTTTATTCGTTGTGGCCGTTGATGGGTTCTTCGAAAGGAATCTGTCCATTTAAACGGTCAAATGATAAATTGATAGGTAGGTTGATGGATCCATAAAATCTCCTATTTGGTACTATTTCGTGTACGTACATATTTGTAGTATAAATCGATTGATGGGTAAAAATTTTGGGGGTTTATATCGGCTACCTGAAAATAGTTAGCTTTTTTTCAGCTGCCATTTTCAGATAAGCTGATATTTCCAGCTGGTAACCATCCCCAATCGTTCCCGAACAATAATGTAAATACACTTTTTAATAGAAAACTTATTTATTGACTTGGTTTGAAGTACACTTGTTTATTTTGAAGTTTATAGAGCTACATATGACTGACATTCAATTAATTCGATAAAATTCGCTACTTTCTCAAGTAATTAAATAAAAGGTCTTATTATTGCGATTGGCATATTGATGTTCATTTCCATTTTCTCAATCCATTTATTCACTTTGTTTGTAAATGAGAAAAATGTCATTGACCAAACTTGGACATTATTTGGATTGAAAAGCTGAGTTCAAGTATCCAGCTTTTTCTGTATGAAACCATGCATCAGTCTAAAAAGGCTACACCTTTTCCTATTGAACACTGAACCTTAATTCATTTTATTTAAATTGATTGTTATTTATTCTCCGATTCGTTAAATGAGCTAATTAAAAAAAAAACAATCTTTCTACTCTTGAAGCATCTATTAATTCGGATAGAATCTAAGCGATAACATCGCTAGAAAAGAGTTATCATATACAATTCTTATCAGCATTAACATACGTTTTTCGATAAGGAAACTAGAGCATTTGCAAATAAAAAATAAATCTAAGTATTAAACTAAATTCACATATATCACATGTAATATAATTCCCCTTTTGAATTTGTTTCGTTTGATTTTCTTCGTGTTATTTATGGCAAACGGAAAATTATTTGACGTTGAACGCACCGATTTTTTTAAAACATCTACACTGAAATGTTGTGGATTTCTACTGAATGACTCAATGGAAACATTCACCGTTTTCGGTTAAGAAGTAATTTACTTTCGCTATTTTTCTCCAAATTGCCACTCAATGTTGGATCAGGTCTTCGTCGTTTGAAGAAACCGAATCGATACAGGCAATAGGTAAACAATGCTAGCAATAATAAACCGCCAATTATCGATACAATTATAATCCAAATTGGTATGGATCCATCGCCTGGTTGAATGTGTAAGTCCGGATATGCACGCGTAATCACCTGCAATGAAATTATTTCGTTAAAAAAAATATTCGAATAATGGGAAGAAGAAACAGAAAAGGAAAAATGTATTCGTACAAATCCTTGATCATCGCCATTCAGTTGATGAATGTTGTAAATTTCGGGTATTGATATTTCAATCGATGACACAATCGTCACTTGATCGACACGTGGATAGTCGGCCACCAACGTTGAATTCCATAGTCGAGCCTTTACAGTGATAAATGCATCCGATTGACTTGGCATGTTGTAAATCACACAGTTTATTGTAACGCATTTGGCCGTATTCTTTGCGCAATCCTAAAAATAAAGATGTTTAAAATTGAATTTAGAATCAATTTCGCTTAAATCATTCGAATCCAGTTTGGCACTCACCATATTAACAGTTTCTCGGCTCTTTCCGTCAGCTCCAATTAAAGGTTCTGCTTTAAGAATAACCGCATGATCACGTCTAACCCGATTCAATATGCTACTACTCGATTCTTTTGTGCTCGATGGTCGTTTTTCAGAACTTTCAGCTATTAATAATTGTGATTTATTCATTTTGGCCATGTAACTTCGGTAATCCATATATTCCGCTGGTTCACCGGTTAAAATACTTTCTTCTTTTGGACGTTTTTCTAATTTCAATGGATTGACATCATTTTCCGAGCACTCACCCGTCGCTCCTTCGATTACAATTCGATCGGCTAAATACAATAACCATTTGCCTTTCTCCTTATCGTTTGCCACTTGATGTGGCCACTTTATTTCAACCTTCAGATATGGAACACGTACTGGCCCATGGTTTTGTATTTGATACGAATGTTGAACTGGTGTTCCAATGTCTTCAATATATTTCATGGCACTTTCACCTCGAATCTCACCACCATAAAACACTTGCTCTGGATGCACCCATCCACCAATTCTAAGCTCAGTCTGTTTCACAACATTCACTAACAAAACATTCTTTTCACGTGGAATTTGTTGTTTCGATGTTGTATTTGCAAACACCTTGAATAGCAATTGTGTTGCTGCATCATCCAATGCAATTGGATCAAATCGAATTACAACTTCAACGCGTGCATTGCGTCGCAATGGATTGCCCAATGTACATGCAACAATTGTCTCATTAAATCGATTACAAATGACATGACCATGATTTTTCGATACATTTGCCTGAATATACGTAACAGTTTGTTGATGTTCAATGAATAATTGCGCTTCATAGGCCGATTCTTTTTCATTGACCACGGTAACATTCAAAAGCAACTCCTTGGATTGTCCCAAAATTAAATTGTATTTATTATCTGTGGAATTAATCAGAAGGGAAAAGGCTCATGAAATGACATTTCAGTTTGATTTGTTAATGTAAATGTACCTTGTTTCTCCAAATGCAACGATGGATACACTTCCAATTGTGACTGGCATAAATCATCAAATCCACAATCCTTTTGGAAGGTCGCTTGAAACAGTCGATCGGCTTGTGTTTGATCCAATATTGGATTCAGTGGGGCGCCTAGTGCTGAACGCGGTAACGGTGGTTCAACAATCGAATAATTTAATCGGAACTGTAAAATGCAAGAAGAAAATTATAAACCAAAGAAAACTTCAATAATTTTGTAGCTGCACCTACATTAATTGCACTTTGAATGTCTCGTGTATTCTCCTTAATGTAAACAATTTCCTTCTGACAATTCATATTGTTATTGGTTTGAATATGAAGATGTCTCTTCACGATGTTGCTTCGTTTGTTAAAATCTGGACCAAAGAAAACTCGTGAAAATTTCCGTTTGCTATTGAACGTTTCAGCTTCAATTGTGTAAAGTAATTTCAGTGTTTGAAATTCCGTTGATGGTTTGTACGGTGAAATTGAGCAACATGCCGTAATCACGAAGCATGTTAAATTGGTCGATAGATCACCGAAGCATCCTTGTTTAGTTGGATCGATATTTTTTAAATCACCTCGAACATCGGTCGTAATATTGATAATGGGACGCGACAACAATGTAACAACACTGGCCGATTGATAGGCACCAATTAACAGATCGGGATATGAATTATCATCAAAATCAACACCACCGGATAACGAACTACCAAATGTTTTGATTGGTTTTACATTTAAGCCAAGAATCGATGGTGAAACGATTTGCGATGGTTTTGTCATAAGTCCATCTTTTGATCCTAAATAGATGTAAACAACACCATCACCTTCATACGGAGCACCGATGGCAATGTCATCGCAACCATCTTTGTTGATATCGCCGATATTTGTCATTGCCATGCCAAATTGTGACTCCAATTTACCCGTCAATTTTGTCGTGTAATTCGATGGCAAGTGGAAATTATCATTTTGATATACATAAACAGCTCCACCATCTGTTTTGCTGAAGTAAAACGGTGCAGCAACCAAAAGATCATCAGCATTATCACCGTTGATATCGGCTGTAATAATTTCATAACCAAAACTAGAGGCAAATTGTTCGCCATCGATTGTTTGTGATACTGACATGATCACATCAACATTGTTCGATGCCGAATGACTTTTCGAAAAGATGACAACTTGACCGTTGTCATTTGATCGCGGAGCACCAGCCGCATATGACATATAATTTCCATAATATCGTCCACCCGTCACGGCCATTCCTATAAAACGAATGAAATAATTTTCATTAAAAATTCAAATGTGAATAAAAAATGGACTAAATGAACTTTCAACATGAATAAAGAGGGATTATTCACCTAAGTAACTGTATTTGTCAACGGGTGACGTTTGATCTAGATGAGGTCCGTAGTAGTGATTCTTATCTCTTTTCAAATATTCGCCACCGATCGAGATCACAAACAATGTTCCACGCCATGTGTATGGTCCAGGTGTTCCCAGTATCATGGTCCCATCCTCTAGCAATGCACCAGAAGTGCCCACTTGACAATATCCATACTCTTCATGTTCACGTTCTGTGCTTCGTCCTTTGCATGGTTCGTATGTTTCATCAAATTTGAGATCATTGCTGAGCACATAGCACAGTCCTTGACCATGTTGTGATTCGCCCGTTTTAACAATATAACGATGAGCGCATACCAGCACCTACAATCAAATCAATCAATTTTATGTGAAACATTCTGTTTTCACTAAATTCGAATATATTCGTCGAGCATTGCTCAACGTGACCAGAGAATACCTTTCCACTATTCTTTTGTGATCGCACCGTAACCCCCATCCATTGGCCATTCTTTATCTCTTGATCGGCAAGTGGTGGATTTAAAACACTTATGTCATCGTCATCGCTGACTATTTATCGAAATTCAAATGAATTAAAATAGAATAAAACAACAGCATTTAGTGGGCAATTTCAAATCAAACTGAATGGTTATGTTTAGTTAAAAAGCAATGTTTTGTGACATGAGTCTGTGAGGTCATGTGGTGCAATTAAATCCAAAAAGAGGCGAGTCAGTTAACATTACAACGTCCTTCACAATTGATTTTTTTTTATATATTTATGTCTTCGTTACCAGACATTGTACGGTCAACATTTCGATGTGCTTTGGAATCAAATATTCAATGCATTGAGATTAAACATCAATCTTTCAAGATAATGTATGTGTGTGTTTTATATTCGGTAAAGAAAACAAAGAACGATGTCGTTTTTTTTCAAAGTATTTGAAACAGAACAAAATTGATGTATATCGTCTCTCAATGACTTGAATATTTTGGTTCCAATGCACAAACAATTCATTTCATTTCGTTAGTTTTGATTTTGTGTTTTTGAAGAAAATAGAAAAAAAAATGATTTTTTGAAATGAAATGAAAATGATTGAATAGAAAAAATGCATGCTCACACACACATAAAGTGCACTTCTCATTTAACATTTATACACACACAAAAATTTGTTCAAATCTGTAAAAAAAATAATAGAAAATTTCAATAGAAAATAAACTTCCTATTGAAATGAACATTTGTTCACAGTTTATTTATTTGTTTTTTGTTCGTTTTAATCAAAATCATGCGGAGATATAAAACAAGCAAATTGGCGCAATAGTCCCATGCGTTACAAACATGATTTTTTTTAATGCCTTCACATATACTTTTTTCTTGTGTTATAAGCTGTTTTTGTGCATATTTCAAGAAGCATCAAATGAAATTTGAAAATGAAGAGAGAAAAATAATAATCAACGCAATTTACAAATTATGGTGCAATTAAACTGCATTAAATGTTTTGACATGTTAGAAATGTTTATCTAATTTTGTCAATCTTCGATGCATCTATGTTCATCGTCGAAGAATGCGGTCACCAAGGTTTGCCGAATATCATTTCACATCAAGCATGTATTTGCATGCAAAGTTGATGACAAACGACAAACAGAAGTGGTGCTATTTGTCGCTTGTAAGTCAGGTCATCAGAGAGTCATTCGTAATTTTCTTGGCAAAATGAGGCGAGTTGATGTGTTATTTTTGGTGCTTCAACGGCAAGTTTTTATGGTTGTTTTTATTGTAGCATAGCAAATTGAGCCATAAAGTCACCGTCACAAAGATTCATTTAATTTTCAGTTTTATTCAGCTCTAATTTTCAACAAAATGACCACATAGCAGTAGCCGCCGCAATTTTTTTGTGTGATTTATCATATCTCTAAGCAATTCGGTCAATTAGTCAACCAATTGAGTAACAAATAATCAAGCGATAATTGTTAGATTCATTGTCGAAATGTGCGTTTATGACACACGATTATAAGTTGTATGTTAAAATATCGGTCAACAGATTATTTTAACGTTGAAACGAATTTTACTGATGTATTAACACATATTAAGAGAGGGAGCGAAAGAAAAATAGAAAAAATATATAAAACTACTGTATTCATTCATGCAGTTAAAGACTTTTGATTAAAATATAAAATTTCATCTAACAATTTGACACGCATGAGAAGGTCTTAGAAGTCTAAGATAGAATACGGTAATAAAACAAACTATCTGTTTTTTTATACATATAAAAAAGTAACAAGAAGATTGACTTTTTGAACTACCTCATAACATAATCATGCATTTTTACATAGAATTCATGCTGATCAATGGTTGCTAATAGTTAGTGTTGGCGAGTACATTTTAGTAGTGTTTAGTTAACGATCCAAATGATTGCGCAAAAGGTATTAGTTGAACCAAAACAAAAAACAAACTTTCGCTTAAAATAGCTACTTGTTAGGAAAATAAACATGCAATTGAGTAAATATTAATCAAGTAATTGAGTGATTATATTAGCATAGAGATAGAGAAAAATAAAATAGAGATTTTGTTTACTGTTCTTAGCAGCCCATACCACTTACTGGGTTCATAAGCTCCGCCAGATACTAAATATTTTGTCGTATTTCAGTATTTCAGTGTTCACGCATGACGCATTTTACAATTAATAATTGTAATTTTGGTTTTTAATGATTTCAGTTTTATAGATTTTGCGATTTTTGTTTTTATAATTTCAGAATAAGTGGATATATTAACGAGTCCCAAGAAAAGAGAGAATGGAAGGAAAATTATTAAGTTGTTTATTTTATTTTTTTTTTCAGCCAAAAATAATATTTAAGAAATTTGTTTGATGGTTTATTTTCGAATGGTAAAAGTGTATGCTGCAAAAGATAATATGCGTCAAAGCAATTAATGATTTTGAATTTGAAGGTGAAAACCCTGAAAAATGACTGATGATTTCAAAAGAATTTTGAAATGTGTTTGGTTTTTTTTTCTGTTTCATTGATGAAATTCCAATGAATTTTAAATAGATTCCCGTGTCGCGTAAACTAATATAGTATTTTAAGTTAGATAATTCCAATATAAATCTACTACAAAATTAATTCATAACTGTTTAACGTTTGATTTGAAAATAATATTTACAAAAGTTTCATATTTTAGTCAGTTTGGATATTGAATAAATTCAAAACACGATTCTAATTTTTTTTTTTTAAACAGTTATTTAAAAATAAATTATGTACACAAGTTGAATCCTTGAAACTGTTGTTTAATCAAAATAAAACATCGTAACAGTTTCCATATGATGAGTAGAATACAAGTGTTACGGGGGCCCAGGAGAGAAGGGAATCTAATTGGTTACGCCAAAAATGTATAGAAAAATACCTAATCGGCTAGAAGACTATAATGAAGATATACGATTACTTGTACTAGCTATGGCTCTATACAAAATTAAGCAATGGTCGAATTAACCCGTAACCGTTTTTTTCTGTTTACGTAATTGATCTAATCTCTCGGCCTTAGCGAGACAAGAGGTCTAACTTGAAGTGTACTTCACTTTTATTTCACTTTTACTTTCTACTGGAAGAAAATTATTTGGATTTTTTTTTCATTGAATTTCATGTTAACGCCCCAAAACATAATTTGAACGCATCAACTGGCGTCTACAAATTGAACTTACATCGTCGACCATCCGTTATGACTTGAGTGCAATCGTTTAAATTTTGTGTGATTGGACACTTAAATAAAGCGCCCGATCGATTGGTTCTTGGTTGTAAATTTTGGCCTAGCGGAGCTCCAACTAAAATCCTGCAATAAAGAGAAATCAACACAGAAATATTATTAGTAATAATTGGAATTGAAAACGAATTTGGGAAAACACGAATCATGTACAAATATGAACTGGTTTTTTTTATGGCAAAATGTTCAAGTCAATTCGACATATCGCATTCATTATCTGGTCTTCATCATATATTTTTTTCGGGTCAACCGTGTGTTATGACCTATCCACGCATTTTTATGTAAAACGTTAAGTTTGCGTGCACCAATTTGCCACCAATGCCACCAAATATGAACACACATCCAACACACCACATTTGTATTTAATGATTCTTGGTAATTTCATTGAAACAACAACAACAACAAAATCCATAGTCTCATATAGAAACATGAAAAATATGAAAATGTCGTGTTTTCATGGTATTGTGCCGTGTGCATCATTCGTGCACATTTACTCGATCATCCTACGACATTGAATTAGACATAACCATAAATCAGAGATTGTTATCATTGTTGAAAAATAAGGCTAAGCCATACTTCACAGCCATAATGCTTGCCGTCTGAGCCGTGTGTGTGTGTGTGTGTGTGGCACTCACACTCAGCAACTGAGCATAGTTCAGTTCGGTTCAGATTGAAATGCGACAGGTCTTAACGATACTAAGGTTGGGCTAGTTATTGTGAAGAAAAAATATTAAAATATACGCTCGTTTTTTTATCGTTTTCTCTTGGTTCATTAGTTCGAAGGTGTTGTGATTGAAAGACGAGAAAAAAAAAACTGAAAAAAACTTCGAAGAAGAAATGAAAACTATCCTGTAAACAAAACACGTTCCTTGTGACTGCGACACTCAACATGCCTGAACAAAGGTGTTCATGCGTTTTGTGTTTTCGCTCATTTACATTGAACCATTAAAATTGTTGAATGGTGTTAAGCGAGAGGAAACTTATGAGCTGTTGGCCACAAATGCAGACTTATCGATCAGATGGATATCGAATATCCTTTTCATATCTAAACCAGTCAGCCCATGAGATTTACACTCATTTCGACACACAGCCATATGCATGACTATAATTTTCTATAGAAAATCGATGAATGGAGTTTGCATACAATTTTCTTTGTTTTAATACTTGGCAGACGCCTACACTTATGGCCAACATACACACACAAAAAAAGAACTAAAACCAAGAGTGCTCAATTTTTATGTTGTGCGGCGTTGAACGTTCACGAATACCCCGTTCATTAAAAATAAAATGCAATTCATTGTGGTTATCGTTGTGTGTTCCGGCATATTCATGCAGACTTTTTCTTATTCTCATGCAGTCTCAATAGCAACCTCTCTATGCCTGTCGTACAGCTCAAAACGTCAATAGCAGAGTATTTTGTTGTTATTTTCTATGAATTCTTTTTCCTCTTGATTTATTTCGCCGAACACAAACATAACAGAACAAAATGCACGCGGTCGATTTTGTGAAGTTCAGTCAATTAAATTGGTTTGGATAAAGGCGAGCAACCAAAACCGATCCAAATTAATGGGTTTTCACAGATAAAAACTGAGCTATTCATTACGCTGGTGTAACTTTTGTTTCTAACCGAATAAAAAACACACTATTTCCGGTGTTTGTGTTGATCGGTGTCGATAGTTGTTGCATTTCTACTCTTTAGCCTCGTAATTTCTTTCTCTTTCTCTCTCTCTCTCGCACACTTTCTGTCTTTTATGATCGACGTTCTTCCGTACACATTGCATTCAAAACCATTAAATTGTATCTATTGACTATTAATATGCCATAGAGTGATGGCATTGTGCTTGTAAAAACACTTTAATGGGCGGCTGTGTGCTTCATTCAATTGCAATGCATCAAAATACACCACTTCAATTGCATTGATCCACTTAAAATATTCGTTCTTTTTATTATAATATTCATTTAAACCGTTTTGAGTGTACATAAACATATTTTGAATGCGATTCTGCGGCGCATATTAATTAAAGTACCGCGCGCGATGAGTAATCGAAAATATGAGCGTGTGTTTGTGCTTTGAGTACGCAACTCTGCCTCATTTGAACGGAATCATTCTGGATGAGAAGATCATTCATAAAATGATTCGATGCCTTTAAAAGACACAGGATCCTGTGATTCTATATGATCCGTATGATCTTTGTGTAGGCACATACACAATTTCATCGAGAACAGACAACAGAATCGTTTAAAAGATTAAATCCAAAATCATTGAGAAAGTGGAAATCAACATTTTTATGGCATTTCTTATTGGCTCAATCTTTTTTAATTTTATTTTTTTCTTCTTCATTTGCCTTTTCTTTCCTCGCACGTAAAAGAAACAAACAATTTTGAGATGAACGCAGTTCGATGAGTCTTTGTCTACTTAAAATATTGAAACCAGCATACGCCAAAGTGAATTTATTTATTGATTCGATTTTTATTTTTTTCAAAAACGAATAAATCAATTAACTTAATTTAAAGAAATCTGAACGTCACGAGCCAAACTCATTGCTCGCTTGTTGAACGCTTCAATTTGAATAAATATGCATTTAAGTTAAATGTAGCCTTTGCTTCATCGACAGATTACTCATGCACAGCACGGAACATGCTAGGCATTATGGCTTTCGTTGGCAATGAATTTATCAAAAAATTTATCAGCATCGGCAATGAATTTTCATTTAAATTTGAGTTCTTTTTTTTTGGTGAATGCGACTTTGAACTTTCAAATATATCGACAAATTGAGCAATTTGGTTTCGCTCCATTAGATAAGAACGATTCGGCTTCAATGTTTTTTGTCTGTACGTTGATGAAATGCGGACAAAGTAAGCGGCAAAACATAGTTCGTGGTTCGTCATATATTTCCTAATTAAGAATTATGACTTTTAGTCACGATTTCATTATTCGACATTTTTCCGTTAGAATAAAATCTCCTCTTTTTTTCTTGGTTTGCCAGTTTGCTTTGGGCTTTTTGTATTGCACCAAAAGCTCATTGAAATATGATTCTGCGTAATGTTTAACCTTTAAATTTAATTCAACGATGGCGAAAAAAGCAACGCAAATGGAAAAACAAATGCAGCCGAATGTTGAATCTGACAACATCGTTCACAACAATTTTAATCCGCATGTCTCAATTTGATTTACCATTAATCGAGTGGAATGCTTTTAAAAATGGAATATTTTCACCAAAATGATCAAACATCAAATTGAGAATATGTGTTTTTATTAATCTGTGTGATGCTGACCGACAAAATATTAATCCAACATCCGTTGTTGACATTTAAAAATCGCCCATTTTTAATTCCAACATGATTTTAGAATTTCAAAAAACCAGTTTCAATTGAAAGAATTTATTATCTAAGTGATCTGTCGACATCTTTAACATCGTTGCTATGCGAACGAGAGAAAAAAAACGTTTGTGTAAATCAACGGCGATAATAAATAGAGTCTGTGTAATAATAGAGGTGAGGGCACAGGTGTCGCGTGTAACTATTAAAACCTACGTTTGAAATTGCATTCATCACAGAGACTTTGTTTTTCTTGTTGCATAATGGCATTGTGTAAATCACTTCGATTGAATGGATTTTAAATTCCCATCCCCTCCCCAGTGCCGTTCTCTTTTTGTCACGTGTTCAATCGTTTTTCTCGCTCATGTTTTTCTAATCATCAATTGCAATTTGAATACAACTAACCCCACACATTCGCTCGATACAAAAGAATTTCAATTGTATGCTTTTGAGCCGAACATTCACGTCTTTGGCCGATTTGACTACATATTGAAGTGCAATTCAATTGAATGTTTATTGTACATTGTGCGCAATTAACATAAATAATAATAAAAATAAAATGTTCGATACGGTAAGCGTAAATTCCAATCCGTATATTTCAAAAGCAAAAACAATTCCAACCATCGAAGTGACGTGAAATTTGTCGTTTTTTTTCCGCCGAAGCAATTGAGTTCGAATAATCACAATGATTTCTTATGATTTCATCGCCTATAAACAGCTAGAATTGTTTACATGCATTGAAAAAACTCGTCTTTTAAATTCAATATAAACGTTCTAGAGCGAAGGCTAACATCAGACAGTAAAAAAAATCAAATAGATTATCGAATCAGTTGCATACTTTGATTATTCAATCGATTAGATAAGTGTTTTTTTCTTTTTTTTTGTATAAACATGCAGCACCTTTTTATCAATGTTGATGTACTTTCCGCGTTTAAATTGAACAACATAAACTATCATTTGCATTAACAATGACATTCCTCTCTTCGTTCGGTTGGGATAATTCGTGTTCTTCCGTTGGCCGAGCACATTTCTTGCGTAGGTAGAACGGGTTAAAAGTAAACAAATTGAGAAATCTGTTTGTCCATTTCATTTGTTCCGCTCTCTCTCTCTCTCTCTCTCTCTCTCTCTCTCTCTCTCTCTCTCTCTCTCTCTCTCTCTTTCTCTCTCTCTCTCTCTCTCTGTATTTCTCTGCCAGTTTTTCATTTTACACATAAAATTCTTGATGGATCAACGTTTAACACGTTCCAATCCTCTTGGACTTCATGCTACCATTTGTTCCATGTAATTTCTCTGCATTGAGTCCAAAGGGAACACACCAAACATGACACTGTTTTAATGATAATACCCACATTGGATGGGAAAGGCAATGTGTTTAACACACACACACACACGAAAACAGACACAATGTTTACAACGTTCCATTGTCATTGCATAAGCTTTGGTCTAATCAATTTTTTTAACCAACCGCGTTTATTTTTTTTTCATTTTCTCTTCATGTGCTATTTATGACATGTATTCATTAGTCACTTAGATTAAAGTACTAATCTGATATTTTCAACGCTCACTTTTCGGACCGATCTGTGAACACATTTCAAACATGCACAAAAACACTGTGCAGTATTTATCGAAAGAGAGAAAGACGAAAAAAAACGGAACGAAAACCATCAAAATGATAAGAGTAACATTTCATAAGCACAAAAAGATAAACGACCATGTTATTAATTTGATAAGATTAGATTTGGCTACGAATGGTTAAATTTTTCAAACGACACCAAAAATATCAATGAAACTATCTGAATAAGCCATTGTATAGTGTATAAATTGGGTAAAACCTACAAAAATGGCTTTGGAACATTCGATTTTTTTTTTCAAATGAATTCCCAAAACCGTCAATTCATCCAATTATAATATTCCAATTTTCCTCTCGCTTGTTACAGCACATCTATAGATTTCTTTAATGACTATCTAAAATCACATGGCACATTTTTCCTTCGTCAAAAATAATCTTCAAATCAGACGCGACATTTGTAGGCAGTAGTAATCGATTTGTATTCAGCTCATAAAATGGTTTTTTGTATGGCTAACACGCCATGATGTGCACACACTCGTTCACCATTTTTTGCGCATCGTCTCCGGGCTATTCTTCAAAATCATCCCACGAGAAAAAAAAACATACTCAAACGTATCGTGAAACATGGTACTGTTGCCGTTTACTGCCGCTGAAATTGCAACGGAATAGTTAAATGGCCCGGACTGTTTTTGCACTTCATAAATAATAATTTTCTCATTGCGATCTTATTAACGAGGTATCGCTTCATGGAACTTATTTTTATTCATTGCTGAACCTCGCCCGAGCACGTTACTCATTTAGAATGAGTTGTACTCGTTGGCGTTTGAACCATTCTCTCCTCCAATTTCGTTGAATATTTCTCAACTCAAAACAATTTCCACGTAATTTCAGGTTAAATTGTGCATACTCTTGAAAATGGATGGGTTCCATAAATGATGTTTTGTATCATTTCAGTGGAAATTACCAATTTGTAGACAAACCATTCGAAGACAGTCTTTTCGGCGCAATGGAAGCGGTAAATCAAGCCATTACGTGATGTCACGATGTGTGATATGGTCATTTCTATTCAAACGAGCTGATGTTTTTCTGTTTGAATGATTTGCTTGTCTGCTTTGAATGATATGTTAAGAGACAACCTACGTTTTATGGGTTGTTATGCCTTTTATGCCTGAAATACACACAATTTTCAAAGCTACACAAATTACGCACGGTACAGAAAAGAACATGCGATTTTTCCATAATATTTTCACCGAAACTCAAGCTAATATTCTTACAAGAACCGCGAGCTGCCCTCTCAGTATTTGCATTTAATGTAGCACGAATTCTCCGGCAATCGAATTCGAACGGGAAAATTATGTAATCTGTTTCAAGATCGTGGTCGATATCGTGTCTATTTAAAATCTTATTCCTAGAAGGTATACATGCAATAGAACGCTCATCACAATTTTCGTTTGATTTCATTGCATGCTTTCGAAGCGTTTTTTTCGTTCTTTTCAGAGATTTTGTTTTTTTGACCCAATGTTTTATGTCCAAAAAGAAAACGTGTGTGTGTGTGTGTTAATAAAAGCAATTTCAACCAAAATTCTTTCGTTTTGCGTGCACTATTAGCCTTCAACACATTCACTTTGACCTCGACTCTTTACGCATTTCCATCTAATCATATCTATCGTACTCCATTCAAACGGAAAAAAATGCGGTAATTTATCACTTTGAATATTGAATTAAATGGCGCAAGCATTCGTGTGAACATTTTTCGGCAGCCATTTATTCTTTTCGAGTAGAAACAAGCATTGAAATTAAGGGCATCGTTGAAATATTGGAATTTATTTAAGAATAAATAAGAAGAAAAAGCATGGATTCCATAGAAAAAAAACGCAGTATGAGTAGTGAGTAGTGCCGGTGTGCACATGTGCACTTATTCAATGAATGTGCGTAGTGCCGTTGTAATTTGAATCGAATTCAATTTCCATCTTTCTTGTTCAAATAAATTTGTCTACACATCCATTTGAGATGTTTAAATCGAGTGGAACAGCGTTAAAACGCATAAACAAACAGCAATAAAAAGATCCGAATTGTATGGGCTTTTTTTTCTCTATTAACCCACAAAATGAGGTCATTCTAAACCATATGCAAACAACTTTTGTTCCACTACTTATTTCTCCTTTTGTTTAAATTTGGTTGCTGTGAAGATCATGTTGCTTTTTTCAAGCTCTTTTATTCATTTTTATTGTGTGCAGATATTGAATTTTGGATTTTAATTTTTGGAGCTGTAATTTTTTGAGAATGATTTTTTATGCTTTCCAAATTTAGAATATTTTGTCAAATAAAACCGGCAATTTTGATATGTTTTGTATAATTGAAGTGGGCGTTCGGTGTAAAGTTTTGTCATTAGCAATTTTAATTTCTATGGTTTTGGTGAAAATGAAAGACGTTTATCGTTGATTGCACGATGAAATATTATTATGAATATGTAAAACCTGTAACGCCATTCGAAGTTTAATGGTAATATGATCTTTAACGGCAAACAAATTCCGCGTTGAATATTAAATGGTTCATCTGAATGGGGTAAAATTCTTCAATACAATACCTAGACAGACTAGTACAATGCTTTTGAAATGGTTAAAATATGTAAATGCATCAAATTGTCACGATGCCTTGTGCAAATCAACAAGTTCACGTGTATGAAAAAGCATGAAACAACAAATTTGCTGGTTGTAAATGGGAATGCGTGAGCAATGAACATTAATAAAAAAATGATTTTCAAAGCATTTTGTAACCGAATGATGCGCAACGCTGATTTATGTGGAGTTACTTGTTACACACGTTCAAGTTCAATGGATTTTCTTTTACATATTAACATTTCAGAATGTTTTGGGCCACATACATGTCACACGAAGCGTTTTCATAGAATGAATTTGACAATTTTAAAACGAATGCACGTAAATGACAAATCGATGCGGCAGCAAAATTCATTGAATATGATGTGGCGGCACCGGAAAAAATAATGATTTAAATGACTTTTTTTTTCTGACACGTGTTGAAAAACGAAATATTCTATTGAAATGGTGTGGTTCACATGAAAAATTGAATGAGCGACAACGATAAATGCCAATCGTGATGCATTTCAAAGACTGAATCGAGTGTATTTGTTTTGGAGTTCAAGATGAATGCCACATGCGATAGTCATTATAAAAACACATATCATCTAACTAACAACAACGCAACTCACACAAATCATATCACATTTTCATTTTTGTTTAAATTATCGTTTTCGCTCTCTTTGCACACCCATCACTTTAGTTCACTTCGTTTGACTTTTCATATGTGCTTCGCTGTTTTAGTTATAGTCATTTATGAATCAAGAAATATAGAGTTCCCGAAAAAAACGAACCAGGCACATCGCTGTCTGATGCGTTACTTGACATTGACATATAAGCTTAAAATTAATTAAATTCAAAATGCGTACTGGCGAAGCCGAGCAAACAAATGAGCCAACAAGGCATTTTGGAGAGGTTTCACACACACACACACACACACACTACGACTGTTTTTTTATGAGTTATAGCTATAGTTTATTGTCGATATGCACAATTTCTTGTGGTAGAATGGAATTCATTTATATAGTTGAAACAATATCTCGTACTCTGAAAATGGAAACGAGTCCAAAAGTCGGTGAGACGTTTTATGTAAGCGCACCCATTTTTGCCTTTTTCAAACACTTTTTTGTGTATTTTTCGATAATATTTTCTGTTTTTTTTTGGTCGGCTAAAGATCAAGTGGTATAATCGAAATGAGTTTTAAAATGCATTTCATCCTCTTGAAATTTGTTCAATCGCAATAAACATCGAATTCAAAAGACTCGTAAAAGAACACTACGTTCACACTACGGACGGAATAGAATCAATCTTTATTCGTCAAACAATGAAATTTATCGAATTTAATTATACGAATGTAGAGTAAGCATATATGCTATAGCGTCATAATCAAATTCAACCAATGTGTTTGAACGGAAATTGGAAATGAAAAAAAAACGAAAAAATTTGTCAGTGAAATCCGGTCTAAAATTCCCATTGAATCGAAATTGATTAGCTGGTTAGCGTTCGGGGCGTTACCGTATCGTAATCTCCGTTTATGCAGTAACTGTCGATTATTAACCTCAGACGCCGTTTATTTGTAAAATGACGCCAGTTATCAATTTTGGTTTATCGAATGCAAATCGACTAGCGAGACTGGTGAGACAATCGTGTATCTGTGTGTGAGTGTGAATGATTGAAAGGTTAGAAATTGACTCAAATAAAATTGATAAACTCATGAAAATAGTCAACGAAAATGGAATTACGCTTGTTTATATCTCGTTCATTTTATTTACGCTTACATTCCATTCCCACTGATTTCTATTTCTAGGCTACGAATCAGGGCCCATTATTTTTTCGCTTTTTAATGTAAATTTAATCTCAATTTTAAGTTTTTTAGGCAAATTTTCAGCAATTTTAAAGAAATTGAGAAAACGTGCAGAATTGTATGTCCTATATTGATGCGAGATTTTATAAAGTTAGGTTGGAGCTAATCATTTTGGACAGAGTTGCCCATTAAAAAGGGGCCCTGTATCGGGCTTAGAAACATGACTTTAACTGCAAATCATGCATCGAAAGATTTCTGTCGATCGTTGTACATTTTCGATAGCGTTCGCTAATAATATAAACATATAGCAGTTTTCATGCTTTTTCATTTCTCATTCGCAATTGATTTTACGGTTTTGTTTTGTCCGCTGTTTCAGCAATATTCTGACGAATGTGTTCAAACATTTAAATCAGCATTAAATATTTCATTCAAGTGAAGTTAATAAAGAATTATGATTGATGTGGAGCAAAAGCAATGGCGAGGTAATGTTGTGTGTATGCAAAAGTGAAAAAAAAGAACATCGGCAAAGGAATGTGAACATTTGCCACACGTTACGGATTATGCTTCATATAAATGTGCGAATGTGGGAGAAACTCATAACAAGTACATCAACATTGAAAGTTGTTATTTTTGTTTGAAAATTACGGAATTACGCGGAAAAAAATATATGCGAGAATGACGTAAAAAAAGGAATTTCAAGCAATTCAGAGCAGAGCAAAAGACAAAGAAAAATGCGTACTTTATGTTGCAGAGCGAGGCGTGCGAGATCTACTAAACGGCACAAGAATTCACATGAATTCATAAACAATTTCGATGTTGGAGCGGCTCTGGTCAACTATTTTATGCAGTACACAATTTCGCTCTCGTTTCTTAAAAAACGTACAAACAGACAGAGAGCAAGAAAGAGAGACATATAGAGAGAGAATAGTTTGCCAACCGAATCAATTCGTTACAAACGAATCGTTAGCACGCACGTCGATTTGTCGTTGTTAATTCATTTGCTCAGTCTTAGCCAGACCATTTTTTCTTTACTTGAAATGCATTCATTCGTCATGTCTGTTGCACTGTTGATGTGCCACGATGTCAAATTACTTTTCTTCCAAACACCAACATTTTGTGTTTGTTGTTGTTTGTTTTCAGATTGCAAATCTGAATAGATTTTCTTACTTCCATGCTAAATAACTGATTAAATAATCACATTTGAGCGAATCTGAAAATGAGATCGCCACTCCAGACAGATGTTTTTGTGTTGTTTGAATCATTTGCAAGAATCTCACCAGTGATGAAAATCGAGATGATAACATCAACATTCCATTTTATTCAAATCATGGATTTGTTTTGAGCATATACACAAAAAAATCAAGTATCACTGAAGAAGGGAAGGCAAAAAGAAGAAGATTTCATTCGCAAATATCCGTCAAGAACAAAAAAAACCCGAAAGAATAAAAAATAATCCTTTCTAAGAAGCCAAGAGGCTTACTGCGGTTGAAATGAATATGCTTGGTTGGTTATTCGTTATTTTCATTTTTGCATTGCTTGAGAATTAGTGGATTCATTTTACATCTTCTTTCATATATTCTAAGGATTCATTGGAAATTAAAAAAAAAACAACATCATCAACAGCAAGCAACAACAACAACAAAAACCCAGAAAAGAAAGAATTAACGACTATTTCTCACATACTCAAATCGTATTTATGTTGCGATGTATGCAATTTGTTTCCACACCCACTCCAGCCAGAGAGCAGGAGAGGTGAACAAAATATGGAATCGGAGAACACAACACTAACAATAATAATCATAAATATAGCTGGCGTTGTATGTTTTCTGTAAAAACAACAACAATGTTGTGTCGATGTTACTGGTTGCTGGTGTGAGTTTGTATTTGAATTTCTATTTTTAGCGTTTGCAAAACGTGTGAAATGAAGGAAAACATTGCATTAAATTCCGGTTGTGTGATTACGCCTCGATCGGCATTAGGGCGATGTGAGTGTTGATGCAGCAGCAGCAGTAGCAGTAGCAACAGCAATTGAAATTCAATCTGATCATGATTCTATTGTGATTTTGTGTAATCAACAAAATTCATTAAACAACGTTCGGCGACGAACAAATGAGATTTTACTGCTAAAATGCGATATGCTCTAGGTTATAATAGAGAGAGAGAGTGCGTAAAAGGTGCACCTTTTGTTCATCAAAATAGTCTACAAATGCATTTTCAATTCGACAACATTTGAACCACCTGGAAATTGTTCCTATAATGTTAAATTTTGATACAGATGTGTGTGTGTGTCATCTGAGGAGCCACACCACCATTGCAGCAACCGACGTTTTGTGCTTCACCATTACGATCATATATCAACACTCCATGTCGAACAAATCATTTAAATAGGTGAAATTTCTTTTTTTTTCATTCAACAAACAAAATGAAAAGAAAAGAATAAAATAAATATAATTCTCATTTGTAGTAAATTAATAATTGGTGGGTATTGTGTGTGGAGTGAATGATGAGATGATCGAATGAAAAGAAGCCATTTTTAACATTTAAAGCCGCAACGTGTGATATTTATCCGATGCCGATGTACGTGTGTATGCACCAAGCAAAAGCATTGATCACTATGTGCCATTGTTCGAACGGTATGTTCTTTCTCGGCTCTCGATCGAAAACAAAGAAAGCGTATCAGATGCCTCAAGAGCCAAATGTAAACAGTGACTTTTCCATTGTCGTTTGTTTTCCTTGCCACATTTGTAGAGAGATGTACAGTTTTTGTTTCATTCAACCATGTGTAAATAGGGATTGTGCGTCTATCGTTGACAGACCTACATTATTCTTTTGCGCTATACTAAAACACTTTTTTTTACTACTGAAATTCAATTTGTTTTCTTTCCATTTTTTTTTGCTTCAGACATTTCAAACCGCAAAACATTTGGTTTATTTTCGTTAAACACACAAAAAAACGGGAAACTTGAACAAAAAGAAGAAAAAAATGTGAATTTCGCCATAAAATGGCATTCGAACTGTATTACAGTGAAATTTTTCCTTGTTTCCAGTTGACTGCAATTGGTGTTCCTCTTCGTCGCTTCGAAATTAAGAAATGCCGTTATTTCTTCGCACTTTGTAAATCCCATATGTAAATCATGTGACATTTTCAATGTTTTGTCGGGTCGTGTGTTCGTGTTCATGTCCCAAAACCCAAAATACGATTGCCGAATCGACGAAATAAAAAACAAAAACAAAAACAAACAAACACACATCGCCAGATTTTCTCGTCGTTTGAACATCGTGGCACAGAACAAAGCATTAACGATCTTTTGTCGCGTATTTTAAAGTAAAATGAGAGCACCACATGTGCGATAAATTCCGTTTACAAACATCACATTTATTTTGTCGACGACATGGAAAATTATGTTAAAATTATTGGACGCTAGTTGAGATATGAGCGCGATTCAGTTGGCATACATTAATTTGATTTTATATATTACTTGGCTGAGTGCAACGAGTGTCTATTTCGATACTGTTCGAGTATTCCGTAGGAGGTAACGAAAAATTAAAAATTAAAATGCATTGTGAATCATGAGCTGTGTTAACAGTTGATCAATATTTTCTTTCTCTTGAATAGATCTTTGCAACAAATGCACAGCCAACAGTTTGCAAACACATTAAATTCCTGTGGTGTTATAATTTTACCATTTTATTAGGCAAAACTATCAAAGAATCATGACGTTTTAAAACATCTCCATCTTGAAATGTGACGGTCGTGTTGATCAAACTCAACAAATAGCGAGCGAAGTGTTTGCCACAAAAAATGTATCCTGCTATTTATTCAATGGCGACCACAACAGAAATTACCATCGGCAAAATCGTTTATGTTCGAGTCTTCTCGGTTGGCAGGCCAAAATGAAACGGTGCCAAGATATATTAACAGCACCACCCGCAGCGGTGTACCACTAATGCATTCATTTATTGTTGTTGTTCGTAATAGAATTTATCCAAATCGAATTCTTTTTGGGTCAAGCAATACATTCAGCTTTATTGGGTATTTAATCAGTTGCATTTGTTCAAATGTCGAAATACTATTTCAAATTGATGCAAGACACAGTGTGATCGTGTCCTGTTTATACAGTGTTTATATCGTTCAGACTCGAACACACACACAGACATTCCGATTGCATTTAGATATTGGTCAACCGAAGTCAATCGAAACGTTTGAGGTCAAACCATTAAATCGTTTGCCCCTTGCAACCATCGAACATGTTCAAAGAGCGACACTCACAAAATAACTAGTGGCCCAGCTAAATGACGATTTATTCAAAGACCTAAATTCTTTTAATCGGCTTACAAAATTAGACTCTGGCGTGGTGCTTTATGAGGTCAGGGCAAATCTCAGATATCGAGCATTTATGCGATAAGTGCAATACAATTGTGTGCACATAACAATTGATGTTTTTTTTTTCTTCAATTTAGAACAAGCGTTTATTTCAACTTGAAATTTTCAAGTAAAATAGCTCATTTTGTGTTGGAATAAATTTGTTTAACAGTCACTTAAATTGACTTAAAAAATTTACTGTCAAAGATGATGGTCATCGAAAATGTGTCTGTGTGCTCTTCTTTGGGTGGAATAAATTAAAATATTAATAATTTTCCAAAAAATAGTTGTACTGTTGCATTCTCACTTCTTCCCTGTCAGTATTTTACGATCATTGCACGTTGTTCAACGAAATTGTGTTCGTTTATAATGCGGAAATGTGATAGAATGGGCAAATCCTAAGCTGACTATGCACCAGAGCAGCTGGTCTAACGAATTGATATGAATACGAACACACACAAAACAAAAACAGAACATGAACGAAATTATCGTTTATAAACGGCGACAGTTGTCCAAATACACGCACACCCATTGCGCTCATTACAATTACAATTTCGATAAGACATTAGATTTGTTGAGAGAATATATGATGACCCTATTTGCGGGACTGTTTTTACTCACCAGTTAATCTTTGTGGCAAATGCTTCGAATCAATTATATTGGCCGCGCAAGAATGACAATTTCGTTCTCATTTTTAACCCGTATTGCCTTTCAATTAGACGACACCAAATTGAATGATTTATTTATGAATAACCCGTAGGAACGCGTTATTTTATCGAAAGAGAATTTCTGGAACGATGAGATACTAGATAGCAATTGTATTCTAATGTTATTATTTCAGGGACATTTCAAAACCATTTAGAAAGCGTAATACTAGCAAACCGATTCAGTGAATGTCACCATAGACAGAGTCATTTTAACTGGAATTGAAGCAATAATGATTCAGAGATAAATGAGCTTGTTCAAATGAATTTCTCATTTTCATTCAGCATTCTTTTTCAAATCGTCACATTTCATGAATGAATGTGTGACTTTTGATAAATGTGTTCCACAGGAAATATTCGTATTTGCTTTGCCGTTTTTTTTTCTCCCAACCTTTTTTCAACACTTGTGAGAAAATGCCAAGTACCATGTAATGAATTCAGCTGAAGCGCCGTGATTATATCTTATCGTTGCCAATAAATCTTCATATCAAAACATTGACTCACGCAAAAGTAGGCAGACATTCGTTGTGAATCGTTAGATGTGTTGTAAAAATGAGAAAAAAACAAAAATTAAATATAAATGTTCCATTGAATTGAAAACGAGCCATTTCGTTGATTGTTGTTCAACCCTCTGCTCTGTGTTATATACCATAAATGTTTTCCGGTTTGTATTTTCATTCGTAATAGGCGACGATAATTTAATAACAAATGCACCTGCGCCTAGGTACCGACATACTTGAGATAGGATGAGAGGGCCATTTACAGATGGTTGATATTTCTTGCACTAAATTCAATATAAATGCATTACAATGGAATGCTTTTCAATCAGCGAGATATATCAATTTTCCATGGTCGAAAAGGTTCAGCCATAAACACAGATGCATCTACCTGTATGTGTGTATCGACACTTTTAAATGAATGGCAATCGGTAAAATAAACGAAGGTTTATGTGATCGATGTTTTATGTCATTTGCTTCACGGCAAATTAACAAGAACGAGAAATGATGGCTGAAAATGCCAGAATAGTCCTATGCGCCGTGTCGCTATATACAGATAACAAAGAACCCACGTGCAATAGCGAATCAAACTGATTTCGTTCACTTTTCCACGATGCTGTTCTGACTTGTGTCTTGTTTTTTAATTTAATTTTGTTTAAAAATGTCGAAATTGTTGTTTTTCCTATATTTGAAATGTGTAGCCTGTATTGATACGTATGACAAAAGGAATGCAATTTGCATAAGTTGGGCCGGTTTAAATGAGCAAGATGGAATTTGCTCACAAAGAAATCGATAACCGTTCAACCAGTTCGTTAAAATAATTGGATGACAAACCGCGTTGTGATAAACTCGTGCAGAAAATTAACGTCATTTCATATATGTTCAATGCTTGGTGTGTATTCGAATTGAATGAAATTCGATTTTGTGAAGAAAGAAAAAAAAGCAGTGGGATGTGAACGATCATATATAGGAATGAAGCCAGAATGAATATTATATGCGATCGATACGCACGATCGTCTTCCATCACCGAAACACAATTGAATGGTTGAGAATAAAAACGAAACATACATTCTGTTGTTTTTGTCGCCAACATAAATTTCATCGTAAAAAAAAGTAATAAAAATATGTCTAAAGTTTATGCGGAACTTAAAATACATTGTCAGTATACTCAGTCATTCAATTGTGAAGAGCTTATCTCATTATGTGCGTCTGTCTAACCGATCCCAAACCAAGTCGAAGCTTCATGCCATTTTTAGTTTTGAAATGTATTGTGCAAAAAAGGAGAAACAAAAAATTATACGACAGGCGAAAAACGTATGAGCCGATTGTAAACGCATTCGTAGGATTTTTGAACATACTCCAGAGAGACGAACATCATTAAAAATATTTTACCTGTTTGGAGTGTGTCTTTTTATGCGTTTCTCTATTGGCTCGCGATAAACTTCAACATGATAACTAAGACAGCACTGGCTAAAATTTGTGTTGAACGAACAGTGAGAAAAAAAAACCGGCACGGAGACGAAACAAAGACCATAGGCGATGCACAGAGGTGAACAAAAGGCGCAAATTTCAGAGAGAGAGACACACATACAACAAAAAATAAAAAGGAGCAAACGTTAAAGTCCAATAAACAAAAGCCATTTCATTAAAAAAAAAAAACTAAAAACTGTGCACACACACACCGGGGACATCCGAATGCGTGCTCGTATACATTTTGGACCAATTTACCATGTGATGTTTCATACCTACGTACACATAACAACACGCATCCAACATGTTTGCTCATTAAATGTGAATACAACATAAGTTCGTGTTGTTTTAAAACTCAGCGAGAAAAAACACACACACGAATTCACAATGTAAAGAAGAAGCGGAATGGAATTTTGTGTGTGTGTGTTTGTCTTAATAAAAACATGAAAATGGATCCCATTCAAAGAACTGGAACAAAGGCCGAAAACGAAGAACGACACAGAGGCACAGGCTCCAAACAGCACGGACACCATCAACATAGACAGAACCAAAAGGTAATAAGATTCGATAAAATAACAAACGGCTTTATTGCTTTGTAGCATTTAATTTTTACAGTAACATTTCGACAACGACAACATCAACGTGGGCCAGCACAGTGTGAACGAACATAAAAATGAACGAAAAAGAGAGAAAGAGAGAAAGAGAGAAAAAGCGCGCACACACAAACACAGCCTTCAGATGCTGCTAGTGAAGAGGATTGCAACAAGTGCATTTGCACTGATGCAGTACAACTTGGCCATGGAATGTACAAAATCCATTTTTCTTTTATCACCCGTTTCGTTGCCACATTCAATGCATTTTTGAATATTGCTTCGTTGCTTTGGTACGATCAAAAATTTAATATTCGGTACGATGTTTTGAGGTGTTGTGCATATGTGGCCGTCTTCAAAGATTTGTGTGGCTTTTGTTTAGTCTTGACGCTTACTCAAATTACCCAAATCGCGCGTTGATTTTTTCACTTAACGATTACATGTGAAATCGGTTTCATGCTTTCATTTGAATGTGTCTTCTGTCTCTCTTTGTCTGTCTATTCCTTTAAAATGCCATAAGTTCAGGTTTATAGGCCAGCCATTGAATGTTTGTGTTTTTCAGATGTGAAATCTAAACATCATGGAAAATTCTGTCGTTTTACGATGAAATGGTTCATTTTGATTATAAACTCCCACACACAAAATGTTTGTATGTGTTTAGAAATTACGGGTTTGTATAATGAAATTATTTTCACAAGGAAAAAAAGTGCCAATTTCCCTGATGTGAATGATTTGTATGCATTGTGAAGCGATATTTTTGCATATGTTTGTCGTACGAATGAGGATGTTTATGCAATAAATTTGCATGTGGAATCGATGATCATCATCTTTATACATATAGACGATATATTCATTGACATGATTGGCATGTCACAACCACACAAATCGTATATTTATGTTGAGCAAATTATCATTTTATATTAGCTTCGATGATAAAATTGTCGAATGAAAAATGTATATATAGACGACACACAATGTGAATGAAGATGAAAAATAATCTGTGAATAAACCAGCAGTTATCAAGCAGAATCATTCTGATTCCGCCTTCTTTTGCATACGATGCATCATGTCTTTGGATGAAAAAGAAAAAGGAAACAGTTCAAACAACTTGGATGCTCAGCCTCATCGACGGCACTGCTCGGTATGTGCGTGGTAAAACCGTAAACAGGCGAAGAGAATGACTTGGATAGTGTAGTGAAATTATCAAGTCAATAAAAACATACGGCAAAACTTATAAACACTCACTTGAGCATTAATCTTATGAGACCATCAAAGTGTGTGAGCCACATTTGACTTCTTCTTCCATTGTATATCATTATGGTTTGATGTTCATGAGCTTCATTTCCGCGAACTGAATATGGAAAAGGCATAGTTTGAAACCATTTCGGTGTTGGTTTTTTTTTTTAATTTTTCGCCACTAAAGGTCCCAAACGCGTTACAAAAAAAAACCAAAACCATTTCACGACGTGGCTGATTCGTTTAATTTTCGGTTGAAATTAACATAATGCCTCGCATTGTATTCAGTCTCTTTCGTCTGTTTCGAGATGATTTCAACAAAAAAAAACACACGTTGGCTTTACTTATTCAAGACCGCACACTTGATGCGTATAGCAACTGAGTACATACGCTAATTACAATTATCAACGATGTATAATCACCGAAGGAAACCGATGCCATAAACGAGAGCCATTTTCACATGCGTATGCAAGTATTATTATAATATACAGTTTGAAATTTGCATGTGTGCGTGAAATTTCTTCGATGAAAAATGTGATAAGTAAATATTTATGATCGTTTTTAAACTGAAACTGGTGGAATAAACATACACAAAAAAAAACGTTATAAGAAACACAAAATTAAAGAGAATCGTCGTGGCCGAAAAAAAAATGCCGCAACTCATTTCATGCGAGTCAAATGTTGTGTTTCTTAAACATCCAAAATGCATGAATATGATTATTTCATGGAAAACTATAGAGTCCGGCAAAAATAAAAATCTGCGTTATAAATCATTTGTGAACAAGTCTTAAGTATTTAGTTAACGGTTCATTTTGACGCGTTTGGTGCATTATTCCGATGGTTGTAATTCTCATTTTACTCCTCTTTTTACTGCATGCATTCATATTGTGTGTTATTATCATCGAGAGTACTTGGTGCAAATCATGACCAAGTGAAAGAAATGCATCTGTTCGGTATTTATCGATTTTGGTCGATGTACTCCGGTCATTTTCAGGGATTTTCAAATGGAATTGTTCTATGCACTTAGAAATAAGGTAAATATCATTGTTAGTGGTGCTTTTGTGTGTGTTTTTTTCCACAAAAAACCCGAAAACAAATGAAAAGAAAGAGAAAGAACAACAACACAACGGAATAAGAGAGAATTGGCTGTGGCTCTGGAGTAGAATACAAAATGCGGCCAAATCGCATACACATAGAATCATCAAACGATGACTAGTAGACAAACACAGAAACCAAGTATTGAGTGGCTGGTATTTACTTTGTTTGAATGCTGCCAGTTATTGTTGTTGGTCGATTATAACAAAATGGTAGAGGTTTTCTGGATGATTTTTCAACATTGCAATCATTGGTGTGTTTTTTTAGAATATTTGTGACTTAAAACAAACAACATAAAAAGTAGAGTTCAGACTGCAACCACACAACACAGATTCAATGCAATGATCAATGATTATCGGTCGTTTTCTCTATCGAATTGTGAGCCTGGATACACACGTTTCGGTGCAAAGTGTACATATGCATGACAGAATGAAACACCAACAAAACTTTAATTGGCATTACATAAACAGCGTCTGCATCTCTAGACTAGACTGCTGAAAACCGATTCAACTATGACGATTCACAACACATCACTGATCACTATCTTTTACTAGTATCAATAGTTTAAACGTTGAATATGCATTCGGTGTGTGTATATGTGTGAGTGTTTGTTGAGCACAGAGTAAAAGAGGAAGATGGTAAGCTTATTGTAGTTGCAGCTCACGTCGCAAAACCGGCCTCCAACCAACAATGTCTTCTGCAGCGGCTGCTGCTGTTGCTGTTTTTTTTCATCCTTTGATACGTTCTATTTCTAATAGCACAATGCCAATGTGATTGTTATGTTACAGCACGAGCGAGAAAAAAAAAGTTGAGAAAAGAAAGCATTGATTGTGTGCTACAAATCGACCGTTTTTCACTGTCCTTCTCCCTTTTGTATCGTACGTCGGTGTTCGTTTTTATTCTCCAAGTTGAAATTATGAAAAACGAACGACATGAAGTGTGAAAGAGAAAATGGTATAAACGTTTATGTGTCGGTGCAACAAAGATGCAATTCAGCGCAGAATAGTACGAGAAATATCGTCATCAAGTCGATTGCATTGCTCTAACGAGCTAAAAACGTTGTTTCTGTTTTTTTTATGTGTGTGTACTAGAAACGATAAAAGTAGCCGGCAATACGCACTGCAGTAGAATGAGTAGTAAATGACGAGCAAGCAGAAAAAGACGGCGACTAGACAAAGAATGCAATGCGTACAATGTATGGATGGTTTAATATGTGAACTGCAGCCATGCAGCCACCATGCATTTGTATACAAACTTTATTTTCTTTCTTCATCATTGTTACATTTCTCGGTATGTGTTCAAACAAAAGCCATTATAAGATCAAATAAACAAACGCGTTTCGCGCTTAACATTGCATTGTTTAACATCAAGCTTGAGAAATCATTCGGATCAATATCATTTTGAGCATATTGGTTATTCTATCGACACTGTTACAGTAAGTAAACGTTGTTATGTGCTTAGAACGGTATTAATGATTCAATCGCAAATGGCCAACCAAACCACCGAAGATTTGTGATGATGAAGCTGATGATATATGTAATAAGTAGTCAGCTTACAACAATGGTGTATTACCGGTTACTGGTTGATGGTTGCTGAGCTCGACTCTTTCACACTGGAGTATAGCTGTATTGAGAATCATCTCTAGATTTGAATGGAAGAATGTGAATACGATGCGTAACGATTGAAACGCAGCTACCAAGAAATAGCGCATAGCATGCTGGATTGAGTGATGCGGAAGCCAAAACGGTACCACACACAACAACCATTCGGCGTTCTCAATTCATTCTTTATCCTTCATTCTTCTTATTCGAATTTCAACTCATTCGACGTTCAATGCAGCTCAATGATAGCCATCGAGACTGAATCATATAAAAATGCTGCATTTCAAATTGAAATTTTCAATAAGAGCTGTATGCAAATGGTTTTAGTTGTTTTTGTTCCCTTGTTTTTCTTCGAATAAATTGCATACCATTGAACTGTTTACATACATTTTGATTCAAATGAGATTTCAAATAAAAATGAAAACCATTTAAGCTTGTGTACGGAATACCATTCGGATGTGATTTACCGATTTCATGCGCCAGATTCAAGAAGCAAAAAAAAAAAACAATGTGAATGAAAAAAAACGTGCTAAAATTCACAAATATTTCCACAACATTGCATTGTTATGCCTAGAAATGAGTGTGACGGCTCCATGGAACTTTTGTGAAACAGTTTCGCCGGATTTTATTGATTTATTCAACCCCTTCAAGTGTTAAATTCAACACTGTGAGACAAAAGATCGTATTGACCGAATATTTTCAATTTGTTTAGTTGAAATATGAATAGAAATTTAAGTTGAGGGAACGGCGGCTTGTCCTGTTATTTTCCAATTCAATAGCGAGAGTCACAATAAATAGAGTGATCGAATGATTTCAAGTGGCAGAATAATAATAGCATAACATAAACATCACGTCTTAAACGTCTCGATGAAAGAATGTCAATTGGTTTTATTTAGTTTTGATTATTACTTTTTTCATTTGTACTAAGCCTGGGTTATTAAATCAGTCGAATGCAGTTGAATTAGAATGGTATTCTAAAGAAAACGGAATCGGTTTTGGTTCTTTGATGACTCAAACCAACAAATAAAAAGAGGGGACCCCGAAAATGATGCAGTTGTGTGGATGGTGACGCTTATGCTGAGCTCATATTGCCCATTAAGATAGGGTGATACACTCGAATGTGAAGAGAGACGGCGAGAAAAATGCGATAAAAATAATGGATTTTTATGGTTTATCCACAAAAATCTATGAGTAACGCATCGAATCTGATGCGTGACTGGAAAAATATGAATATCGTAAACTAACTGATGAGAAATCGCATTTTTATTCTAATTTTCTCATTTTGAAGATTGTTTGTTGCATTCATGAGAAATTATTCTGTTGATTCTATTGATTAGCTGTTGAAATGCTGAATCTTATTTGAAAATGGTTCAATGTTATCAAAGAATGAATTTTTATGTGTTTTTCCAGTGAAATTGAATTGAAAACCGAAATCGTCTGTTTCGAATAAATCTGGTTTTCGAAACGAAAGAAAAATGGGAATTAGTCGATGAGACGTTCATGAATTATGTATGGGATTAAGCATTCGAACAAGTAGAACAATGGAACGGAATGAATCACGACTATATTCAAAACAATCGACAAATTTATTACCGAATGCCGGAAGTTCTATCTGGTTCGATCAATACAATGATTAATTGAAAAAATAATCTAAGTTGCCTAATGAATAACAACGATCGATTCACTATGAATAAAAAATTGTTTGAATGCAATTTGCACAAATTCAATCAGATTTCAAGATAAAAACGTTTGATTCATGCGAATCGCATGAACAAATACAAAATGACTCACCATTTTTCCGTTGGACCATCTTCGTCATCTTCAATCATATGACCGGCTACCGAGTAGCCGAAATATGTATCAGCATCACCATATTTAACAATTGGCAACCGATTTTCCAAATTGAATGCCACAGTGTCATTGACACAGTAGTTAAACGCTGCCAGTAGAAATGCCGTACAGAGCAACAGTGAATTGAATTTACTCCGGCCGACTGGAAATACGTGACAAAAACAAGCGTGACGCCTTCGTTGCGACATTGCCAATCTATTTTGTGCGGATTTCATACTTGCATACATAATATCCATTCGTTTTGGTCGTTTAGAAATTCGTTGTTTGGCCTGCATATTCATTTACTCGATGCGTAAATTGTAAATGCACGGTTTTTTGTGTGTATTTTGAATTGTATGTGTGCGTGTGTTTCTTTTCTCTTTATCGTCGTTTGAGTTAAACTTAATGCGTTTTCGTTTTACGTCACAAATAAATCATATCCATTAACTTTATTAAAATCTCCTTATATTACCATTGTCGATGGGAATTCTCACTGAAATTCTTAAAATTTATATTTGTTGGCACATTTTTCGCTTGAAAAAAAAAATGTTGTAATTGCAATCAAATTAGCACGTTCTCAATTCTCTTTATGGTTTTTTATTTGATTTGGTCAAATTGCACTGATCACTGCCTCAAAATATTCAAATTCATTTTTCGATATTCTCCAAATATGCACAATTTTTTTTAAAGCAAAATTAACACTTGAATCGAAAACACAAAACGTAGAGAAAGACAACAGCACAATGTCTAAGCAATCAGAAAATGCTACATTCATTGGATAAGTATCAGTTTACGTTGACCATAAACACCCGAGGGACACTCCAGTGGGGCACCGTTACTCATGACCACCAACTCATTCATCACCTTATACGCCTTTGCTGCATGTGCTGTCATTTACATCTGCCGATTCAAAAATAGAAGAAAAAAAATTGATGAGATAATATTTAATTTTGTTATGGAATAACATTTAAATAATATTCATTGATATAAATCACGAAATGTACGTGCTAAACGATTGTGTTCGAACATTGTATTATTGAAATCGAATCAACGATCACGTTCGATTCCATGGCTCTTTTTTTATTCTATTGACCAACAATATAGTTACTTTTTTCCAATTTTACATGAATCGTTTGACTTGTTTCGAAGCTTTATTATAGAACAGCCATTGAAGAATTGCTACAATCGCTTAATAAAAAAAATATATGTTCTTGAATATCGGCAATCATTGGCTATCGCAAAATGTGTGGCGTCAGAATTCAATTTTGTTTGCATGAATATTTCATGCGACGAAAAAAAAACGGAAAACATTTGCAAGAGTCATCAAAATTCTTATCGTCACATTTTTGCCATGTATTGTTTTCAGAAATTGGCTTGAATAATACTCAAAATTCAACATACTTGAGTTAGAGCTCATAGTTTTAGTCAAAATACAAATAAATGAATAATTTTTATCGAAATTGCTTAGAAACTTGAGGCGTTGTGACATTATTTAACGGCACAAAAACCAATTAATTCGCGTGCACTGTACACATGTAAAAATACAACGATTAAAAGTAGCACAGTGTTTAAATAGAAATAAGAACGTTTCGAATGAAATGGCATCGAAAGGGAAAAAATAACTAAAAGTATCGTATAAATAAACATGAAGTCAAATTATGCAAATTTTTATATCGCACCCGTTTCAACATTTTTGTTGTGTTCAAAGCAAATATATTGAATTGCTATCAAAAGCGGCAAAAATACTCTTGTATCAAATGTGTGTGTTTGCATATAATTCTTTATATAATAACAGCCGCTGAGCTTTAACCAATTTTGCATTATCTTTCTGTTCAAATAAAATGTAATTCGTTCGGTTGATTAACACACAGACAAATGAATGACGATAGCGATTATATCGTTTATCCATTTGACTGTGGCTCGTGACGCCCTTTTACGAATCAAACTACATACGAAAATACAGACATACATACAAAAAAGCATGCGAACCACAGATATGCTACGATTTTTCTGCAGACTTTATTTCGCATTGCTCAATAACACAATGGATGGCTTCTGGGCCATTATCAAAGCTAAAATATGAACACGCTTATATAAGAGTATGCGATACGATGTGAATTGGTTTCGCGGTGGTCGAATAGTGTGGCATTCGCGAGTTTTATTCCTCTTCGTTTGCTTCACTACACTTTTAATTTAAGTTTCTTTTTGTTTTATTTTGTTTAGGTTTGGGTTCTTGGCTTTTTGGTGTATTCGCGATTCGTAAATATACAAGGAAAAGAAAAAGAATTGCATGCAAATTGTATCGAAAAAGCCCATAAACTGACTTGTGTATCATTTTATTTGCATCATTCAGTTTAAATCGGGTGCTTGAAACCTGAACCGAATATACAGAACAGAAGTAGCAACAATCCAATCGGACAAGAGTTAAATATTCAAATTGCGAGCTGCGTGTATGTGGTGCTTTTCTTAAGCATGTGATTCTCTGACTTATTTTTTTTTCTTTCGTATTTTAACAAGTTTACTTTTAAACAAACAAGTAAATCGTTTTGAAGATATAGTCAGGCCAACAGCCACTCCACACCATCATCACTAAAGGCTTATACACATTTTATTTAAGTAAATCAGACAACAACAGCAACAAAAACAACAGATTCACAGATTTATGCAAACATCACGGTGAATAAATAGAAAAATGAACGAATCGTTAACACAACACCACATATTGTTATCTGTCGCGAACCGCCGAGTATCACTTCGTTTCTTCTTCTCTCCCTCTATCTCTGTATGTATGGGATTTCTTTTTCTCTTCATCTATCGAGAAAAACCTGAAACAGTTTATCGAACTTCACAATCAATGTTTACATACTTTTGCCATTTCTCGATTTAACTGGTGACTAAGTAGTGTCAATAAAATATGTATGTTTACTACACAATGATTACGTTTTGCAATTATTATGACGATTTAGGTGAATATCCATCAACATCTCAATTGCACAACATTTGATGCAAAAACGAACGTAATTTTCAAATGTACAAGACTAAAATATTATAAAACAGAGCACATGAAGACAACACAGATACACCACCGCACCGTACGGTTGCAAGACTCGGTCTGTTCGTTGTACAAGTTTATTCATCATCAGTAACATCATCATTGTCTAACGTACAGCAGCCACATACGGACACACGTTCATACCAGTCAGACAACGGCAGTAGAGGCGCGTAAAGCAAACAACCAAAACAACGTCAGTTATTCAAGCCGTAAACAAATGTATTTACTACACTTCGGTCGAAATACTAACACGTTAAACAGAGACAACTAATAGAGTCGGCATTGCACACATTGAAATGTTCATTGAATTGAGCACAGTGGATGGTTTGAGCTATCGCCGCGTTATATGACGGAATCGGCTCATTCGTTTGAAGAAGTTTTTAAGTACTTTATTTTTTCACATGTGATCAATGAAAACCATTTACTTATTGCAAAATACTCAAAAAAATTTCAATGCTTTTCCATTTTATGTACTTTTTACCATGTAGTGAGGGAGACTATCTGATTTAACAATAAATTTCATTCACGACCATGAGACTTAATCAATTAAGTCATAACATAACTAACATACTAACGTCAGTTTATAGGTTCAAATATTTCGCCGTGACGACAGCTGCCCATATCACATATGAGTACATGCTAAGATGCGAGCTGTTGCACTTTTTCATTGTGAGCACAATGCATAAAACAGGTGCCAATTTAAATCTGTTCAGTTTCTTTATTAAGCTAAACAATAGGTAAGAATAACAGAATTTTCTACATAGAATTATAAACGATCAAAATAGTATATAAATACATATAATTAATGATCAATATCAAGGTAGCCCGAAAATATCAAACTGTCTAAACCGAGTCTAATCACGGTCTAAACATTTAAATATTATGATGACATGAATCTTCGGACTTAGTTTGAAGCCAATGCGGAAAAGATATTAGCAACCAAATGATTAATAGTGTCAAACCTTGGGAAAAATTATTTGAGATGAATGCAATCGGGTTTTTTCGGGTGTTTTTCAGAGTCTAAGAGACTAAGAGAATGGCATAAAATTTTGGTTCTAGGTGTTTCGGGCCAAAAGGAAGCAAAAAAATGTCGGGGGTCGGGGGAATTTGGCCGAGATATGGCCGTTGGAATATTGAAAAATGTAGGCCAAAATTTACAAATGACCATAAAATGAACAAATTGTAACTAAATTGTATGTTGTTTATCCCCAATAATCTTCTCTTCGAAAGACTCTTTCATCGCTATGTCGAACGTTTGAATCAGATGTCTGGATAAATGTTGTCCGTTTTTTACCTTTTTTTCAAACGGGAAACACGAAAGATAAAATAAACGATTTGTGTGAAGTGTTTCCAATTTGTGTCAGATTTTTATGAGAAAAAAGCACAATTTGTGTGCCATTTGTCGATTTCGTGTGAATTTGATCCGATTTGTGTGAAAAAACTTGTAAGCGATGATTTCATTCATATTCGTTTGATTTAATGAAAAAAATAAAATCGGTCAACGATTAGCTTGCGGCAAAAACTGCATGCAGAACTGCCGCATCTAAGGCTCGTTCCAAGTGCTTTGCTAAAAAAAATTGCATGCTAAAATTGTTTCAAATTGATTTGTTTTCATTATAATTGAGATCTGATCCACAATTGAGGCCCAAAAACGGAATTAATACCTTTTGAATTTCGATTTTATGACGTTTTTTCAACATTTTTTAAGAAAATAAATTTTAGCATGCTAAATTTTTTTTTTCATATGATCAAATTCTCCGCAAATAGTGAGAAACTGGGAAATATGTCGAAAAAATTCCGTTTTGATGTTTTTTCAAGAAAAAAATTTAATGTTTTGAAATTTTTGCCTCGCAAACCGTAACGATTTTGGTCTGGGTATCTTCAGCAAAGTTGTAGATTTGAGTTCAATCAAATAATAAAATAATTTGTCTCAGGGGTTAACCCCAAAAATGACCCCAAATATCACTATTTTCGAGGGGATTGAATTTTCGGGGTCAACTCCTGAGACAAAATTTTCATTGAACTCAAAATCTACAACTTTTCTGAAGATACCCAGACCAAAATCGTTACGGTTTGCGAGATATAGCTGCATTTATTCAAGGCAACAATTTCAAAAAATTTCATTTTTTTCTTGAAAAACAAATTTCCAAGTTTCTCACTATTTGCGGAGAATTTGACCATATGAATTCAAAAGAAAACAAACAAAAACAAAATTAGCATGCTAATTTTTTTTTAGCAAAGCACTTTGAACCAGCCTTACTCGTAAAAATTGTATTTTGTCCGTTCAAAATTCCATTATTTCCAGGAAAAATGGACGGGTAGCCCGAGCTCGCGAAAAAGCATCTCAAAAATCAATTCCATTTAGTCAACATGTGTAGTGGGGAGTCCTGAAAAATAATTTAGGGGTAATCCAGGCTTAAACTCAAATATTCAAACAAGTGATACAGTTAACGTTTGGAAATCCTGGGCTCAATTGCACAAAGAAAACTTCAATTCTCATTTAAAACGCATTGTAAAAAACTGAAAATTTTCACGTTCTCGTTTTTATTGAAATTGGCTTAAATTTCTTACATTTTCAAATTTCTAAGTTGTCCTAAAACAAGTTTACATTACTCAACATTGTCTATATTAAATTATATAATTAGCTTTGATCTTCGATATTCTTTTGAATCCAATCCAGATAATAATGAACTCTTGTGTACATATTGGGATATCCTTTGCCGCACTGCAATACAAAAAATATGTTTATAAACGGGTTCAAATTCAAAACTGTTTTTATGGTTAAACATTTACCGTAACTCCCCATGATGTGATTCCTGCTAGAGTTTTCTTTGCCGGATCAGTTATATCGACCAATGGACCACCTGTAGAAAGCAGAGTCAAGCAAATTTTGATAGCAAATCTTCATAATGTACTTCATGTTTTGTTAATACCTGAATCACCGACACATGGGCCAACATCACCTTCATTAATTGTGCACAAAGTACTATCGAAAACCAGGAACCATAAACCGTGCTGCATGAGACGTTTATTACAATCAAGATTGTCAATTGTTCGTGATTCAGCATATTGCAAAATATCAGTATTTATAACGGGCTATATAAAATGGAATAAAAAATAAATTGTGGAATGGGAGCGAGAATATTGAAAAAAAAACTATGTTTTCGGTTAGAAAAATAGATTACATTAATCAATAACTTACATTATACTTAACGGCTCCCCATCCGGTTAAAAGAACTGTTGTATCTTTTTCAGGTAACTCTTGTAATGGTAATGCGATAGGTTGGACGTTATCTGTAAAGACAATTTCTTTGATTGTACGAATCAAAGAAATGTCGTTCTTGTGATCACGTGGAATCCATTCCTCGTGCGGTGTAATTTGAGCAATTTTCACTAAAACACCGTCCTCACTGAGACGAAGTGCCCCAACAACCGCAACCATACGCGATGGATTTGAATTCACTTGTGCCGTGCAGTGTGCAGCTGTCAACAAAAAACTACTGCTTATAATCGAAGCCCCACATAAATGTTCATTATTTGATTTGTTTCGGAGTGATGCTTGATATGGAAATTGTCCATTCGTAGCATTATTTCCACCGATGATACGGGGTACGAGATCACCGTAAGCCGTAGCAAACACTAAACAAATTGCTAAAAATTTTAAACTGTTCGACTTCATTTTTTACATTGCAATGGACTATTCTATTACATTACAATGTCTTTTATTGATCAATTTTATCTCACATTTTCATAATCTTCAATTGCGAACTTGAACACAACTTATCAAAAAAAAAAACATACATCTGATTATATTAATTAAACCGATTAATATTAACCGTATTGCCAATAAAAACCACATGATAAATATTGATCAGATTAAAGATTTTATGGTGTTTAATAACATCAAATCAAATTTATTTGTATCTTTCGAATCATCGAGCGTGGAATAACCACGAATTTCAAACGGAAAAACCTATGTTTGTATTGATTTTTTGTTTCCAATTCAATTGACTATCTCTGTCAATTGTGTTGATGTACGCAAAACATTTGAAAAACAAATTATACGTGTGCTTTTTCATCAATGATAATCCCTTGTAGCGATAATATTAATCGATCAATGTCCACTGTCAATGATGTTTCAATAATGAAGCCAAATGTGATGTAACTTTTATTGATAATAGAAAATGTTGTTTAAAAGAACACATAAATAATAATAGAGGAAATCGATTAAAAAAACATCATCATTACCGGAAATATACCGGAAAAATGTATAACCATATCCAGGGATTGTTACTAGCTGTAAATATCAGGTTATCTGAAAATAGATAATTATTTTTTATATCCTCCGAATGGAATATTAACCAGGGCATTAAATAAGCCCATTTTGAGCGAAAGCCAGTAGTCAAAATATCATTTCGGTAGTTAAAAATTCGGTTTTCGATACTTAAGAATTTTGAAAATATCTTCCAAAAGACTGGTTACAAAAACAAATAGATTTTGATCAATTCTTTCAATTTGCTAGTAGACCGAGAGCCGTGGAACAAATCACTTATATCTCCGAAAACGGCAGATTTTCATAAAACTATGATCGTCCCGCTTTTACCTATCAGGAATCATTCACTTTTTTAATTGTAATTGGGCGGATTGTTTGATTCGCGGTTTTATTCGCGCGACACGGAAAAGTATACTTTTTTTCCCCAAAATGGCAGATTTTATTTTATAAACGTCTTTATTATGATCTATTTAGTTTTTAAAAAAACAAACAATATGTCCATAAGAATGGGTCTCGGTCTATAGGAGTATTTTGACGACAAAACCTAGGGGAATTTATCAAATTTGTATATATATATTTTAGAGTGGGTCAATTTGCCATTGCAAAAATATTCGTTTTACACATAGAACACTGTGAGTCGACGAAAAAAATCGAATTCCCACTTTTTTTCAAAGCGGGATAAATTGTAGGTAGCAAAAAATTCGATATTATCTCTATCCTAGCGGTCTTCTACGGACCATAATAAAAAACTTTTAATAAGAGACCATAGCTCTATCTCGAATTTCGAGGCTCCGGATTTTTATGAGTACATTTTTTTATCATTTTTATATCAACATTTATTGACCGTCTCCATCGCAACTTTTTTCATGTTTTTCAATGCACTCATGTAGTAGAGCTCAAAATTCATTGATCTATCTTGAAAAACGAGCTCACAGTGTCTATGTGTAAAACGACTTTTTTTGCAATGGCAAATTGACCCACTTCAATATATTTATATTTGCAAATGATTCGTGAGATTTGCAGTGATTTGAGATGCAAATATGCCATTTTATTCGCGAATATCTGCTGAATGTGACAATTGTTCTTGTTGTATTTGATTCGCATGGTTCACAATTATTTGCAGAATCCATTTTGATAAATTCCCCTGGGAGAAAACAATCAACACGCACAAATTCGGTCTTGTTCGAGAATTGCAACGATGAAATGATGTCGCTTACCAACGACAACATTCAAAACGCGCTGAAATTTTTTTATCACCACTAAATTGCAGAAACTTCGCTGTAAGAGTTCACAAATACATGAACACACCAATTCATTTTCAATAAAACCGTTCATATTAATTGTTTTTAGAATGGTGAAACGTACCAATTCATTTGAAAACGAGTGTACAATAAAAAAAGAAACACAATTCATGTCTAGTTAACGTTTTAAAATTATTATTTTATTTTGAGATAGCAATTCCTTGTTGATGTTTATATTCAACTCAATATTCAAATACTCGAACTATAATGAATCTTGAAAGGTATACAGAATTCATTGAATTTCCAAATGTCAAAGTTGAGGAAAAACAGATTAAGATTACTCAACATTTTCTATATTAAATTATACAATTAGCTTTGATCTTCGATATTCTTTTGAATCCAATCCAGATAATAATGAACTCGTGTGTACATATTAGGATATCCTTTGCCGCACTGGAATAAAAAAAAAATGTTTAAAAACGGGAACAAAACTTCAATTTCAAAACATTTTCTATGGTTAACATTTTACCATATATCCCCAAGATGTAATTCCTGCAAGAGTTTTCTTTGACGGATCAGATACATCGACCAATGGACCACCTGTAGAAAGTAGATTCAAGAAAATTTTAATAGCAAATCTTCATGACGTACTTCCTTGTGTTGTTAATACCTGAATCACCGACACATGGGCCAACATCACCTTCATTAATTGTGCACAAAGTACTATTGAAAACCATGAACCATTTACCGGTTGGCATGAGACGTCTATTACAATCAAGATTGTCAATTGTTCGTGACTCAGCAAATTGCAAAATATCAATATATTTTACGGGCTAAATAAAATGGAATAAACAATAGATTGATGAATGGGGGTAAGATTATTGAAAAAAAAACTCTGGTTTCGGTTACGAATAGACAAGAATCATGAAGAGAGATAACATTAATCGATAACTTACATACTCTTCAACGCTACCCCATCCGGTTATGAGGACCGATGTATCTTTTTCAGGTAACTCTTGTGATGGTAATGCAATAGGTTGAATGTAATCTGTGAAGACAATTTCTTTGATTGTACGAACCAAAGAAATGTCATTTATGTGGTCAGAGTGATACCATTCCTCGTGCTGTGCAATTTGAGCAATTTCCAATAAAACACCGTCCTCACTGAGACGAAGCGCCCCAACAACCGCAACCATAAGCGATGGATTTGAATTAACTCGTTCCGTGCATTGTGCTGATGTCAGCAAAAAACTACTACTTATAATGGAAGCCCCACAAAAATGTTCATTATTTGATTTCAATCGGAGTGATGCTTGATATGGAAATTGTCCATTCGTAGCATTATTTCCACCGATGATACGGGGTACGAGATCACCGTAAGCCGTAGCAAACACTAAACAAATTGCTAAAATTTTTAAACTGTTCGACTTCATTTTTTACACTGCAATGGACTATTCGATGACAGTACCACGTCTTTTATTGATCAATTTTATCTCACATTTTCATAATCTTCAAATGCGAACTTGACAACTTATCAAAGAATACGTACTTTCAGTGAAATTACCTAAACCGATCAATTTTAACCATTTTGCCAATAAAAACACATCATAATTATTGATCAGATTAAAGATGATTGCGCTTGGCGGTGTTTGATAATAGAATAGATCACATTATTTGTATAAGTATCATTCGAATCATCGAGCGTGGAGTGACCACGACTTTCCAAATGGAAAAATTCATGTTTGCATTCATTTTTTGTTTTAAAATCAATGGAATCACCACATCAGTTACTTTCTCATTACTGATAAACCCCTATGGCGATAATATTAATCGATCAAAGTCCATTTTCCATGATGCTTCAATTATGAAACCAACTGTGACGTAACTTGAGTTCAATAAAATTCTGTTGACAACGGAACAGGAATGTAGTTTTGACGTAAAACATAAATAATAATAGAAAGTATTTGATGAAAAAACGCCATTATACCGAAGAATTGTAAGATACTAAGAAACTAACTTGATCTTATGCATAAACACATTTAGGGAATCCCTGGCAGGGTGAAAATTTCTAGCTATTTGAACGTACCATCTAAAAATAGTGACTGAATGATGCGTCTATTGATGCATCAATCCATGTATTCTTCGAAACGAATGTAACCATTGGAACAATTTTAACACATGTTCAGTCCGCACGAGTGACGAAAGCATCTCTAGTGCGAAAAGTCTACTCAGTATACATACAGCTAGTTTCAAGCTTTTCATCTATGAGTCCGAGCGATTTGTGTCATATGTCACAGCCACTGTGGCCGAACCACCTGATAGGTAAGCTTCCAAATGATACCCATTTGAATTTTACAATTTTAAGTTGGGAGGCAATTCTTGGCCAAAAACTGAAAAACGGCCATATTTTGGCCCAAGGATTTTTGTTCACATTTTCAGGGTTATTGGCCCTAACCCTGGCCCTAACTAAATAAACACAATTCGTTTTTTCGAGATTTTGGCATAGGTAAATATAAATAAAGTCACCCTAAAATCACATATACACCCTAATTTCGGGAATCAAATATTTGTAATGATATTTAATTTTAATTTTACGGCAAATTAAAGAAAACAACAGAAAATTCTCATCCAAAGTAATCAGTATGTTCAATAAAGTTTCACTCGTGCAATGCGAAAAAATAACCAAAATTGTCATTGTCAAAATTCAGTTTGTTGTCTCAATTCATCGCCAAAGTCTTTTAAAATAAATTCGAATCAAATAACTTTCATGCATTTTCAGTTGTTTGATGTTAAATTAATTTCGACCAATCGGTTTTCGAAACAAATGTCAGAAACATGATGACAGTATGGAATAATACGCCTGACGTTGGCTAGCGTCATCGGCTCACCCCATGACATTTGTGAGCTGTGCACATGTTGAAGATACACGTTTATCGTATAAACAACGGCTTGGTTAAGGAATTCATTGAAAAATCTGCTTCATAGTTATTTTATTTCATTTTTCGATTTGCTTGAGTTAATTTGAGGATCAAAATGTCGTTACTTCGCATAAGGTAAGTAAAATCCCAATTAAATATTCGTATAAGTGTGTGAAAAACATTGCCTTTTATTCTTAAAAACATTTTCAAGCACATGTTTTAACATTTGTTGTGTACTTTGTCCATGTAAACAGAAAACCAACAACACACAAAGGAAAAAAAATTCTATTGAAACGTGAGCCGCAAATAAAAGAAGATGCTAAAAATACCTTACTTTTGGAAGGTCGCAAGTGTTCTGGCAATGTTAAGCTAGCACTAAAGGATTTATATCAGTTGAAAAAGCCACTGTGCAAAAAATTGTCCCGTAACAATGACATAACACCGTTTGAAGACACCAGTTCGTTGCAATTTTTGGTCGATAAAAACGATTGTAGCTTGTTTATGTTTGGTTCGTCATCAAAAAAGCGTCCAGACAATTTGGTATTGGGCCGTTTATTCGATCAAGAGCTGCTCGATATGGTTGAATTGGGCATAAAAGAGTACAAAGCGATGAGCGAATTTCACAATGAGAAAATCGGCACATGTGTTAAACCATGTTTGACATTCAATGGACCAAAATGGGCTCAAACTGAAGAAATGCGCCGCCTTAAATCGTTATTCATCGATGCATTCCACCGTGAAACCGTTAATGCCATTCGATTGCAAGGTATCGAACATGTTTTAAGTTTTACATTAACAGAAGACAATCAAATTTTGATGCGATCGTATAAAATTGCATTGAAAAAATCGGGTTTGAAAACGCCACGCATTGAAGTCAATGAAATTGGACCAAGTATTGATTTTGCTGTGCGACGCACCAAGATTGCATCCGAGGATCTCTATAAATTGGCACGCAAACAACCAAAACAATTGAAACCCACACAAAAAAAGAACATCTCACGGGATCAACTTGGAAATACACATGGCCGTGTTCATGTGGGCCGACAGAATATTGGTAAAGTTCAAACAAGGAAAGTACGAGCCTTGCGAAAAACACCCGAAGAGAAAAAATCGAAGCGTCAAGAAAAAAAAGCCGCACAAAAACTCGCCAAACAATGAATTGAAACTTGTTAGAATTGATCAACACTTGTTATACATTTACGAGGTTTTGATGCATGTCAATTTCAACATCCATTTTGAATATTTCAATAAAGATATGATATTTTCTAACAATATTCTGTGTATTTATTCATTTTCTATTCGACATTTCATGGGAATAGTAAAATGATTTAATTAAACATCGTATACCGAATTAAAAAAAATATATATTTATGTCAAAGTTAGATGAATTCCGCCTGATAATTCGATGGTTGTTGCATTAATATATGGATTCGCAACAATTGATTGTACCATATGAGCATATTCATCTGGATCACCGAATCTTTTTGGTGCTGCAACACATTCGGTGGATATAAATTCCGCTGTCTCTGGTGGAATATAGTCCATCAATGGTGTTTTAATATATCCGGGTGCAATTGTCACAACTCGAATACCCTGTTCAGCAAAATCAGCAGCCATAGGTTTCGTCATACTGTGGATAGCTCCTGCACCAGCTGCGGCAGTTACTTGGCCCAAATTTGCTTGGAAAGCTTCTGTACCGGCGGTATTTATAATAACCCCACGCAAACCATTTTCATCCGGATCATTTTTGCCAATTAGTGCTACAGTTAATCGTGTTACATTAAATGTGCCCAACACGTTTGTCTATGGCATAAAACAAATTCATGTTAAATCAAACTGTTTGCTTTCATTTTTTGTTCAACGTACCATTAAAACACTTTGCATGTTTTCAAGCGGCTGCGGTCTCTTTGCACTGAAATTATATGTCGCCTGTGTGTTTGCAACTCCAGCACAATTCACAAGAACATCCAGTTTGCCATATTTATTTGAAATTTGCTGTACAAGACTTTTAACATCCTCCTCTGAAGTCACATCAGCTGGAATGTAAATAACATTTTCACCCATTTCGTTTGCGACTTCTTCTCCATTTGAGGTTGGCAAGTCACAGAACACGACTTGAGCGCCTTTTTTCACAAAACGATTGGTTGTGGCACGACCAAGTCCGGACGCTCCTCCAGTCACTAATGTTACTAGATTCTAAAGCAGGAGTAAACATTCATTTTGATTCGATTCGATTAAATCCAGTCGAATGTGGCGTTTTTGAGAGTTGTTGCAATTCGGAAAAATGTGATGAAATTGGCATCAAACCTATTTTAGGTTTATTTCCAACAAAATTCATATGAAGAAACCAATTTCTTCCCATTTTTCTCCATTGGGTTTTCCATACCTTAAACATTTTCGAATGGGAAATTATCTGACCGCTTTCTTTAGAAATTTAACAGCTCCAGGATAATTGCTTGTATGCGCTGAAGATTTCAAACTACTTTATAGGTTAGTTTCGGCATTTACCAGTGTGATGTTTGATATCTGCTCATAAGAATTTGAAATGTCAATTGAACGTTCTGTCAAAAGTACACGGTGCTGGTATTGCCATCGGTGATTATTCTCCTAAATGAATAGAAATCAATTTAAAACAAAACAAATTAAAGTTCAAATGATTTTTCAAGGATAATCTCATGAATATGAATGAAAAGTACATAAGTTATGATTTAAATCCTCATGCTTAAGCAATGAAACCAAAATTAGGTCAATTTCTAAACATATTTTTATTTATCAACAAAAATTAATATAATTTTTTTTTCTTAATCTATTTCTTTTCAAATTTGACTACATTTGTTTTCAAAAATTATATTTCTAGTTGTTTTTTTATTACATATGTAAATCTAGTCCAGCTGATACTTCAATAGTCGTTGCGTTGATGTATGGATTCATAACAATTGATTGAACAACATGAGCAAATTCGTCTGGATATCCAAATCTATGTGGTGCTGTAATACATTCGGATATAATCATTTCCTCTCTTTCCTTTGGATAGTGATCAAGCAATGGGGTTTTAATAACACCCGGTGCAATGGTCACAACACGAATTCCACGTTCTGAAAAATCGGCTGCCAATGGTTTGGTCATGCTATGAAGAGCACCAGAAGCGGCTGCATTCGATACTTGACCTGATGTTCCTTTGAATGCTTCTGTACCGGCTGTATTTATAATGACTCCCCGCAGCCCATTTTCATCTGGCTCATTTAGACCAATCAAACCGGCGGCTAATCGAGTAACATTGTAGGTTCCCAAAATATTTGTCTAGTAATTTAAAAAATAGTTTTATGAGAAAATATAAAAAATTGACCAAATCGAACCTAGGCATACCGTGAGAATTAATTTAAAGTCGTCAAGAAGTCGCGGTTTTTCAGAATTAAAATTGTATACTAAGTGAGCATTTGCTCTTCCAGCACAATTCACCAGAACATCTAATTTACCATGTTTATTCGCTATTTCTTTCAATACATGTTGAATGTCCGATTCAGATGTCACATCTGCCGGTATATAAAGTGCATTTTTGCCCAGTTCATTGACAACTTTTGGTCCAGCCGAAGTTGGTAGATCACATATCACTACTTTTGAACCTTTATCCAAAAATCGTTGAGCTGTTGCACGTCCAAGACCAGACGCTCCTCCCGTTACTAATGCCACCAAATTCTAATCGTAAAAGAGAGACAATCAACACCAATCACTCATTATTGTGATACTAAACAAAGGACCATTAACTTTTAGACATACCTTGAACATTTTAGAATATAACATATATTTTCACTACCAAAATTAGTATTTTCTTACATTATTCGCAACTTCCACTAAAATTTCAAGTGCAAATTGCGGCAAGGAAATTTGAAATGAATTGTTTGGTTAAAGTACACACATTTGACAGCACGTTGTTTATAGAAAGAACCCATACCAAGAACACCAAATGTCAACACTTCATAAAACGTCTAAATAAGATTTACCATATGAGTCTGTATACTCTATGCCGCTTATGAATGAGGTAAATTGCGAATAAAATCAAACTTGCCTACAAATTTTTTTATGAAAATTAAAATTAATTTGATCCATTATATTTACTAAATTCATCATAATAAAATGATCATAAACAATGAAAATGGGATATAAGATGGCCAGTAGCAAAAATTGATATCAAAAAAATCCAAATTAACGATATTCATGTTCACATGTCTGCACAATTGTCAACAAGTACACGAACAAAAAGATCATACGATGAGAGTTCATTGAATAGCTGAATTTTAATGTTGTTTCGGTAGGTTTTTACATTTATTTTCAAAACAATTCATTTTGTTGTTGTTGTTATTGTTGAAATGTTCAAAACATCATTTCTATTTCCAGATTCGTTTTAATAAATGATATTGATTGATTGTTTACAAAAGAAAAGTGAAAGTTTGAATTTTATTTATTGTAAAATTATATAGCGTCTTGTTATCAGTTTGATGCGCTTTTCCAACGTTTAGAAAAAAGAATGTGCACTTAATATAATTAGTAGAGACCCTCGGCATTCGATGACCGGGGTTTTTTCAATTTTTCCAAATTCTTTATGACAATGTCATGCAGTGAGGAGTATCGATTGCGCACTTCACACATGACCAACCAAAGACTGAGAAACTGCTTCTCATCCAATTCCTGATGTCGAAAAAAAACAGAACAAACAAACAAATCAATTGATTAACAATTCAGATGATTCGAAACAAATAATTCAGTTGACGCTTTGACGACGTTTCATACCTGAACTGCTCTGCGGTAATCGTCAATATGAGGGTATTTAGCCACTTTCGATACAATTTTCGCCCGGGATATGAAGTATCGTGATATTTGATCAAAAAATGCGGCCGCTTCACTTTCAACACTTTGGATTTCGCCTAATGTTTCCTCTTGGACAGCCACCCCAAAGTTATTTCCGTCTTCAATCTTTGGAACTGCAATAAAATTTGAATTTAATTATCATATGCGCAACACAATTCAGTGTAAAATAACAAATGCAACGACATACTCATGAATGAAATCCACATTTTTAGTAAGTTTGAATCTTCAACCAATTCACGGATAAATGGTTTGACCACTTTGATCAATTCACAAATTGGTGTATTGCAAGTCACTTTGCCGGATGGCAGGGCCAACACTTTTGTACCCGATGGTCCAGTTAAATATTCTGCTGTTGTTTTTGTGTTTTCCTCAGTTCGAGCACGTTTCGATGGTGGTGAATCATTGACATGATTCGCTGTGATCGCATCTGGTACGGGAATGTTAAGCTCCTAAAACATAAGTTTACATTAACTCATCGTGAACATGCATTTTGATCAAATGACTCAATTTACCTGATGAACGTCATGTAAATTGCGATTAGCAAACATTTCTGTTTCAAGCAATTCGTTGAGTCGAACGATTTTCTCTGGGAATCCAATGGTTATTAGGTTTTCTGCCTTTTTGATTAAACCATCTTTGTATTCTTGCACCTAAACACAATGGAAACAATAAAACTCAATTGTATTAATTCTAAAATACACCAAAATACACATTGCACATAACCTCAATGTGGCACAAGACATGGATTATGTTTCAATCTGAAAATTGTATGCCAACAACAACAATCAAATGTTGTCCACATGAGAACAAACTCAAATGTATTGTCATAATTGTGAAATTCATTTCGATGTTTCATCGAGGTGTTTTATTTGATTATTGCCGTACAATTTTCAATTTTTTTAAAAATAAAATGTCACTATCGAATAGGCAGTGTAATGAAATATTCTACGTTCACAGCACATTAATCATTGTACAAAATAAATCCCATGAAACTCATGATTGTTGAATCATCTATGGAAGTTCTCACCTTTTTTATGGTTTCAGACATTTTGGTAACCAGTTTATTTGCAATTAAATTAGAAATAATAGAACTTGCAAAACAAAGGAAAAACAAACGAATTTATTGAAATTGTCTTTAGTGATCGTCTTTTTTTCAATGAATGGAAATGTTTATTGAGTTGTAGTGCAGATGGGGAACTAAATAGACGCAGTCTATTGAATGGCTGTAGCTCGACTGTTGCTGAGACATCATATACGATTCGAATTCGAACTGTCAACGTGATGAACACTCAATGCCATAACATTCGAAACACCAGTGGTACTCGTTTAACGCGTACTTAATCGTTGGATTGAATAGCACAAATACTTTAGTTAGAATTGTGATCGAATTAAATTCGAGTAATTTTTGTGGTTTTTTTTTTAAATAATATTAACAATAAGTTTCACGTTCAACATTCATTTCTCTCAATTGAGTAACTAGTGTATTTTGGATTTGTTGTTTATTCCGGACCGGAATTTCCGGTTAGTATAATCGTTCTATTTAGTATATTAATATTTATAATTGTTAATAGAAGATAGAAATGTTTTTTCGCAATTCCCATATCTAATTATTTATTTGTCACCTTCAAGTTCTGGCTGAATAATTTGTACAGTTACAGGAAAACAAGTTAGCGAAGCCTCCTTGAAAAAACCTGATCTTTTCGAAACAAGGGATTTTGTCCTGATACATTAATGAGTAAATGTATAACACAGTATTTGAGCCATTTTCTGTCAAAAGGAACATAAGAAAACTAAGGCACATATGCATAATCTGAGGAATTAGTTAGTCAAAAGGACACTACATTGAAGAAATATCACAGCTTAAGTAAAATAGAGGAAAAACTATCACAATATGTGACTTGGTCATTTTGAATTGTTTGAAATTAGTCATCCCATGATTAATGTTTCGTGTGTGAGGACAATTTGTATCATTGAAAACGGTAATAAAAACAACTTCATTAGAGTTTGACTGATGAAGCAGTGTGCCATACTACATAGGGGTCCAAGTTTACATTCCCCGATTCCCACGACACTGGCAAGTCCATGCTTCTACGGAGTCCCGGGTTACTATCGACAAACAAAAAATCTTAAGCTTTTTAAATTATCATGAATAAAATACGACAACCTGGAATTCTACTTTCGTTTTTCGATGTCATCAGGCAAGGCATTGATAAAAAGAAAGTACAAGAAAAATTCTCGAACAGTCCAGAAGTTCTCGAACGGTCACGATGTACAGTTCACTCTGGCATTCAGGCAAAAAATTACAAGTGCACCTGCACACACCATTTTTGTCATATTGCTTCAGAATTGCTAGAGATGTTTTTATTTAGAAATGTTCTGCTCTTAAAATGGTAAATATGGCTCAAGTTTGAAAATTCAAACATCTTCCGTGGCTCAGCACGGTGGCTGTCAGTGTGACACTTGCTGAAGCAAAATGCTGCACATTCTTTAATAGGAAACAAGTCACACATTTATTTATTTATTTATTTGTTACGAAGCCTACATTTATGCCAATACGTGTTCACAGCGAGCTGAAAACATGCTGGTCAAAGACCCAATACGGCATAAATTCCGCCCATGGTGCGTCTTTAGTAAAGAGAATACAGTCAGGGGTGGGATGGTATCTAAGGGAAGCTTTAATACCAGAATTGGGTCCGGAAAACCATGGCAAAACCGGCCTGACTCTGGAAAGTCAGGGGAAATACAATAGAAATAATTTTGGAATTTAATTTACGTTAACATCATTGTGGCAAAAACAAATGCAAACTTATAACTAAAATGATGATGATGATTCCATCCACATTCCTTCTATTCGCTGATGACTTCAAATAGTTTGATTCTGTTGATCAATTTTCAACTAACTGGTGATTATTAATATCCATATTTTTCAATTATTAAGAATTTGTGAATCAACTAGTTGGATTTCCAAACGGTAATTATAAATTCAACAAATTGCGAATGAGTTGCAGAGGTTTTCACAAAAGAGCCAAATTACCGCCATTTTGTTTGCATCATTGTATCAGTCAGCGTTTTGAATTATTCCGAATATAAAAGCGAAATTCAAAAGAATTATTTTATTTATACTTCTGCAGAGTTCATATTCAGCCATAAAATTTGACACGAATAGTCAAGACAACTTGAGGTTAATAATCGAAATGCTGTAGAGTCTGAAGCAAACGGAGATGTACTAGCGCGCATTTTCAAGAATTTGAACTTATCCAGTGTTTTGGAAACAGATTAATCAATTCTGCCGAATTTGATTTGACAAGTTTGGACGTAGCTGAAGTTACATCTATCACTAAGTTCCTCAACCGCCTGGAAAATCTTAAAATAATAACTGGTGGCGAAACTAATGCGTTTGATCTGTACGAAACGGTTTCAAATTATTGTCGTTGTTTAAAGTACTTTTCAATAGATTGTAGAAGCTATCACTCACCATATATTATTGGCCACGGGGATGAATGGCTTCATCGTCAGTATCATTTGATTAAGGATATCATTCCATCAAACACCGTTTGCTCCATAAAGACGTTTTTCAAGCTGAACCCCAATATTCGGACTCTTTCGGCTTCGGATAAATTTCTACGTGTTAACCAGAAATGGATACTCGAATCTAACATACGGATAGATGTATTAGTTGTTAACATATATCGATATTTCTTTACGTGGATGAATTGCAGCCAATCTTGTGAATTACTAAACAAATTGCATGTGCACAAGCTTTATAAGCGGTTTAGTATTATATCAGAGAAAAGGCCGTAAGAACTTATAAATGATTCAGTGAAATGGCTGCACTCGAAAAGCTGTATTTATTGACTAAAAATGGAGGAAACATTGATCTAACAGCATTGGCATTGCAAACTTAAAATTTACCTTGACGATGAGACATTTCTTGTATACAAATGAGTGACTAATTTAAAACTAAAATTTGTCGGGCTCAAGCGAATTCGACAACTCGAATAAAAAAATGTTTTGCTTTGTGATATAATAAACGTAATAAAACGTAATAAGGGTTTCGGTTCATGATAAATTTCTCCAGAGCACAAGCCAAGTAAACAAGCTCATTTAACATTTCGAAAAAAATCAAAATTATTAAAAATGTACCTAAAGTTTCTTATTTTATGTACGAATACGATAACTACATTTCATTTCACTTTCAGAATATATGTTTGTGTGAACACTTTTCATTCAAAGTTTGCTTGAAAGATAAAAATTCTGAAATCGCTCAATAAATTCGAAGAATGTTTTTTTTTATTTGTGTTTGGAATTTGCTTCTTTTATTTTTAGTCTTAACGATGTGATAGCTTAACGGCATAAGCCACTTTAATTACAACTTGCAAATATGTAAGTAAATTCAAAAATAGTAGAAAAATATTGATCAAAATTGAAACGAAATTTTCAAAGCAATGGAAATGTTCTAGTTTCTTTTAAATTTGAACTAAATATGGTTACTATTTGGACGTTATCAAATTTACTTTAAATATTGAATAAATTGAAATTTAAAATGTTGTAATTTATAGTCGTGAGGCTAATGTGTGCAAATTTGAACACTGCAGGTATATGATACACGAATTATGATGAAAATTACTATACGTAACAAAATAAATAAATTTCTTTGACGTAAATATGACGAGAAAACACTACAACTCATGTTCCACCAAAATCATGGCTGTTGATTTGTGTTTTGAATTTGGATTCAAATGGTTGATGAAGACATTGAATAGAGATTTCAAGACTTGAAACTGCAAATGTATGGAGATTTTTTGGTTTAAAGCTTTCGACTTATTTCCTGAGTAATTTTTTCAGTAATTTGTATCGGTCACTAGCATTGCAGATTACTATAACATATGATTTTGGTGATCTGGATCTAAAACCTCATTGAGTCAAACATTTCGTATATACATAAAAATTGAATTTCAATGCATGGAAGACGATTTATTAAAAGAGTTAAAGTGGATAGTGAATATTACATTATTTTCAATAATTTTCAGTTCCATATATCCAGACTGTCAATCCATGAGTCGTATTGAGCTAAAAAGAAATTGACACATTCAAGATTCAAATTGAATTTTCTAGCTAATTCCATCATCGAGTATCTTCCTCTTTCAGGATTTTCTCTAGAAAATAATATTGCAAGACAAATGTTTCAGAAATAATATTCATGCAAGTTGCAATCTAGTATCAAACTAAATGCATCCAGTATCTTTACCTAGATGAATCACTGACAATAGGATCATTGTAATCCAAATGGGGTGTAGGTTGTTTAAACACCAAAAATATATACCGATGAAGGCCAGATCCCTTTGGTGGTGCAACGCCTGTATAATTAATCACTACTTTGCCTTTTTCAATTGAATTTCCAGGAATGTTTATGATTTGCCAATGACGAAACTGGGTATTGTTTAGTGTTATGGCGTCGCCGTCACAGAGAACTATCGTGTAATATGTATCAGGCTTAGCTTCCCATGATAATTTTGGCTCTTCTTGCGTATATTCCGGTTTTAATTCGGTACCTAAATAAACTGTGTTGCTTTCATACTCCACCTTGCAAGTTTATAAAGTTGAAGTTTATAGTTTTTCAATCATCGAAATAATAGAATTATTTTACTTGCACAAGTTTCATTGGAAAATCATCCAATATATCAGGAACAATTTTACTTTGTAAAAGTGCATAATTCACCTCCCAAAATACATTGCAATAGCACAACATAAACAGTGAGAGAAATGCGATAATTGTTTTCATAGTGATCAGGATTCATTGAACAAATGACACTAAACTCTAGTGAAGAACTGAAAAATAGTTGTGGGCTAAAGTTAATTTATAATCAGACCTATGAACATAAAACCATACGGATGCACGATTATGACGTATAAAAATTCATTAAAACGTGTTGCAACGGTAAAATGGGGATCTCAAAATGATCACGACTCAATTTTTCTGTTGACGTAAGATAGAGACAAATAAGTAAAATTCGAGGGAAGACGATGATTTCGATAAAAGTCGTCGATAAAACTGTACCTTGACTTTTAAAATCTAAATTCAATTAGTTTGCATAACATAGTAGTTGTAAGATCGATTCATAGTTTTTACTGGACAACAGATGTTTTTCACATTTATCTCAAGTGGAATGGAATATCTGATAATAAATCAACCACTTCAAAATCCCTTGATAAAGTCAATGTAGATAAAATGGCCAATAGACCAAATCGATTTTTAAATCTATAGTCTTTATTTCGCGTTTGATTTGACTAAGGATTAGTTGAAAAAAATTTAACTTGAAATTTTAAAATGAGTCTCTTGAGTCGATCGATTTGGTTGCTTTTCATTGGCACCGTCTTTTGTGTGAGTTATCAATGCGCTCTCCAATTGTGGTTTTAAATAATTTCATTATCTTTTGTTTTTCAGTCAAAGATTAAAATTGAGCTACTGCCATCGCCCCAATCGCTGTGTGGTGAGGGTCCACATTGGGATGAATCAACTCAAAATTTGTATTACATCGATATTGATGGGCCAAATGAAACAATTTTACGTTATGATTTCAATGAAAATAAAACATATGCGGCTACAGTTGATGGTGTACCATTGATGACATTCATTTTACCAGTTGACGGTAAAAACGATGAATTCTTAGTTGGTACAAAACATTCCGGTAAAATTGTTCGTTGGGATGGAAAATCAACAAAGGGCAAATTAGTGCGAACTGTTTTTAAGGTTGAACCCGATATTACATCGAATCGATTTAATGATGCGAAAAGTGATCCGATCGGTAGGTTCTTTGGTGGCACACAACGTTTGGCTGAATGTGATGGTTCATCCAATCCACCAAATGCTTCACTTTATAGCTATGACCAAAAATCTGGAGTAAAGCAGCTCATAAAAGATGTTGCCATTTCGAATGGCTTAACCTGGATTCATGAAAATAATTCCACTTACAAATTTTATTACGTCGATTCGTGCACTCGTGATCTTCTTGAATTCGACTATAATATTGATTCTGGTAAACTATGTAAGATACACTTAATACACTTTTTTATGTAAGTTCCGTTAAATGGTTTATTTCAATTTTATTTGTATGGATTTTTTTCTACAAACAGCAAATGAGTGTATCGTTTTTACGGTAAAGAAAAATGGAACAGTACCTGACTATATATTTGATGGCATGACAAGTGATGTATATGGTAATCTCTTTATAGCGATATATGGTGGCGGCAAAGTCATGAAAGTTAATCCAAGGTGAGCTCTTTAGATTTCGTTCATGATTCGAATCATTTGATTCAACGACTCCCTTAAAATCAAATACACTGCCACTTTGGCCTGAATGGCATAATAGTTCACTATGAACGCTTAAAAGAAATCGGTAACCTTACAATCAACGGTAAGACTCGGGATCTTTTTTATTGGTTGATACCAGGTTGATACCCTAGCGAGTCTGTGAATGGGACTTATGACCTAGTTAGTTAAATAATTTTGCCCACATTTTTATTCTTCGAAAAATTTGTTTCTTTTTTTATAGTTTTTATTTAACATCAATCGAAGAACAAACAGGAGTAACAAATTTGACGAGTTTTTTTTTAAATTGGTTTCAAACATAAATGAACCGTAGATGGACTAAAACGGATAAAACCAATAATACGCATTCAATCTTTTCTTTATTCGAAGATTCTATTCAACCAATGCTTGTTAGTTCGCGTAGGATTTCGGACTTAAGACCCAATTGAGAACACTGATAAATAATGAACAAAAATGTCACCGTTTAATTCCAAATGCCCTGTCGACCCATGTGTCATATCATGCTAAGAAGAGATTGACACATCCAAGATTCAAATTGAATTTTCTAGTCAATTCCATCATCGAGTATCTTCCTCTCTCAGGATTTTGCCTAGCACAAATGTTGCGAAATTAATGTTCACAACTGAAATCCCGTATCAAACTGAATGCATCGAATATATGTATTTTTACCCAGATGAGTCTGTTACAATGGGATCATTGTAATCCAAATGGGTTGATGGTTGTTTAAGCACCAAAAATATGTATCGATGGAGGCCAGATCCCTTTGGTGGTGCAATGCCTGTATAAATAATCACTACTTTGCCTTTTTCAATTGAATTTCCAGGAATGTTTATGATTTGCCAATGACGAAATTGGGTAGTGTTTACTAAACACTGTTTAGTATTGTTGGGTTGCCGTCACATAGAACTATCGTATAATATGCATCAGGCTCAGCTTCCCATGATAATGTTGGCTCTTCTTGTGTATATTCCGGTTTTAATTCGGTACCTAAATAAACTGTGTTGCTTTGATACTCCACCTTATAAGTTTATAAAGTTGAAGTACATAGTTTTTCAATCATTGAAAAAAATTAATTTAGTTTACATGCACAAGTTTCATTGGAGCAGCATCCAAAATATCAAGGACAATTCTGCTTCGTGAAAGTGCATTTTTCACCTCCAAAGATACATTGCTGAAGCACAACACAAATAATGAAAAAAAAAACGATAATTGTTTTCATATTGATCAGGATTCATTAAACAAATGACACCAAACTCTTCTGAAAACCAGTTGTGGGCCAAAATTAATTTATAATCAGAACAAAAAACAATGTTTGAAATCGATCACGATTTAGCTACATTTCTAGGATGTCCCCAAAGTGTCGATGACCCCTTATTTTCCTAGTATTTTCTCCATAAAAAGAGTAAAAAAGGAGAATAAAAATGACGATTTGATTGGTTCATTTTAAGCAATATATATATTTCTAATTTTCGTAGAACTGGCGAAGCTCTGGCAGAATACGTAATTCCTTCAGTCAATCAAATTACCTCAGTTACATTTGGAGGACCTAAATTGGATATACTTTTTGTGACAACTGCATCGCGTGGTAATCAACCAAACGAAGCTGGACATTTATATCAAATTACTGGCTTGAATACTCATGGCACACCAGGTGTAAGAGTCAAAGTTTAGGTCATTAAAAATGATTGTTATTTTCGAAAAATACCAGTGAATAATTAGCAATTGTATGTACAGTACACAGTAACGATGTAATCTATCTAATCTAAATAAAAAACATCAATTCAGAATTGCGATATCTATCATTATATCAAGTCAAGACTCTTACCGTTAGACGGTGGCGACAAATACTCGTTCACATTTTTAGTCGTATATGAATTACGTAAGTATTCAAACATTTCCTCATGTTGAGTATTAAATATTATATTTATGATATCAGAATAATTTTATTTGTCGGTATTATTCGAATTGAAAGGATACAAATTATTTTCACAGCAAGTTGAGATGTAACTCAGCGTCATTTCAACAAAAAATGGACAATTCAAGAGAACAGTCGGCATGAGGTGGCTAATTAGAATAGGATCGTAGGATCGCTTTTGGCGAGTTGACCCACCTTTAATGAGATTTGCTCACGACGGAAGAGAGATAGTCTGAAAAATAGAAATTAGACTATTTTTTGACATTTGAGCTATTACTGTTATTTATCCAAAATTTGGAATTTGAAATATTTATCTATCTATACAGGGTGTCCCGCAATTACATGTCAATATTTCTACCACATATTCCACAGACCATGAGGCGAAGGGCCAAAACGTTGGTAAAGAGGCCCCAGTCAGAAAAGTGTGTCTAAGATTTTCGACTTCATTTGAGTTCAGGAATCTGTCATGGAGAGATTTGTATGGAATTCAATGTCACCCTGTAGTTATCAATCATTGTACCCATTCGGTGAAACCACATCAATTTGGTCTTCATAACATTCAATCTTAGATCATTACGACTGAAAAAGATAGAAATGTTGTCTAAGTCATTTTGCAAACATTTTCAACAAACACAACTTATTTATGAAAATGAAAAACAAACGGAATAGAAACTATTTATTGAAAAACCAAAACTCAAAGTATATTGAAGTGCTGAACGAGCACACCGGTAGGTCCTCAAAATCAAAATCAAATTGAAAAGGGGTTTTTCGTTCAACTCAAATCAAAGTGATGACCGAGGGGGTGGAATTCTCGACGAAAAACCCTAGCAAATTGAAACAATTTTTCAAAAGTAAATTCTATCTAGTGTAAATTCAACCTCGAAGAAATTTGAAGACCTTTTTTTTAGGTCCTCACCCAAAAAATCTATTCTATCTAGTGTTAATTTTTTCTCAATGACTAGGGGGAAGGGGGTCCTCAAAAATAATTTAAGAGGGGGGGGTCATCCGGGCTTACCCCCCCCCCCGTGCACCACACTAATAGGAATTACTTTGAATTATGAGAGAATTATTTGAATTATTAGAATACTAGAATTACTTCTGTTTTCTGGGAATTAACGACCAACAATGAATTACTTTTAAGTGATCTGCCCCTTGTGGTCTGGACATCAATAAGTTAAGTTCCGAAGTTCACCGTATTTCTAATACATAATAAATGAAAAGTACGTGGCGCTGCTGATCCACGTACTTCCAATACGCTGTATAATGACTATAGTCTGCTCAAGACATCACACTAAGATTCTGTACCGTTAAGGGCTATGATGACAGTAAAGCGAACGCGAAAACAAAGTAATATTTGCAGTAATCCGTGACCAAAATCAACTACAAAAGAATCACTTTTGAGTACAGCACAAGCCAACGCTATTCGATGTCACGCCAAACACAATTAACACAATGTAATGCACATTGTGCAACATAATGTCTTATTTGTAACGTATTTGATGGGAAAATGTCGACTTTATGTGTGAAAATGAGTTTTGCACGTAAATTGGTCAATTTTCGGTCAATTTGTGCACAAAATGTATGACAAAGGTACACATTTAATTTCTCACGCATTTGGTCAATTGGGAACTGATGAAATTCCAATATGATGTTCAACAACCTAAACTACTGTACCATCGACTACCAAGTGAACGATTTGCATCGTGCTCAACGATTTAAAGAGACATTCGTACGTAAAATTCAACGTTTATAAATGTTGCGTATCACTTGACAAGACCTTAGCTACCATGCTTGCTTTTGACTGCTTAGCGCAATGTAAACAACAATCTCTTTAAATACAGTGGCTAATGAATCAAATTGGTGTAGTTTTTACTTTTACGTTGAGTTATTAACTTCTAAGCATTTTATCCAATTGGTGTTCGTAACTATGATTTCCTTTCGTCAATTAATCTGGTTGTTATTTTTTGGAAGTGTTTTTAGCGTAAGTTTCATCTCATTCACATTGCAACACAACAAGATAGTACACGGAAATTCCGAACTGTTTGTAAAATCTAAGCTCAAATCGGAATTGGTTCAAATTCCATGAAATTCGATGAGTCTTCGGGAAAAAATTCGTCCAACCTTAAAAAACCCAATTGGGGTTTTGCTAGTGCCTTTCACTCATAAGTCACCTGAAATTTGTTGCACTGTGTTAACAAAATTTAGATGATCTGAAATAATAGTTTGCTATGTAGTTTTTGTAAATTGTTCATTGTGTTTCATCTTTAGTCTGATGTGGAAATCGAGCAATTGCCATCGCCGCGATCACTGTGTGGTGAAGGTCCACATTGGGATGCGGCAACCCAGAGCTTATATTACATTGATATCTATGGACCTGAATCAACAATTTTACGTTACGATTTCAATGAAAATAAAACGTATGCGGCTACAGTTGATAACGAGCCATTAATGACATTTGTTCTACCGATCGATGGTAAAAGTGATGAATTTTTAATTGGTACAAAAAATACTGCCAAAGTAATTCGTTGGGATGGAAAATTGCCAAAAGGCACATTCATTCGTAATGCATTTGAAATTGAAGTTAACATTACATCAAATCGACTCAATGATGCTAAGGCCGATCCAAATGGTCGATTTTTTGGTGGTACTCAACGTTTGGCTGAATGTAATGGTCCATCCAACACACCAAATGCATCACTCTATAGCTATGATCAGCAAAATGGTATAAAACTTCTGAAAAAAGACATATTCATTTCAAATGGCCTGACATGGATTACGAACACCAAGAAATTTTACTACGTTGATTCGTGTACACATGAAGTTTTAGAATTTGATTATAATATTGACACTGGTGAATTATGTAAGTAGCATTTTAACCGGTTTTTCCTGCTTCAAAATCACACTTTCTTTATATTTTGTGCAGCAAATGAACGCACCATTTTTACACTCAAGAAAAATGGAAAAGTGCCCGGCTATGTATTTGATGGCATGACCAGTGATGTCGACGGGAATCTATTTATTACGACATTTGGTGGAAATAAAGTCATGAAAATTGATCCAAAGTGAGAAAAATGCACATAAGCCCAATTCCTCAAATGTAATAATCTACTTCATGTATTCTTAGGGCCGGTACACTTTTAGCCGAATATAAATTCCCATCATCAATCAAACAAATTACTTCAGCAGCATTTGGAGGACCAAATCTGGACATGCTGTTTGTGACGACTGCATCGCGAGGCGATCAACCGACTGAAGCAGGACATTTATACAAAATCACTGGTTTGGGCACCTCTGGCACACCAGGAGCTAAAGTTAAGCTTTAGATTGCATAAGCGACCTAGTTAAGTCTAGATCTATTTCATAGAAATAATTAAGTAGAAGAATGAAAATTCAATTTTTAAATCAAACATTGCACACCTTCTTATCGTTTCAATGTAATCAGTTTATTTACAAACGAATTAAAACACTCAAACCTAAAAATACATATTTAAGTAATGTGAGTAAATGATGGCACCGTGAAGAGGTAAACAATCAAAATATGCTCAAGTAATTCAAACAAAGGTTGAATTCCATGGTCATCACATTTTATTGCATGAATAACATTACAGAGTGTTGTGACTTGAAAAATTTGCCAATCAAATGTGTTTCATGCCAATATTTTGTTTATTTTTTTTTCATAATTTACATTAATATTCAATATCCATTTACTTTTATCTTCTTTTATCACATTGCATGAGTTTCACTCGTTTTGGAAATTTCCATTGCTTCATTGCATGGAATACGAATGAAGACGAAACGTGTGAGTGAAAAAAAACTCAACTTGTAAACATTGGCATTTGGTGTTGATCATTGCATTTAAGTAGAAAGAATATGCGTGTTTGACAGAATTATAAGAAAACACGAACGAGCGTCGTGCTACTGGACTCACGACTTCACTCGGCGGGGCGATGAAGTAATGCTTTATGGCAACACAAGCTGTCAGTTCATTCATTGTACGTGATCATATCATCAAATTATCAACTCATTTTTTTCAAGTTTTCACATACATTTCATGCAAGCGAAAAAAATATGCATCAAAATAATCAAAAACAAACTCAAATAGAAAAAAAAATATCGAAAGTATTTATTTAACGAACCTTCCAATATCGAATCGGTTTTGAAACACAATTGAACGTTCACATGATTTGCTTGTCATGTGACCACATGAGGGCGCTGCTCGCCCAGAGTATAGAAAATCTGTGTGCTATAATAACACACAGAAACGCAAAACAAAGCGCTGAGCGTAAATGCAGCACGTTCAGTTTTGAGCTTATACAATACAGTCCATTCACAGTTGAACGTAGTACTTGTTTCGGTCGGCCATTTTTGAAATTGAACACGTCTTGGAAATTTTCACACATTCTCTCTCTCTTCAGTTGTGCTGTGTTTTTAGTTGCGTTGAAAGTGTGTCGTATCTAATATATAGCGAACGATTTCAAAAAGTCTTCATTGTTCAACGACTTGGAATTATTGCCAAAAAAATTCATTTTTTTTTTATTTATTTTCGTAAATGCATAAATCAGCTCAATTGCGAGGTAATTGGCATAGAAAAAAAATTATAAAAAAAATATATTTTTCAATAAAATTTCTGGGTGATATAAAAGTGAAGTAAAATTTGTATATGGAGTTATAAAATGAAATCAGCACACACAGCAGTCAAGTATTGTGTGTGGTGAGTGCCATGTTCTAAAATGGTGTGCGTTGTTCCCCGCCCGCCATTCGGAAATATGAGGCACACAGCGAGTGCGATATTATGTGTATATAAATCTGTAACGAAATGAGATTTATACATGCGGACCGCATCCAAATCGACATTGTGACAAACGAACGAATTATTGTCTAAAACAAAAACTCCTTATACTGATTGAGTAAATTAAAACACATAAAATGTCTTTATATTTAAATGATCAACGACCAAATTTTTAAAAAATCATTTTGGATATGGGATTTTTGAGGAAATAAATTGTTGTTTCATGTAGTTTATTGTAATATAGGACATTATAGCATTGCATAAAGGACATTTTGATTTAGATTTCTTTTTGTTCTTGGTTCTTGTTTTTCTTTCCATTTTTCTTGTTTTTGTTCTTGTTCTTGTTCTTGTTCTTGTATTTTGTGTTTTTTCCGTGTGTTTTTTTCTGTGTTTTTTTTGGTGGTGTTAAAAAAATTAAAAAAAAAATGTTGTTCAACGAACACTTCCCATTGAAATAACCGAAACCAAAACAAATCGATTAAATTGAACCAAATAGATTTAACACAACAATGGCTGGAAAGAAGAAAAAATTGTGCACAAGAGAATCTAGTATCCATCGCATCAGCACCTGCTCATCAAACCGCCGATCGATTGATGTCATGCCGTTCAATCGCATCATCATCTTCATCGGTCACCGTTACACGGCTCATAAGCAGCACATCATCCGCAAAAAAACAACGCTCTGGAGCAAAACAACGCCGTCTACCACCGGTTCATGTGAAATTAGCTGAAGAAAATGCGCCCACCGAGCACAGCGATTCGGATAGCTCATCTTATGACAGTTGCAATGAAATTGAAACAGGTTCGTACAAGTTCCATTTGTGTAATATCAATATTGCGATTTGTTTATCAGTACTTTTGAAGAAAACAAAATACCATTCCATTAAATTAGTAAACGTTGGTCGTGTATTTTATCTTTTTAAACACAGTAAGCTTTTGCAAACTTCCACACAATCTCCATACGGTGTGAATTCATTTACTATATGCTAATTATGGTATCATACGAGCCGTGTTTTATATATTTGTAATTTTACATACCATTTTTTTGCATTGTCACAACTATTGGTTTGCTCAGTTGGCAAACATTCATCAATTCACAGTACACAGAGCTCTTAGCTCAATCATATATTCCAACCGAAAATAAAATTCCGAAACATGTTTCAACGTGCAAACACTCGATGATACGTTTTTATTTTAAGTCACATCGTACTATTAATAGAGGTGCACGCATCATGATGAATGAAATAAGCATTTAGTTATTCCGTTTACTAACCATTTTAAATTATATTTTTTTTCATTTTTCGTTCATAAAGACATTTGCCGCGATGAGAGCGACTGCAGTGATAGTTATGTAACTGATGGATTCGCAACGATGGACGTATATGAATATGAGGTTGATGACTTGAGTGATAGTGATGACTTTTACTCACATGGATCATCCAGTGGAACAGATGTATGGATGCATGATAACAACTATTGTGTTGTGTTTCGTAGCATAGAATTGTTATTTGACTTGACACATTTCATAAATGACATTCTAGGACATGGTTGAAGTTGTGGCCAAAGCTCTATTTGCCAGTAGCAGCAGCAGTGATTCGGATGATTTTGAAATATTTGCACAGGATGCCGATACCGAAGAATCTGATGCACCAACCGATCCAGAGCTTGGGCGTGCCGACTACTGGACATGCATCAAGTGCAAAAATCAAAAAAATAATCCCATGTATCGATATTGTGAAAAATGCTATCAGGTAAACCAACAATACATCTTCCATCTCAACAACTCAACCATTTTTCGCACATCTCATACACAATTTGCATTCAGTAACGATGAAAGAGAAAAAAAGAATACTAATCAAAAAAGAAAAAAATCATTTGCATTCAGTAAAAAAGAAGAATTAAAGTAATAAATAAAAATTTTGTTTTTTAGTTGGTGAGATTTTTGCCAACAATTCTTATTGTTATTTTGTTACTAACTCCCAAAATATAAAACAACAAAAATCATCAAAGTGCAACAAAAAAATAATAATTCGATAGCTCACGAGCAAATCGGTCATGACATGAAAAATTCCCCTTCCCATTCCAACAACCGTGACATTTATTAAATTCAACTGTTAAATCACAATAACCTCAGATCATTTTGTATGCTATTTGCCATTTGTGAAGGCATTTTGTGTCATTTTTGTGTTTCATCGAAAACACGATCGTACATGCAAAACGTCCACTGTATTAGCGTTTTAATTAAATCAATGTGACTTTTATGGTATTTGTCATACCAAAAATGTTGTATGTACACACGTGACGAAGCAACAGTGCGGCATCATTGCGCGTAAATGTTTCCATAGAATCAATCAAAAAAGATACCGAACTCAAAATAACCAAAAAACTTCGTTACAAATTCAAAATGAACGAAAGAAAAATGCACTAAGAGGAATGCATCGAGGATGGAATAGAAATATACAGGAAATGTGTTTCTTAATAGACGGCATGAAAACATGTACGTACACGTTTTTTGTAAATAATAGGCCAGTATCCATTCGAGTAATAAACAACACCAACACATACACACACGAGCGCGCACGCACACTAACCATATGGGTGGATATAGCAAATGCTGCTGTGAACACAGAACACAGAGCTCACAGCTCACTAACATGTGTTCACACTCATGACATGTACTGTACATACGTGTGCGTGACGTCACCACAAGAATGTCGGCATTTTGCCGTTTCTCTCATTCTCATTCTCGGCTCTTTCATTCCATTCCAATTCCCTTTCTGTTTACAGTTCGGCTGGGTGACCAGTGCTCAATGCCTTTTGCTTTGTGATCGTTGTTTTTATTCCAAGTTGCATTTCTACTGCCGTCTCTTCCGTACACATATTCAACAATTGTGCTTTGGAACTTTGGTTGATGATGCACTAACGCTTACGTGAAGTTGGGTGCACATTCGTTCCTTTACCGAAAAACTGGCTTTAAGTCATACATTCTGAACTTTCAACTAAAAAGTTTGAACCGGTACAGAAGATCAAAGTTTTTTTTTGTGGAAAAGCTGAAGATGGTCTTGGTTAACAGGTTCATGTCATGCAAAAGCATAATTATCGTCTCATGTTCAATATGTTTGAAGTTGGAGTTATATATGGGTTAAATTAATGCTAATAGCAATTCAGTGAATAGCGATATGAATCAAAACAATTAGTAATTTCGTTGATTCATCAAAAAAAAATCGAAGGCATGGCACATTTTGTCGTTACTGATTCATACTTTGCAAACGTATTTTGTAGTGGAGTCGAATTATGATTCCGTTTTAACTGAATTCCTGTTCACTCACATATTCAATTTGTAATTTGTCAACAGATTCGAAAGAATTATTTTCCACCACGGCCAAGGCATCGTCGAAAGCGTTCATCGCTGGCGCGTCGTGGCAATAGTAAATTATTAGGTTTGAGTTCACCGTCAACGTCATCGTCAATTTCCGTACAAGACGAAAAACCAGACGAAGATGGACGACTGAGCCGCAATAGTAGCGATGGCAGCGATGTAATGGGTAATCAATACAAATCTATGCAAGCGCGTAAACAACGGCGACGAACAACATCGCACAAGCAAACGCATAGTGCGGGTGAAAGCAGTTGCTGTTCAAGTCAAGAGCAATCGCCTGACGAACAACAATCAACGTTATCATCATCATATTTGGTGGCTGGATGCGCGAGCAGCCAAGAAACCTATTGTTCGGATCTCGAACATATTGTCAATGTTAACAATAAGCAATCTAATTCAAATCTATTCGAAACTAATTATCCTAACAGCCAGGAAAGCGTTTACCCAAACTCAGAGCCCGCATCGCAAGCGTCCATTTATGAAAATGTTCGTGCGTTGAGTAAACTGGATAGTTTAGCATCAACGGTATCTGGGTTCTCAGTTGGGTCATCGCAATCCTCCACGGAATGTGAATCCAATGAAAATCAACCGGACATTGGGATCGATGTAAAGGCGAATGACAGCCATTGCAGTAACATTCAACCCACATCAACCACAACATCAATCAACGATACATCGGATGCGATCACGAGCACAATATCAACAAAAAAGCGTAAAATCAATTTTGACACTGGCATTGACAACAGTGAAATCGATGATGATGAATTGATGGTAAAGAAAATTCGCACCATGGATGAAGCGGATCCATCGAATGGTATGTGCATGATTTGTTTATCGGAACCAAAAAATGGTGCTTTTGTTCATAATCGCTTTTTACATGTGTGTTGTTGCTATCGATGCACCGTTAAAGTATATAACAAGAGAAAGCAATGCCCAATTTGTAATTCAAAAGTGAAAACTGTACTGAAAATGTTTGTGCATTAATATGCTTTGAAGCACAAAACAGCTGGTGTTCAGTTTTCATATAGAATTTTTCAAAATTTCTCATTCAAATTCAATTTTTGAATCGATCAAATAAAAATCGTCTTTGATAAAGATTTTATGCCCCAAACAAAATCCATATAAGATATGATCTTCTCTGTAGAAATTCTAGCAATTTCTTGTTTTTACTTTAACAGCATCAAATGCTACAAACTGAATTATTCACGTGTGAATAGAGCGAATGAACAACAAAAAACAATTGAATTGTTAAAAAATTTAAGTAGGAATTGTCAATTATTTTTTGCATCAAATACGGTTCCATTGATCATTTCATGGGCCAAATCGGCTTATTTCAATAGAAAATATAATCATTTTTGATTAATTATCCTTTTTTAAAACATAAAAAAGAAAATGTACAAACTAAAAAGTCAAATTAGTAAGTAAAAACTGCTGCAAAAAAAAATTAGGCAAAACTCGAATGATATGTAAATTTGATTAGTGTTTAATTTGAATTATGTGCACTAAAAGTTACAGTAATTTGATTTTGATCAGATTTTATCGATTCATTTAACAAAAACGTTCATTTTTCGAACGAGAAATATTGAAAGGCGCTGAAGAAAAAGAAAAACAGGAAAATAATGAAGTAATATTTTCGTTTATTATAATGATCATAGCCCAAAAACCATATGAAGTTTTGTCCAATTTATAATTTTACCCATAAAACTAATCACATTTGTTGGAGTGTTGAAACATTACTAGCATTAGGAAATTGTTGAATTGAAATAAACACTACTTTGTCATTTAGAAAAAAAAACTTTATATGATAAAATATAGTAGTTTTTTCAAACCAACAATTTCCTGATCGTTGATGTCATATAGTCCTCCAAAAACGAAAAAAACATTCGATTGCTAACATTACAGAAACAACAACAAAAAGATAAACAAATCTATAGAAACTGGATTATTAAAACCTCACAGAAAATTAACAAATACATAAACAACAATAAAAATGACTACGCCAAAACGAATTCACTACAATTCCCATAAACTAACACAAATTCGGTTCAATGCCAATACTTCAACCGAATAGCTGTATAATTGGCTGAATCTTCAATAATCCTTATTTTAAAAAAAATCCAATTATACCAATTTTGGTCCCATCCCAGTTTTGTTGCGTAAAGTCCTCATATTTGTTTAAAAATTGAATTGATTTATTTAAGGGAATATAGTTTTTGGTATTTTTTTTGAGGAAACAGTCACTGTTTTTACTGAAACATTCAGAGACATTTTTTTTGTTTGGATTTAATTTAAATTTTCCTTTATAATTCAAAAATGGCCATTTCGTATTTTTTGATACGAATAATCGAATCTAGAACATATGACGGGCCTGGCGACATATTATTAACAACATTTTTCCGCGGACTTTTTCTGTGTTACATTATTCCGCCAAGCCCGTCATATATGTTTTCGTGTTTATTTGGAAATATTTGCTTTTTTCCTTAAATTGAAATACCAAAAATTGAGTATCCTTTATTTAATTAATAATTATTTGCAATTCGTAGAAATGTATCGGATATCGTTTAATTTTTGTTCGATTTTTTTTTCTTCTGAATTTTTCGTTGATTTTTTTTTTCTCATTTGATTTTTATTTAAACACGAAGTTAAGCATTTGTTTCAAAAATGTGTGTCGAAGTCAGAAAAATTGTATATTTTCAAGAGAATAACAAAATTGTTATTTTCTGACATATTCTAACCACATTTAAAAATCATAAGCAATGAAACACTTGTCAAAACTTTGCATTAAATAAAATTGACGCAAATCGACCGATTTGCTTGCATCGGCATCGCCATACATCGGGGACAACATGACTAGGGACATGATCTGCTTGTTTCGTTGAGCACGATTCAATGCGATAGAGTTAAAAATGAATGAAAAAAAAGTCTACATGTTTAATTGCGGGAAGAATCAACTTTAATTAGAGGGGAACCAGGGGCAACGAACAACGTTTAAGGTGAAATTTTAATTATTTTGAATGTGATTTTACAAAATTGTATGATATCCGAACACTTTCAATGACTACATAAACAGACACAACCACAAATCAATTACAATTGTAAAATTTTCTCTCCACATTTTATTGTTCCAAACAAAATTTCTTCAGATGAACTTTTATTTCATAATTAATTTATAATTTAAATTTAAATACTGAATTATTGTTCAATCATAGATTTACTTTTTTAATTCATTGTGAAGCATTATAACGTCTTTTCAAGAAAAAAAGATGATTAACGAAAAAAAAAAACAGACAAAAATAATTGAGAGATGGATGTCCAAAAGAGCTAAACTATTGGAAAAAAAATGAACCACAAACCCATAAAAAAAGATGACAACCGAAAAAAAGATCCCATAAAAAAGATGGCCACAAAATAAAAAGATGATGATCAACCGCCCTCCACAAAAAAGGAAGCCACAATATTTAAAAAAAAAAGAAAAAAAAATGAATTGGAAAAAAATATTACATCCATTTTTCACTAAATAAAACCTTAACCAATTTCTTTTCTTTTCAGCATTCAAAAAAACGTGTTTTATTTTGCATGAAATTTTGAAGAGAAAAAAATCAAATACTGAAAGAGATTAACGTCTTACTTGAGACCAGAAAGTAGCATTTTTCACATTTTATTGTTATGTTCTGTTCATTGTTAGTATTATTTTTATATTTGGAATCTAATTTTAGTTATTTTCACTCAATACCATCGAAATTGATACCAAAGAAGTGTAGCTATATTAGTTTTATCCAAAAACGCCTCACTTTTGTGGGTGTATTTAAGGCCAAAGGTTAGAATTTAAATCAGCTGATAAACAAGACAGATTTATTAATCGATTACAAACTTACCAACTGGTCAATAACAAAAGTGACCTGATTTTATATGATTTACCATTCTTTAATTGGATTCTAAAGGTCAGCAAAGAGAATTAGCTTTTTTCGAATTATATTATTTTATTAGTCGGTAATATAAACTGAACTAGGACATTTATAGACGTCAGCAACCATAATTTTAGGTAGTTTTAAAGTTAAAAAGCCTACAGGATTAAATAGCTAAATGTTTTCAATATAGATAGAGTGTTCTCGTTAAAAATCAAACAAATTTTCTTTTACAAGGGTTTTGTTTTGGAATCTGATGAACAAAGCCATTGATAACACAGGGGGTTTTGCTTTAATCTGAAATAATTGATTGAGGAATAGGTGAAGGAGCCACATTAAATGTAATTACTAATTACCTACAACTGTAGGTTATTTCAATTTTAATCGATTTAAAAGTTGTTAATATTCAAATTCCGCTGTTGAAATATTTGGCTAAAATGTTATCCATAAAAATAAATATAATCCGCTAGCCGCGTCACAAAATTGATATCAGTAATTTTGTGCACCGCTTTCGCTTGCGACACGAGTTTTTACCGCGCCAAGAGGTTTTTCAGTTGATATCAATACTTTTGTATTGGAACAATCGTAAAAACCATGAAAATGTGAATTATAGAAAAAAAAATAGTATTATACTCTATTCTATTATAAAATATTAATGAGGCCTTTGGGATTTGTATTTATTTTGAATATCTTTGAAACATCAGAAAAAATGAAATATGCTTGGGTTTTCTCGCAATTTTTTTTTTCCGGAGAACTGTAAACTAGGCTTTACACTAGATAGAATCGATTTTTTTGGGACCCCTGTCGCATTTTCGGCCATGACCCCCCCCCCCCCTCCCCTTATTATTATAGTATAAATTGCTGGGACATTTTTTGTGTTTTTTCAATTTTTCAATCGCTGTCAATTATTCATTTTGGCGAAATGAATTGAATTTAAGATCGCCAAAATTGCACTTTTTTGGCGCTTTTTATCAAATTTCAGTCGCCACAAATTGAATTTATTACAGCCCAGATTATTTTAATTTCCGAAATATTTAAATATTTTGGCGCTAATTTTCACATTAAATAGTCGCCCGGTTTAACATTTTTAGTCGCCAATTCTACTATATTTTAGTCGCCCATTTTATTTTTTCGTCGCCCGAATTCATTAGAGCCACTAAGGCACATTTTCATGAAATATCCAGTTTTGGGGCTTCATATTCGATTTTATTGTGGAACATGTTTTTGAAGCATATTGCAATATGGAAGACAATTGTCTATTATAGCTATAAAATTGCAATTTAAATTCATTTTTGCCGATTGTTTGAGCATATTTTCAGGAAAAATAGCATCTTTGGTCATTTTTAGGGTGTTTTTTCGCTTCCGACCTCAATATCTCGAAAAAACGAATTGTCCCAGATATAACGAGTATGCAGCATTTTTCACCTATAATTAACCTAGAATCGTGGAAATTATGAAAAAAAAGTTCGGCGGAAATTTTGAGATAGAGGGCGTTATGTGTCAGACCGATTAGCAACTTTTCAGTTTTTGGCAAAAAAATTTCCAATAACGAATTATTTTTCAAATTGCTGACATGCAGTTTGAAAGCTGACCTCAATACCTTTCAAATGATACCCATAACGTTTCTGTATGTGTTGTGGTTGAGGAACAGTGGCCGCTGGGAGGGGGGGCAGTTTTTCAAGTTCGAGGACCACCCCTAGTCAGAGGGGTCCCCAGATCGAAAAAGTGTAGAACAAAAAATTCTTAGTTTTACTAGCCTATCAACTTCTGTGAGTCTCGTTGAAATCGATTGAAAGTACAGACAGACAAACATAGCCCCTTTTCATCATTTTGGGGGGGGTGGGGGTAAATTTTTGATAATGTCATAACTTTTGAACGAATCAACTGATTTTGATGATATAGATATCGTTGGATTTGTATTCAAAATTAGAATCGAACTAAAACATATTACAAGGGATTTTGATGAGTCTTCGATCTGTTATTGGTGAAAAAAATGGAATTTTTGTCACTTTTTCAAACCTCCATATCAGGGGTCATCGGAGCTAAAATTTACTTTTTTCGCCTCTACTTTCCAAGACCTTTCCAATGATACTCAGCTCATTTTGATCGGTAATATGGTTTAAAAGTTCGAAACTGCGTGTATATATAGGCTTGTGGCATTACACTAATATGCATGCATAGTAGTTGCTTGCGTCACTCGCGTGGACTACCGTCCACAGTGATACTATCTTTATTTTAATGTTCTTTATTGAATTTTCTACAATATTGGTGTTATAGTTCAAATGCAATTCCCTTCAATTCGTTTCGATTGCCCACTTGTAAGATTGTGCGTGCGCCGGTTTGAAAGGCAATCATAATAAGTCGAGCACGTGATAAATTGTCATTCCCGTTGAAATCGACACATCCGGCCGGAAGTTGATCAGGCTTAAAGATGTAGTTTGTGTATCTGTTCCAGTCATCTTTATCAATAACACCAACGAATGTTCCAGTATATGTGCCGGGTGAAAGCAAATACGAACAATATATGCTGAGTTCTGAAGAGGATACATGAATCAAAACCACCACAATTGGCCACGGAATTATTATTTTGTACATTTTGGAAATCGTTTGATACTTAGAAGCAAACTGAAATGTGTGTCGATGAACGAACCATATTTACGATGCGATTTTGTGGATCATTTCAATTTTTAAACACCTATCTCTTGGTCCTCGAGATAAATGTAATTTAGATTTCCTATAAGTCTATTTCCACGTTTCGGTCTCTTCAATCGTTATAATTGAGTGTTTTATAAACACAGAAAATGCATTAAATATTTAGAACAACATTTCGCTAAATTACCTACTACGAAGTGTTCGCTTGGCATTCGGTGCGAGAATCGCCCGACGACCGATCTCCCATTCAATTAAAGTAACAATATTTATTCACTATTCAGTTTTATTCAAATGTTTTTTTTTGCCTTGTCTTATTCAGTTTTGCTGAATATTCGATTAAGATATTTCAAACAATTTGAAGTAGATTTTTGTTATTGTTTCCTGCTATCCTGGGGCCTGGGGCCGGTTTTTGAAATCATTAGATATGAACAGTTCATGCAATGCACTTCAAATGGGAGTTCAATTCATTTTGAACTTTTACAACAACAAAAATATTCAAGAATAGTGAACTTTTCATAAGAATTTCACGTAAGCAAAACTGAAGTCTAATGTTGTTCGTGAACAATATTCTTGAATATTTTTGTTGTTGCATGAGTTCAAAGTGAATTGAACTCTCATTTGAAATACATTCAGTGAACTGTTCAAATCGAATGTTTTGAAAAACTGGGCACTGGAAGATATAATACAGTCAAATGTTGCATTCATTTAACAGTATAAATATCAGGCGTATGAATGAGAATCTATTACTACGATTTAATACATTCATTTGTGACTCGAACCGAGACCATTCACAACAAATAAGCCTTTAAAAAGTGTTATAAGAATCATATAGCGAATGCTTCAACCGATATGAATCAAATTGTAAAACCAAGCCAATCTCGTCTGTGTTTACGTATAAAATACATGTTAACTTCTACATTGAAAGCAACTCTTCGGTTTTTTGTTCTACGTTCATTTGAGCGCTGTCAATCCACCTTGAGCTTCATTCTATTCGTGTTTGTAATTTACTGTTTTTTTTTGTGTTCGATTCCAAATTTGTACATAAACGTACCCCGGTCAAAAGAGAGGAAGAGCGTACACAGGCGAAAAGAAAGAAAAAAAAACAGCGATTCCATCCGTGAGTCATGCCATTTGTATTTGGTTTCGTTCAATGTTCATGCATAATCGCGTATGCGGCTACTGTTTCAGTCAATCTAAACGCATACATACAAGCACAAGCCAAACATATTCGCAGGCGGCGATGACGGTGTAGTGACAACGACAACAAAACATTCAACAACGGGCTATGAATCGGCTTCATCTGCATTTTATACACTCTGCCGTTCAACCGTACGCCTTGGTATATATATAATTATATATAGATATAGATATATATTGTTTGCTGGAGTTCGAACACGGAGAGCAATTGTTTGAACCTTTGTTTTAAACACAGTTGAATTCGATTCGCTGATCTGTATAGACGCATTTGCTTTACATTACTAAACATTTCAAATATTTAAATTGACCCAGACGGTTGTTTTATTTTATCTCTCAATTTTTGGAAGTGAATTTTACCAAGTGCTAAATATATTTAGCTATCACTTTGGCACACGTTTTGTTTGGAGCAATTCAGTTGAAACGTTCGTATAACTTTTGTTAAAAGGTGAGTTTTATTCTGATAATTAATGCGACAGTGTGAGTCAGGTTTCATTTTATATCAACGAACATTTATTTACAATGTGTCATATGCATAATAATTAGTTTGTCTAATTGAGACTATTTACCGCTTCCAATAATACACTTTAAAATTGAATGTTTCGACACTTCATCGGAAAAGAGCTAGCCATAAAATACCAAAGGCTTGAATAAAATACATGAACGAAAAAATTGAATCATTTTTGATGGCACTTCAATTAAAATCGGTTGAGTTTATTTTTATAACAAGTCATTGAAAAAGAATATCGTATCTTTGAATTTAATCGCAGACCGAAACGAAGCAAACCCCATCCGATAACGTCGTAATAAACAAAAAAAAAATTTTTCGGCAAAGAAAGAACGAACCGAATACCACAAGACGAATGAAGAAAAAAAAGTTGCACATTTCGAAAAATGCAATGCGCAAAAATGGCAAAAACTAGCAAACTTCGAAGAGCAATGGCTCTTCACTCTTCTCTGTATCTGCGTGTGTGTAGATTTATATATATATATATATATAATTCGGTACAATGAAATCCGGTTTTTTGTGTATGGGCGGTGACGCTGATCGTTATAATTCGTTTATGTATTTATTCTTGTATAAATTCGTCGTCGGTCTTCTTATTTCACTTCGCATGTAATTTTCGTTGTGCTGCATTTGTTGTTGGTATTCAAGTGAAATTGGCAACAACAATTTCAGTTGAAAACACTGGAAACGTTTGATTCGGAGACGATACACTTTCAGCCGCTTTCGTTCGTCATCAATTTTAGTTCAATATAATCGAGTAAAAAAAAGTATGAAATTATGTTATGTACGTGCCATGTCCATTCGGTACACTGGCATCAGTCACATTCGAATATGAACCCCCTTAAAACACTCGCATCTATCTCGATATGACAGATTCCGTATATTACCATCGTCAGACAATCAGTACATAACAAAATGCACGGACATTTTACATACACTCACACAGCCATCCATTTAAAATGAGATTACATTCGAATGGTCAGCCGGCAAAATAGAAATGGTCATCTTGCGCTCTTGTAATTTCAATCGTACGATTTCCGATATGCAATTGCTATCGCATACTGAATGTACGCAATTTCATCCGTTTGTAGTTCGATCAACGTTAATTGAAATGCATGCAAAAATTTACTCACTTTCACAATCATTTTACCGCTTTTAGATACGGCTACTTAAAATTAAGACTGCTTTTCTTACTTGATCATGGTCAACAAAGGCAAACACATTCACCCGACAGATATCCATCAAATTGAGCGACATATGAATTGTGGTAACATCTGCAAAGGGGGAAATTATGTATCAACATAGTATTTTGTGGATTTTTTTCTTTATCACATTCAAAATACATAAATGGCGTGATAGTTCTCTCGTGCTGTTGTCGATCTATATATTTTTTTAAAATATCAATTCAATTTTAATATTGAAGCTTAATGGAATCGGATGAATTTAATGCGGTATGATTTAGCTCTAATACAAATCAAGTGCACACACGAATCCATCCATAGTTTGATATCGTCTCAAATTACACGATTTTTTTTTGACCGTTCTCATTTTTCGGCTCGATTCTCTTTGCTCTTAACAAATAGCATTTTTAGCTCATTTGCTTATTTGATTTTCGTGGCTCCTTCTTTACACGCCATTTACACAGCACACAAATTGATACGATGAGTGGTCTGTATTATTCAGTCGGTAAAAAAAAACCTTCAGTAACAATATTCATCTGGCCTATTCAGTGCTGTCAATCGACATTGCTTGCTTTTACTTCTTTTTTTCCTTCCCTCTTCGTTCGTGTGTTTTTTTTTTTGGTTCGTTTTATCATGTACTTATGAATCATCATTTTGGTGTTAGTGTTTTATGTTTGTTTCTTCATTATCCCATTTTGTAAGTTTTCTTTATTTCACTGCTGTTGTTTTGGGCTGACTTTGTTTGAAATTTGTGTATTTATTTGAATTCGTATTTCAAACGAACCAGCGAACAAAAAAAAACAACAACAACATAATGTTACGTGACATTTTTCTCTCGATTCTCTGTGGTTTCATTCTTTTTGCAAAATACACCGATGAAAGCAAAAATATTGTGTCTTTTTTTGTTGCGTTACGTTAGGTAGTTGGCCATTGTTTTGTATCGTACAAATTCTACGTCAAACCGCAAGGTAAAAAGCAACAACCTACGAATATATCGAACAATCGAATTGGGTCCAAACGAAATTGTTTGTTTTGTATTTTTTGTGCTAATTTCCAATTTAATAATCCATAAATTTAAATGCTAAAAATAACTCTTCTCTAGACATAATTTTTTAAAGAAAAATCAAGCAATATTTTATGCATATTTTATGTAAGAGTGATTGTGAATGTGCTAATGTGAGTGCGAGTTCGCCCCATCTGTTTCGTGCACTCTTTTCATCGTGAGACATTTTACAAGAACGGTTATTTATTGTCGAATGTCATTTTCAATGATGATTTGTTCTTTATACGGTTGTTGCTTTTTCTTTCTCTATCTTGACATCACGCCGAATACTTCATTTGGCTGCATGTTTTTGTGTGTCTTTGTGAATATGAAACCCACATGTGCAACACAGCACAGAGAAAAAGAGACAAAAGACACCATAATTCTCATGATCTTCCAATTGATTCACTTGAATGCAAATCACGATTTTTACATTTCTGATGAACTGAGGTTATTTCAAATAAAGTTGGCTCGCGAACACTGAGGGGAAAAAAGTCAGCACTTTTTATTTCTACGTATTTTAATTAAAGCAAACAACAACAACGCAAAAGAAATAAATAACTGACACAAATTGGCATTTTTCAGTTGATCGTGTGTGCCTGTGCATCGTGTGTTTTATTTTCTGTTGCTGTTGCTCTCTGGCTCGGTTTCATGCATTTTGGATATGCGATTAACATATGGCGCAGACGACAAATACAATTGGGTGTGAAGAAAATGAATGGCGCTCAAGCGCCACGAACAAACGTAGATATAACAATTTTTACCATTTTTGGTATGCATTCACTGCATTCGCGCATTTATGCGTTTCGCCTCGAAAAGCTGTGTTTATTTAAGGAGAAATACACACACAAAAACAGACTTTACACTCTGTCTCGGTTGTTTTTGTCATTTTTTGTGTGTGCTATTGACTGGCTATGCTTAATTTGATTTTCAACATTGACAGCATATTACATATTTGAATGCCGATTTGTATGACACGAATCTAACTTTTCAATGGTGAACAAAACAACAAATTGTATTAGATTCTCAGTTTTTGGTGTGTTTGTTTTCGATACACTCAATATTATTATTAACCAGCATAATTTCAGAGTGGTTTCAAATGAAACCGTTAAATATTTCAAATGATTATACATTTTTGGACAGAGTCAACATTTTTAACGAATCTTTTGAACATTCCATATTCATCATATCGTTTTTACGCTTTTCTAATATTGAGTTGTTTCGTTTTTGATTGAATGTATGACTAATTCAATTCAAGTGATTCACATGAGTCACATAAAATATTGACTCAGTTCAACTGTAAAGATTGGTTACTGCGTTAGATGATAACAATCTGAATATTGCAGAAGACTTATTACTTGAAATTTTAATTTTTTATTCGACAATGGTCTAACCAAACGAAACGAAAGAAAGTATTGAGTTGAAAAATAAGAACCATTTAAAAGAATAAAAATTCAACGGCGCTTACAATTTTAACATGCCACTACCAATTAGCGAGAAGCCATAATCCATATTGTTTTACATTACCATTTCATTCCGTGCTGCACACATGATTATTTCTATTTCACCGTCTTCAACTGAAAAAAAAACTGTAATAAAAGAGTAAAATATATGGTGGCCATTGTTCACTCTCAAATGATCAAGTGGCTCATTTGTTGGTGTCTATTGTTCTTAAGTGTCTAGAAATTTATTCTGGCATGATTCTACAAAGACTGAGCATCAAATTTATTGCCTGTCTCTGGCAACAACAACAAAACAAAACGAAATACTAATTCATTTCATTCATCAAGAAAATGCATACGGCGAAACCAAACCGGAAAAATGATAGTGAGAATTCTCTTCGAAGAACTTCAAATACGAAAGACATGCATTAGAATGTGTGATGCGATTAGATTACTTGGGCAGAATGGTCGTTCAGAACAACAAAACGAATAAATTGATGAAATGAAACACAATTTTAAAATACAGTAGATTAGAAAAATCACTGGCAAAAGCTGGAATGTAAGATTCTAAATTGTCTGAATCGCGCCAAGTCATTGGAAATGGTGAAATGGGAGAACAAAAAATATCGAGTCTCTGGGCACCGCCATGCCCATCAACTTTTACACATAAAACTAAATCTGCGAACATGGCGGCGACGACTTAGTTGGCAATTAAGCAAGTAGATGAAAACACGTCTCTATATTTATGATACATTTCATTGCTATTCAAACAGCACTAATTAGTGTCGAACTTGTAGAGAGCCATCTTTTTCTCTCTCTCTCTCACTTTTTCTCGCTTCCACTCAATCGTTTCGCCGGCTTTCTCGGTAGTTGCGCATTTTTTCCTCATTACCTCGTTCTTTCTTGGTTTTTCTCTTTAAACCCTCTGTGTGTGTGTGTGTGTGTGTGTGTGTGCGAGTGTACGTTTGTTCGTTGAATCGGTGATACGGTAAAATCCAATTATATTTTCCACTTGTGATATTCAAATTAAGAATTGCACCAATTACATTTCTAGTTTGGCCTCCAATTCAACAATTGGACCGAGCGAAAATAAATTACGACTTCATTTGATTTGCCATTGAAAATAGCACAAAATTTCGATTAAAAGCATTGAGAAATCGAATAGTCAACAATCAACTTCAAAAGACAATTGTTGTGCAGACAAAACAAGCAAAAGAATATAACGCAACGGCGATTAATGATGTTGAAAGTGAATTGTGGACAATCGCAAAAATATCTATTCATACTCGTTGCACAGACAACACAATCCACATTGATGCTGATAGACAGAGACAAAGAAATATGTATATTCGAAGCGTTACTGTTCGCGCGTCCAAAATGCGTTTGTGCAGTTGGTTATGCGATTTACCGGCATCCATCCATGTTTCGTGTTTCAATACTGTTTACTTCTTCGTCATTTTCAACAAATACATAGAAAATCACTTGATTATGTGTTTTACACCAATCAGCTGTGTATGCGATGGACTGCGCCGACATTGCTCATTCGAATGCTCTTTTGAATGCTCAATACCCAATGCTTTGTGCACTCTATACCATAGCAACATGTATAGACCAGTGCAGCTCCGGTTTTACTACTTGCTAGCGTCGAATTCAATGTCTATGCCAGTCTTGACTTGCCGAATCGATTTATGTTTGTTACGTTTCATTGTCAAGTCTAGAGCATTGCATTTACTTTCTCTTTTTTTGAATTGGGGGCTATAGAACCAAGCAAACGATTTTTTTTTAGATCAATAATCTCATTTGCTGGACAGATAGTATCAGACGATACATTTCATAGGGGTAATTTGCATTGTTCATATGCATATACCGTATATATGTGATTGAGAATGAATTTCAGGAAGATGCTATGGGCGCTGATAACCCTCAATACTTAGGAACTGTGATGACAAATGCTATTGTCTGTCAAACAATGTCTGATTAACTGCAATTTTTGATTATGCATTCTCTTTCCACTTGATTCGATCAAAATTGCCAATTTCTTTGTTAATATTAGCATTCAAATTTGAATTTAGACCGCCTTACTCATCCATCCTCATTGATAGGCTAATCAATTTATTTAAATCTATGCAAATGGCGATAATTTACTGGAATATCTACATTGCTGACGCTACTCCAAAGCTATTGTTGCCTTTGATTGGACATATCTAATCATTGAGTCATAGTTTGATTATGGCATTGCAATTTAATTTAATGTGACTTATTTTGGTGTTATTGAATCGAAAATAGCGAAATACGTGATTCGGATAATAATATCAGTGCAAACATCTGATTTCATTTTCGAAGTTGAAAATATTTCAGAAATGATTTAATTTCAACCGAAATATAAAACAACGATTCTTTGTTGATAATAATGAGCGATTGTATAGTTTTGCAGCTGTCAAGTGTTTTTAAGCATATCTCATTACGCTTTACACATAAAAATAGCAACGTTTTTCATTCTTTCACATAAAATGAATCACTAAACGAAATAAACATGTCAAAAAGTACCATAAAATGTGCACTTCTGGAGAAAAGAAAACCTCCTCAAAACGATGAACAACTTATTTTAATTAACCAAGTGCGTGCTATTTGATTGTGATTCAAAAACATGCATACCAATTCTTTTTCCAATTTTTAACTTTCTACTTGCGTTCCTCGAAACGCCCTGTAATCATCAACAATTTGAAATGGTGATAAAAAACAGTAAACACACATTCCATTTATTCCATATCACTAGCATGTGTGATGGTTGGTCAAAAGCATAACAAAAATGGAATTACACACACACGCACGAATCCACTTGAAATTTGTCATAAACAAAGAATTTTATGCTTTTGAAACGGAATAATGCATTTCTTTTTTTTCTCGGTCTCATTCTATTTAGTCAACAAATTCTTGACTCGAGTGTATATTTATGTGATTTATCGTATTGAGGCTTGGTTTCGAGGAAGTCACGTTTCAATTTCAACGTTTTTGTTATATAAGCACATGGTGTCGTTGTGAATATTATGGACGATTCGTTTTGGCTTGGTCAAATGAGCAAAGTAATTGCATTGCAATGGCAAAATACCACTCAAATGAGACACATTACATATTTTACTCCACTAGTCGTTAATCTTTGTCAAGTATTTATGGCGAAAAAAGTGCTCAATATTGTTTTTTTTTTGTATTCATTGCAGAAACAAATAAGAGATTGAAGATGTCTACACCAAAACTAGAGGATCTACCAAAAGTTGCAGTCGATCTTAAGACTCAATTGGAAGAATTTACTCCGGATAAGCTCAAGGATACAGTTACTCAAGAAAAAATCGTTCTTCCAACGGCTGAAGGTATATTGATTTGGGCATGGTCGAATAATAAAAATGTGTGATATTAATGAATTGATTTGATTTTTGTTCCCAATTCAGATGTGGCCACTGAAAAATCGCAACAAAACCTAATCAATGGCATCGAAGGTTTTGACGCATCGAAACTAAAGCATGCACAAACTCAAGAGAAGAATCCATTGCCTGACAAGGATGGTTTGTATATTTTCTAGTCATTTGAATGCGATTTATTGTGTGATGGCTAATCATTTCTTTTCTGATTTGGTTTTTGTTATCATTTCAGCAATTGAACAGGAGAAGGAGAAAATCAATTTCATCAATAACATCGAGCATTTTGATTCAACCAAACTCAAGCATACCGAAACTGTGGAAAAGAATCCATTGCCAACCAAAGAAATCATCGAAGAAGAAAAGCAGGGCGCCTAAGCGATTGCAATCGCCAGCCCATTTTTTCCACATACATTTTTACATTACTTATCGCAAAATTACTACGAACATTCACGATTTATAATTTTCATAAGAGATATTTTAATTGTATTGATTGAAAAATTCCGCCCGATGCACATATATATTCCAACATTTATTAAAAACAAAACAAAACAAAAATCACTCGATTTAAAAGATAAAACAACAACACACGAAAACATTTGTGATGAAATTAACAAGTCAGGTGGCAAATATAGAGCAAACACAGTGTATGTGATAAGTTTTTGTGTTTCTTTTTTTAAATCTCAAGCATATAATTTTAGAAATTTGTTTTTTCCAAAAGAAGAAACCGCTTTTTTAATTAACAAATCCGTATCTTGAAGCAAAGAATTTCATTTTAAACAAATAAATTGATGAATGCAATAAAATGTAACGATTGAACATAATTTTTAATAGCTATGAGCTGAGTTTTTATTGAATTTCAGTACCAAATTGATCAAATCAAGGCATATTTTAAATCAAAAACCCGAAAACTCGAAATTTTAATAATTGTAAACATTTTTGGCGTGAATTGATTCGGAAATTGTTTAAGCTGTATCATTTTTTTCATGCGATGAAATTTACAATTTCAGCTTCAATTATATTTGATTTTGTTTTGAAAAATATCCACATAAAAATCAACTAACCGAAAAAATAAACAGTGAATAAACAGAAGCAATTTAACGTTTTTAACACATATACAGTACAGTAAACGAAAATCAATTCCATTGAAAATAGATGAAATCATTTTTAAATGAAGGGAAAAATGCCAAAACTAATATACAAATCAGTTTTATAATTTTATATGAATAAAATCGGCTTTTTCGGAACAAAAAACAATCTTTTGACTTTTCTAAACATCGTCATTACAAGAATCTTTAAACGGCCAATTTTCAACCTATCGATTTTTCATAGAACTGTCAACCAGACGAGAACAAAAAAAAAACAGCAACAAATGTAAACAATTCAATGCAAACGTCTTTCGCACATTCTAACATCGATAAATGTGCTGCACATGCGCCATGAATACATGAAGTGTTTTGTGGTGGTTGTGCTTGTGCTTGTGTGAATTACGCATTATCGATACCATCATCAATTTTCTGTGCGACGGTTCACGTTGCGACACAAACGCACAAACGTTTTATATTCCATATCTCTTTAAGTTTGTATGCAAAAATGGCACATCATACAAATTGACGCATTGATTGAGTGCGATGTACGACGGTACAGTCCTATCATCTCTTTCTTTCATCTTTTTTGTGTCTTCGTCTTGTTCATTTCTATCGAACGTATTAAGTAAGTGCGACTAAGTCGGCGCTGTGACTTCAGAACCGTTAGGCGACATCACATCATTGTGCGTTGTATATCGGTGGTGCACATTGTTCAAAGAGAATTCACACGAAACAGTCCAAATTTTCAACCACCAGTTCATTCTCTCTTCTTATTTTATTTTATTTCAAACAAGTGAATAACGATAGTTTTTCGTCGAATTTCAAGTGTCATTGTTTAGCCAAATTTCTATTGATGTGAAAATATACCGTTGTTTCCATCGCAATTATTCAAAGAGAAGATTTCAATTTAAGAGATAAAAATCGATGAAATCTCCCGGATTCCAATAAGATACAGGTAAGGCTATTCGTCATTGATATACGGTTATGTTCAATGGCATGGTGGTCAATTCAGAATTTTAAGCAAATTTGATATGAATAAATTCCAATTAAATGAAAAAAAAGAGGAAGTTGCACTCCATGTGTCAGAGTATTGATCCATAGAAAGTTGGTTGTACAAAATATTCTCCAGTCACGAAGTGCAGTTTGGGTGCAGTGCCACGTTCAAATTCGTTATGATGTATCGGTCATTTTAGATAAAAATCGCTTGAAATAATTTTTCTTTGTGTTCTACAGATCATTAATTGCGTCTGATTGTCGTGCCATAGTCAAAAGGGAGATACCAAATTTTAAGGAAAAAATGCCAACAATACGTTTCAGTCGTCCATTTGCATCGGGCAGCCGACCCACACCGGATCCATTTGACAAATTTCTTGATTCGCATGGTTTCTATCGCAAGCACACGCCACGCGATTCAACAAATCTATTTCGTGTTGTTTCAGAACAATTGTACGACACGCAAGAGCATCATATGCAAGTTCGAAAGGATTGTGTTAACTTTCTAATCAAACATCGTGATCAGTATGAAGCATTATTGCAAGATGATTTCGATCAGTACGTTAAAAAGATGGCCAAAGCAGAAACATTTGGCACATTAACTGAGTTACGTGCGATGGGCTATTTATTTAAACGAAACATCATACTGTATGGGCCATTTGATTTGGGCAGCTCATTCGTTGAGGAGCCTGAGTACAAGGATCCAGTTTTACGTGTTTTTCATGCAACTCATTTTGATTCAGTTTTTGAAAAATCCTACATCATGGATGCGGCCTTTTGTCAATGTAAGTGTTTATGACATACAAATCTGTATTGGCAGCCGAAAGTAAACAGCAGCTCACACATGCATCAAAATGTGTCAAAATGACACACTGTGTGTGAACTGGCGTAATCAATCATTTTCATTATTTTAATCTTTTTCTTAGCCGTCGTTTATGAAATGCTATACAAAAATGTGTTCAAATTGCCAGACATTGAGTATTCCGTGGAAACAATGCTGCACAGTGACATCATCCATGAACCGAGCAAACATGAATATGGAAATGGTGATGAATATGCCACACATATTGTGTTTGACGATGGACGTCAATTTGAACTAGATCGGCCAGGTGAATTTAGTAATCTCAAATGATAGCATTAATGTATTCAAGAAAACAAACAATCGAAGCGCATTTTAATCGTTTCAGAGCATACACTTTGCATTCTAAGCAATCCAGATCGATGCCATTTTCATAATAAGGATTTCGATGAGATTGTGAAACGAGACTCACGACGTTTTGAAAGGTCCATTCTATCGGACAAATTTAATTCATGCGTTCGCCAGCTGTTGTTTGATGGTAAATTCAATGGAATGCATTAAAACACAAACAAACACACAAAATCAATGTCTTGAATGTTCGACTAATGTTTTCTTTTGATTGCAATTATTTTCAGGTATAACTCCATTCCCGTATAAAGTGGCCAAGGCATTGGATGAAAACATATATAGAAATGTCGAGTTTGATTCATGGAATGAGGAGCGAAAAGCATCGAAACACAGACAAAACTACAAGGTAACATATAAATATAATACGAAATCGTAAGCGCTCACTTCTGACGTAAAAACCAATTTCAAATCGAACCGCCATGTGTAAACGTTTCGTTGTGTATAGGTTGGCGTTGAATGTTTGGTGAAATTAAGCGAGACAAAAGATGATTTCGTGAAGGCTCGTATCCAAGCCAAAGAGAGCGACGATTCATATGTTGTGTTTATTGATAAATTCGCGGAAAAGCGTTCAGTGCATTCGGCAAGTTTGCGACCGCTTCACGGTGCGCAACGTGATCCGATTATATCGCGTCGTATTGGTCAATGTATGACTGAATGCCTTGATCAATTGGGTTTGAATTTACGCAACGTTAAACCGCGCACAAAACTTCAATCGATTCACGACTCAAATTTTGACTGCGACGCCATTTGCAATTCATTTGATTTCCAACAGTATATCAGTTTGTCGAATTTTAATTTTTCACCAAATCATCGTCAAGAATTGATTGCATATCCGGCTTATACGCAATCATCCAACATGAACACAAATAACAGCACAATTAGTGGCAATACAAGCTCAAAACCAAATAAAATTCGAAATCAAAACGCCCAAAACCACGCCAATGCACAAAATGATACAAACGACAAGCAACAATCGGTTCAATTGAAAGTTGACGGTGAAAATTCGTACGGTAAAACCGGGCACGAAGCAAAATCGGACGTTCAACAAACACCAACTCCAACAACTGTATATTATCAACATCAATCGCAAGATCAAAATATCGATGGTGCCGTTCCAATGAGCCAACAACATGTTCAGAATTACTATCATCAAGGGCCAGCACCGATTTACTACTGTCCAACACCCGAGTACAGCAATGAGCAAGGCCTGTATTCATCGGATATGGTCATGCAACCTGGGGTCTATGCCATTCCAGCACCATATCAAGCTCCACCGCAACCGAATATGTACGCACCGATTTCAGGAAATCAGGCATCACATTATCCGGTTCCAGTTGGTAGTTGGCCTGCATACGCACCACCACTCAATCCACCAGGTAAATGGAATAATATCCTACAAAATGATATCCAATTTGAAATTCTACATTTTATTGACCAACATTTAAGTAAATGTGTGCTATGTTTTTAATGTTTGCATTAATTTTTGTTGTTTTTTGCATAAAGGTTATGTTCTTTCGGGTGCACCACACTATGCAGTACCAGCTGTTCCAGCGCCGATGCCATTTTCTTGGCCATTTCTCAGCCGTGAATTGCTTCGCTCTAATGGTCGCATTAATTTCAATTCGAATTACGCATTTGCTCCAACCGGCGAGGATTTACCATGTAAAGTTTTTTGTTCAATGTTTTTTTTTTGCCTATTGTTTTTTTTTCAAGCTCAAAATATTATTTTATTATGATTTGTTCAACTTACAGTGAATGATAAGATCTCTGTGAGATTTTACTACAACTTAGGTATTGAATACTTTAAATTGTTGCAACAAGTTCATGGATATGGAGCAGTAATGGCAATGATCGATGGTGATAATGTGGCCAACAACTACGATCAACCACCACCTGGTGAGGCTGAAGGTCAACAACATCAAATGGTTTCCGAATTTCAGCAATTCAACATCGAAACAAATGAAGGTGATACACAGTCACCATCAAAGGTAACTTAAATTCATAACCACTGAGAAAATGTGACTGCATTTTTGGATATTATAAATGTCATTTTTTATTTTCTATGTTGTGTTTTAACAGCCAAGAATCTACAATGAATCTGGCTATCGTCGAAATCCGAATCTCAAGTACAAGCGAAATGAAAATCGTTCCACGACCAGTAAGCATTTTCAAGGTACATTCAATGGCCCAACAAATACATTCAAGAAAAACAATCAAAAGTATCATCAAGGCGGTAACAGCGGTAACAGCAGCTACGATGGCACACCAATGAAAGAAAATGGCGGAAAATTACATCAATATGGTCATGGTATGTCGAAACGAGAACAATCGAATGCAGACGTGGAAAATGGCAATGGCAATGGTAATATTGGATTTGGTTCAAATGTGCCACCGTTTCCGTACTTCGATCCAAATGAACAACAACACTATGGGCCGCCAGGAAATGGTAAGAAAACAATCAATACCAATTGATACAAACAAATCGAATGACTAATGTATGTTTTTGTAGCGTATCCACGGATGACACCACCTGGTACAATACGGCCGGCATCTGTTCCGAACGCACCGTATCATGGTCACGGTAATCATCAAATGCATGGTGTAAGTGTCTAAGCCACAAATGTCCGGCAATTGAAGGAATGTTGATGAGATATTAAATTGATTCTTTTCTCTCTCTTTTTTCTCACAGTTTCCTGGAAGCTATTGGTTGCCAAATCCTCCACCAGGATCACTTCAACCACAATCGCAATCGCAATCGCAATTGCAATCGCAATTGCAATCACAATCGCAACAACAAAGCCAACCGCATTCGCTAAACACCAGTGGTGCTTCAAACCCATCTCAGTAAAACTATTGAACTGGCGACATGATCTGTTATACCTTGATCCATTTATTAAATATTTTTCATCTCATCTCATCTCATTTCATTTCATTTCATACAAAGTGTAATCAGATGGTTAAGGAATTAGATTCTAATCAACAAAATGATCTACCTCGCTACCAGCTAGAGCTATTTAGAGTTTATTTAAGAAGAGAATATCAATTCAATTATTTCATTCAAAATGTAACTTCTTAATTTTAGGTTATTTACTTCAATTTGAATGTTCGCTTAAAGCTTCTTATTGTTGAAGTAAATAGGGTAAAATTAGAACAAAATTATTAAAAATGAATCAAATTAAATAGTTTTATTGAGAATGAAACATCCCCACAAACAGAGTATTTATTTACAGGATGCAAAAGAAACTACATAACAAAAAAAAAAAAAACAAACGGCCATATCTTGGCCAAATTCTGGCCAATTTCAATGTTCATTACCTCTAATCGCATGTACTTTCTACAAGCTTCAAAATGGCATCAAAATCGATTGAATCGGTTCATTGGATAAATGAATTTTTGGCCGATTTTTCGAAAGGCCGTATTTCGGCCAAGAGCCATTGAGCTAGAAAATTCCAAAACTCATTAGACCCCAATTTTTTAGTACTTTCAACTTTTCTTTGACACTTTTGGTGAAAAATGCATAATATGCTTGAAAAATCAAAATATATGGTCGGTCACTCAATTCTGTCCATGACTGTATAAGATTTTCATCTTATTTTCATTTTCTTAAATTCAAAATAAAGAATCTGATTTCTTTTTCCACTTTCATAAATTATATATTGAGAGTTAAATAATAATTTATGGCAAACAAAACACAGAGTTTTTTGAAGATCCATGGCCTGAGCCTGCTAAGGCAGCTGTTTTTTTCATTCTTCCTTCTCTCCGATCCATCACACATGCACACGACGACCAATCGAAATTGAATCTACGATATGACACACATCTTTCGTAAATCGTTGTCGCTGTCATCGAACTCAAGTGCACTATTAATTGGGACCGTTTTATCGTCAACTTTTGGCAAATATGGTGAATAATTTAAACCTTGACGCTCGTAAAATAGTAAATATGCTGAACTAGGATCGATATTTGGTTGCGATTGAGATATTTCACGGCACGAGCTGTCGTTGTAGCAATACCATGAATTGTTTGGATTTGAAGCGTATGAAATGTAATGACCACCATTAAGCATCCCGGAATGTGACTGTAAACCAAAAAAAAAAAAACATTTATAAAAATTCTCAAGTTAAAGCGGAATTTATTTGAAAACAAAAATTGATTCTTACCACAACTGCATATAATTTATACTTCAAATCGAATGGATCTTCCCCATCATCCAAATTATGATTGTGATAATCGACAAAAGCGCCATCAATGACCGGTGATTTGGTCAGGCTGGTTGACAACAGACGCTTTCGCATTTTAATTGTTGCATTATTTGAATTGCTACGTCTCGATGAATGTGTCGATGTTTTTGCGCTCGGACTTTGTTCGACTTTGACATCTTGATTACTGTTGAGCTTCGTATGGTTGTTCGTTTGGCTATTAGTTGATTTTAAATGTTCTGTGTGACTTTCAGTTAGAATTTGTATTTCATCAGGTTTGTTGATGATTTCATGAATTGTGTCTGTATTGAAATCAACGGCAGTACTTTCAGCATCGATTCCATCGACCTCTTTAATACTGTATGACATAATCGAATGTTCGGGTGTCATTTCACTCAATGAACTATCATTTTCTATATTGCTTTTGCTGCTGCTCGAAAATCCATTGATTAAGTTGCTTGTGTTACCGTGTTCGATTAGTTCTTTGTGACGTAAAATTGTTTCCTGCGGCACTGATGCCAAATATGGCGTTGGATCGAAATTTTTGAATGGAAAATTGACCACTTTTTGAGATTTTACCTAGGGGAAGATTACAATGAAATTAAAATACAATGAAAAATGAAATTAATAAAAATAATAAAAAAGAAATGTTGAATAAAACATCAAAACTTTTCATGCATATGAAAGTGTCCACGTTAGAATATATTAATATATTCCCCTATAGGGTAAAATTTGACGATCGATACTTAACCATTTCGAAAGGTAAAAAAACCGCATGGATCTCGTGGAAGGTCCACCAAAATTTTTAGCCAGTATCGAGTTATAGACTAAAATGTGACTCAAAAAAATCACAAAAAATCACAAAAAATCGAGAACAGCCGAAATATCAAGATAACAAAAAAAATAAATTTGACGTGCTAGAGCAAAACCAAAGATGAGGTTTTTCTCAGCTCGCCTTCTAGTAACACGCTGTTTTAGAGAGATCCCATTTACTTTGGATGAGTTTGATTTTGTCGCACAGTGTATTTCAGCAGATTTTATTGAACATTTGGCAATTATGCATTGAAAATTGAGAATAGTCAATAAAACTTGCTGGTTTAATAACAAATGTCAATTAACCGTCCTACACCTTGCAATAAAAAACCACACTTTTATTTGGAGTGTTTGCATGCTGAAAAAAAAGCTGACAAAATATTATAAACTTCTATCTAAGATGTAACGTACAATATATATGACAAACACATAAATAAGACACATGAAATGATTTATTATTTGGTCACAAAGGTAACCAGATAGCCTTTAAATTAATAGATGTTACTTGATGATTTTTCAGAAAAGTTTGAAATGGAAAACTGCCTTTGCTTCACTCCCATATCTAATAGTACACAATTGCTTAGTAGTATTTGTAGTACAAAAAACACAGGCTAAAACAAATAACAAATATCCACCAAAATTGCTAATTTATTCACCAAATAAAACAGCAAATATATGAATGCAAGAGAATAATCATGACTCAAAATATTTGAATACACATAAATGAAACATAAAAAATGAAACATTTCAGACAAAACTAAATTTACAGCGGAAATGAATAGAGATACAGATTTTGCATGTCCAGGAAATTTGTAATTGGTGGAAAAATGCTCGTCAAAATCTGCCTCTCTATCCATTTTCGCTGTAAATTCATTTTTTTTTTTGAAAATAATTTTCAATGTTTAAAAAAAAACTATGCGTATGCAAATATTTTGAATTACGATTATTCTCATGAATTCATGCTCATATATAAGGTGCACAGATGTCCTCGTTTCACGAGGACAGTCCTCGATTTTGAGTCTGATTTTCTGTCCTCGTAAAAAACTGGAAATCAGCCGAATTTGACGAAAATGTCCTCGTTTTTGATGGGCTGATTTAAAAGGAAATTTCTATTTAAATTAAAGTCCAAGATTGATTAAAAAACGAACTCGTTTATGCCATACACAAAGAAACTCTATTATTTTTATTCATTTTAACATTTGGAATGCACAAAATTATAATGTGTTCTTGTGTACTGAAGATTCTGAAGATTCAAGCGTTCGTTGGATGAGAAATCACTATTACGACCTCTTCTTTCGAATCTTTTACGGTCTATTTATGTTCGCAGGGGTTAATTTTACCCCTCAGGGTCAAATTATTAACCTGAGGGGTAATAAGTCAATTTATGTCAGTGAATGTATTTTGCTGAGGAATTAGTTGCGCGTCAGCGTTAGCAACTAAGGTTAGCAACTAATATGTAGCGTCAACCGACGCTCGATTATGGTGCGGCAGATATGTAGACGCGTACACTCACACATTCACATTCACATCTTCACCCTACAGCGGCTGCTGTGTACCGCTTAGATCTAACTGGTCTGCATATCTGACAAAAGTCAAATCAGGACTAAATTTCGTCAAAAAAAAGAAATTTTTATGATTTTAGTGTGAAAATGATTGTAAATCTCATTCATTCATTTTGCATACAAAAATAATCTATTAGGGTCTTATTTCCCAGGACACGATTGGAACACGATTGGAATCGTTGACAATTTGTGTCCATTGTATCAATCGTACGCAAAAATGGTAAAACAATTCTTCCACGATTCTAATCGTGTCCTGAGTAGTCCTATATGGTATTGTTTTGAATCTGTTACCGCATAAGTTTCAGGGGAAAAAGAATTTTGAAAATTGACTTGCAATTCGAAATAAATTCAGACAGAGAGTAGAAGAGCTGTCATAAAAAATGCATGCATGGACATTGTGTACGCATGCGCTAGCTTGCTGTGCCTGCGTCATACACAGAAAAAACGTCAAACTTGAGTTTCACCAAATGTCATACTGAATCATGTATTTACCATTATTTCAATAGATGTCACCACGGCGAAATCTATCAGAATCGTGGTACAATCTATCGAATATCATTCTAACTTCATGTTTCACCATGAAATTAATAGAAGTTATCACGATTCTGATAGATTTCGCCGTGGTGACATCTATTGAAATAATGGTAAATACATGATTCAGTATGACATTTGGTGAAACTCAAGTTTGACGTTTCTTCTGTGTACCGCACTTCATACATTTCGTTTGAGAATGTGACGCGTCCACACACTTCGTTTTGCCGCGCGCGCCGCATACACAGAGTTCGTATGAACGCGTGTCGGATATTCATCTGCTAGCTCAGTTAGCAAACGATATTCAGCTATCGTTTTGGCAATGTTTGATTAAACATGATGTGATACGTTGTTTTGGAGATACAAGCGAAATGTGCGACTTGTTGGGCCAAAGAACGGTGAAAATCGATTTTGGTCGATTAAAAAAAACTTTTGGGGTTTTGACTCAGGCCACAAAGTACTAAAACACCATATATGTCGTTGCTCTGGGTAAGACAACAAGTTGAAATTTGTCGAACAGTGTTACAAATGTTGAAATGTTGAAATGTTCATTGAATTTCAAATGTATACGTTTTGAACAATGAACATCTATTGATAGGCAGTAAATTTCCTCCCGGGAACATGGGAAAAAAATGGAAATTTACTGGGTATTTTCCCGAGGTGCAAAATAAATTACCTGTGTAAAATTGGGAATTTTCGGCATGTATTTCTACCCGGATCCGAACAAATCGAAAACCTAGTTTTTCCTAGTTTTTGCAATGATGAAAAGGTACAGTTAAAAAATACGGATTGCCGAAAAAATCGGGCAAGTGATTTACCCGGAATCACCAGGTGTTTTAACGTATCATGTTTTTGAAAAAAAAATGTAAGTATTGAATAAATTCTAATCCAGCTTCTATAGAATGAACACATCGATTCTATGCCTGTATTCCGTTCAATTTGCGTCCAGGTATTTTGGAATCCACTAAAACCCAAAATCTGGAAGTTGAGATTTTAGAGGATTCCGATAGGGATACAGATTCTAAGTTGGTTTATTTCTTAATTATTCATCAGAATATTAACACTCCAAGAATTTCAAGGAATCCTCAAAATAAGATCATAGAATACGGGTTAAATTCAAATTTTTCAACATTTCACTTCTGTTCAAATCTTTGATTTGATTTCCACGTGCCGTATGAACGAGCAAATCACAAAATGAACTCAAACAACGCGTCTCGTTCACACGTTCATGCCACAAAATGAACATTATTTTTTCAAATTTGGCATAAATTCCCATAAATTTCCCAATTTTCCGGGTTTTTACCCAATGTTTCTTCCCGAATCTTCAAAATCGAGTAAATTGCCCATCAATGAGTTTATCATCGCATCTGAGTTTACAGTTGGGCGAAAAAAATGGAAATTATTGTGATGGATTCAGGATGGATTGCTTTAAAATTGCTGAATTTGGTCTCTTTTAACCTCGGGGTATTCAAACATTCACATGTAGTGATCAAAAACGATTTTTTTGCAAAAGAAAAACATTAAAATTGAATCACTGAAAAGTGTATTCAAACGCACTATATTGACATGTGTTTATTGCTTCCTGCTAAATTTGACCTCTTTTAGCCTTGGCTTGTTGGAACATTCACATATAGTGATAAATAATTCAAGTTTTTGCAAAGTAAAACCCGAGGGGTAATAAGTGCTTATTACCCCTCGGGGTAAAATTTATCCCGACGAACATAAATTGACCGTTAGTGTAGCCTAAAATTCATAAGAATAACAATAATGATTTTATTTTTTAGATTGAAATGCTTTTGATATTAACTTGATCTAATTTACCATTTTTATGTTGCTTCGGAAGTGCGTTTGAGTTTCTTCGTTGCATTTTTGCGGATAACTGCAAAATGTCTTGTTCGGATTTTCATAGTTTCATTTTAAAAAATCCGGAACTGCTCAAACAAATTCAGAACGATGACAAATATTGATAAATAAATCATACAATTTCAAGTAGATTTTCTTATAAACAATAAAAAACATTAAAATTTTCAAATAAATATATCTTTTACTTTCATTTGGTTATCAAATGAGCAAATTTGAAAATGTCCTCGTTTTTCGTTCGACACATCTGTGCACCTTACTCATATATATATGTTTCTAACATTTTATGGTTAATTAAACAATTAAATGAATTGGAATTATTCGCAGCATATTTTTATAATAACAAATAACTAATAGTATTGGAGAAAACCAAACTTTTCTCAATTTTGAAATTTATTTGCCATAAAATAGTCATCTCATATTTTTTGAACCAGAATTATTGTAGATTTTCCACATGGCAAATATTTTGGTATATCACCTGTTTTTTCACAGTTACAGATAGATAACCTATAACACAATTCGTAATGAAGAATATAAATTATAAAATAACAATGAAATGTTCTATCGTCAAAATCTTCAGTTATTTCTTGTTTTATTTTGATAGTGTCTTCAAACAATTCAAGAATTGGACAAATTAAAATTACAATTTTAATCAAACGGTTTCATAGCCCAATCCGACATGAATGATGGTGTGAATTGGTTCAACAATTGACTTGCATTCAACACAGCTAATTTTCTTGGTTATTTTTCGTTAACAATCAGAAAACAGTGGCATGGTTACATTACACCATGTGTACAGGTGTCGAAAAAAATCCAACCGTTTTTATTCTGTTTAACACGAACACAATGTATGTGCTTGAGAAACCTGGCAAAGTTAGAATTTCGAATGTACATTCAGTAGGTTTGCGTTGTGCACGTACTTTATTTCCACGAAAGCACAAAAAGCTTTCCTAAGTAGGTGAACTTAGATTATTAAGTACAGCACACATTTGACTAGATAACGGTTTATCAATTGCAAACATTATTTTATCATCTGTAAATCATGAAAAAAACACTTGAAAAAACACTTTTTTTCTGTTGGGAAGAAGCATTCAACATTCATTGTTACTTTCTATTCTTATCAGTAGAGCGCAATCATTATCTGGTGCTTCATGTTGAGTTTATATTTACTGATTTACAAGTGTGTTTTTTTCTTTTAATGTCAAAAACAAAATTTAATCGTATCAACAAACCGAGTTTGAGTTTGCAACAGATTTTACGTATCGCTTATTAATAAAATGAAGTAAAAACATCGCTATATGTATTCGAATTGAATCTTAATCGTTTATTATTTAAAGCGACGTCGTGCAAAGCACATCACATTCAAAGCAACCATTGACAAATTGCAAATCAGAATTATAAGTATTGCCTCAACTAAAATTGCCCACGTAAGCTACTGACGAATCAAATAGCAAAAGTGCGAGAAATTCAGTCCAAAATTATGGCAAGGTAAGTCATTTAAACGTTTTACTCTTTTTTGTTTTAGCAAATTTCTATTAAATTATAATTAGCAATTGAACTCGGTAGATTAATTCAAAAGTGAGTCAATCAAAAGGCTATTTATTATTCACTAAATTATATTCAGTTGAACACAATGAACAGCTTGAATATAAATTTATTTATAGCCGATGAAAAATACACGAGAAAAATGTGTGTGTGTTTGTGGGTCACAATGTTTTTGTCCAATTGGAAAAAATAACATTTTTACAACAATTGAATAATCTATTAAAAAATTTGCGTCAAGATAATGTCAATTGTTTTGATAACAGTTTGGTATTTATAAATTGTAAATGGTATTTTTTTTTTCTTCCTTAACGATAACCATTTCAGCTCGCTGCTTTCATGTTCAAAGCTGATATTGCATAAACAAACAAAGCAAATCATCAAAAATATCAATTTAAGAGCGTTGTCTTCGAGTAGTGGCTATCTTGTTGACGATCCGAAATATTCATTTTTAAAAGATGATTTAAAATTGGAACGAATAAATGCTGGCGTTTACAATGGAAGTTGGTTTGGTTCGGGACCAGCCGTTAAATCAATTGGTAGCCCATTTTGTTTCTGTCTAATCATTTTCCATTTGAGAATAAATTAATTTCTTCGATGAATACCGTTATGAATAGATCCGGCAACCGGAAAAGTAATAGCTGAGGTGACAACCGGTACCGTTCAAGACTATGAAGAATGTGTAAAAGTAGCATTAGACGCTTATAAAACATGGAGCAACATTCCAGCACCGCGACGTGGTGAAATTGTTCGACAAATTGGTGATGAATTACGAAAAAATCTGCAACCACTTGGAAAATTAGTGTCATTGGGTAATTAAAAACAATATTTAAAACCTGTGTTAATCATTTAAAAAAAAATCTAATCAAATTCGTTTCGGTTTTTATAGAAATGGGTAAAATTTTGCCAGAAGGTGTTGGTGAGGTGCAAGAATTTGTTGACATTTGTGATTATGCTGTTGGTTTGTCGCGTAGCTTTGCTGGCCAAGTGATTCCATCCGAACGAAGCAAGCATCTCATTTTAGAAAAATGGCGTCCACTTGGATTGGTTGGTGTTATTAGTGCATTCAATTTTCCGTGTGCGGTTTACGGATGGAATGCAGCAATTGCGCTCACCGTTGGCAATAGTGTTCTATGGAAAGGTGCAAATTCCACGCCTCTGGTGTCTGTGGCTACAACGAAAATTGTCGCTAATGTATTTGAACGAAATAATTTACCAACGGTTGCAAATCTCTGTCAAGGCGGTGTTGATATTGGCAAAGCAATGGCCCAAGATGAACGAATCAATTTGCTCAGTTTCACCGGTAGTACGTCGGTTGGTCGTGATGTTGGTGTCGAAGTGCAAAAACGCTTTGGCAAATCACTTCTTGAGCTTGGCGGTAATAATGCATTAATTGTGAATGAAGATGCACATTTTGAAAATGCTTTGGATGCTGCATTTTTCGGATGCATTGGAACCACTGGCCAAAGATGCACCACCACCCGACGACTAATCATTCATCAAAAACTTTACGATGAATTTTTAAAGGAATTGAAAAAGAAATACAAAAGCGTAAGTATTGTGAGCTATTTATCTAGCCATTATGCTAAAAACAATGAGAAATGTTGTCTACTTTGAGCCATTTTGTTTGTTTTAGTTGCTGAAAAGAGTCGGCCATCCATTGGAATCTTCAACATTATATGGGCCATTGCATAGTCAAATTGCGGTAAATGATTATAAAAATACAATTGCCGAAGCGATTGAACTAGGCGGTATCATTGAGTGTGGTGGCAAACAAATTGATCGTGATGGATTCTATGTTGAGCCAACAATCATCACAAATTTACCACATGACGCAGCTGTTATTCAAAGAGAAACATTCGCTCCAATTGTTTATGTGTTGAAAGCAGAAAATCTTGACCAAGCCATCGAATGGAATAACGAAGTGAAACAAGGTCTCTCTTCAGCTCTTTTCTCCCGAAATATTTCATCCGTATTCAAAGTAAGCATCAGTTTTGAATGTTGTTTCAATGAATATAATTAAAAAGTAATCTCATTTACTGTGATAATATTTTTCTCTGGAATTTGCGTCTTAAATAATAATATTAACCCATTGTGTGTGTGTGTTTGTGCAGTGGCTTGGACCAAATGGATCTGACTGTGGTCTTGTTAATGTAAACACATCACCAAGTGGTGCAGGTAAGGAACATAATATATTTCATCAAAATTCCGTTAAAAACACTAATTAATTAATGTGAACTTGATTTTGGTTAGAAATCGGCGGTGCATTTGGTGGTGAAAAGCATACTGGTGGTGGACGTGAATCGGGTTCCGATTCGTGGAAACAATACTGTAAACGTTCGACTATAACATTGAACTATTCAACCGAGTTGCCGTTGGCGCAAGGCATTGTATTTGACTGAACCCCCTTCATATGAAATTATGATACATTTAGAAACATTCAATATCAACAAATAAACACATAAAATAAACTAAATATAAGGTATAAACTGTACGTTATTTTACTGGTTTCGATTGGTTCGATCCTTTGTAGTGTGTATTTTGGCTTTGTTGCTTTTATGCGGTGAAGGTCATTGTAAAATCATCAGCATTTGTGTATGTACCGATTATGCTGTTTTCAAGCATGTCAGATTTGTACTCGTTTCAAATCTGGTTTTATTTTAAAGGCCTGGTTTTTTGTTCATTGTTGCTACAAATTGAAAATCGATTGCATTGTTCTTTTGAAATGTTCATGATTTAAAGTCAACATGTATCAACAAAAACCAAGCACTTGGAATAAATCCATTTGCATCAAAGAAAAGATCACATCGTTTTTGAGTGCCGCAGGCTATCAATATGTGGTATGTTACGTTGGATAATACAGTGCATGGGTAAGGTTCTAAGGCAGTATAAGGCATTGTTGAAGATGTGAGAAGAACATATTCAAGTAAATAGATTTTTGCATGTAAAAACGAAATCGAAGCAAAGAAAGAGCTTGATTGTTGTGATTTACAACAACGTAAGACAAGACAAAGATTGCCAAACATGCATTCAAAAGAGTCCTTAATATAGACGAAAAATTTCGTTTTAATATAAAGATAAAATATTTGCCCAATTATTTGCGATTTAAAATTGAAATTCTCTGGTGTTCTTTGGTGTAACTGCAAACCATAAATCATCAATTTCCGATTTTCAATAAGCTCAATAACAATTTTATTTTCGCTAATTAAGTATATTAAGAGCAACTTGGATCCATCACATGCAAAATAATAATCTGCCCATAATGTGTAATATGTCATTCAATTTCGCATATTTCGAATGCATTGAGAACTTGAGTAAAACAATGAAGTGCCAGCGGTATCAAGTGTGTTTAACAGTTTTCAGGTATAAATTTAAATGCGCCCCATCGAACGTTGACTCTTCAAATGAAATCGCCTAATTGGTTGGCATTACGCGTGTAGATGCACATATATATATTTTCCCTCAAAAATATTAAATTGCATTGAACTATCATTGTTGAAGTTGGGAAATGTTCGGTGGAAAATTGATGGGCATCGTCATCAAATGGTTGGAATTGCATTTGAAGAATGAATGCGTGCATTTGCATTGGCTTACTGTAGAACTGGTCATATTAAATCAGACTGTAAACGATGTTAATTCACTTGAAAGTGCGGTGGTTGCAATGATGGACAATCATCATAATCGATTGTATGGTGCGTCGCGTATTTTCATTCACATCAACAAAATGTTTCCGGTTTGTGTACTGGACGGGACATCCATGTAGTGTGATTGTGGAGTGGCCTCTCAGTGGTTTGTGAGTCTCGCGCGCACTCTCACACCCGCACAATAATGTACCGAATTCCATTTGGTTTTGTAACCAAATCTATTCAATTCACGTCACATTTGCTGTGTGATCGATTCGAGTGTCGGATATTATAATTATAAGTGAATGAGACATTTTCCACTTCATTTTTGGTTCTTGACTTCAATGTTTCGCCCCATAATATACAATTGCACGCCTATCGAATGTTTACGAAACGATGATGGGCCAACATTTAAATGAAGTTGCCGGTGAAATATTGATAAATAAATGCAGTATGATGTTATAAACTCATCGGCCACCATTCATTCGCAGTGTGTTGATCTCTCTTTGTCACACGCACACCCAACTTCTTGTCCATGTGTAACCGAAAATTCAGTTGGGTGTTTCAACACGGACAACGGCACATATTGAGTTCATAAGTGCAAAGTTTTAATTGTTGAATGGTTTTCAGCATTTTGCCACGCTATTGTAACAATACCCAATGCATCGAATGTGTCATTACATCCGTACTGTAATGCATTGCTTGCTCCTAGTAAAGAGCCGCTCTCAGTATTGTCCGCATATTTTGCATGGGCTTTTAACGCACTCTGTAATTAAACCACAGCTCGTTCATAACAAACATGTCACTAACAGCTTAACGTAATTGCACCACACACGCACGTACTTCAGCACAAAAAAACTTGGACATCGAGAGAGGGAAGACAGGGAAGAAACGCAAACAAAAATTATTATTTTTAAATACCTGTAGCTTACATAGTCAATTTGCGATCGTTTGCATTTATTTGGCTTTTTGAAAACAATACAAATCAATCGGGCGCATTTATAAAATATAAATTTGTTGTGTACATTGTATAAATGTAAAAAAAAACAATTCGGTATAATCGCGGGTTTTTTCACCGAACGTAGTGGAATTGGCTTGATTTTTGAAATGATTATTTATTGTTAATTTTAATTAAACAGCATTCTGTATTGAACATGCCATTGTCCTCGTAATTACCACAAATCGGTAATTCAAGGAACAAACCAATCAAACAGTGTCAATGAAAGAATCATAGCGTATTATTTTGGACTGTTTTTTTTATTTCAGTTTGAAAAGCAGAAAATTTTCATTGATGTCATATTGAAGTATTTTGTATTTGATGCTTTATCATTTTTGTATGACTCTCAAACATGGCCATTGCACAATAAAATCGCGGTGAATGAAAATAAGATGGTATCATTTATTGTGCTGGCAAACCACTTAATCGAGATGTATTCTAGAGCCAACAATCATCATCAATTTATCACAAAATTATTATCCTAAAACATTTGCTCTCTATAGCTCTTTTCTCTAGAAATATTTCATCAGTATTCAAAGTAACCATCGGTTTTATCTTTTTCTCAATCATTGAAATTCGGTTGAGCACACTAGCTGTTTAATTGATTTTGGTTAGAGATAAAAAATAAAACATTTATCGCAAAAGTGTAATTTTAATTTGATTCTGCAATTTAAATATGAGATCTAAGTTCAGATTTGGGGACATTGGGCTGTGCTTTAGCTTTCAAATGATTCTATGTTTTCTGCTAAGAGTAAGCTATTCTCCAAAATTCACGTAATGACCGAATTTCATCAGAATGTTCACTGTTCACTACAGGAGTTGAGTTGCTCAGTTTCTCTCTGAAAGCTCAGTTTCCACTTCCCCGCTAAAGGCACAAGCTTAATTTCTCCGCTTGTTTTTATCCTAGTCTTCTCGATGCGCTCAACACACCATACCAGTGAACGTTGAAATACACCGAACACAGTATTGTGTTCATTACATTTTTCACCTCATTAGTTTTAGTGGGAGTTTGACTACCTCTAAAAAGTCACGTCATTTCACTTCACGTCTATACTTTCTGCGTCAATGCAAAAATATCCATGTATTTCGCATAGCAGCTAAAGAATGGTGGCTTTATTTAAATTTGCATATCGAATTGTTTTTTTTCCTCAAGTAAATTTGACTCTTGAACCACAATGAAACCAAAACAAAGGGAATAAAAAAATACTGATTGATGATTTTGCCATCAAAGACCATGCATATGTAGTACATTTCATGAAATCACAATAAATGTCACGGTTGACTAATGAAATATGATGTGTTTCGATCTTGCTTTAAAAACAAACCAAACTTTTCTCTTCAGCTGTTGTCATATATTGCTCAGCGCATAAGATTTATTCGGTGGCAAGGATACAATTGAAGTCGTATACTCGCCATTGAAGATGTTGAAAAATAAAATGAAAGAACATTTAAATTACTTTATGATTAGTTTATTTTTAATCGTTCAAAAAAATGTAACCCAAAAATCCGTTGCATTTGAACAAATTCATTATTAAAATGTTATGCATTAAAATATCATTTGGAAAATGTTGAATATCATGGATTAAAATATTTCGTTTTACCCTTTTGTGCATGTTTATTCAGATGTTTGGTGGGATCTCTCTATAGAAGTTTCTAGGAAAATGTGATACTTTTTGGTTGAACCGCAATCATTGCACTCTGAATAAGCCACGCATTTTATTTTAAATACAGAGGTTTTAAAATAAGATTTCTCAAGTTCTTTTTACTCTCCCAATGGCGTAGGTTACGGTGGTATGTGTTGCCTCTTTCGTATTAATTCAATCGTACAGAATTTCGAGGTCGTGTTTACGATAACGAATCGTGCGATGATGAAAGAAACATGGGAAAAGTGCAGAATTGTGTTTTGTAAATCTTAACGTTCAACAGCGAAGTGTGTTTGGTTCGCTTCAAATGCACCAGAATTTTCGCTCGATAATTCATATTGCAACGGCATCCAAGTGTTGAGCAAACGTAGTAGCAATCGTAAAACAAACGACTCACACACACACACAAAAAGTGCTGAGGATAATAAATACCAACACCAAAATCGTATACGAGCGATGCTGACAAATCTAGGTGTGTCTATGTGTGTGTGTTTGTGTGGGAGCATTTGGATGAAAGACAAAAGTGAGAACACAAAATAGGAAAGCACTCAGCGGAGAACGAAGACATTTAAATTGAAATAGATAATAATGCAATTCAAAAATATCCACATAGTGGAATTCGGTGTTCAACTTAACGGTAACAGCGGTTGGCAAAAGCGTCCGGAATCTAGCCGAAATATGTTTTATTTCCGCCGTCACCGAATAAAATTGAATGCCAGACAAACGCCACTAATACACCAGGCAGCGGCTAAAGCTTCCGCTTTTGTGTATGAGTTGCGTGGTGACGTTTCTCTATTGCTCTTTTTCCTATCTGGTTTTCTCTTTTTATTTGATTCTTTTGGTCTCTTTTTTGTGGTGTGTGCATGGAATGTTTTGCGGGAGCGCCGTTTTTTTTCTCGCATGCATTCATTCCAACATGGATATATGGATACATCGTCATTAGATTACGCTATTCCATATATCATTTGATGGTTGGTGAAAGCAACATTTAAGATACACAGAACATCGTGCACAACGTATGAAATGTTACAGGAACCAAGATATGGCCAGGCAATATAAATACAAAACACGAGCATTATAGAAAGATGTATAAGAGAGAAATAAAGAGAGAGAGAGAGAGAGAGAGAGAGAGAGAGAGAGAAAGAGAGACAAGAATCCAAACAAATTTATATTTTTCGTTGGTTAATTTTATAATGCTTTTCCTGTGTTCTATTTTATTTCATTCTGCACGTTGTGAGTCTACCACATTTCACAAAACACACAAACATTCAAATATCAGATGTGCACATTTCTTCTCTTTATTGTCTCGTAAATTTCTATTTTTTCGCTCTTTTTTGCCATCTTGTTTATCCGGAAAACGATGGAGACTTGCAAGAAAAAAAATGCCACGTTCACTTGAGTTTTTCAACCACAGTACAGTAATCGCAATGACACTAAAAACCTAGAAAAAATTGATTTAATTCAACACCATGTGTATGCACTTGAGAAGTCATCAAATGTGGTGAATTATTCAAAGGGAATTGAACGAACGAATGTGTGTTTTTTGTTGTTGTATGGAATTGACCTTTTGACTAAACTTATACAGTTTTTTTCTCTGCGTTCCGATATTGGTTCTGATGTGACAATACACAATTCAACCAATTGAAAAATATTAATGACACACTTCGATTTGAATGTGAACTTACAGGTATAGAATGAGATGACTAATCTCAGATTAGGTGCGGATTTATTGTTATTATATGTAATTTGCAATTGAACGAATTTTGCAATGATATGCTTTTTATTGCTTTGCATGGTACTAATGGTCAAACATTGCCAAAACGATGGATAAGCAGTAAATGCTGGATTATCTATCCGATGAGTGTGCGTTACTCAGTTCAAACAAAGTCTATAAATGCGACGCATACTCAAATGAAGTGTATGGAGAGCAAAGTGAACGCAGATGCCGCATGCTCGCGCACGCTTCCCGTTCAAACATTTCACTTGGACGTGTGCGTCGCACCCATAGACTTCGTTTAAGCGCTGACGCACACTCATCGGATAAATAATCCATCATTTGCTGCTTACCCATCGTTTTAGCAAAGTTTGCTAATGATACTTATTTAATGGCTAAAATTGTTCTAAGAACATAAAATATCTAGGAATGACGAATAGATTGACCACAATAGATAATGACAACACGCGTGCGTTTTGTGCTTTGTGTGTATGCTTTTGCATTAAATATACGCCTTCTTTTGGGCGTGTATTAATACGGCACACGACGGATTACATTTTTGTTCATTCGTTTTGTGTTGCATTCATATAGTCGTAATCCTTTACAAATTTTGCAAATGACTGCAATTCATTTGCAGTCAATATTTCCTCGGGTAGGACTGATTTCAGCATGATCAAATTTAGTTGTGACTTAGCTCTTGAAGTATTCAGATGTTCCTTTTGAAATTTAAGTTACTGTGCGTTTGAGCAATTTATACCATAACAAGTTGTGTTGTATTGTTTCATTCCATTGTGTATTTCCATAACTGTTTGAAAAGTGTTTCATTACTATTAAAAAAATGGATTCCAAGTACGAAACGGAACTAAAAAAATATTGGAAAAAAATCGAAATCAACACCAAACATTCGCTCAAATTGATAAAAATGGATCTTGATCGAAGAGGTTTACCATTCAGTGAAGAATTTAAGGACTTCATTCTTCGCTCATCCAACTCACGGTAAGAAGTGTTCGTTATCGCTTAAAAAAACTAATATTCAATAGTGAATCATACGGCAGATAAATGTACTGTAGTTTGTATGATCATAATCACAAGAAAGACACGAATTAGAGTTTTGTCCGATTCGATGAAATATACAATGACACCGGTTCCTAAGTGCACTGACCGTATGAATGTGTTTGATTTATATTCATTTAACGAGAGCTAAATTCATCAAATCCTTCCAAATTCATTTAGTAAATAAAATTATTTTCATTTTTTACAATTTTTTTTTTGAAGGATTGCATTAGCAATTGAAGAATTTTCACTCAATTTAATCACGGTTGAGGAACAAAATGAGGATGAGCTAACTGCTGATTTCAGCGCGGATTATTCGAGTTTGGAGTTTCATAGCGCTGAATCTAGCATGATCGCCATTGGACACGAGGATCAATCGTTCACCGATCATAGCAACAATGATTCGAACAAAGAGAATCAAGATCCACGTGACAATTGTATTCAAAGCACAGGCGATGAACAGATTTCTTGGTTGGACACGTTCTCTGAAGGATCGAGTCATTTGAATGTTGAGGAAAATAATTCTGATGAGTGGGTTCGTCTCGAGACTCAAGATTCGTGCACTTCAATTGATAGAGACGATCAGAATATTGGCGATATTGAGCAGATTTTTGATATCACACAGCATTCCAATTTATTTCATGTTGGTAATGGAGAATCAATAGAGTGTTCCACGGAATATGGAAATGTGTCATCCGCAAATGCTACTGACGATGTAAATTGCTCAACAGAGGCTTCATTTTGTAACTTTGATTATAATTTTGAGCAAATAATCCATTCGACTTCAGCAATTGACATAAATATCGCCGATATATCCAAAGATCACAATGAAAAAAAGTGTAAAGTTATTACTTTAGATGATTTAAAAAAATTATGTGATTTTGAAAACTGTTGTCAACATTATTGCAAAACTTTTGACGATTTAATTAAACATTTGGAATACGTTCATGGTGAAGCGAATCTAATCGGTTGTTAATTTAAGACTTTATACCGAATTATGTTGACTTTGCAATCATTTTGTTATCATTTTTGCACCATCTACGAAATTTTTACTTTTCAATCAGAAACAGTCAAATATTAAACAGTAGTTACAAATTGAATACAGCGGCCTTTGAGTCGTCTATAATTGTCAAATGAGCAACCGCTTCTTGAATGTAGTTAACAAATGTGAAAAAATCCAAATAAAATTCTACGATTTTATGCGATTTTATGAAGTCTATCAATTTCTATTAACAGTTACATGGGTTTTTATGGCTATAAGCAATTAAGTACTATGGGTAAGAATATTGTTTCTCTACAGAGGTTAAAAATTGTAACTTTTTTCAATGATATCCATCATATTTTCGAACTCTGGTTGAAACAAATGACCTTTTTCTTTATTGCGTAATTTTCACATCAAATGACAGACAAACAAACGGAATGTTCCATATTACAGGGAGTCAAATATTGGTGTTCGGTTGTGATGTAATGGCAAAAAGTGATTCTTCGACAAATCCGACACCAAAGATGAAAGTGTGACATTGAAGTCTTTTTTTAGGTCACCACATCCCGAATTCCATTCTAATTGATTACGCTTTGAAGCTGGAAGCGGATCTATGGTTTACAATATAAAACAACAAATGAGTGTAAATTCAAAAAATATAAAAACTTTCTTCAAGTATTCGTGCTATTAAAAACGACTCTTTTCAAACGCGCCAAAAAGAAATATATTAATTTAACTGCACTTGAGTTTCCCATAACAAGACTAAATGAATACATTGTTTGTTTGTTTGCTCTGTTATTTGTTACTTGTGTAAAAACAAATTGAGCTACTTTCAGCAAAATTGATCGAAAGACACATTTGTTCAATCGAAAACGGAATAAATCACACGGTTATCAATAAATAGTTTCGATTATGTTGTTGTTCATTTTATATTTTGTGCGCTTTCAAAAGTGTGATGTCAATTCTATCGTCATTGTACGCACACAAGTCCAATGTAGTATAAATCGGAATAAAATGAATAGCTTCCTTTGAAGTGGTGACAAACTAACAAAAGTTGGATTAATACATACAAAGAAATGCAAACAAACATTTCCATTGCGCACTCGACGCAAGGAATACAATTTAAAAAAAAATCTCGAAAGTATTTAAATATCGGATGAGCCCAGAAAAAATGAAAGTGGAACAAAATCCCCCAAAAGTAGCACACGCATTGTGGAAATTCAATGGAAAAAAAATGCAAATCAAATAAGGCCAAAATGAGAAATGCGAACGCAAACGAATGGAATTTATGGATATTTTGTATTTTCTATAGTGAGCATTTCATTCTAATTTATTCGAATGAAAATGGTTTGTTGGAGTAAAAATCGAAAATGACAACGATTACGGCAGCATGTCGTTGAACGGCGCACCAACACAGGCAAAAAAAAATACCGAAAAAAATTGATAATTTATTATTCGCATACAAATTGTTCTGCGATGCGATCAAAATTCGAAAAATGCCGCTTTAGCGACTATTGTCTTTGTGATAGTGTCAATAATATTTGACTTGATTTCAAATGTGTGGAACGAATGCGTACAGAAAAATAACATCAACGAAAAATATATTCACGCACCAGAAAAAATGGGTGCACGTGAACGAGGAAGCAAAAAAAAAAATAGCGGCGCGTTATCAGGGAAAACAAAACGATTTGACACAAATAATAGGCGAATTATGTGCATATAAATTGTCTCTTTCGGTTCGTGAATTTTTCATCGATTGGTCGGGCGTTTTTACCCACTTTACCCAGCTCTCTGTACGCATTTTTTTCACCCTCTATTTACTTTATTTGTGTACAAATTAAACAACCACAGGAATGTTGCACGGCTGTTAAGCCGCGGAAATAATGACATAATATTTAAAAATGACAATAAATCAAAAATGAATTGACCACAGCGTGGGATGAAAGTGAGGCACTTTTTGTGAGGACAATGTGCAGCTTTGAAGCCACTTTACACAGCCAGAACGAACCATTTTAAGTGAAAATTGTATTGAAATTAAATGATGGAAGTAAGGACTCTATATTCTACTTTATCGTTACAATTGTTTCTATTTCTTAAAATATAGATTGAATCGATTATATGAAACGAATGGTGTGTTTAATGAAAACTGACTTTTTTCTTTATAGTCGTTCGTAAATCCACACGAATTCCATGCAATATGCCGAAAAACGGTTCAAATGTTATAGAGGAACTAAATAGGTTTATGGGTGTAAACTGTGTTTTTTCACAGCTAATCACGTATTTACGATGGAAAAAATATTCGGCATAACACAAAGAACAATATATAAAAAGAAAAATTTAAAGTAAAAATCCGTAGTGGATCATGCCTCAAATTCAATATTGTTGCCAAAGAAATCTCAGATAAGTAGCATAAAATACAGTTTTAGCTGCACCATTCGCATACACACCGCACACAGTACGCCGAACAACTTGAATAGAATCAAAAGTTTTGACTCGCTGCTTTTTTTCTTCGCCACTTCTATTCAGCTCCTTCATATATTCTTGTTCTTGCTCTTACTATCTCTCAACCATTTACTGTTTCGCTTGCGCTCGATATTTGTATATAAAATGTACACATATTTTGCCAATCATAACTCATAGTCCGTTCAAGTGGCTTACAGAAAGTCTTAAGCTCGACAATGTTATAGATGTGTGTTTTGTGTGTTTGTGTATGTGTTGTAAGCAGTGTGTTGTTATTCCGTAATTTTGTCACGTGCTTTGGATCATTTTACATTCCTCGAGGGAACTCTTAATACAGATGATTTGTAAGAACATTTACGTACATGAGAAAAATTTTAATTTTTTTTGTTACTCACCCCGTATCACCCTCTCCCCCTCCCTCTCAACTCGAGAGAACGAAACGCCTTTCTTCATTTGTTAGCTATAGAATGCAACTAAGTATCAGACAATTTTGTGATTTCGCTAGTGTTTTTCATTCTTGCATGCAGCACAATGAATGGCGCAAAGTAAAATGAAAGAAGATGAAAACAAATGCACTTTTTTTCACGTACCAACTGAATGACGCTAGCGAATGTCAACATTCGAATGGAAACCATTTTTATTGGTACACTGAGATGCATTCGACTACTTTCTTATATACTTACGATGAAAATCCATAATATTTGTAACATTTTAACCATTTGCTTTCTACTTGTTTGTTTGTGCGCGCACTTTTTTCTCTCTATCGTTTCGAAATTCACCAATTCAACATTAATTTCTGAGCAACGGTAAATAAATCATATAATTTGGCATTAAGTGCAGATATTTTTGCCGAAGGCGGCCAACTTCGTTTTAATGTTACGGCACACTATTCATGGTGTAACATTTTCAATTTTCAATCTCCATTAATAATAAGCGTTGTCGATTTCTCAAAGTAGTAATTAAAGTTTCTACATTTGGATTTCAAAATGGCACTTCATTCATGCCATTGCATCCGCCGGTGATGAATACAAATGAGCTTTGGAAAAATGTGCCACCCTTTTGCTCAATCGAGTCACTTGGACAATTTTTTTTTGTGTACGTTTTATCTAAAAAAAATTTATATCTCTGCAGGCAAAGTTAGTGGGAAAAGAATAAGATTCAGCTAAAAAAGATGTTAATTAAATTTCGAATTCATTTTCAGTTCTTTGAACTTAAGTTCCTTGCATTCATTCGACCTTTTGAGCGGAAGTCTATTTGAATGACTGAAAAAAGCGAAACAAGCAAAAAAACGTTTCAGCCCGTAAAAAGTGAGGTGCAATGAAAAATGGATGGCAAATATTTCCATTGTCTGACCATTTCTAGCCGATGTTTTTGTGTCTGGCTGTGTGTATGATGTGTGCATTGGTACATTTTACATTTGCAATGCCAGCGATGACGTAGTCGAGAGAGACACCATCTTTCCGTTTAGGCGTTACATTTTAATTGCATATTTTATCAACCCTTTCCTGTATTCATGCTCAACGCCAGTTCAAAAGCAAACAATTCCGAGGTCATCGGAAAAGTAATCACTTCCGTTGATGTTTGTTTGTGTGTTTGAGTGTGTTTGAGTGTATTTGAGTGTGTTTGAGTGTGTGTGTGTATGCGTTTTGTTGTGGCCCAAAAGAATAATGCATTGTCGCAATTCAAACATGAGGGAGATACAGAGAAATGGAAAAGACAAAAATGGGAATTTTCCAATATGTTAAGCTTGAATTTCAGCCTGAAATCGACACGGTAATAGAATTCATTCGGAAGCAATAACAAAAGCATCATCGAATAAATTCATGTTGATGTTGACATTTGGTGAATGTAGCACAAGAATGGTTTCATTATTACAACAACAACAAAATTGCATATGAAATATGAAGCAGAGTGTGAAAAAAGCGGCGGCAGCATAAGCCATTCCTAGAAAAATATTAAACGAGATCCAACACACTCTATGACATTCCAGAAAAAAACACAAGAGAAAATATTCTCTCGTTGAAAAAAACAAGTGAACAGAAATCGACCGGCGAAGCACTCTTCGAACGAACCAGAAAGAAAAGCGATTGAAATGCTCGAAATGTATTTATGTGAAGTGATGTATAAACGATCAGATCAATTTGCTGTTTGCTCGAGCTCTGACTAACTAAAACCAGCATCAGTATCTATAGAATCAATGTCAAGCCAACCCAATCCACTTATGTAATCATCGTGTGCAAAGAATGAACCAAACCAAACCAAAAAAAAGTGATTCGCATCCAACCACGCCAGTGTCAATCATAAAAGAAGCAAACACAAATCAAATGTGTGATAAGAGCAAGAGAGAGCCGGCTGCCAAGTTGCCGATCTGTCGTCGCGTTGATGTGGCGCGTATGTGTAACAGAAAAAAACGTAACAAGAGAAAAAAAGAACAGAGAGTCGTGACAGCAAAAAAGTGGCATTCACACATTTTGTATTTGTATATCTATTAGGTGACTGGTATACTGCATCCACATGAGACAAAATGTCATGTTAGAGAGGGAGAAAAATCAAGAGACAGAGAGAGCAAAAGCAACAACCGATCCTTTGGCATAATATTTATAGTCAAGAATGTAGACGATGAAACAAAATCCAAACAAGAAGAGAGAAAAAAAATGCCGCGCTGATTGTTTGATGGTGTATCTCTTGTTGGATGGCTTTTTGTTCACACTTGTCCTTGTCGATGGCTTGTTTAGCGAGTAACTCTCTCGCATGTCAACATTTAGTGTTTGGTTTGTAATTTCCTATGCACAAAGATTTTTGCCCGACATTGTGTACACATTTGACTTTTGTGTGTGTGTCAAGCTGTAGCGAATGTGATGGAAAGTGTTTCACCTCTCGTGTGTATTCAGTTGTGTACAGAGAAAAAAAAACGAGTAAAAAAAAGGGGGCGACACACGACTTTATGGCTATATAAAATTTCCATAAACACTTAATGTTCCATTGAACTTCGTGCCTCACAGGTACAGCCGCATTTCCGAAACGACTCACAATTGCCATCTTTATGTGCGCCACCTGATCGCATCTTTTCTTCTATCGCTTTTCGAGCTTTGTTGTTGCCGTTTGTTATCTCTATCTCTTCATCTATCTCACTCACGACAAAACTGATTCACTTCAACCAATTTCCACTTGATGATAATGCACACCTGACTAGACAAACAACAATTCCATCGACGGGATCAGTCTATTATTCTTAGTGATATTACGTGATCCAACCCAATGAACGCAACCGAATACTAAACATTGAAAAATATACTTAACACATGCAATTTCACCGTTACTAGGGAATGCATGCTCTAATTGGCAAAATGCGGCACAACGGCACCAACGCGCAACTCAGTACAAACAGCAAGTTTTTCTCTATCCCTGGCATGCTCTATCGAGCACACGAATGCAAAGTTTTGAGTGATGCCAGTGCATGTGAAATCAAATTAGAAGACGAAAAAAAAACAATTCTAATTACAAACACTTTTTCTTTTGCGGTGCGATTTTATCTCATTGCTGATTTACACCTAAATTTAAAACACGAAACTTTCAAGTGCAAAGAAATTGGAATTCTTTTATTTTTATTTGGTTTCCATTATGAATATTCGATTACTAAGCTATATTCGGTAACGAATACACTTGGGAAATCCCAAAAACTTTGTTTCAAAGAGGTCAAAAGACTCGGAATGCAGTTTCATTTTTGGCTGTTGTCAACAAACTGATATTTGCCTCTTCTGAACCAAAAAGAACTAAATGGAACTGGTTGCAGGCTCTGTTTTATTGTCTGTGTTTTGTATTTGTGAGCTTAGACACACATAGGTAAGGTAGTTTCTTTTTCCATTGCATCAAATCAACGCACGTGAATATACTTCGATATCATTTTTCGATATTTTTGAATGAGTGTATTTGTCGTCATTGGTTTACGTTGGCGAAAAGCATATTTTGTATATCCTTCTCTCTCTCTCTCTCTCTCTCTCTCTCTCTCTCTCTCTCTCTCTCTCTCTCTCTCTCTCTCTCTCTCTCTCTCTCTCTCTCTCTCTCTCTCTCTCTCTCTCTCTCTCTCTGTGAATAGAGCGTTTTCCAATCAATTTCAATGCTCTTCATCTCACTCTCTCCCGCTTGCTCTTTCCCTCTCGTCCAATTTTTCACACTTTTCAGCCAATAAATACAGACAAATGTATTTTTTGTTCACACTGATATCATACTACAGAATTTGTATACGAATCAAATATTCCAGCGTCAACCCTTATCAATCAATTTTATAATGTGAGTGAAACATACTGAAAAAAACACACCAGAAAGAGCGTGGAAACAGCAACAAAAAATTGTATACGAGCGAAAATATTTTATTTTCATTGTGTATCGTTGTATTATTTATTTATTATGTAGTACATTGTTGATTCAGCTTCGATTTCGAAGCACTTTCGAATGCTGTCTGACGGCTTATGCCTTTTTATCCGTATGAGAGATACAGACACAGACACACGCACACTCACAAACTTGGTACTTCTTTGATACTCCGGAAATCTACAGCATACAATTGTCGTTGCGATTTGGTATTGGATGTGAGTTACAATAAAAGATACCTCTCTTGTTGAATGTGTGAATGAGCTTTCGATTGTATTCGAATCTCATTTGTTTTTGTCTAATTTTGTTCTTTGGGCTGTGTGAATCAAATCGATATCGATTTTTATTTTTCATTGTTGCTGTTGATAAAGAAACATTGAAACCGTATTCACAATTGGTGAAACATTAACTGAACGGAATTTACATAGAAATTGTTTATGTGTGTGTGTGTGTTTGTGTTCATTTGAATGTTACCGTTGAATGTGGTAAGTGAACATTTGATTTGCACTCTCAATGCGATAAAAATGGAAAAAAATAAAAGAAAATCGCGCATAGACACACAAAACCTATGAATATACCATAGATTATAATAAATAGACTGAAGTATTGATTTATGATTTTATTTTATAGCAACGCGTATTTTTATTTTACTATTTGATTGAACGTGCAGAAAGATGCTCAATATTCAGATGTCTTGCCTCTTTCTCTCTAAGAATAACGACAACAATAACAAAGTGGAATAGATTTTTCAATCTCACGCCTGATACTTTGATAACAATCCATTTGCCGATGAGATCTCGGCACTTCACATATTCTCACTCTATCGAGATGTTATGTTTCCATATTGGCACTCAATAATTTGGTTTGTTTTGCCAATCAATCCAATAATGATGACAATACGGAACAGACACATCACACACTCACGGCAACAACAATCACACCATTTCAATATTGAATCGAGATATGTCGTTGTGCTTTTTGTTTTGTTACATTTTGCCATTCGCAAATTTATCGTTGCCATTTGATGGTGTATTGTTGCTGCTCACGTTGATGGTTATGAAAAATGAACACGGAAACGGATAAACTGTACAATTTTGTTGAGTGAGAAGTGTTATTTTGTTGCGGGGATGTATTTTTGATTGCATTGTACTGAAAAAACATTTTTCACTATTCAAATCGAGAGCATTTCTAAGTGTTCTGAAGGAGAATGGTCTTTTTAAATAACAACAATGTGTCTAGTTAATAACTAGTAGTTATTACGAAATGTATTCGAAATTATTCGTTCATTTGAGATTATTCAATTCACCGAATCCACTGCCAAAATAGAAGACATTAACTAAAAGCAACTCAATGAAATGAATCAATTTTGGTAATCTTCATTAGTGCGTTCGAAAATGTTGAAGAAAATATCTGACGCAATAAAATTAACAAATTTGGTCATTTGGGTTGTAGCATTTTGGACGATGATAGAGACGACTGTAACAGTTTTTGAACTGTTTAATGGATGCCCACGGAAAAAGTTGTGTTGAATAAACGACATAACATTATAGGCGATTTTCCATGTGAATCGATAGTTGAGCAAAAGTTTCCACAGTGTTCATTTTTGGTTGATTGAAGCTCCGATCGCAGTCGAACAGTGCAAAGTTTTCCCTTTTTTTATTCAATAGCTCAAGTATGACCGAAAAGCGAAGCAGGAAATGCCAACAACTAACAAAAACCAAAACAACAAGAAAAACAACAGAAAGAATGAGCTAGAGAGGAAGGGAGAAGGAGGTAGAGGGAGATAGAGAGAACAGGGGAGCTGTGTTGATGCAAACTTAAGAAAATAAATGTAAAAAGAAAAAAAAATGGATGCGAAATACACACAACACACAAATAAATGCCCAAACAGACAAACATCAATTTAGCCACAAGTAAATTGTGTGTCGAACGGCAGCGGAAGCAAGTCGAGCCAAACCAACTAGCGAAAATAAATAGGAATGGCTTGTTCGCAAGCACATATAAAAGTATTAATGAAATAGATAACTAAATTGTTTGTTTATTTTTGTTTTCGTAGGTTGTTGCCGGGGTAATGTTATTCTTGTTGCTGTTGCTGCTGCTGTTGTTGTTGTTGTTGTGATGCTGTTCGAGTGCAAGCAAACCAACTTTCTGTAAAAACGACGGCATAAATTGCAGCTTTCTATCGTTCGACCGAGATGCATTTTTTTCCTCGCACATTCACATTGAATTGGCGATTGGTTGGTGTGTCGTTGTTTTTGGCGATAACTAATGCCGAGAACTTTTAAAACACTGCTGCACTTGCACTTCAAACAGCTTTTGTAAATGCGCCAACGCAATTCAGAACACACATATAAAACGCACAGCAATGTCGTTTTCGAGTTGTCGGGTGTGAAAACAATTGTTCGATTTTATTATGCAGCACGGGCCTCACATACGCTAAGAGCATGAGATGTCGATGTTTGTTTTTGTTTTTGCTTGTTGTCTCTATCCTCTAATTCTGCAATTTTTTCGACTTCGAATCGTCAATTGTGCCGGTCGATGTGTTGTGGATTTGAAAAGTGTCCATAATCTGAAGAGTGTATCGTTTGCGTCTCTCGCCCTCTCATTCTCTCTCTGTGTGTTTATTTGTGCTTGTAATGGCACGAGGCGAAAGGGGTCGACGATACGATTTATATTTATTTTGTTGTCAAATGCGTTTGCAACACCAGCTCACGTAACATACGACAAGATAGACACAGAGAGTAGAACACATTCAAAAGTAGAAAAATGGCATCTTTGGCCATATTTGCTGCAAATCAAATCGATGCTGAAGATAAGATAAAGAATTGATTCATTCGATTTGAGCTCGAGTAAATTTTGAAGATATCTAACCACGAGGAAAAAAAATCATCGAAATAAAGAGGCGAAATAATGTTTTTATAAAAACAGACGGCGGTTGCAGCATGAAAAACGTGTACGGCAAAAAAACAATATACACTCACACACACACAATGAGAACGTTGCATTGAAATAATTGAAAAATAAATTTTTCCTGTTGAGTTTATTCCGAGCGCAATTTTGAACAATTTAAGTTTTCAGGCCGGGATTTGTTTCCCACTCTTTCTCTCTCTCTCTCTCTCTCTCTCCCACTCTCTCTCCCACTCTCTCTCTCTCTCTCTCGCCCTAGTTCTCGGTCGAAAAAGAGCACGGGAAAAAATTGAAAATGATCGATGCAGAAACCATGTAGAAACCACTCTGAAAAAAAACAACCTGAAACACATGCCAACTTTTCTCGTTCAAGTATTTTCATCATTTGATTTTTTTTATTTTTGTTCGTTTTTGCTTCGCACATATTTCAATTCTCATAAATTGTGTGCAGAGAATTTGATTGAAAGCAAGTACAATAAAAACAGACACATTCCACAACTATTGAAAATGCTTTTTATGTCAATATCAATTAAAAGCATGCATTAAATTACAAATATTAAAAGTCCTTTTACAATGTCCAGCGTTCACAGAGTTTGGCCAAAATATTCCTTCGTGTTGATAATTGAATGAAATCTATTTTCTCTGCTTTCCTGCTTCCCCTTACCATCTCCACCTTCCCTCTCTTTTTCTGGGTGTATCTCCAGTTCTTGTCAACGAATCCGAAAAACAGCAGAACCATTTTATCGTAATTGCTACAGTTTTCCAACCTTTCACAAGAATTTCATCTTGAAAGCTTAAAAATAAATGCACCAAATTAGATTACACTAACGATGCATCACTCCGGTGCGGATGCAACTGAAATCTACTAGCGCCACGAAGCAGTGCATTAACAGAGACAACAAACATTTTCATTCGATGCTAGAAAATGGACGCAGCAACAACAGCAACAAAAACGTGCTGAGAAAACTACACAAATTCTGTATTTAATCAATACAATAAATGCGCTCACTTCTTGATTAGATTCGTTTTTTATATGTGTCTGCTTATTTTTGTTTGATGTATTTAGTTGAATGTGATCCAATGAACTCGATTCATTATGGGAATCGACAAATTCGCATTGTCACTTTCGGCAAATGCCAAATTCGACGAAAACCTAATCTGGACTTGAATATAGTCCATTGTGTTGAGCAACAAAATGTCGAAAGCTCCTTTTTTATTCTCAGTAATTCGCTGTGCACTTCAGAGAAGAAAAAAAGCACACACACCAGTTTACGTAACTTTTATTTATTTCAAATAAATTACTTAATTTATTCAGCCAATTCCAGTGCTATTCAACGGGTCGCAACTTGTGCAAGGTTATAGTATAAAGTAGGCAAAAAGCAACCCAATTCCCTCAATTCTAAAGACTGGGAAAAAATGTGCCGATATCATTATTTGAGCACGTTCAATGGATCGCAGTTGAACGGATCTAGGTGAAACATTTCGATTGATTTTTTTATTGCACAATTAAGAGAATCAAAAGAAATGAGGATAAAAAATGGATACTACATTGATTCATCAAGTACTGAACAATTTCGGCCTTCTTATGAATTTTCAAATCAAAAATGTAGTGCCCTCAGTGATTTTGGCATCGATATGTTTGTTCGTTTCTTCGCGAACTAAAGCGATTACAAAGTTCCATAAGCCACGGACTGTGGATTGTGATTACCATTTTTCCACACTTCATTTGCATTTACATGAATATGTTGACACTGGTTTTGCTAATGCTCTTCAATGGTTTTGGGCATTTCTCTTTGTTCTCTTATTTTCAAAACAGAATATTTTCGCAATAAACTGAATCGTTTTTGATAAAACGGTTTTGTGTATCTGCAACTGATTATGCATTAAATTCATGACAAGAAAACTATCTCTTGTGCCGTGGCCATTAAAATAGCAATAAATATGTGTTCAGTAAGTTCGCGACACTTTGATGTTTTCAGTAGTAGAGAAAAAAAAGTGCCACGCTGAAATGAAAATACCATTTGCCGAGACAATGAGACTTTTATAGTATTTGTTTGAGCATTTGTTTGAGTTTCTTCAAAGCACGTATTTAGTTGTTTTTTACTAAAACTATTTGGTTTTTTTTTCATTTTTTTTTCATCATAATTGATAAAGATATCAAGAATTCGCTGTATTTGACATCCAAAAAAAGAATCTAGAAGATGCATCCATCGTTCAGTGGCAACGACATCAGCAACTTTTTACCAATTTCGATCATGCCACGATATTGTGCACATCTCTTACGTTGCGTCGACGAGAAATTGAGCTGCCGTTAAAAGTTTTGTCAAGTCACACCATTTATTTTGTGCACGTTTTAGTAAAGGAGAACAAACAAACAAACAAACAAACCAACCAACAACAACAATAACATCGCTTACATAATACAAATTGCATAATATACAAGAATTTATAGTACATACAGTTTTTTTTTTCTAGTGCGGTTGAACAAAATATGACACACACAAAAAATTAACATGAATGAACAAAAATGCTTGGAATATATTAACAAATGTTCAAACAACAAAAGTGGAAAATGCATGTAAACTTTGCATTTGTAAAATGTTAAGAACCATTGAACATTTACAAAGCTGTCGACGTACAAGTTTTTCGCGAGAAAATGGCTTTTATTTTTTGTTTGATGTAATGTGAAAAATTGGAGACAACAAGACGCAACTATCCACATTCAAACACTTGCCTCTATCTTAACTTGTTCAACACTATTTGATGACAATTTATTGGCACGGTTTTTGATAATGAATGACACTTGGCAGCACGTTTAAATTTTAAATTGCATAAATGCCTTTTGGAATTCTGGGTCAAGAATGTGGTTCGATGTTTTATTGTCATAGGCCATGGTGCATTTTTCGGGGGTAAATAAGGTAAAATGAATGCTTCCATTTGAAAGGGAGTGCCAATTGTTATCAAATAAATTAGAACAAATTTGAGTATACGCGAAAGATGAGTGAAGTCGTGAAAATGAAACAACTTCTACAGAAATTAATTCAACAAAATTTATACAACACGGAATGTGTCATAATTCGTAAACGAATCCAGAAGTAAAACCTCACCATTTGTAATAATACTCGATAAATGAAATAACATTTGTGTGCAAAAAGAAAGTGATTTGTCCATTCATTTATCGACTTTCCTGTTGTTTTTCCTGATTAATAAAAGGGAATCGGTAGAATTGAACCGGCAAAATCAATTTGACCATTTTACGGAAAATGAAGTCAATTCGAGAGTTAATTCAGCAGAAAAACCGGACAACCGATATATGGTTTGCATTGGAACGTAACTGGCCTTCGGCCATTGGACGGATTGAATACAAACAAAAGAATGGAAGAGAGAAAGAGCAAATGGATTGTATTCAGTTGATTTGGTAAATTGTTTCGGGTAAATCGGATGCAGTGTGAGAGAATATTGAAGATAAAGCGATTATATTATTGTGTGCATATATTCACATGTCTATCTTTTGTTGTACTCGATACATATAAACTATATATTGAGGCGTCAATTTCAATTACCAACAGTGAACTGATTAAGCGCAAAAATGGAATAATTGCACATCCAAACGACATTCAGCTCGAAGTATTGAATGAATTTTTAAATGTGCAATCAAGCATAACACCACTTTCCATTGTCAGACATAATCTCAGAATTATTATCAACACAACCAGAGAAGCAGTTACAATCCATACATTGTTATTTCTTTTTTTTCAATCACAGAAATAACAATTACAGCAATGGAATTTCTTTTTTTTTCACTTGAAAATGATTTTCGCCATATTCATTCATCGAATTAAGTATGCAATGAATTCGAAATCGCAAATCGATTCGGCGCCAACTTTCATGATGCTTTAAATGCACCATTTATTTTGTCTCATTTTCACAATCAATTATATTTTAACGCTACTTACTGATTTTGTGCTTTCAATTTTCTAAGAACTTGGTAGATATTTTCAAAATGGATGTTTGCCAGAATCATGTATTTTTTATTGTGATGAAATTGAGAACGGAGATGTTGAAACATTTAACACAAAGGTGTTTATGTAGTGCTGGGAGTTGCAATTCACCAGTGTAAAACAAAGATACCTGAAAAGTATCTAGATAAGATTTAGATACTCGCCCAATTTTTCGAAATTTATCTAGATATTTTCGAGATAGGTATCTTATCTTTTATAAAAAAGATAAGATTTTATCTCATATCTTAAGATACATTTTTCAAGATACATGTCGAAAAATTGAGCAATTTCAACACAAAGAAACAACAAATTTTTTTTTTTAAATAGTAAAAAATAAATATTTTCAATTTTAGATCAGAGTAAATAGAGATCAATTTAATTTCAATAATTTTGGGAATTATTTTATACTAAATTCAGACATGATTGCACTAAATTCGGAGATCACTTTGCTAATTTTGGAGACTGAGTTTGCTAATTTTGGAGACTGTTTATTTAAAAAAACACCAAAACAATTGTACCTAACATTTTCATGGATCTTGCATGTATCTTAAGATAAGATAATGAAAAATTTGAAAGATAAGATAAAAGATAAGATATTTTCGTTTTTCGAGAAATGTATCTAGATAAGATAAAAGATAGTATCTTATCTTATCTTATCTGGTATCTCATTCGAGATAAGATAAAATGAACACACACTGCAATTCACAAGATTTTCAAGACTATTTTATTGAAATATTCTTTTGAAAACTAGAGAAATTTCCCTGAGGTGAATTTATCATCATACGATATTTATAAACGATTCAATTAACTGCATGATCCATTAATGCAAATACATGGATTATTATTTAAACAACTTATGCTTTCATCAGGATAATTGTTCATAATTAATAGTTTTGTTTCTGTTTGAATGTAAAGGCAGAATATTTAATGCCAACCGATTAAACACACTCAACATTCAGACGGTCCATTCCCAGTACCCAAGTCAAAATAGCAACCCCTTTCGAAGTGGTCACTACGCTTCATCGTAGAAATGTCTCGTTCTTTCTTCTGTTTTATAATCGCAAGCATTATAGATACAAAGCGAAGACATCATCAAAGTGAAGTGGTCAAGTAAAGCCTTGTGACCACTTTGAAAGTGGTGATATTTTGACTTGGGTAAGGCAACACTTTGTCCCTTTGTGTATTTCTCATCTTTATACGTTTCAGGTTAATTGGCGTAAAATGTCAAAATTATAAATATAAAATATAAAAAACGAGGACAATTACACCGTGAAGTTCATAGGTTCATAGGGACAATTAATTTCTGAAATTTATGGTTATTTTTTAAATGAATATTTATTTCATATTATTTTATTTAAATATTTTGGTTCATTTTTCGTATAATTGAAGGGGAAGATTGGGGAAAATTGTTTCCTGGATAGGACGTTTGGGGAAAATTTATTCCCAGACTACACAGCTTTGAAATACATGCGATTTTCTGGAATTTCTTAAAATATCTTCGACACAATTTTTTCGGGTACGAACCTACCTATCCTACGTATCCATTACTATGCAGTGAACTAGAAACTTATACTGGCGCAGGGCCTTAGGAATGTTATGTAACAATTATAGCACACTTAGCAACACAGCTAAATCCACCAGGCCACAGCGTGCTAACATGTACTGTCAGAAGCACTGTCAGATCCACATCAAGTTTACAATGAATATTGGAAGATACAAATTTCCATTATTAAACAGTTCTGCTTCTGATCAGTTGTGACGCCACCGTCGTGTCTCCGGACAAATCAGCATGCTGTGCACCAGGCTGCTAAAGAAATGTACTGCTATTTTAAAATATCTATAGATAGATTCTAGTATTTTTGGAAAAACTCCCAACGCATAACAATAACAGCTACTAATTATAAGCAGACCTTTTTCACACAGCCTGATAAATTCTGGTAACAAGCTTAGAAATTTTATTTACAATTGAAATAAAGAAACTAGGTATGATTAAATATGTTTCATCGCAGGAAAAACTTTCCCTAATTACCAGCGATGTCTCAGTTGAAGTCAGTTAGTGTTTCAACTACTTTGCTGATTTATATATCAAATATTTTGGTACCCCAAACTAACAAAGAAACTTCGACCGAGAAGTACGAAATGATGTTAAAACTAAATGTCATTGCCAAAAAATAAAACAAACATGTCAATAAATTACCGTTTATATCCACAATTCAACCATATAGTTGACCTGTTAGAAGTTCAGTGTAGACGCGCTTTCCCAAATTAATAATTTTGTCTTCATTTGAATCATTGGCACATATTTTATACAAACCGAATTAATACATTCAGAAGCTTAACTGCAACTGTGGTGCCGCTATGTCTGATTTAATTTTGCCGTCGTATCGCATGTGTTGGCATCATGCCTCAAAATCGAAACAAACGTTTGGCTGAATTAACTCTTGTGATTTTATTTTCTTTTATTGTCTCATAACAATGGCTCCGAGCTTTACGAAACACAGTTTCATTTCTTTACGACATGCTTTCTGTTGACATCCGATGCGTGGTTCGTTTGCCTTTTTATCTATCACAAGTATTTGGCAAGCGAATATGATTTGTAATTGGTTTCTCTACAAAATGCATTCAAATGAAGTGAATTGCCAGACGCTCGATTTAAGCGTTTTTGTGTGCAATTGTCTGATGGGCAAACCCATGGAGACATCGACTGGAGCACAAATAGATATTGAATCATGCAAGAAGAACCAAAGAAAGCAATAAACATAGTAAAAGAAAACGCATTCGATGTTTTGTCATTTTGTTAAAAATAAATAACATTATTGTTGGCTCTGTTTATTTCCATATCAATAATTCATATTTGATAGTGTCTTATACAATTGTTTTGCTATAATTTATTACATTAAGTAGTTTGCTCTACTCAACATTTATTCCATATGTTTGTGAGCATTTTTTTTTTTTTATTTTCTTCAATTTATTGTATTTTCATTCCATTCATTCGGTTTACTTGCTACTCTATTATTGAAGTGAAATATTTGTGTGTTTTGCTGAATAGTTTTGGAGGCGAGTGGAGCACGAACCGAAGAATTTCATCGAAATTGTCTATAGTGGATGAAACAAATGTACAAATTCTATCGAAGGAATTTGATTAGTTCGGGTACACAGCTTCCAAAAATGATTGGTTATTGTATTTCAAGTTAATTTCATGTCTATTTTCTGGTTAAAACAACTATTTATTTATTTATATATTTACGCATATTTCCCAATTATTTGCTATGTGTAGTTTTTTTTGCTTTTTATTTGCATGGATTTATGTGATGCTGATATTCTCGTTCAAATTGCCCAATTGCGTTTAGATTTGCGTAAAATGTACCCCGTCAATTCAACACAATGAACTACTTAGTTGAGGGCTGAACTTACGTTTTTTGCCGCATAGAATTACCATTTGATGATGAAATGTGGGTCATGTTGATGACCGTTATTATTTTTGGCTGCAGAGATGGTGAAAATTATGCGAATGTCATCAACATTTTCAATACTCTAATTTCCCCCTAATTTATTTTAATATCATAGATATTGTGTGACATTTTTCAACATAGCAATTTTTGTGCTCCCAATATAGAAATTCCGCATCCGAATTAAATTCGAATAAAAATGGCTAAGTGAATTACACTTTGCACCCCCCCACCCTAAATGTATGTCATTCAATAGCTAGTAAATTCAGTTCCAAGTGAACCATCCTAAGCTGCAATTGTTATTTACAGTTGATTTGCTAAATAAATTTTTACAACATGGACTAATCAATGGCCAACCGGAACTTGAGTTCGTTCTCCGAAATTACAACACAATGGCGATTCTAAATCAACTATTTCAACACATTTTCTGTAAAGTCGAACTTGATATAAAAACTCTTCTATCTAAGTTCGTCCAAAGTTTTCCTCATGTTGAAATTCTCCAAAATCTCATTTTAATTTAATCGATCCATGGATAAAATGCATTTTATAATCACCATATCAATTTCTGACCATCGGAAAGATACTTTTTCTAGTCAACAGTTACTATGTAAATTAAATTAAATTGAATAATTCAAGTTACGAGCACATTTTATCGGATATATGTCTAGTCCATTGGGCTGAGTGTGTATTTACTATAGACAAAAGCCCTTAGTACAAATGTTCAATATTCATATTCTTGAAGCTTTTCCAGTGATCCTTATCGCATTTCATACAACACGTTTACCTATTTCTAACTGGATGTCCCTTATAAAATATCGTTATTCAATTGATTTTAAAATTAATGATTTTTTATATGTGTGTTTGTGTGTGTGTGTGGATGTATGAGAAACATTTGGTTATTCATTCACATTGGAACTTTAGCTAGTAAGTTATATTATGATGCTTTGAGTTTGAGTTTGAGTGTTGGTGTGCCTCACAACACATGTGTTGTCTGTGGGTATGTGAACATTACTACAAATGATAATAACTAACGATGTATTTACATTTAATTCAGATTGTAATAACAGAAACCAAAATTGCTTTTAATGTATCTGTGTGAGCAATGACATCAATTTTATGTAAATGGATCAAATTTCTCACATCCGCACATTTGTAGCCCGATTCCGCTTTTTGCTCAAATTTGTAAATTTAATCTATGTGTGTGTGTTTCACTTTTTTTACTTTTTTTATTGGATTTCGGTTTATTATTTAAGAGCATCATAGCTATAATGGTTTTACTCATGTAAATTATATATATGTAAAAGTGTTTTATATGTATGCATTTGGCCACAATGTTTAAGTGTCACTTGAATTTTTTTCCCTCACCAATGTGTTCACAGTGAAATGAAATTTAGATGATGGAAAAGTGGAGAAGAACGTTTAAATGGCAATTGGACGTAATCTCTTATAAAACCATTTCAAAATATTTACATTTGTGATTTAATAGAAAATTTAACCCTTGTGAAAATAGACTAGACATTACACAGGCGATTAATTTGAGTTAAATTGATTGAATATTTAAATGAGCTCTGGTGAAATTGCAACGTCATACGACATCGTTGCGCGCTATATTCAAATAGCGTTACATTTATACGAAGCATTTCTATCTTGAACAATTTGCCATGTGCAATTTTGGTTCTACAAAAACATTGATTATAAAATGAATGAAGTGGTTCAACGTATCACTAATGATCAAGGTCTAAATCTTGCAACAGTATCATTTTACAATCAATAGTTTTGAATGGCACATGGCTATTTTTGAAATGGATGGGATATTACCCTGTCAATAAAAATGAACCAGTGAGATTAATTATGACCTTATTTGCAATATGTTACCTTATTTTTAGATATGAATGCATTTTCGGGGAAAGAACATACTATCACGTTGGACTGTCACTGAGGCTCAGTGGAAATGAGACTTCAAATTACATAGAAACGAAGTGACAGTCCAAAAATGATATAACTTTGAAACACTGTTCTTTGTAAGACACAGATAGTGTGTAATTGTTCTTTTATTTTGAGAAAATGCCCCTTTTCGGAAAGTCTTCGGTCTATTTTTGGGTCAGAGAATACATTTTCGATCAGAAAATATTGCACATGCTAATTTCAGATACTTTTCAGGCAATTAAATTGCTTCAATACCATCATTTTTATTCATACATTTTTCGGTGCAAGTTTGTGTGTAGATGTTATCATTCATCATTTGTTTAAAAGGGATAAAAAATGGGTTTGTAAACTAATTAAACTAAGGAGGGACTTTTGGTTTGATATAGGAAAAAATGAAAAAATATTTGTGAATATCTATGAAATATCGAGTACTGTAATGAATTAATAAAAAGCAAGTTGAAATAATGGACTTAAGCTTAAGAACCTAGGCTATTTTTAGATACTCTAGGCGTTTTTTGTAAAGACCATTGCCTCGCAAGTGGAAAACGCAATTTTCTATCAAATGCGCAAGCTATACTCCACTCCGAAAATGGTTTGGTAGAATTGCAATTAGTGGACATTTTAGATGTGATTTGACATTAATTGTCTTTCTATCTATTTTCACAGGGTAGAATTATTCATTTGCAGTCGGCCATTAACATGAAGGCCAGAAGGGACAAGAAATAGAATATCCAAAGCCAAAAAAACTCTCATTTCTCTATGTCTTTGCAATTTTTTCACATTTAACTCTAAAATAGTCGCCACAATTTTGTGCGAAAAGCCTTAAAAATCCTATCCACTCTTCGCTTTTAAATTGAAAATGAAAACATAGTAACTTAACGTCTTAATAAAGTCTATTTTTTTGTCAATTTTCTAATTAATAATTTTCCATTCCTATTCCGCATAATAATGATCCAAAGAAATGAAATGAAAATTGTTTAATCTAACGTGAAACATATTTACATAAATTGCAATTTTCAAAGTAAAAAATATTCAACAATCCTGAGATCATTTTCGATACATATAAATGGAGCGTTCTTCGATTGCGTTCAATCAGGAAAAAATTTGTGTGTGTGTTTTTGGTTTTTGTTAAGAAAATGAATTCAAAAATGTCGATACATGGAAATTTAGATTTCTTCTTTTGAAAACATTGGATATGATCATTGATTTTTGTTAAGATGCTTTTGGATAAGTTGTTGTATATTTAAAACTGCAGCGTCTTGGAAAATCTTACCTTTCACGCGATTGCATAAACGAGCGCATCAAACAAGACAATTATTTGGTCATTGGTTGACTCTATCAAAAGTATAAAGACTTTCTGTCCTATCAACATGACCAACGATTCACTGTGCACACTACTAATGGCAAGCATAGATGCAAACCGATCACCCACAGCAACGAATTTCGTAAATGAACTTCAGGTGATTTTCCAGTTGAAATTACTAATGATAAAATGAAAAAGAAATATAACAATGTGCAAGATTTCATGAGTCAATCCAATTGCAATACAATTTGTAATGTTTGCTATAATTATAGAAATTAAGTTGATAAACATAGTTAAAATTGGCAATCACAACAAATGACAAAGAAATTCAATTCTATACTGTAAATCCAAAAAAATATGACGGTTCAAACATGAGGTCTCAACGTCGGACAAACGAACAAAGTCGGAAGAGAGTGAATGAAAATGAATAGTTCAATTTAATTGCGAATGATATCGAATGAAAGTGTCAAGAAGTCAATTTTAATCGGCGTAAATTTCTCTCAAAACACCAAAAAACTAGGTGATGAAATCAGCAACTTTTCAAAAATTCAGAAGGGTAATATTCAATTCACTCTTAAAAGGGGGCGTGAGAAATCTGGAGATTTGGGCCCTCAAGACCAAGGGTTTTTTTACTACTTGGTAAACGTCAAAAGTACCTGCAAGTACTCCATCAATATCTCAATGTACTGCCGACTACTAACACAAAACTCTGAGTTGGTCTCGCACACTTTCGCATCATTGAAACGTTGTTTTATCGTTTCTCAATGAAACCAAATGAATGTTTGTGTGTTTGTGTGTTTGTGAGCATCTCTGTTTTATATATTTGAGTATCTGCGACAGTGTGCGATATTACCACTGGACAGATGCACACTGCTTATGCTAACTGGTTCAGGCTGCGAAAGAATAGATAGAATGAAAGAGAGAAGTGCGAATCTCATCATAGTTCTGTGTAACGTGTGATTTCAACAAATGGATCATAGCTTTGTGTTAGTGGTCGGCAGTACATTGAGATATTGATGGAATAATTGCGGGTACTTTTGACGTTTACCAAGTAGTAACAAACCCCTTGCTCCCCGACCCTCGTCAAAAGCTATGGTAAAATTGAGCACATCCTCATGAATCGAATAAATAAAATCAAAATAAAAATAAACTAATCGAAAATTTATGTATATGTTTCCATGTGACAAAATTTGATTTTATTTTTGTTCTGATCAATATATAAATAATAATTAGGTCGAAAGTGTAACAAATTGTATTGGTTTTACTTATTTCGTAAAAAAAATACTTAATGGCAAATTGTCTTATAGATTCAGTTTAAGGAATTTATTTGTGATCTGCACGATTTACAGCATTTCTGTTGGTATCGATGCAATTTACAGAGGCCCATTGAAAGGACATTCGTACAGTATCTGGATGTATCTTTGCAATTAACTTTATACACAAATAGACAAAAAAAAACACACAAACAACAGATGAAACATAAAAAAGAACGGAAAAATAAAGAAAAAGAAGAGAAAAAAACAATAAAAATCAAATTAATTGAAACATAATAAAAAAACCAGTTGAAAATAACAAATGAATTCGTTGGTAATAATCACGTTTTTATTCTGGATACTTACAGTTTTCAGCGCATAAGGGTCCTTTACAGTCTTTAACAACAGCCGGCCGTGTAATATTTTTACATCCATTAATAGCTTGTCGATTAGATCCATACCAAACACATCGAACTGTTCGATATTTAATGCCATGACTACCGCAAGCTGCATTGCACTGCACCACACCAATGAGAGGAAAAAAGAACAACAACAAATAATGGGTGATTAACTTTTATGGTGAATTCAATCGATCGGGCAAATGTGAAAACAAATCGATGATGGAAAAAACCGTGTATTCGATTGTGACCTACATCCGTCCATTTATCCATGCGCCAGTATGGTTTGCATCGTTCATTATAGCATTCTTGGCGTGTAATTGGTCGCTCTTCGGGATCACACGCATCACTTTCCGTATTGTTTGGAAACAAGCACTGCACGTTCCGGTCTTGAATGGCTGTATTTCGGCTTTGACAATGTGACTGCAAGCACAATGTCCATTCACCTGCTATCCATCGTGCGCATTCCACACCACCGCATTTTTCAACGGTTTCGGGCTCCGATAAACCGGCATCTCTGCACAGTACACTGTTAACATGTTTTGTTGTATTATGCAAACGAACCATACATTGTGTTCCACGAGACTGTAACGACACAAAAGACAACAACAACATTCATTTTCCACTGATCCAATTAACATTTGCCGAGTGTGTGCGGCGCATATTTTCATCGGATGCTATCATTTTTTTTTTTTGAATTGTCCAAAACAATTATCAAATTTTACCCTGTATCCAATCTCTGGTCCGCAGCTTTGCGAGCACACTGACCACGGTGTAACCATCCATTCAAATTGAACACTGTCACGTGTACCATCGCCCAATATTGTTACATTTTCCGCATCTTGAGACAACGTCAATTGATTGAAACCACCAATTGGATCATCATTTTCTACCGTATCCATATCAACGCCAAACTTAATGCCACTTTGCATTAGAAAGTCATGACCTTTTGAATTGCTGAAACTCTGAAATGGCCACAAAAACTGCAAACAAATTCAAAGATGTATTCAAATTAGTTTTCAAATGTTACTTCTCGTTTCGTTTTTGCATGAGAGAGAGAGCGTGAGCGAATTTTCGACTTCTGCTAATTGATAGCAGAAATCGGTTTGATTGGTGCTTGTGTTGTGGTTAACAAATCCATTCTGTTTCATCATGAATAAACACGTTGCATCTCTCATCCATATTTGTTTTTATCGTTTTTGTAATCTATATGCAAAATCTCTAAAACATTTTAATACAGCAATATCAAAAAATTGGCCAAAAATAGCCTAAAACAAAACAAAATTAAACAAAAATTTACAAATCAATGGCAAAAAATCACGAGATAGAAACAAAAAATGAAACGTGATATAGATCACATCCATGCGATTTCAGTGATCAGTGGAGTGTATAAAATTGGTTCAAAGCCAAATGTGGGCTTTTAAATCAAATAACGAACACGTTCATTTTATTAGAAGTAAGTTTTAATTGAATTTTCCAATTGCAAAAATGTAAATAAATTGTTAATTCATTCAACGGGTAAACCAATATAGATATTCGGTTATGTTCAATTCAAAACAAGCGAATGTATGCTTTGTGTTACATGAACATTGATTTACATGCATATTGCATCAATTTAACAAAAACACATTTTTTTTGGGCGGGGTGGAGGTGGCTGTTGATTAGCATGCTCCAAATCAATTGAATATTACTTAATTAAATCAATATTTCAATTTTAAATAAATTTCGATACAAAATTATGAGGCCATGGCATTTGTAAGCTGATTAAGTACCAATGAAATGCGATTGCATTTCAGGATAGATGCCCCCGCGTCCATAATGGGAGCGTTAAATGTGAGCGAAATATGTTCGAAAAAGCACATAAAATTAGTAATGACGCACATTTTGATGGTAAATAATCAACAGTTTTACTCGGAATAAACAAACCGTAATGAACATGAACATTGACCATTTAAATATTGACATATCTTCTGTAATTGGCACTCGTTACATAACAATATCGTAGAATCCAAAAAAAAACAACAACAACAAAATGTTACAATTTTTTGGTGTTATGCAATGGCAGCCAGAAAATTTGCGATCGATTTGGTTGGATAATAGAAAAAGGAGTAGCCGAAATCGATTTAAAAAAAAAACAAAATACTGGTTGGAAGCTAAAGAAACCCGCAATCGATTTTCAAGTGAAGAAAATTCGTTGCTACCAATGGTAATATTAACACGAATTACGCATTATGTGAGACCACTTATTATAAGTTTCGTGGATTTTGAGCGATTATTAAGTTATTTTCTAGGCTAAAAACCAAAAATAAACCAACAAAATCAAACAAAGTTCATGCAACCACGAACATTTATTTGCACAGCGATAAAATTCTCATTGAATTTGACGAATCGTCAAAAACTTGCAACTCCAGGCCCCATCTCTCCCCTCCCACCCGTTCACCCGTCCGGAATATTCTGCGAGTGCCGTTCAAATGACGAAAATGTATGAAAACTTCAAGCATTTATTATTGAAACTTGTCTATCGAGTTGCTTCGCTAACGATAAAATTGCATGCAATTGATAAATTAATCATGTCAAAGTTTTTCACTATGAAAACCCCCGAAAAATTACCCAGCTAGTTAAATGTGCACACGGAATTCAATATCATCGTGCATGGAATGTTCGTCTGGCAGGTTTTTTTTTATTTCTTCTTCTTTTTAACATTTGATAACATCAGATTGTTATGAATCGATTGAAAAATGCTACGTATTATTTGTATTGTTTGTTTCGACTTTTTTTCTGCCATCAAATACCATGAAATATGAACCATTCAACACTCATCGATCTCAATCGAATAATTTTCATCATGTAATAAGAAAGCTTAAACTTTCAAGACAACGACGACCCAAGTTCATGCTAACGAATCAAAACGATTAAATCAAGAGAGAAACAGCAAAAAAAAAACACAATAGAAAGCATTTAATGTTACAGCGCGCACGAACTATTGAGACTACTTTCAAAATTATTCAAAATTATTGTTTATTTTTGATTACCTATTAATTGGGTGTGTAATCTTGATTTATTTTATTTGTGTGTTGTGTATGTGTGTGAGTAGTTGTGCGTGTCTCAGTGTTTATTTGTCCATGTGCGTGTCCTCCCGTTAGCGGTTGGAGTGTGTGTATGTTTGGATATTGGGTGTGTAGTTTAGTTGGATTTGTATGTGTGTGTGTGTGTACGTGTGAGTGCGTGAGTGTGTAAATATTTTCAAGGACATTGAACAACAACAATATATATCACATTTCAAAATAGAAGGAATGAATAAATTATTTGGATAATTTTTTGTTACAAATTCAAACTTGCACGACATTCACTGTATAGTCTGTGGTGAATGGTGTTTACCGTAAATTGTAGTGGAATGTAAATAGCAACAACAAAAAATGCCTTTTAAATGAACAAAATAATAACAATAGCTTCTGGATGTTTGTTTGGGAAATGTTTGTTTGTTTGTGGAGGAAAAGAGTAATAAGTACAACTATAAATTGAAACATTGTTTTCAAACTGTCAAAAATCTGATGACCTACATTTCTCGGAAATGTCACCCTTTTTTGATAACAAGTTGACATTCTCAACAGAATTGTCTTGAGATCAGTTGAAAATAACAGCTCAAAATAGCTAGAAAATGGCACAGAAAAGAGCAAGCTATTTTCAGTCAATATTTTAAAATATCAACTATTTTCGAATGGTAACAATGCCTGCTTAAAATCCTACTTACTTGACATTTAGTCAACACCTCCGAAATTGTCATTTTCTTCATAATTCATAAATTCATATCTTAAATTAATCAAGACGTAAAACATCGCCATCGGTTTAATGTTCTATGTTATATATGCTGTTATTTCGATGTTATTCCGATCATTGTTATGCGAATTAACATATCGAATGTGAGTAAATTCATTTAGGCGATAATTTCACATTTCACCTTCGAAACGGCATCAAGTTGAGCTGCTTTTACTGCAATTTGTTTTGCACAATTTCAAACATTGTTGAACAAATGTGTTTTGATTGCAACGATGACATCTTATCAAATTCGATGTAAGAAAATGGTAACGAAACCATCATCATTAAAGAGCATAAGGCGTATGTTTACATGTGATCAGCGCGTGTGTTTGTTTGCTTGTGTACTGTTTTCTTACACAGTTTACAGCTCGAGCGCTCATCAAGAATCAACAATTTTTAAAGCAACAAATAAACATTCTGATTAAATGCAATAACATATTTATGGCAACCGTGAATGCGATATGCGGTGACGGTGAACACATTTTCCGGTTGAACGTTTAAATTGTATGAAACCGTCGATTTTTCAGCACAAATATGCCTTACGGAGCGAATATACACAGAATAAGTTCACACAATTTATTTATTGTTTTTATGCTAATATTTTCGTTTCAAACCGGTTTTGTTTATGTTTGAATACAGCACACTCACACACACACACGATTGTTACTCGAGAACATTCATTCATCATATAAACCATATATGCAAAATATAATTTGGTGTCAGACTGAACATTTCTACCTTTTGCGAATCGGAAATGCTTCAGTCTTAAAACAACAAATAGATTATATTTGAGGTTTTTCAAGTTCTGCATGTGTAATGGTAAATTGGTCTCTGGCAATGTTAAGTACTCATCATGTGTCGAGCTCACTCGTTTGCTAGCTTAAAAAAGGGTTAAAACAAATGTGCGACGATATACTATATGCATATTGCATTATACAACGTCGACGAAACATTTCAAGTATTTCATATTCTCATCAAGCGAACATTATGAGGTGTTGATCTTTTCGTTGGGTCACACAAATGCCTTAGCATTTTGCCATTACATATCAAGACATTTCAAGTAAATTCTCTCGTTTTTTGTGTGTTTGTATAAGTGTTTGTGTGTGTGTGTGTGTGTTTGTTGTTTTGTACTTGCAAAACAGCATTTGGTGTGTTGTTATATAGGAATTTTCTGCCATCATCCCCAAGACTGAGACAGGGAGAGTGAAATCAAGAGAGGCTTACATGCTTGACGTGTATGATTCTCAGCCATAAATTTCGCACATGGAAATTGCCATACTTTTGGCAATGGTGTATGATATCGTCTTTGAATACACTTGAAACAACTTTAACCATAGAATTGGTATTCAAATTTATTTTGGCACCCGTTCATTTTTGAAACAACTAAATTCCAATTTATTTACCATTTTATTCATACGGTTTTTTCATGAAGTTAATTTCAGCCTCCATACCATGCAGAACGAAATTATGGTAGAATTAGAGAATTTTGCTAGCAAGATCGAGTCACGCCAATTTTTTTCAAGTCTTGTATGTTTTAAGCGGTTTGAACGTTTCCAAAATGTTCAAACTCATTTTGGACCAGTCTAAATCACTAAACGATGTTATCTATAATTCTGACAATTTTGTACTCGTTGAGTAATTCCGAAATTCTCAATCAAACCCTACTTTTCCCTCCCCCGATCTCACAAAAACATTCTGAACGCCCGATTTCAAGCTCATGTCATGTTACTATGCTCACTGCCATCAATCAATAATTCATCTCACGTTAATCATGTGTAGACATTTTACTTTAAATACATGACAATGTTTGAAATTCGGAGAGGGTGTTGTATGTGAGTGTGTGCGCTTAAATTCCAATTTTCAAATCCATAAACATTTTCATCTAATCAATTATTCATTTTCTAATTACTGTGTAGACTTGTTTTTCTCTTTTCATGACTTTATTCTTTTTTTTCGTAAATCGTCTACCTTTCGGTTACAATCATTCAGTAGTTGGATATGGAAATTGACTTAAATTCATATCTAACTGAAATATTTATTACATTCACGTGAAATTCCAATGAATTTTTGAATAAATTCCGCCGGATTACATTCTCTAGAAAAAATGAAACGCCATTTATTGTAGTGACAAGATGCAATTTCTGCGATTTCTGTATTTCCTCTTCAGCAGTTGTGCATTTGGAGAGCAATTCTCATTCGAAATATTTGTGCCTTCTATTTTTGCTTCTGTTTTGTAGGCAGTTGAATGTTGCCAGAAATCGTGAGAATATGCGCATCTAATATTGCATTCAGTGCATGATTATGACGTTTACATGGGTGCTTGAATTGAGTACAAAATAAATGTTTCCTTTCTTTTTTTTATCTAACTTGTAACGTCGGCTGATGAATCGCGTGAGTGCAGCCCGACTGGCTCGTGTGTGTGTGTGTGTGAAACGTAAACGAGTATATCACATTTGCTATGAGTAATGTTTGTATTTTAACTTAAATGAAATTATTACTTGAAAATTGAATAGAAAAACAGAACGAAATGAGCTGAGCGAAAAGTGAAACGAATGAAACGCGTTCGTGCGCGCTCACACACACAATGAGACAACAGCTCGTATTTTTCTGAAGCAGCTGAATGCTGCAGTTCAAATTTTGCTGCCGTTCAAGTCAAACAACGAAAAAAAAGAATATCGAAAGCTACAAAGTCCCTGAAATAAGCTGCTGCTGTTGCGAAAAGTCAGAGAGAAAAAAAAAGAATTGGCTTAAGGAGCGATGATGCTATTCAGAAAACTCGGATGCTTAAAATAAAGTTATGGCAAACGAGTTCATTTTTGAAAGAGAGCATGAAAGAGAGAAAGAGAGAGAGAGAGAAGAAAAAGAAAGAGCATTTCATTCATTTGGTGACCGCGTGTATGCCATTCCAATCTTGGCTGTATTTGTATGAGTGTGTTTGTACAAGGAATATCGTGTTTTGTACAAACACGGAAACTTTGTGCGCTCAATAAACACACATGTAATTTCTTTCTGAACGGAATTTTCACGTACAATCACACACACACACAAATGCTTTGGCTTTGGCTCACTAGAAGATTTTTGGATAAATTATAGAAAAGCAGATTGTGTGTATTTGCAAAACGATTTTGCAATGGAAATGTATGTTTGTTAGTCTCATTACACAAATTCATATGTGAATCCGAAATGATGCAATGAAGGCGAATAACAGGCTCGCTGATTCTTCTCGTCTATTTTTATTTTAGTCTTCTATCAGTGTGTGTGTGTATGTGTTTGCATCCGTTTGGTAGAGCGCACGTTGGCCCTTTTTAGCATATGGCCTTAAAATGTTTCATTCAGATGACAAACCAAACACACATTCGATGCCAAACACTAAGGATTCAATGAATCAAGAGTGCAACCTGAATCTTGGATCTCGATATGGTGGCAAGAGACGCAGCTAGAAACATTCCAGTCGTTTGTTCTCTTCGCATTATGGTATTTTTTTTATCATCTCTCTATTCATTTCGTTGTGTTATTTTATGTTAGTATATGTGTGGACGGGCGAATCATGTACGCGAGTGTAATTTATTACGAAAGCATAAGCTGCAGCATTGTGTAAAACTTGCTCTTGTTCTGGCATCAAACACAAAAACATAATCTCCATAGGCAAAGCGAAAAAAAAAGAAAGAAGAATTTGAAACACAGAGAGAGAGAGCGAGAGAGAAAGAGAGCAGAAGCAGTGTATGTGTTGGTTTTTTCGGGATCCCATGCCCAGGACATCACGTCGGCATATTCCACGTTGGCGTTTGATATCCGGTTTTTCCTTACAATTATGTTTAACTTTATACAATTTAGTCATGTTGTGTGTGCATTTTTTTGTTTCACTTTTGGTTCGTTCGTTTGTTTCACCAGCAAATATTATTATTCCATGTGAGAATATGTGTTGCACACATTTTGTTTATTCTCGCCTTGCCTCACTCTTCCTTTTTTCCATTTCTGTCTCTCTCTATGCATCCTTTTCTCGTTCACTCTTTCGCTTTTGGCAAATTTGTTTTTTTTTTACTTTGTTTTCTTGAGTTTTTGTGTCGTTTATGTTGCGCTGCCAAACGGCAGCTTTTACATTATGAGGCTGTAAACTCAAATGCAGACAAATATATTAAAAATATGCGAAAAACACCGAAAGCTAGCGCTGGTACATAGAAACACACACACACACACATACAAACTTTGTGGGCATAGTTTTCTGGGCATAACCGTTTTCACTCTTTTGATTTGGCTTTCATTACCAATCTCTCATGCAGTTTGCAATGTCCTTCTTTTTACTTTTATTTTGGTCGGTTGGTTGAACACTCGTTTGTCGTTCATGGGGATTTCAAATGGTGTTCCAATTTAAAACCATAGCAAAACTGTAATTTTCGTGTGTTGATTGAAAAATTTGCTCATTGTATTCAAACACCATGGCAAAACATGGTCTGGAGACAAAGTGGCACACCATGAATTAATCTGGTTGGGCAAATGAATTTTACGGTGTTATTTTATTTTGGTCATTTTTTGGTTGTCCCACAAAATATCTGGCTAATTTCGGTGTGTACATTGCATTTTCGGTTGGATTCCAGTTGAACAAGTTGCGAGCTTGAGTCCTTCGAAAATGGAATTGCAAATTACTGCAACAGGGAAAAAAACTGTTCCATTGCAGCAGCAAATTGATAATAAAGATTCGATTCAGTTGAGTCACTTGCGTGTAGTAGCTGGTTTGATAAATATTTATAATTGATGTGATGAAATGAATGTTGGGCGGAATCATCTCTCACAATATTAAAAGTTGAAACACCAGCCAACAGTATTGCGCGTCGATTATTTTACTTAATGATTTGTCAATTTTCCCATTTGTCTCTTTTGCCGAGCAAATGAGTTCGAAAACACCACCAAGTTTTCTTTGCAACAACTTTAACTGAATATAATATCCTGTGCGTCTTCGGGGCTGGAAATTTATCACTCAATATTTTGTAGGGTGGCGAGAAACAGTGCGGAAGCACCAGACGACTGTCAGCACTTTGTGTATTTTGGTTTCAAAAACTATCCTCAAATTTATTCTCATCGGCCACAAATAAACTTGGCGACAACATCAGCCCAGCAAAGCGCCCCAACACAGAAATTGTTGCTCCAGCATAAGCCGGACTATGATCAAATAAACTATTGGTAAAAGTTGTTTGAAGAACCAAACAACTCGAGGATGGGGTGTGTTTCTGTGTGAACGCCCGACGCTCAATGTCTTTTCGTATTTTCGATTTTCTAATTTAGTTCGGGTGATCAAAAATTGTTCTGTAAAGTAGATAATAGTGAAAACTTTCCACATTGACTATGTTCATAAAAAAAAAACAACAAAGTTGATTTTGGTACCAAAACTAAAGAGTAACGAGGAAGTTGTTTAATAAAATTAAATAGAAAACCGCATTTGTAGACGGTGCACAGATAGATTTTCTGGTATTTATGTCTACTCAAATAAATTTTTTTATTAAAAATATGATTAAAAACGAGGGAAAAATGAATGTGGTGAAAGGTGCAAAAATGTAAAAACAGATCAAAATGCAAAATGAAAAATAGATTTATCAAGCAAACAGTACAAATAGAAAATTCCGAGTCGACAAGATAAAAGTCAATGAAAATAGGAGGGGGAACTAGTCACCGCACAGCAACTGGCTGTGGTGGTGGCAATGGTATCATTCACAAAGGATATGCAATTTTAAAACGAAATAAAAAAAAACAACACACACAAACACCGGCAAAAAAATATTATAGAAAATGAGAAACCATAAACACGAAGACAACAAAAAATGAGAAAAAAACAGATTTTTGTTTGTCACTATTTTTGGAATTATGAACATGGCAAACAGGAGGAAATGAACGAATCAAAACACAAAACTGAGTTGAAATGTATACACAAAACAAACAAAACATTGAACGGGATTCCGTGATTGTTGAATGCATTCCGGGGAATAGTGTAAATTAAAGTAATGACTCTCTATGTATGTGAATGTGCATTTGTTTGTGTGGACTGGAAGTGGAGAAGAGAGAGAGAGAAAGAGAGCATTTGAAATCGATTTATCTCACCTGTAGACTAGCCAACAAATGTTGAAAATGTGGCATTGGTACGGTCCTCGTTCCAGAGCTACTGGCTGCTGACAAAGGACTATCATCGTTCAATTCCTATTTCATATTTATTTCCATCGGAGCAGCGTGTGTGAACACAAAGAGCAAAGAATTTTAGTGTTTAGTGTGTTTATTTAGAATTCTAGTGGCTTTTTTTAAGCAACACAATTTTTTTTTTATACACAACAAAAAAGAAACGAAATGAATCAACTGAGGCAACAGTTGAAGGGTTATTCACCATTCCAGATATTTGCACCCAAAGGATTTACTTTCAGCTTATATGCGGTTTTTACCCGAAAATATTTCAACAAAACATGAATAAAAACTTTCACTACCAATAGCAACATTATCACATTTTAAATTTACCGAATAAAAGAGAGCGAAAAAGGCACATAATTTATCTTTTGGAGTATTTTTTCCATTGCATCAAAGCTATCAAACTCATAAAGTCGAGTAATTGATTACTTATATATATTTTTTTTAATAGCTCAAATTAGTACGGTTTTTATTTGCTCGTGGTATTCCCTGGCCGCCCTTCAAATTTGGCCAGATTCGTATTTATGTAAGTGATCTTAATTAAAGAGCACTTTAACTTCAATCCAAAATGCCCAACTAATTTTAATCAATTTAATGAATCCCAATAAAAGCTTCTTTTGAGATACAGAGAAAGAGATAGAGATAGGAGGATCGGATATCGACCAAATGTTTGATTGAAATCTATAAATGAAATTAAACTGGATGGGGTAGAAGTGCAATCAGCATTGACACTTTGCAGTGAATTTCATGAAATAATTTTGATTGGTGCGTATGCTTGGGAGTATTTAACAAATGCCCAACATATCATCATAGTTAATAATTCGAATGGAAAAGTACATGCGTGCAATTGATATATCTCATTGGAATTGAAGTGGCCAAGTAAGCAATTGCCAGTATAAGCACAATTGATGTTTAATTGGTAATTATTATCTAAATAATTGAATGGCTAATTGTGTTAATCAATAATTCAATTATAGCTTCAATGTCGAACACTTGCACCTTTTGATGTCTAGTATGCGATTGAGAGTGAAACAAGAAGAAGAAGAAAAAAAACAGTCAGCAACGCTAGAAATCCAATGAAACAGCATGATGAAAATGGTAACCATGCAAAAGACGCTCATAATTAACGCTTATTTACGCTTATAATTTATTTAAGCATTAAATTCGATGGCGTGTCAATATTTAATGGCAATTTGACACAACGATTGAGAATACACAAAAAATCAAACCAACACAGAACCCACGGTACAGTAAAAATGGAAAATAAAATCAATGTACAGTCGTTGCAGTGTGTATAGCCCATTATAGCCATCACTTTAGCTGTAAGCATTTTCGCTTGATTGATTAATAGAAGCAAAATTGTATAAAAAGCGCGCAGACCCAAGATTAACTTATTGATCTTCATTGTATGAATTTTTCTTTTATTTTTGATACGCTCTCATCTTAAACAATTGACAGAGAAAGAGAGAAAGAGAGAAAGAGAGAAAGAGTGAGAGAGAGAGCAGAAAAAAAAGAAATGTGATCAGACGACCAAGTGAATGAGGCGAATTTTCCATCGTTTTCTCTACTTTCCATATAAAATCGACTCGTCAATTGGATTATGGGGCTATTTACACTTTTTTGGTTGCTTCCACTTGAGTTTTCTTGAAAATTTTCTCATGTTTTGCCTTACAAAACCGTCAAATGAATTCGATCGAAGCACAAACTTCTTAAGGGTTAAGTGCGCTCCATTTACCTCATACATACACACAAACAAGCACAGAAGCACACAAGCACACAATGAAAGCAAGAAACAGACGAGAAAAGAGAGCGCATTGATACTGAAGAGAAAATGGAATTTTGAGTGAAAGCCAACAATAGCAAAGAGTCAAACAACATCGAAAAAAACACTAGATGAAGAGAAAATAAGGGAATGAACAGAGAGAGAGAGAGAGAAAGAGAAATCTAACTAAAAATTCTTGAAAAATTCAAGTGCAACGGATGTTGGGGATTTTATTTCGCCTGAAATCGAAATCGACCACTTACTCAATTGTGATTGATAACCGATATATTTTCGGTTTGCGATGGGAGGCCGCGGAGAGGCAGACAGAGAGAGAGAGAGAGCTTGGTTTTCTGTTTACAAACTCTCACATCCCTCGAACGACTCAATGGACGGGTCTTTGTGCGCGCTTTGAATCAAGAGAAATTTCACATGAATCGCATAAATTACATGCGCCATTGGTATTTTGAGAATGTCGAGTGGCTACCGATTTATTTATCAACACTCAATGCATTACGTTTATTGTTTTATTTTGTTGAAGATTCTGAAAAATCGAACAAAACTACAGTTATTTTATTGTAGAAATGTGTGTGTTTTTTAAAAAAATTAAGTCCATTTAAAAACCCGTATTGAATGCACGATGCGGCACGCTTCAGCACGGCACAGTAAATAGATATTTCAACATTGATATTTAGCAGCTGCATACATTTATTGAGGTTGTGTGCTTGAGGATTGCATGCATTGTTTGATAAAGTTAAAGCGAATGCAGTGTTTGCTTTGTGGTGAAAAATAAACACACAAAATATAGTCTTTGTATGTGCGTACATTGGTTCGTATTTAAGTGTGTGTGCGTTCGCGTTTTTTTTTTCTACTTTGATTTCATTTGGGGAAAAATACACACACACACATAAACTCCTGGTTGTCGGTTGAATAAAAGTCAAGCTTCACTCAGTTGGAAATTGTTTGCACAATGAAGAAGTGTGGGTAGCCCATTGCACAACAACAGAAAAGTCTATTGTATGTGCGAGTTATTCACTTTTTTTGCCCTCTTCTCTCGAATTTCGATCGAGAACGAGAGAAAATAGCAAAATTCAAAAGAAGAGAAGGAGAAAACCAACGTTTTTTTTTCCTTTCTCGAAAATAAATTCAAACGAAAAAGTACTCCATTTGCTCTATACTCACTTCGTTTTGGGTTAGTTTTTTGTCCGCATGACGTATATTGTTGAGATCCTTTTGGTGGCTTTGGTCTTTGTTCAATTGATTAAGTCTGAAATTGAAATGAGAGAGTGTGCAGAAAGAATGACAGAGAAAGAGATAAAAAACACCACCATGGGCAAAAGTGCGGTTTGAATAATCCCCGGTTTCAAGTTAAAACTGGTCTTTCAATGGAGTAGAGAAAATAAACATCATTTTCTTACCGACTGCCGTTGATGTTTTTCGCTGGCACTTGATACGCAATGGTCCTGTCTTCATCTAAACAATCACGATAAAATAAACCAAACAGTTTTCAAGTTTTATTCGATGAAATACTCGTTTCATCTCATCAACAAACAACAATAGCGCATCGAACAAGTCAAATCACTTACCATCCGATTCAATGATATTCTCTTCATCTTCTTCGATGCTTTCATAGTCGGCTGATGTTGGTTCACGATCGCCCGGTTTTGGTTTTACTTTGAGCCGAAGCTCAGACATACTGAGGCCAGCGTGGCACGCATAGATACCAGCATCACGGTAAGTTACATCTAAAATTCGAAGTGCACCTTTCTTTGATAATTTGACATTCCGAGTTTTTGCAAGAAATTTCGAGTTTTTACTCCAGCGAATTTTTGTACGATTAAATCGGCTAAAATGATGATGAAAATACGATTTTTAATGCTTGATCCAGTTCATAATTTATTGACAAATTACCTTTTGACAGGACATTTAATTTTGATTTGTGTACCAAGAAATACAGTGGCCGCTCCCCCAATTTTAAGCGTAACCTTGGTTTTCTTTGGATCATGCTGAATGTATGTGGTATTACTCGCTGCTATCGATGGATGGTCATCTTCTGGGGCGCAAGGTTTTGTGTTGCACGGTTTCTGACCGGTTGGCCTTATGCTGGGACATAATTCATCGCGACGTTCAACTTTATGCTCTTGTGCCATAATTTGCTTACATTCGACTTTTCGTTCCTTAATACCTCCTCCACATGGTCTGATAAATGTGTTAAAAATTAGTTAAATTCAATTTCAAACAGTTTCGGGTTTTACAGTTCCGGCGAAAAAAATGAAATAAATTCGTTCAAATGTTTGTCTTTCAACCAGTGTTGAAATCACAATTTTTCTTCCCCCGAACTAGGCTTTAAATAAAAAAAAAATATTGTAAATTGACATACTTTGAGCACTTTGACCATGCTGAAACTTCCCAACGAACTGGACAATCTAAAATGTTGCAGTATTGTCGTTGCGCTGGAGGCGGCTGTGGACACATTGAATCAGGTACAACCATCGTATTTTCACCGCCTCGTGTGACTTCATGAATACATTGCACCTATGCGAACGGAAGAGTTTGAATTTGTGAATATTAACCGTTTCTTATTAAAAAGTAAGTTTTCAAACTCAAATTAATCTCTCGAAACATAAACAATTGAATATTTGTCAAAAATGTTATGCTTACACCACGTTCACGGATGCCGATGCCGCACGATTTTGAGCACGGTGAAAAATCAGAGTAATTCCATCTAGGTGGGCATGGTCGATCATTGCAAGTGCGTATTCGAGCCTCGGGTTTGGTTTCCGGTGAGCATAAAAATGGTGATACCACTTTGCCAGTATCTTCGCGTACGCAATTGATAATTAATTCTTCAACGCCGCCCAAACATGATGCGCTACAGCTCGTATATCCTTGTTCTTTCCACACATACGTTTTACCCGGTTCTGAAACGCCAACTTTAATCGAATCTCTGCAAAGCAGACAAATATGTTAACGGTGTTACTTGTTGTACGGTCGAAAAAAAGTGAGAGTGCATTGTAATTTGCGTCTCAACAGTGGAAATGACAGTGCAAAGTGTTTTTTAATTTAAAGAAAAAAATAAAAGACAAAAAAAAACAAACAAAAAAATGACAAATGTTAACAAAATGGGCATGGACAACTACCTGGGATAAGAATCTTCATACCCATAAGCCATGGAACATGGCTCCATAACGCAGCGCTCAACCTGCGGTGGTGGTTTTGGCCCCAAACAAAATGAGTCATTGTGCAAAGTGGCTAATGTTTGTGACAATTCCAAAAAGATTTTGCAACGATACTGTTTCGTACGAAGACCCTCGCCGCATGTTACACTGCACGGCGACCAATGTGTATCTTTTACAAACCTGAAACAACAACAATGAACAGAAAAATGAGAATAAAATTACGTTAATGATAATAAATGTCAAATGGAGCAAAATGGATTCTGATGGCAGCGGCAGACATTTTCATGGTCGATAAAGTATTTTAACATGCAATAATCGCATTGTGATTAAAGCTTCCAGAAAAACCAGACGAAAATTACTTGTGATATAAATATCCAACGGTTCGCATGTGCGCGCAACAGTGTACAAAACTCTCATCGATAAATTGAAATTTATTATAACGCTCACGTTGCATGAACTTGATTTCAAACCATTTTTTTGGTTTTTGGTTGTTGGTTGTTGTTGTTCCGCTCCATCACAATATAATGGGCAGACGCCAAAAATCGGTGAACCACCAATTTATTTAAAACCCAACAATTGAATTAATTTCGTTGCGCGAATGTAGATCACAGAAAAATCACTTTTGTCACTTTTTTCCCCGCCGGGAAAAAAGCCATCACAGTGAGATAGAGAGAGAAAAAATGCCGAAAAAACAATACAACACAATTCACGGACCCAATGAAACATTGGAGATTGAAAAATAAAATATTAAACACATGAGTTGTGTCGAAAATTGATGCTCACCATACCACCTTCAATATGAGCCAAATATATATTATGCATATTTATTGAGCAGCACACCATCGAATTTTAACTGTATAATTTGTTGTCTTCTATGGTCGCACCTCTGCGGACGCATAAACAAAAGTCCGTGCACTCACTCACACACTCACGCGATACACATAAAACCGTAAATTGTTATTTAGATAAAACCGCATCGAACGGCGAAGCGGGACACTGGACGAGCTTAACAATCCAAAAAACGAGCGACAGAAAAATGGTTTTTCATTCGTAATTTGTATTTAATAGTATGATCATGGTACGGAAAATATTCGCAATAAAATTGAATACCAACATCCACCATTAAATATGCATGTTCATGTATCTCGTTCATTCATTCATTTGCCACGTTCTTCTTTCTCTGTAACACACAGTTGAGAATCATTGTTTAGCACATGACAGCACAGTAAAGTGATTCGAGTATGCTCCATACAAATAATAATAATTATTGTCATTCGTAAAGTGAAACAAAACACACACAAACACACACACAAAAAATGGTGGAGAAGAATTAATGGTGGTTCGTGTGTGACTTTTTATCTGTGCACACGGTTTTTGTGTATTATATGTGTTTTGTTGTGGCTTGAGTGTTGTGACGTGATATGTGTATGTGTGTGAGCGTGTGCATGAGAGCTTTTATGGCAACGTGTCGGAATGGTGTTGGATGAATGACAAAGAGAGAGAAAGAGGAAGAAGCGTTGTGTGTGATAGCAAAATCGAATAATAAATAATTCATAGTGTCATGTGGTAATTGCAAGCAGCCACTTATTGCTATTAAAGCTTATGTTTTGCTTTTTTCCACTCGCTTTCGCTTTGTGTATTTCATTGTAATCATGTACCGCGCACACTCACACGGCTAAGGTTAATCACAAATGCTCTGCTGCGTTAAATTTATTGGTGTATGCATTTCGCACGTGCAATTGGGCTATGATGTTGCTGGTTTTTTTGCCTTATTTCTCTTACTCTTCCGCTCTCATTTACCACTGACTATGATTTTGCTTCAAAATTACTGAATTACTATGTGTACTGGAACAGTGTTGCTCTCTACCACGGGATATATATTTTTTTTGTTATTTCCAATGTCATAAATCTAACAACCACTATAAGCCCCATTTTATTCGCCTGCTTTCCCATTCGATCATCCTCTCTATCTCATTTTAAATAAATTACTTGCGTGACATTAATTTTTCTCATTGTGTGTTCATAATTTTATTTTTTTGTCACACTTACAGATATATATATATATATATATATATAAATATAACAAAAAAACCCCGAACAACTGAACAATTGCAAAAAATGGTATCTATTTATGAGTATACAAAGCAAAAAAGGAGCGAATGTGAGTGAATGTGAGTCAAAGGAAATTGTGCTATATTTTATCTCGAACGGATGGTGAATTTTTAATTTTTCACTTTCCCCATAATTGCTATTGTTTTGGGTAATCCACAGGACTGTTTATAGTTGATTGGAGATTAAGTGGTTTTCATCGATTTGTTCGATTTGTAATATTATTTGAGAATGTGTGACACTTACGTTGCTTCGCTTGGCATTTGTTCGTCTTTCGAACGTTTATCGGTAAATCGTTCAGCAACTGGAATGACCTCTTCGTGATGCAAATGTGATTTGGTTAGATATGATGGGTGATGGTAAAAACGATTCTCTTCATCAGCCATTGGCTGTTCGTCCGAGCCATTCTTGTATTCGGCCTAGAAATGACAATTCAAAATTAAATCGATCAAGAATATTCAAATTACAGAAATTACAAAATTACATAAAATAAATGAGATTTTGATTTAAAATTACATCATTACACTAAAAAATAATCGCAAAAAATTTAACCGAAAATATCTAATATGACAAACTAAAATGGAAATAAAACCGGACACTCCTCGCAATTAGTGATATTAGTAGTTTTAAATTACACAAAAATACCATAAAAGCTCAATTCTAGCATAAATTATATTACGTAAAACGGGAAAAGATAACGAAAAAAGCGTTCGACTAATCCCCAAATACCTCAGTCTCTTCGACCTCTTCACTGGCAGCACCCACATTACTTTCAGCGCTGCCATGTTCCATGCTACCGTCAGCATCTTCTTCGATGTGTTCGTTGGTGGCTTCGACACTGGTTTCATACGGATTTTGTTCAACACCCACATCTTCCGTAACATCAACATTCTCCGTTTCCAGTGCTGCATTGGCACTGTCACTGTCGTTATCATTTTCGTTTTCACTCGTATTCTCATTTTCATTCTCATTCTCATTCGATGCATTCGTAATTCGATCCAATTCTTCATGGCTGTCGATATTTTCGTTAATTATCGTTGTGCATTCGATTCCAGTGGTGCATGATTGTGTTGCGATTGGTTTTAATTTTGGATCACAATCCATTGAAATTTGGTCAGTTGAATGTTGTATTTGCATTGATTCATCAATGCGTCCATTGCTTGATGCATCCGATAATGATTCGATGTGGTCAGTTTTTTCATTGTTATTGTTACCATTTACGTTGCCATCATCATCAGCACCTGCACCATTTTGGCTATGCAAATAATCGGCATGCGAACCATTTACCAAAGCCGGTAATACGCAATCGATTTTACGTACTTGAATGCCAGTGCCACAGGATACGGAACACTTGAGAAGAAAAAAAAATACCGGAAAGAACAAAGAAAATCCACATGCCAATCACACACAATACATTTACATAAAATATGTTACAGTTAATTTTTTGTTGGTTTGAGGTTACGGTTTTTCCAAACTGCTGCTTTGTGTTTTCTTATTTGGAAATTATTTTATTGTTATGCATGCAACAGAAATGTGTTCAGTGGTTCAATTCAAAGAATTGAATAAAGATTGTGTGTATCACTTTTGTATTCGTTAGAATTTTTGGAATGTTCAGGTGGTTTTTCTGTTGTTGTTGGAGTGGACAGAACAATGTAGGGATAAAAGCGTGCATTTGATATGGATCACCTCAGAATGATCGTGACCAAACTGGGCAACATATTTTAAAATTGTTTGTTACATTTGATGGTTGAACACATTTCATTCGAAATGTTTTCAAGAAACAGAGAGGAAATCGAATTGTTCCGAATATATTCATTCTATAGCAGTTCTTTTCTTTCTCTTTTTCTCTTTTTATCTCTCTTTTCCTTTGTCCTCTCAATGTGCTCACAATCATGTAGATCAGTAGGTACTTTAGTACAAAAAAATGACAGAGAGGATTTCTTTTAAATCCAACACAAATATATAGAATGCATTCGTATGACTTTGTGTGCACTTTGTATATGGAAACTGAACCCTAAAGCGATTTTATTTTATTTAACAGGAATAATGACGATGGACTCGATTTTATACTGTACTCACTCTCTCTCTCTATCTCTCTCTATCTTCAACATGTTAATCTCTTTTAAAACCTTTGAAATGTGTTTCAACTCGAAAAGTCTTTATCTGTTTTGAAGATGAAAATAGCTAATTTTCCAATGAATGTGTTTGAATTATGCATGATAAGCTTGAAGTATAAGCTGATCTAAGGGAGCAGAAAAAAACGATGCTTGATTTTAAAATGACGGCAAATGGGCGATAAAAGAGATACTGCACGCTTCGTGCAAGTGCTTACTGCCAACTAGTTTATACTTCAAAAGGAATGTGATTGAATCGCCGAGAAAAATGCAATCGATGCAAAACGCGTGCAAAGTAATTTATCAACACAGTTCAGAACCACGGAAAAATGGCTTGAAATGCATTGGTCAAACGTCTGAGAGAACACTGTACATTTTACGTGCGCTTCCATTCGTGAATTAAAGTCATTGCGCGTTCACTGTTTGTGACAAAGCGATTTGTTGCGCCCTTGTACTTCATGCGAATTAACCAAAATCGAAAAGTGTTTCATACATTGGCACCACTGAAAACAACAGTAGGATCAAACACACAAAAAGTAGTCCAAAGCACATGAAAGTGCACAATTCATGTATGTTTTATGAACCATGACTTCAACAAGCAAACACACGGCACCATTGCTCTCAACACCACACCAACAACAATTCGAAATGTAGATTGATGGTTCAGACGAATGTGTATCAAATGTATCTGTTGTTATCTGTTGTGGCGCTTGACTTTCTTCTATTTTCTGTTTTTTTTTTGCTCCATCTCACTTCTCGTTCATACACTGCGCCAACGATCTACATATTGTTCGTGTATCGTCGACAAAATGATAAGTATCATATACGCGCCCCGTTCTATTTACCCAATGTAATGGTTATTATGTTTTATGTTACTAAAGTACATTTGTTAGTTTAGTTTTTAGTAGCTCAAGTGTAGTAGCGTAAGTAATACGCGAAAAATACACACAGAAAATAGAACGAAATATGCAAAACTACATCTACAGTTGGTTGGGCTGATGTGAAAAGGGACTATGGGGTGATATGGATATGGTGATACAGAGTTTTAGATATCCAAGGATTGCAAAAACAAAACAAAAAACACTTACGCCAGACCATTCACGCGTAATCCACTTGGGGCAATCTTGTACATTGCATGGTTCAAATGTTGGTGGTTTGGATGTGTCACGACAAGCATCATCTGGTAGCTGTTTCGTTTTCGCGTTAGATCCGGTGTTGTTTTGTTTTGGTTTTGGTTCGGTTGAATGTGATGCGTTTGTTTGAGCATCATCAGCGACAGGATAGCGTGGCGCGGCAGCGGCAACGGCAGCAGCAGCATCACAAGTAACAAAAAACAGTGAAAAATGCAAAAAAGGACGAAAATTATTTAGCTTTCTATTTTATTTATATATGTTTCGTGTTGTATGTATGTGCGTGCGTGCGTGTGTGTGTGTGTGCGTTTTTTTCTCTCTTCTATTTTCTTTCGTTCGAAAGCCATCCAGAGAATAAGAAGAGACAAACATGAAAGCGCACAGAGAAACAACCCCTGAAGCAAACAATAATAGACGACAACAAATCGCCGTATATTTTTTTCCTCTCTCTTTCTCTCACTTTTCTCTTTATATGTTTGTGTGTCGTCTTTGGTTCATTGTTGCTTTTGCATTTTCCGCGAGCGCACGAGCCATAGTTCTTTTTTTACTCTGTTTATATTTATTTATTCGTCATCTTCTTGCTCCGATTTTCTTTTTTTCCTCTTTTTCTCTTTCTCTCTCCGTTTCATTTGGTGCTTCTCTTTTATTCTCTGGTATCTCTCGATTTATTCCGCATTTTTTTCTTGTTTTGTTACTCCTCTACTACTCGCTCTGGGTTTTCTGTTATTTGCGCACACACTTCGGCAAACATTGGCTCTTGGCTAAGATACTAACAACACAACCATTACTATGCACATTTTCACAAACACACATAAACAGAGTGCAAAAAGATAGATAGAACCAGAACAAACGAAATGCAATCCGTATTTGCGATTACGATTGCAATTGCAATTGTATACGTACTTTGTTTTTGAGGCCATTGCTTTCCTCGATGCATACAACGGTACGTTCTCTTGTCCCACGGCCGCAGCTTTTACTACATGAACTCCATTCGTCTGTTATCCACCTATAAATTTTGTTTAGAGAGTATTTTTTTTCGTTCTGTGTTAGTTTTACGAAGAGTAAAATGTCCTTTTTTCATATATTGAAAATCGTTGGCTAGTGTACTTGGCATTTGCACGTTATACGTTTTTCCGCAAGACACACATAAATTCAAATGTCTTAGCATAATTCGTTTTTTTTCTCTCTCTCTCTCTCGTATAGTGAATGCAAGCAAACTCGTGCGCTCACTCGCACACCACTGAGTTGACTGGTGTGCGTAAATTTCTTTTGATTTTGACTTTGTTCCATTTCCATTCGAAAGCGATCTTAAAGTAAAAGACGATAACGCGATACAGATATCTGTTTTGTCCAGTTTTTCGTATGCATCCTAGACTAGAATGATGGTGGCCATACACGATCTTCTGCGTTGCCCTTTTCCTCATCATCTCGACTTTGCTTCTTCTGTTTGCCGTCACTATTTATTTTAATATGGACAGATGGTTTGCTGCCATTGCTATCTACTGAATTGTCTATAAATTTTTATTAAATGAGAGTGAACCAGCAGAAACAGAGTGGAAAACTAGTTTCCAAACGAACGAACGGACAACATACACACAAGCCAATGAAATAAATATTATTTGCTAAACACAAACACGACCATTTTCGTTATTTTATGCATTCGCTCACGTTTTGGCTCTTTGGTGAATGGTGTATACAAATAAAATCACAAACAAATGATCTGTCCGTGTCTCTTTCTTCTGAAAATTCATACAAAAGTCACTTTGAGCTCGCTTTCGATGGCACACATCTTTCTCCGTTTCGACCGTTGAAACCATGTCAAGTTTTGTCGAAACACAGTGAAACAGAGAGAGAGAGTGGGATAAAAATAAAAACAAAAACGAACAACAAAAAATTACAAACAATTTTCACGTAATTACGATAAATGCAAATAAATGTGAGAGTAATCGAAATTAATTAAGTGTGTATTTATCTTACTTTGGTGGACAACTATGTGTATTGCATTGCACAACAGCTGGCTCTGGACGCATGGTAGCATTACACAGTGATTCTTCAACTTCTTGGCTTGTCATCCGGTTTCTACACAATGGTCGAGACATTTTGTAGCCTGTACAAAATAGAAAGAAAAACAGGAAAAATCAAGAAAAATTGTCTTCATTCAAGCAATTTCTACGATTAAAATTCAGCCACTTGACAACTAAGCAACAGAAAGACATAAAAAAAGAATTAATTTAGATATTCTCATCGCTATGGAGGGTACACAAGAGCTATAAATGCTTTGTTGAAAATAGATTGCCCACCAACGCAGAGCACCTAGTAAACGAATGCAATAAATTTTTTAATCCTGAAAATTAGATCGATACATTTAAGTGATGGGCCTATAATGGGATCGCCAATGATTCACGATAAATGTAGCAAATCACCGTATTACCATAATAAAATGTGTGTGCCGGCCTCCAAAACGATGAATACGAACATTACATTTTATCGTTAATGGTATTTTAATAAATTCAATGGTTGTGCTTCAAGCACATTCGAACCGTTTCATGGTGACGGGAATTGTGCGGCTTGTGGCTTTGATTGTGGCTATATACATGGTCTCAAGCTGAATCGTCAAGCACACAGCAGCCACCTTAAGTATATCTCGAAATGTCATGATAAATGGTAAGAGAATGAGATGGCAAGGGAGAAACAGAACATCCAATGGAGGCAAGACATTATCAAAATGGATAAGCGCATTGACATGAATTGATTGTCTGTTAATGAACACTATTTTGCCCATAACATGGTTGGAGCTTTTGGCTAATGTGATGGTATGACACAGTGGAAAATTTCTACGGTGGCAATAGCTAAAACCATTAAACTGATTTAGATATCCTTTGGTTGTTTGGACTTCATATCAATGCAAACGATTTCATCAGTTTGAGAGATGAGCTAATTTAAAATTACAGGGTGACCTATATATAAAGTGAATGACGCAGCACATTATGCATTGATACACCACTAAAACCGAACTCCATAAGTACACAATTTGTGTTGAAAATCCAAGAAAATTCTCCATTAAATAGTAAATATCAATGAAAATTTCATACATTTATTTATATATAAAATCGATTTTTGATTTGATTTTCCCCACAAACATTTTATTAATACTTAAAATTGTGGAATATGAGTTGCTTTCAGCTGTGTTTGTGCATATTTCATATTTCAGTCATTTGACACCATCCGAAATGCATGTGTTGAAATGTTTATTTCGAAAGCCACCTTGTCTATTTGTATTACATTTTAGACGATGCTAATAATATATTTCGACTACACGATTGGCTTGTGGTTAATATTAACAGTATTCTGGCTCTATCATAATATAATCAGGCAAATCTAACTAATATGCATATGAATAAATTGACAATTCGATATGCATGTCATAATATGCTAATTATGAGCCTGACTCGCTTTGTCTCTCACTCACACTCTCGTTCTCTCGCTCTCGCTCTCGCTCTTGCTCGCACTCTTTTGATACATTCATTTCACGCCGAAAACTCGATTCTCGCCAAATACACTCTCGGCCGCATGAACAAAATTTTGACTAAAATGTATGCGGATGGTAAACTGGATCAACAAGCGTATCAAATCATATATGAATGCATGGTGAATAAATGGTGTATATGTGGTTCAAGCTACTGGCTTCAGGCAAAGTTCAACATTTTGCTGTGTCTCGGATATTTCATGACATTGTCGAAATATGTTACGACGGTGGCGACAAGCGTACGAACCGAAAAAAGCAAAATATTGCTCAACTTTAAAAGGTATATTGGCACACTCGAGCATATTTCCATACACTTAATATGATATAAGCAATTTTGAGGGAGGAAAAAAATTATAGTCAAACTTAATTTTTTTTTTTTTTTTTTTGTTTCGTCATACAATAATAATCTACATATTATAACATAAAAAGGAACTCATAAATACTCTTTTTATGTGGAGCCAATATTTTCATGTGCTTAAATGTTTCTCTACCCATCCTTTTTTTTGGTCGCGCTTTGAAAGTTTTCGAACTCATTTTCGTCGTTTCATTTTTCGCTCTCTTATTTTGGGTCGCTTGAACGATACGTTGAGGCGAAAAAAGTGTACGATATATGGAGAGAGAGAGAGACAGAGAGCGCCAAGCAAGACGGTGAAGCGCAACAAAAATGTAGTGAGCCCGAGAAATTGTGTGAATGTGTATGTGTGAAGCGCCACTAAGCAATAATCCCATGATTTATATTCAAATGTCGTTTAAACATTTTCGATCAAACAACTTAGTCCTTGTCGCCTTTCCATCGAAAAAAAAAGCGCGAGCACCAGTCGATGTTGAAGTAGCAATAACGAATGTGTATTACTCTGTTCCCTTTCTCCACTCTTTTGCTCTCATCACAGACATTGGTTTTCGTTTGGGTGCAATTTTTTTCCATTCTATTCTTTTGTTCTTACTTCATCGTTCGTGTGCTAACTCGCATAATCGATTACTATCATTGTCGCGCGCATTGTGCACGGTGTGATGATTCACTTTTGCATGCTTCAATCTTTATCAAGGTGCTTCTGTTTCCACTCATTTTTTTCGCTCCGTTCTCTCTTTCTCTCTGTCTCTGTCTCTTTCTCTTTCTCTCTATCGCTCATTCTACTAGAACCCCTCACATTTTGTTACATTTTGCCTTTGGCGAAAAAAAAATTACTAAAACATACTTAAAAATTATTTCGCTATTGTTCCGCCAGGGCTGAAAATGTTGTTGTGGCTTTTGTTATTAGAAGTTGGTGCCACTTGCACTAATATCAATGCCATGCTACTCTATATCTCTGTCGTTCATTGTGTGCATGATTTGCATGCGAGACAAGTAGAGCACTCGTGTTTTTGTTTTTCAAACCGAGTATTCGAGATTGAAAATAAGCTTTTGGTTTTTATCTTGACTTTTTCCTTTGTTAGTTGGGCGCATAGAGTGGTCTTCAAGTGCACGGATGAAGGGGCAGAACGAAAACAACAACACCAGAAAATAAAGAACAAGGTTGAAATTGTATTCAAGATTTGACATCGTGGTTACGAATACACTGACAATGAATACCGCATGCATAGATTCAGTGTGATGTACATTTTTGGTTTACATAGAATATGAGCGCCCAGCTCGCTCACGACTCGAGACTATCGGTTGCGCTGTTGTACACTGATAGCGCGCTTGAAACAACAAGCACGAGATACGAATGCGTCACGTCGTTTGTTTGCATACACATTAAGCGTATGAAGCAAAGATAGCGATGAAGCGATGAGCTGCTGTTGTTAGTGGTAGCTTCACTCGGCTTTTCATACGGCTAAAAATGGTGAAGCGTTGCAAGCCAACGCATACCATCAGCCTATACCGCCCAAATCACAGTGAACATTGCTTATGAACGACCACGTTGCCACAAGTGAATCCGGTGTGTTCGCTATTTCTTGTGTTCTTTTTTTCCCTCTCTAAATTGTAATTCTCGGCACAGCAAAGAATTAAGATTTACAAGGGGGAAAAAGATCAGCATCAAGCCAGTTACAAGTAAACCAACGAAAAAGTTAACAATACTTCTTGCCCTGTTTAATATTTACATTTATTTCTTATACGAGCGCATTTTTGCCGTCGTCGTCTTCGGGTGTTTTTTTTTTCTTTGTTGGCTTTTTGCCGTCAATTCGCCGTGTATTTTTATCGTTTAACTTTGCGACAATCTTTTATGCAAATGAAATACACCACAAAATCTCATGAATTTGTATTTGTATTTGTTTCTCTCGTTTTTTGTATGTGTGTGTTTTTCTTCTACTCATTCAATGTGAATGTTTTTCGTACACTGTGATTTTTCTTGTTGCATTCTTTTTTTTCTCTTCCAGTGAACATTGATTTTGTTTTCGTTTTTTACGCGCTCCACACACATACACGTCGTTTGTCTCATTCTACCTCTTTTCCTCTTAAACACACAATAAATTTTCATGAGATTATATTTGACAAGTTTGTATACACAACAGATAAATGATAAATTGATATGTTACAGGAACAGACTGCTACAAAACGTTTTCCGTTTCTCACACTCATCACGCGCTTCACTGCGCCAAATGGTTTTCATCTGTTCACTTCGCTCGATGCTTGAGATCCGCTGGTTATCTCTCTCTCTCTCTCTCTCTCTCTCTCTCTCTCTCTCTCTCTCTCTCTCTCTCTCTTCGATTTTAACTTAATAAAACCCATTGCTTTAATGAATATATCGATAAAAAGAAATCTGTGTGAAGATTTGTGAAAAGCCAAAGTCATGAAAAATGGCTGGCTTAAGATCACAATACCATAAGATATACTATTTCTTTCACATTTTTTGCTTTTTGTGAGCTTTTCGAGTTAAAAAATAACCTCCGAATGCAATACAATTTTTCGTATTGTAAACCACATAAACCACATGCTCAATTCAGACAATAACGATCATCTCATTCGGGTCAGTTTTTTCCATCCAATTTCATACGAATCAACGATTTATCGAATCGGAACACATGTTCAGGGTCTCATTCAGTTCAAATTCATAAACATGCATTTTACAGAGTGTTTCTTTAAAAGCTCATCTTACATTTTTTGGTTAATGTTTTCTTTCCTAGTCTGAAATGCGTAAATAAAAATATTTTCGAAATTAACTCAAAATGCTTTCATTTTATGAAATATCCGATTTGTGCAATAGGGCCCAGAATTGTGCGATGACTCTCGATTTCATTGAAGAGTTTTCTTTACAAATGAAAATAGAATTGAAAAGTTTAAGTCAGGTTTTTCTTTTTCATTTTACACAATGTGCGTAACATAAAACGTATTGTTTTTATGACCTGAAAAAGTTTTTCGGTACCCATGAGTTTCGCGAATTCAAAAGAAATAAATCAATTTTTCACAAATCAATTGTGAATGTAACATATTTTCTTTAAAACTTACCTCCACCGCAAGTAACGGAGCACAAAGACATTGGTGCCATGTCCCATTGATACATTGGTTGCGAGCATGTTGAACCATTACCTCCACAAACTCCGCACGCATCAACCTTTTTCGATGAACCGATCCGCAAATCGCAGCCAACCCGCTGAAAACAAGAGAACAAACAATATTACGTAAAATTGAAAATACAATGGATTTGATTGTGGTCAATCCGGTAGAAATTATTAAATCTATCCTACTAAATTAATCAGGTGTCAATTTGAATGGATGAGTAATGTTGTCATGTTTGAATGTCAGTCATTACTTTGGCTAGCGCCGCCTCTGTCTCGCCGATAATTTCAATCGGCATTTTGACAAACACACGAAATAAACAACTTTATCGTTTGATTAATTGAATCAAGTTCAACTTATTGCCAGTCAACAGATAAACAAAATAAATGTCCAAAAGTAGCTACGAAACACACACGAATAAACCTGCATCAATAACAAAAAAAGAAAACATTCTGAATATTATATATTTAATAAATTGGTTGAAGTTTTCATCGAACTTAGTGTGTTGCTAAGTGTGTGAACGTGCGACTGATTTCAAACACACCCAGTTTCGATGGAAATTGTATAAAAGCTCTTAACACCATCGATTTATATCCAATAAAATTTAATCAGATTTTGTCTGTTCCACACCATTCTTTGGGATTTATTTTGTGTTCATTTTCATATATGTAACCGAAAATGGAATTCAATAAATTCCCTTAATTGAGTTGCTTCATAGACAAAACATAAGAAAATGTAATTAATCAAATCCCCTTCATCGTTGTTGAATTGATCACATTTAACCAGATTTGAGGGGTTGAAATAAGTGTAAACAAAAGTTTTAAGACTTGTTCAATTTCGGTTTACCTAAGGGAGTGCCATTCAAAATGTCATTTGACTGGCTTTGATTTTATGGAGAACGAAGTAACGATTGGGGACGATGAGTGTATTTATTTCAATGGTCAAACAATGTACGATTTTCACTCCGAACACCCACCCTTATCACACTATCAAGTTGATGCTCAAAGAAACTCAAACCAAACACTAAAAACAGGCATAAGGATTCAGTGCGGCAAACTTACGTCGAAAAGTATTGAGCCTGTGCCATATGAATGACAACGGAAACTTCAATTTGTGACACCTTCCATTCCATTCCAATGGCATTTTACCTGTAATTTTATTACATGTTACTTGAGATGGAGTTTTTAGTATATTCTCAATCCATTGACACTCTCTTAAAGTGACGCACCAATGTAATGCCAATTCATTGTCGAATAAAATGGTAAAATTAAAAGACAATTACGCCAACTAATGCTAGTTCGGTAGACAAGGATAATTTAGTGGATCAGACATTTGACTCTATTAGCTGACCGAATTGAGACCGAATTAAAATCGAATTGAATAATTTTAGTGAATGTGCGCAGTGGTTTACGTAGTTGAAATCGAGTGTTCAACTGAAATGGTTCTTATGTTCAGTCTTGTGTTGTGTGCAGGCAAACTCCATTGAAAAACTATTGAGAATGCTTGTTTTCAGATTGTTTAGTGTCTTTAAAACCAATGGCCAATGCTCTTGGCTTGTGAATTCCCTATGCGATTGTCAAGATCTATGGTGTGGTGCGGTGGTTTGAAATCTTAGTAGATTACTTGGTAAACTTAGTCACATTTTTCTTCTTATTTTTTTTTTTTTTTATTCCCTGCGTACGGGAAACGAGATTCAAATGTATGGAAGAAAAATGCTATGCAGCTTAGTTTAGCCACCAATGCCATTAGCATTCTATGCCATTTCATTGTGAACGGACTGAAGGAAGGAAAAGTTCATCTTGAGATCGTTTTTATTTGTCTCAATTCGTTCAATGTGTTTGTGTGTCGGTGTGTGCGAGTGTGTATCCAAACTGAAAATTTTATTTCCACCTTTTCTCCTATGCAACACTCGTTTTTTCTTTTCTTTTCTTCCTCCTTCTCTCTCTCTCTCTTTCTCTCTCTTAATGTTTTTGTCTCTGCAAAGAAAAGGCTGGGTCGTTTTTTGTCTCCCTATGTGTTGCAACTTTTAAAACCGGAAAATAATGGACGGAATCGACGAAATTGGCTCAAACGGTACATTTCACATTTTCCAAAGCGACACGATCAATTCGGCAAGCGTATTTTATTCACGGTTTAGTGGAGAGAATCAATGAAATGAAATCGATGTGCATGTGAATGATGGTGGTAATATTGTGGCGAGTGAGAGAAGGAGCGCGTGCGAGTGCTCAAACGATCGAGTCCAACCTGTTTTGTTGCTGCAAAACAAACTACATTCTTCTGTCCATTGGAATATGCCGAATTCACGATATTCGACACTCTTTTCATTACTTTTCCGGTCGATATTAAGGAAAGTTTTGAGTTTTCGAAACTTTTTTTTTGTTTTTCTCCATCTCCACCTCTTTCGCTTTCACACTTTTTGCGCTTGTACATTTCTCTCTCGGTAACTAAACGGACAAGAGCAATGAGAGAAGGAACACAAAAAAAAACAGAGAGAGAAAGAGAAAGGAACGCCATGCATGCGGGGGCTAAAAAGGTATTGAGAATCTAATTTCGAAGCCATTCAAGAACAATAATTTCTTTGCGCGCTCGCACTGTGACAACAATGAAAGCGAAAAAGTTTCCGCTTGTTTCTTTTTTTCTCTCCATTCTCATCGCTCACACTCTTGCAGTTTTCCCATTCAATCGGAGACGAAGAACAGAGAAAGAAAGAGTGAGAAAAAAAACCTTTATTCGACCATTTGTAATACCATAAGCATGATTTACAATTTAAATTTGCATTGGGTTGGTTTTTCGGTCGCATGCACCGTTGTGTCAACGGTGATTGTATCCGACGCACGTTCCCATTGTAGTTCTGCCGATGCTGTTCTTTCTATTGCCAATATTTGGAATACTTGGGCAAAAATAAAATCGATTGATTCGAAATCTTGCACGTATTACCGATAATCGGGGCCCTTTATTTATATGCATTCGCCTTCATCGTGAATATGCCAATTCGGCATTCGATGTGGCTTTCTTGTGACTTTGTGCTTTTGGTATTTTGTGCTTGAACAAGCTACGTAATAACAAATATGCAATGACATCTAATTAGATCAATTCATCGATTCACGTAATCTGGACCCTCTTGTCAATCATTTTGCACCTGAAATGAGCATTCAACCATTTTGATGAACTATTCGGTACTCTTCATTGCTATTAGATATTTTGCGATACATTTGACCAAAATCAATGAATCCGGATTTTTCCTTTATCAAATGAATGCTTTTCGTAATTTCAATGAATTTGTTCTCAAGAGATAAGACGTCGTTATTATGGCGTTTTGATGTTATTTTTACTCCGTTAATCTCCTCTTTAGACATTGAAATGTGATTTGACTGTATGACACGCATTAGATTCACATGTGTCTAGATAGTTTAGCATTGATGTGCATTTGGATTTATTGTACGGGCCACACGTTCTCCTCCTCGTATCCAGCATCAAACTCGCTTCCAAACACACACAGACACACACACATCTGAATTCGACAGCACTCAATGTTGTTATGTGTGTGTGTTTGTGTTTAAGCTGTTCGCTATTCGGCCAAGTTCATATTCAATTTCACACGTCGAGTATTCATTTTGATATGAACGATGCCATAAGTTATAATCTGCTTATACACTTTATTATGATTAAATTTATTATTATTTTTGGCACGTATTCAGTTTTTTCTCCATTGGTTTGATGGTGTGTATCTGGGTATGGTTGATGGTTTTGCTTTTTGTCCATATATTCCTCTCACCGGCACTCTTTTCCGATTTTGATCGAGCAAAAATCCAGCAAAAAAGAAGTTGTATGCACGCGTACAATTTAATAGCGAGATAGATTTTCGAAATTGTGTGCGAAAAATGTTGTGAAAATGTGAAACAAAACAAAAAGAAAGATTCAGAGCTAAATTCCATATTGGTATTTGGTAAACGCTGAACGACCTATGAACCAGTTCACAGACACACACACACACACCGCACATTTGGCATTGCATCCTTCGATATGAGAAACGATATCAACAAGAAAAAGAGCTACACACAACGTGCAAAAGCACAATACTTGCACTCCGAAACTGGAACATACAAATCGTCGTGTAATAACATGTGCAAAAACTTTTTCATAATACAGAATCAAAGTAATTTAACTTTTCTTATTATTATATTAGAAAGATTATTTTGTTGTTGCTGCGTTATTTATGTTGCTGTATGTGTTTTGTGTGTGTGTGTGTGTGCGCGCGCTATTGTGTTCAGTGAATTGTGAACGGGGCCAAAACAAATGTACTAATGCACGCGCATTATAGTTGTTCGTATGTCTATCAGATTCCAACAGTGAATTTCTCGACAACATTCACCTAACAATTTCTTCTTCATCTTTTTCTTTTGGCCATCTTTTTTTTTATTTAGATGGTACTCGTGGTTATTTTGATTCAAATGGCTAGAAATGATGTATTAACTCGAACACAAGTTGAACATACAATTTTGAATTGAAATCGTCGCCAAAAACTTTTCGCCTTGAATGTAACATGCGGCCGGAAGGGAACAGAAATGGAGTTTGTTTATTCACAACCATAAATACAATCGTAGCAAAACAACGATTAAAAATGTTTTAATGTCAATGCAATATGGCTTGAGCTGTTTTGAATGTGTGCTGGTTTGTGTGTGCGGAGCATCTAATGCGGTATCCACTGTGCTCTGGATGTTGTGAATGCTGTTGCTGTTGCTAGTGCGATGGCATTTAATGACGAGCACATGGGCAAATATGGTGCTGTTGTGTATGGACGAGATTTGAAATTTTGCGCATCGCAAAGCAATAAAATTCCAATTAAAGTACATATACGATGGCATAAAGTGCGGGAATATAGTCCATTGTAAAATTTTATTAATCTCCGAGCTCAGTGATCGAATTAAAATGATTGTTCACAATGGTCAAATCCAAATGCACTTATTTGTATGACAACGCACACACAAACACATATACACACCCGATGCAATGGCTTAAAATGCCAGAATACGAATACTAAAACAATGTTATGAGCTGAAATTGTTGACCAAATGTCGTGTTCGGATGGTTTGAATTGTCAACATTTCGACTTTCTGCTCATTTTCCGATTGATTCTGATCGTCATTCATTTTCGATATTTAATCAGTAAATTCTCTCTTTCTCTCTCTCTCTCTCTCTCGTCTCTCTCGCTTCACAGATTGTGATGTCAATGTGCTTAATTAATATTAAGTGGATTACGAACGAATTTATTGATAAATTTCATTAGCCGCTTCGGTATATTTGCAAGTAATAGAATCAACACGACTGAAATGCATGTTATGTGGGTATGTCTTTCTTTTATTTATCCCGTTTAATGTGGATTTTTAATGCCAGCGGTGTTGATGTTGGTGTTGTTCGTATACTCTTTTTCCACTATCCGAAAAATATTCATGATATAAAAGCTCGAACCAAAACACAGCGGTATGTGATCATTTCGTTTTGCAGCTTAATAAGTTACACCCATGGAATTTATGGTGCAGTTCGTTGCTTTTTTTTCTCACGCCGTGTGAGTGTATATGCGAGCGCGATTTTATGCATGTGTTGAACAAACATACTTAACATTTATGGTAACTGGGTTTTTTTTCGTTCGTTCATTCAAGAGAATATTATCTCAGCTGTACAGATCGCACGTTATATCGTCTGACTGTCTGACGCTGTTCGCCTTGTCTGATTATTTAATTTGGCAGCATTTGTTCTTTTTTTGGCAATATCGACTCGATAGATGCTTGAAGCTGCTGGTTTTGTTACAGCATCACAAACAATGGTCGTCGCACGTCGCACCCACTTTCTCTTCCTCTCACACACTCAAGCGTCTTGTTTGACGCAAAACGTAAAACTCTTAAGATTTTTTTTTACTATATGATCTATATAAATGAGAACCTGGCACTAAAAATCCAAACCACTATTCTTACTATAACAACGAAATGCCATATTTTCCTTCATTAGCACATTAAAGTTTTGAGAAAAACCACTTTGTACATAATTCAATGAATTGCCCTGTGCTATTCAATGTAACTGCCCGAACGTTTTAACACTTATTCTGTGCTATAGTCAACCAGCCAGCTAGGCCACGGAAAATGCATCGTTCGAACTCGAACGATATAAGTGTTTAATGGATTAATAACTGCATGCATTAAAATCTCTCTCTCTCTCTCGTTCGTTCGCTCGTTCGCTCGTTCGCTCGTTCGCTCGTTTGCTCGTTTGCTCTATGCCTTTTCACAGTTTTCAATTTTCCGGGCGCGCGTAACAAACAACGTTTAAACGTTCAACATTTAATGGCGCTATCTCACTCTCTCTGAGACACAAAATATTGCAAATCGCTTTATATTATGGGTATTTTCATGTATATGCTCTCGTTTGGCTAAAAGCAATGACTCTCTATAAGCCAGCCAGTCAGCGAGCATGCATGTTATGTTTTATGCGGATTTGTTTATTGAATGAATAATTCCACTTAATGATACATATTTTATTTGCTAATTAAATTATTATCGGAAGATAGGTTGCATGGGATGTGAAATGGGTGCGTTGGCGTTAACGTTGGTGTGTGTGTGTGTGTGTTGCTGCCTGTGCATTGATTTTATGTTTGGATCGAAAAAAAGCAGACCATCGTCTCTTTGGATATCCGATGGGATTATAAATGTGTGTTAAATCAATACAGCACTGTACTTTGAATGCATAATGATGATTTGTTTATGAAAAGTTGATGGAGATATTTCCGTGTAACTGACATTCAATCGAAATTGACGTGTGTTGAATACATAGATCGAATTCGTTCAATCGTCTCTATTGTTCTGGCCGCACAATAATAGGCAATTACAATTGGTTTGTATTGCTGTCTGTACGCTTCCAATAAATGGAATAAAATGGCCCTTTTGTTATATTAATTTAGAGAATTGCATTATTTCGAAGTTGCGCAATGAATTACAATTCAATGCGAAGAATGTGAGTATATTCATTTCACAATTCATTTCTATCGCCCTTTCACGCTCACAATTTTATGATTTTTAAATGAAACATACCTGGCATTTTCCTTGAATGCACATATCTAAGCTGCCAATTCTGCACCTGGTCCCATCTTGTACACGACTGCTCAATTGAACGATAACACTTGGCTCTTCATCCGTTGCCGATGCAGCATCATCTTCATTGGTTGTTAAATGCACTGGTTTACCTCTGCAAAAGGGAATATCAAGATAGCCTATTACCGTTTGCAAACAATTTCTCTCTCTCTCTCCCTCCCTCTCTCTTTCAAATCGCAACAACAAATCCAAAAAAATTCCAAGCAATTAAAGCATTCGTTATATAAATTCGCATAACATTTCCAACCATTTTACATTAAGTGGTTAGAAATGTTGTGCAAACACATCATTTTATAGCTTTCAATAAAAGCGCTCCAAATGAAATCGAAAATAGCATGGCGAAGAATGTTTAAATGCTGTAGAATTTCATTATGTGTATAAATTTAATTATTTCGATTCATTTTGAGCATTTTTACCTCAGAAAATCTCAACATTTTCTACTGAAATTGAACATGCAAAAATGAGTGAGGAGATTTAAAATAGAATCACATAGCGATGGTAGCCCTCAACATCGACAGCATTCAAGTAATATAACATTCAAACTGTATCGTGTATTTTCCAACAAAACAATAGCCAATGTGGTTTAATGCATCAATTTGTGGTGTATTTTCCTTATTATTTTACGAAAAACAATTCTACATTGATTGTCTCAACTCCTCTTGCAAACAAAAGACCTTCAATGGATTCCAATCATTTTGTATTCATAAATACATATGATCATATTTATATAGGCATAACACTGCCACATCTAAATGACGACTCCTACGCGTGCAGCTCAATGTTGTGCTATGCAGTTTGGTTAACCGGGCCAGATACTCGACCGATTTCGTTTGTATTTCTCTCTTTCGTTCTAGCACTCTCGAAAATTGGGCCATAGACGTTTATGCGTTTTGGTTTGCGCATTCATGAATATGTTTATTTCCGATCGGTTTTGTTTGAAAGGCTTTTCACTGTTTTGATAGCATTGTGCTGGCTCGCTCTCTCTCTCTCTCTCTCTCTCTCTCTCTCTCTCTCTCTCTCTCTCTCTCTCTCTCTCTCTCTCTCTCTCTCTCTCTCTCTCTCTCTCGCTCTCTCTCTCTCTCTCTCTATTTCAAGTTTCATCGTTCGAAAGAGCCATTCAGAGACCAACACGTAACATTGCCTAGACTTGAATAAATAAATTTCCACACAAAGATTTTACGGTGCAAGACCAACAGGGGCTAAAAGTTGGTTGCGATGAATTTATGGTGTGTGTGTGTGTGTGTATGTGTGTGTGCTCGGATTGAGATGCTATATTTATGTTCATCATGACCTCACATAATTGAGAGATGAATACATCTCTCATGGAATGTTGTTTGTTGGAATATTTCCCCCTGAAATTGTACCGAATTTCAAAGTGAAAAACGATAAAACTAAAGTGAATAGTGCTCAAGAGCCAATCGAAAATGTTGAACTTATTGGGCTATGAAATTTGCGGAAAGCAACGCTTTTAACCGTTTAGGCAATGCAATTTGCATCGGTACGTTTTGAGAAAATGTGAACGATGAATTTGATAAAGCAAGTTTATTAGTACGCATAGAATCAAGTTAAGTTCTCACCAGTAAAATATAAAGAAATCATGCAAACAGATGAAGTAGACGGTTACCGTTTCCTTGAATAGATGGTTTGCTTACTATATAAAACATGAATGTGCCTTGTGCCCCCTTCCCGCCCTCGGGTCATAATTCGAATGACAGTGGAATTTTTATGATTTAAATTTTACACATTCATTCTCTGGGCATAACCAACACAATGATTCAAGTATTCAAACAACACAAATGCATGGTTTATATTGTATTGTTGCTTCTGCTGCTATCGTCCATACGTAGCCACGCAGTGCCAGTGAGGTGAATAAGTTTACTCTAGCCACACAAAATTAAACCAGATCTTTTTTTATTCTTTGTTTGCATTTTACTTTTCGTCAAGACATTTGTCGTCATCATCATTGACTTCTGTGAATTGAGTCAAAATATTTAATTGCAAAATTTAATAATGTACAATGGCATTTGGAATTTAGAAAATCATGCCATCGTCTACCGAGATTTTGTCGGTGTTTTTGATATAACAACATGTTTTTTTTCTGGAATATTTATTCGAATTCGTATAGTTGTTGTTTGTGTGCAACTTAAATCCGACTGGAAATGGAATGTATCAAGTGGAGAGTCAGAGAGAGAGAGAGAGAGAGAGAGAGATGAAATAGCACTGCGGTGTCGGTGAGGACAATGTGCAATATTCATGAGACTCAAAATGGGAATTTAAGAAAATGGACGAAAACGTCGAAAATCTCAACGGACTTGAAAATGAAAAGCATTTCGAAAATCGTCTCGAAAAACATATCAATGCAAACTCATTAAAATATGCCTCGGAGATACTCAATTCATCATATAGAAATATATGCATAATTTTTATCAGAGAAGGAAAAAATAAAACACACTCGCACACACACACACAGTCAAGAGAAAGAAGCAAAGCACGCCAACGAAAAACATATACACTCTGTCGGTGTGTAAATCTGTATGTAAAATATATATTCTACCCAACTTCTCTTTCTCCCCCTCTCCTTCTCTCATTTTCATATGAATATTTATTCGCTTAAGTTAAGTGGTATATCTAGTTTCAGTTCGAATATTAAACGCATAGAGGAAAAACCAAGCATTTTATACGCTTTACCATTTTCTCGCTCACTCTTACTCACACTGGGCTGCTGAATGTCTCTGCCCTTCTCTTCATCCATGTTAACTATGCAATGTAATTTCATAGAATACATGTCACATTTCTGCGTGTTCTATTTGCATTCGGTTTCATAATTTGAGCTAGAATTTGAGGTTTAACCGTGAGAGGCAGTGGCAGCGGCAGCGGCAGAGTCAGTGGCAAAGTGATATAGTAAAGCCCAAGAAAAAGATCGCATCGAATGAGATAGAGATAGAGTAGTTTACCTGCATGTTAGAGCGCATGGTTCGGAATAATCATAGTGTGGTGTCCATTTAAATAGACTACCATCATAGGGAACATCATCAAAAGCAGCACACTGATGAGCTCGAAAATCTTGTGCTTCGGGGCATGGCTGAAAAGAGAGAAAAAAGACACACAAAGATGAAAAAAAGAATTGCACGAGAGAATGAACGACAAAGAAAAATTTTCACATTTAGTTTAACGCTATAAAAATCCATAGAATCCATATAATCAAACCGTTAGGATATGACTACAACAGACACAAAACGAAAGCCATCACATAAAAAAAGACGACGAACAAGAAATAAAAATCAACGTAGAAAAATATGCTGACACTAATATTAAACGTATCGCTTAATGCTACTAGCGATTTTATTTACATTTCTAATAATTGCGATGGCAACGACAACTTACTCTTAAAAATCGAAACTCGGTGTCTGTTTTTTTGCGCATTTTACGCGATTTTACCTTGAAATCACCTTGAAAAATAGCAAGAGATTAATCGAACAAAGCTATTTAACAGGGGATTGTTTCTTGTTTTTTTTTTCATTCTTTTCGCGTTTTTAAAGTGACACTTTTTAAAAATGCAGCATGCATCCTTCTTTCTATTCGCTGGCTGCTCTTTTTTACTCTCTTTCTCTCTCTCTCTCTCTCTCTCTCTCTCTCCCTCTCTCCCTCTCACCCTCTCTCATAATATTGTTGTCACAGTCGATGGCCGTTTCATGTTGATGTTGCAACCGCGCGCGTAATCATTTCGAATTTGTTGCCAAACGATCGAATACAAAGTTATTGGTGTGATTTTTCTTTTTTTTTCGCCACTGGTTTACAGCATGAAAACGAACTTGCTAACCAGCAGTCGTTGTACGTGTATGAAATGCGCAATGTCGTTCAAGTGCTTGACTGTGGTTGGTCGTAATAGTCATAGAGATAAAATACTGATATATCGCTAGCAGATTTCTTCGTTCTTGTTCTTGCTGGTTGTCTTTTTTTGTGTTATTATTCGTCTGTGTTTGTTGTAGAGAGCTTTGGCTCCAGTTACAAGAAAAAGTTGCAAATTTTATAAAAAGTAATTTTCGGATGGAAACAGCAGTGATGGTGGGATTGAAGTACGCCAAGAGAAAGAAAAAACCAACGAGTATGGTCATATCTATGGCCTGGCCATGCTCGGTACATGTTGTTTTCCGTCGTGTAGACACTGCGATCGATTATCCACCCTTAATCGTTCCAAGCAGATAAATATTGGAGAGTTTATTTCACGTTTTTATCACATACTTAAAAAAAATTTCCCCAAAAACCGTATCGGATTGCGGTAGATTGCACCGAGAGACAAAAAGTTTCTACACCCAAATGGTTTCAATCATCCGATTATACGGTATTCCGTTGAATATGTGCAAATCGGTGTGTTTTTAGCATTGGTTTCGGTGTGTTAGTTTCAACAATCTAAACGTTGTTCTTTCAGTCTATCGTCTCTCTTTCTCTCTAGTTTTTCGTCCATTTTCTCTAGTTTCATATGCTTTCAAAATCACTCACTTTTTGCCACATTCTATCCAAATCTACCAAACCTGTGAAATTTGGCAATGAAATTGCCTAGGGGGTAATAACGAGACATTTTCGATTGGATTTTGAAGAATAATGTTAATACATGTGGATTTGACATGATATGAATGAATACGCGTGCATAATTGTGAATTCCGGTGAATTCTGGTGAATTTTTTGGTATCATAATGTCAAACTTTACACATACAAACGCAAGTGGCGCAGTTCAGTAGCAATACACATACTTCGCTACTTCTCGTTCAAGCTGATACTACTAGTCGTGCTCTTCACACTTATGAAAAACTGCTATTATAGTGGAGCTCTTCACAACTGTGTGTGCAGGCAGTCACGAAATCACTAAAATTCGGCAGATTCACAAATATTCAACGATATGCACTGAATTCACTGAACTCACCATCGACAATTATGATGATTTTTTGTGAATTTGGGTGAATTGGAACTTTTTTTATTTGTTTTTTTTAAAGATTCAGTGAATATTTGTGCATATTTATGAATAAAAAAAATGTTATTACCCCCTAGGAAATTGCACAAACCATATCTCAGCACTATTTTCGCATTAAAACAAATGATGAAAATAGTCGTAGGCGAAATATTTTCCGGGCTGAGTTTAGAATGAGAAGCAAAATACGTTTGTTTGTGCATTAGTTTGGAATAAATGGAGAAAGAGAAAAAGAGATGAAGAACCAGGAGAGTGCATTGCGTCGCCAAATTGCGATTCTCATGCAATTTTGAGGTTGTCCAGCAAATAACTCTGGCTAAGGCACTTTCAATATTTTCAAGAAGTTTTTACCCAAACACACACACACACACACACACACTAAATGAAAATTGTAATAAGTAATTGATGATGGAGTTTTGTGTCGATAGCACACAAATCGATACACTTTCAGCATGCATTTCACCCAACCATTCCGAAGTACACTGCATTTGGAAAGTTGCAGATGTGTTTGTTTTTCGTTCTTCGTAAACAAGCTCCCGCCTGGGTTGTGTGTTTGTGTTTTCCATTGCGTTGGCCAAAAGTGTGTCTACAATTGACTTAAATGCACATGCTATTAAGACATATTTCGAAAAGGCGAGCCGTTTGCGTTTTTCGATGCTTTGAAAGTTAACACAAACTTTACCGTCAAATAGCACCATATGCGGAATTTTGAAAGCTCATCGAGAAGATTTTTGCAAGAGAGAAATACGATGAAATATTTGTGCAAAAAAAACTTTTTCTGCACTGCACAGCAACATTGCGGTCGCATTTTCCATGTCCTTGGACGAAGAAAGAACTAGAAAATCATGATTTGGCCGCCTGCCATTGCCTTGATTTCGCTTCAATGTGATGCCTTTCATTCCGATCGATTCAACTGACGTTGTACACACGCTTCTACTTTAACGCATTCGCCTGCTTTGTGTGTGAGTGGCGTGCTTTGCATCGTCAATCTTGGTAGAATCGTTCGACAATGTTTAGCAAAATATTAATTCCAATAACAAGCATTTTTATTCTCAGATTGATTTATTAACTTTTTGGGAGGTTTTTTGTTTGTTTGTTATTTGTTTTCAGAACATTGTAGAACGACTTCAAAAGATCATTTTCAATGCGTAAAACGTTCATCGACTCATATTGAGAACGAAAATAAGGAGAAAAAACCGAAACATGAAGAATGTGGCAAAGTTTTAGCTGACTATTTAAGTGAGAAACGAACCAAAATTTGTTATTTTACTCGACCAAAAATCGGTATGTGAAAACTAGTCAACGACGGGCTTCTTTTTTATTATATTTGTTCGATGTGGAAATTGGAGCGCCACAAAACTTTTTCAATGTGCTAAACCATAAAGTGCATCCTGTTCCAACTGACTCGATATTGGGAACACTTAAAGCGCCATAACAATTTGTTTTTTTTAGAAACGCGCACACTTAAAATAAATGTGGTAAGTAATTTGACACTTACAAATTGTGAAACGACCAAATCAATTTCCCCGGTGCAACAAATCGACGTTAAACTTTCGTAAAATAAAATATTGTCGGGCGCGGTGAGCACAAAGTGTTTTAACAAGTTTGATTTGATAGATATTTGAAAAAGTAATCACGCATATAAATTGCGTTTTCTATTGTTGCCGCTAATTTCATATATATATATATGAAAATATTATATATATTGTGTGTGTAATTTACCTGCATATTACAAATTCTGTATCGAATTGGTTCGCCACGGCAATGCGTTGAATGGCATCGTCGTATTTGTTGTGCAATACCACCATCGCAGCTGCGTGAACATGTGGACCAATTTGTCCATGCGCTCCATCCATTTTTGCCGCGTTTTTCTAGCTCATTTTCGGCAATATCTGGATGTGAAAGCCATGCATGGCCGCCAAATGTTTTATTACCATGCACATTTTCTAGGTTAATTAGGTTTTGTTGCTGTTGTTGGCGTTGTATATTGTGATGTCGATGATGTTGATGTTGGTGTTCTCTGATGTGTCGCTCCTGTGCCGATGCAATTGTTGATAAAATACACAACAAAATGCTCTGCAAATGAAACAATTGAAAATTGTATGTCAAATTACAACATTTTAATTTTTGTGATCGAAAATAGTTTTGAAGGGTTGAGCAAAAAAAATGTAGAAAGAAACGAGGCCTGCCCCATTTTAATACCGAACAAAAAATTGAATTTAACCATTTTGTGATCGAATTCATGTCACATTGGCCGCATTTGACATTTTTCAGAATAGATTAGCTAATTTGCTTATTTTAGCCACATTAATGAACACACAAAAAATAGATGAAAAGAGAATAACGAATGTTCTAATTAATAATAAACCAAACAAAATCAATTGATTCGGAAGTATTGGTCGTTTCCAACCAATAATGGCCGATTTCGAATTTGCGTCGCAAATATTATTCTAGTTGTTTGGAATTTGATGTATACATTATTGTCTTCGGAAACATTTTCAATCATTTAAATTTCGTTGAAGGAGCGAGAATGCAAGACGACATTATATTTCATATCGTATACGTATGTCAATTTCCATCTTCCGCAAGAAATTTAGTCTGTCTCTTGGTTTTTCATTTATTTCCATTTTGATTGATTAAACCATCCACTTTAAATTCGAATAAAATTTATGAATTTTTCAAATTGCACGAATTATTCTCTCACATTTCGAATTGGTCATATTAAATATACGGAAGTTGAGCATATAAACTCAAACTAACACAAACATAGGTAAATGGTGGTGTTGAATCCATCCATCGAATAAATAAACACATTTGTTCACAATCTGACGAGATTTACAGGAATTCACACATACAAACCAAATTCGAAACCAAGCTGAGAGCCGTTGAGTCAATCTAATGGCATAGATGACACATAAAAGCTTTATAATGGAAATGTCAATTACCTCTTACTTCATTTGAAATTGAGGTAGTGGTTTCGGCAGTGGGTTGCAGGTACACAAATATTCGGGGAAAACCGAAAATTGTTAGCTCTTGTGTGTGTGTGTGTGTGTGCAATGTGCACTCGTTCGAGGCTTTTTTTGTTTATGCACAGACAGCTAAATTTTGGCTCAATAAAAAAACCATGTAGATAGAAATAAAAAAAAATTCTGTGTTTTTTTCGAATGAGGTTAATCGCATGAAATATACAGAGTCACTTGATCGAGACAGAATGTTGAAAAGTGTGCACATTTAGTCGAAATCCTCGGCGTTACGATATCGGTATAGAAGGATGCGATGGATAACGAGGTGCAGAAAATTGAACGCTGCTAAATCTGCCAGTCTCGCTCTGGGTAAATTGAGCGTGGCCGACGCAGCCGTTGCCGTCAACCACCGTTACCTTTTTTCATATGCAAAGCATTATGATTTTTTTATTTCGAATGAATTTTTTAGAAACCTTGTGTGTGCTTGAATACAGAAGAGTGAAAAGAGAGAAAGAGAATGATCGCATCGTCAAAAATACATTGGCAAAAGAGTATTAAAGCTTGATTTCGATATGTTGAACGGAAGAGTTTGGTTTTAAAGTTACATATGCATAACATCAATTGTGTATTATATTCCCGGCAACAACAATACCTATGACAATGTGATTGTAATAACAACATTGATGTATGGGCCTAAACTGTGTGAGTCGAAAGACTAAAGTGCAGTTGAAATACGTTCGCAATAACAACAACACCACCACCACCACTGCCACTGCCACTATCCACGTTATTACCATCTCGCTATACTAATGCATATGATTATACCGAACGTTGAAGAGGAAAATGTTGGTTAAAATGTTCCGAAGCTCAGTGAATGGGTTGATGGAGGTGAATTGTGATGGTATGCATTCAGGTTGGTACATCTCGTCATCCCGTTTCATCTGTCTTTGATCATGCCGTGCCGTATACGAACGGCACAAGCAGACGATTGAACATGTGCTTTTCATATGTAAATGTATTAGTGTACACAAAGAAGGATGATGATACAATGCACACCGAAAGTCAGACGGTGAATTTCGACATTTTCTGCCATTTCAATGCAAATCCGTAATCACTATTATGCCATACCGATATACAGGATGGATGCCGAGCATCAGTCTTGTTGTGTATACACACGCTGTCGGCGTTGCACGATGTGCATCATGCACTCCATTCACTCCATTGCAACAGATAGACGATTTATTTATTTATAACATAAGTGCGGATAATATGAGTACAAGTGCATACTCTTCCAATCATTTCAGTGTATTCGGAAAATTCCACTTCTGGACCGGTAGCTGTGTTGGTGCATGTATATAACATTGCTTGTTCAATACTCGGTTTTTCGGTAAAAATCATAGTTTAATTTTACCACTTTCGTTTCTCTCTTTCGCTCCACTCACAATTCATTCATTTTATGCACAGGCACACACACACAAGATTACACAGTCGTGCAGAAAATCGACCAATTCAAATCCATTGCCATGAACAATTCATGGACCGAAAGACAGGGAGACAAATGTCATAATATGCGTTTGCCAAAATTTCTATTGTGTGCATCAAGTTTCCGACCATCTACAAATAAATACCGATGCTGATGTTAATGGCTTTCGAACACAAATTCACATTCGAATTGGCATGGCGAGTAGAGACAACAGATACAGAACATGGACATGAGCACAAGCACAAGCTCAAACACAAACACACACGAACACACGCGGACAACATTGAACACGGTATTGCCACATATAGATGCTTGTCAAGCGGCCATATTATTCGGTATGGCCCGGTGTCTGTGTACCCACTATATTATCGAAGTGGGAAAACTTTTCAACCGAGTGATCCATGTAAATGCAACGCCAATGCAAACGATATGATGATATTTATTTTATTTCCAGCCAATCAAATTCGATAGAGCGAGAGAGAAAGACTAGCCGAATAAAAAGCTTGCCAAATGAATGGGGAAAAAACCACATAGAATCGATTTTTTGTCGAGTTCAATCAGGTTTATCAATCATAGTATTTACTTATTCAAAGTATGTTTTTTTTTTGTGTTGGTTCCTCATGGAGAAATCCTCAACATTTCATTTGAAATCTAAAAATGCAATCAAATGCACAAAAAAAGAATCAAGATTCTGTCAGCAGTGGGAGAAGTGATATTTCAGAGATAAAGTATTTTTGGTATTTTACTCACCAGCACAAATGATGTATTCCGTTGTAGAATCATTTTCATCTAATTTCCATATAGAACAACCTGAAAATTGTGAAATAAAAATAAAAATAAAACATGATTTATTCTCTATTTTACATTTTAAATATAGAAAAATTAAATCATTAAGAATTTAGCCATTATTAAATATTGTTTTAACTATCATGAATATGCAACGAATAAAGTTTCTATTGAAATGTTTCGGTTTAGTTTGTCGCAAAATTAATAATGACTCAATAATGTGTTTTAATCATGGGTAATATTATCTTTCTCATTTTTTTCACTGTGCTCTGATTGCACACCATGATGGTGCGGCTGATTGAATCCGAATCTGTTTTCATCAATTAAACCAACATTCGGTGTTTATTTATGGAATGCATTAAAAGCGATTTATTATTTAAATATACTGTCTGTATTTGTTCAAAGTGGGGAAAATAAATTGAAATGTGGACCACAGACATGCCAATATCCATTTTCATCGGTGGACAATTCGATCTCTGGGCGAATAAACAACAATAACAACAAAAGCACATACAAAAAAAGCGATGTGTTAAAAATACAATTGAAGAACCAAAATTGGGATTTTTTTTTACAATGATGAGCGAGATTATTGTGTCATTGTGTGGTTTCTCGTGGAAAAAAAACTGAGCATTAAAAATAAAACCTCAAAATGGAGTTCCTGCGATAAATAAACACATTAAATAGAGCATAAAAACAATTTCGAGTATGTTTCAAGCAATCATTCGAATGCTTAAAAGACTCAAAACCTTTTGTTATTACATACGATTACCTGACCATCCGATTCTCAGAAAGCCAGCCGACGATTTTATCATGTACACGATTTTAGCCAATGGCTCGAATACAAATTCAAAACAACAATATGTTATTATGCAACCAAAACATTGACGTATCTATAATTCAGTAATTTATGTGGTTGAAAAAGTAAAATCCTCAAGTTGAGACTGAAACGTATTCAGAACGGAACGGTACAAAGTGTCTATGTATTGCGTTTACAAGGAATTTCGTTTGGTACGTTTTGATTACTGGTTTAGTAAATTGCTAGCAACGATAGTAACATCCATAAATATAGTTTGGGTTGAGCAATGAACATTCTTTATTCCATAAATTTACGGTAAAATGTTAGATTTTTAATGGACGATTTTGTAATTTTTGGGGATTGAATGGTGTTTATTACCATTTAAAACCATTAACACGAAAATGATGAACGAATTTATTTGATTATATATGAATATTCCACATATGCGTACAGCTCTATAAAATTATGCGAAAAAAAACGGAATTTGAGATGAAGTATTGAAAATTCCATAGCACTAATTTAAAATCAAATGTCTGTCATTTTTTGTTCAATCAAAAATAAACATTCAATTGAAATTTGTAATGAAAATGAATGAAAATATCTAATAACCCTGCAGTCAGTTGATGAAGCATATGACACACTGATTTTCATAATTCGAATTCGCATTAACTGCTCTTGTTTACTGGCAACAGTCAACATCAACAGCATATTGGGAAAGTTTTTTTTTAATTTTTGAATATGCATATAAAATTCATTAGAAATAAACTGTGCATAGAAACTCGATTTTATGACGATCTCAATGAAAAGTTCATGATAAATAATGAACATAGTTTTTGTAAAATGCATTTCAATGTGAATGCCAATGAATCATTTGTTGCCGGTTCGTTGCATTGCATTTTAGAAGTACATCAGCTACAAAATCCTACCGTAAAATGTTTCCATGCGAGAAAATCTAGTGCGAGTTGCGCGAGCGCATTGGATAAAAAAAAGACCTAAAAATTGATTATTGTTGGTGTAGCCAAAATATAGGCAAAACATCAACAATTCACCGCGTACAAAAAAAAGTCCGCGTGCTGAATCAAAAATTGCCAATGCAAATGAATTACGATGGTCTCGTGACAGTATGGATGGCTGAATTCAGTTGCCACTATCCAATGCGCTGTGTCACTGGGTTATAAATCAAGCGAAGTGTATCATGTTGATTTCAGAGCCTGTACGTGATTTCCAACGGTATTAATGCCATTTCTGACAATGAGAGACACGATTTTAAAATTGCGAACCATTTATTCAATTTCATAGTGAATGGTTTTTCACATGCAAATCAACTGCAACAAAATGACAGAGAGACAGACACGAGAGAGAGAGCGCGCACACGGTAAAAAACATGGATTCAGGACAGTGTGGTGCACAGGGGGTAAGCCCGCATGACCCCCCTTAAATTATTTTTGAGGACCCCCCCTAGTCATTGAGAAAAAATTTACATTTTTGGGTGATTTTTTGGGTGAGGACCTAAAAAAAAGGTCCTCAACTTTTTCTCGACCTCGAGCTAACCCCCCCCCCATTCATTTGACGTAACCCCCCCCCCCCCCTCAACTTGCGACCGTGTACCACACTGATTCAGGAGCGATCGACTAGAACGAGCGCACACCACGACAACATCAATGACAACTGTTCGGCTCGAAAAAAAATGCCAAAAAAGTAATGGCTAGACTCAACTGATGAAACACAGGATGCACATGATCAACGCAAATATGCACTCCACAGACCATCACAGTCGACATCGAGCAAATATTTTAGTTTCCCTCGCAAACGGGAGGATAAAAAAATCCATCCAAAGCGCTATGTTTTCGAAACTAATGCCAAAGGTTTACCTCGCAATTCAAATGGCTTTCAACTTAAAATTGTAGATAATGATCGATATTTGTAATATTACTCGATTTCATGTAATTGCAAACGCTTGTCCTCATTTTATGCTATTCATTCTTCATCTCTCGTTCGCTTTTTTCCACATTTTTTTTTTCACTCGATCGTTATCATTCACTTGTGAATTATCAAAGAAGAAATGAATTCAATTGAATATACGAAATACAAAATGAGCCCGAATCGAACACGGAATATTAGTATACCAAGTAAAATTAAGAAATTGCTGAAAACTTTGTGATTTGCTTGCAAAATTACGTGCATTTTCACTGTTATCGTTCAAATTAAATTATATTTAAACATTCAACAAAACGATAAAACTACTAAGTTTATTCCCCCTTTTTAATTGCATCATATTTGTCGAAAAACGTTTTTTGTCGATGTCGTCGCCATTTCCGAATGAATGAGCGTGCACATTTTTATAACAAACGTCGCATGTTTGTATCCTTTTTCGGTTGGGGTGTGCATTTGCAACAAGGAGTTGTTGAATGGTAACAGCCTCATTTTCGTCGTTTCTCTCTCTCTTTTTCTTCCACTCTCTCTCTCTCTCTCTCTCTCTCTCTCTCTCTCTCTCTCTCTCTCTCTCTCTCTCTCTCTCTCTCTCGCTTCTATGTTGTTATTGTATCTTACCCCGTGCATATTTTCTCTATGCTTTCTTTTTTCTCTGTTACAACTGTTGTCTGTAATGTTAGTTGCAAATGCATTTATATTCAGTGGAGTGCATTTTCTACGATGGTTAAAAAGTTCGGTATCGAAACGTGAACGTCACGGGTACTACTTAATAAACATGAATTTTTATGATCAGTTTGTTTACAAGCAACCTACCAGTTTGTTGTTGTTGTTGTTGATTTTTCTTGCACTATGTAACTCGCATTTGTTGTGTGTGAAATAATGTTGCTAAATATGCAACAAATACAACAACAACAACAACAACAACGAAAAAAAATGTGCGCATTGCTGACACGAAGTAACTGCAAGCGACCCAAATTCTGAACACCATTCGCGTATTACCAGAGTTTGCTGCACTCCTTTCAAAATTTCCCAGATTCAAGATGATATTTCTTGTTGGGTTCACATTTTTTGCATCTCTGTGTTCTTCTCTCTGTGTAATATGCCCAACGCGTTTGCTTCTCTTTCACATCACAAGTGCTTGGCTCGAGTTGAATTTTTTTTTTTTGAATGGTTAAGGACCCGGGGTTTTATGTTTTTGCATTGGATACTTCAGAGCAAGAGAAAAAAAACACACACACACACTAATTGAAACAAAAGCTGCAGATTTTATTCAGTGAAAGGATTAAATAGTTTCACTTGGTGAGTGTAATTAGATCCAAGTTGCACAAAAAAAAAATGGAAGGCCATGGCAAATCGAAGCCAGTTCAACATACTAGTGTTGGCAGATGAGAAGAGCGATTAGTGTGGCTTCTTTGGTCTATGCAACGAGTAAGACCTTATCAATCGTTCATCGATGTGAATTGCAGAAAGCAACATACAAAACGTATTTCAATGTAAAACAATAAGCATCAACTTTGAATTTCATTTTTGGGTTTATTGATTTCCCTCATTTGTTTTTTCTCCATTCTCTCTCTCTCTCTCTCTCTCTCTCTCTCTTGCTCATTGTTCCGCTTTGTTTTCATTTCTACGTTCTTTTCTTCTCTTCTCATTGTTATTTTTTGCTGCTTTTTGTTTTGTTGTGAATGCGTTGAACATGATTTCAACGAGTGATTTTTCAAGTAAACATCAAAGGCAGGCATCTATTTTTTTTGAACAGGCACTAGCAAGAACTTATCATCATCAACCGAATAGGAGTGGTTAAGCCAATTATTTTCTGTTGCATTTCATCGGAATCGTTATCGACCAACAAATGAAAAACAACCATTGGCACAAGCTGTGCTATATGGCAAAATATCGAAGTTTATCTAATTCTTTCGGCCAACGTAATTCGCCTCTGGCGATCGATTCTTATTGAATTCGATTTGTTTTCCTCTCACTCAATTTGTGACTCTATTTCTCTCTTTCAATTTCACGATATTTTACCCATTGACTTTTGTTTCGAAAGAACGTTCCGTTTTTGTTGTTTTACCATTTCGATTGAATACGATGGTGAGGAAAACGAGACCAGACGTTTATGGGTATAGCTAGAAATAAATCGTTTGTATGTGCAAAGCAACACGAATCAATGTGCAAAAGTGGATAAATAGGACTGTAAACCATCGACTGGACTTGAACGTATGGTATGCCATACGGTTCTCTCTCTCTCACTCTGGCTCATACTCGCACACATTTTATGTACAAAGAGGTGCAAAAAACATACTCGACCAAGTATTTCAGATTGCTTCGAACTTTGAGGAAATTCGAAAACAATTTGAAGTAATCTTGTGTGAAATTGAAGAGCAATATCGAGAGAAAAGAGGTGAACAAAAAGTGTAATTTTGAACATTTACTAGCATCATTCATTCCCGAAAATATGCTTTACAAAGCTCCATTCCATTAATGATATTGCACCGGATCAACCACTAACTCAGCTCTTTGAGTGTCTCTCTCTCTCCATCTATGTGCGTTGAGTTGGCGTATCATAAAAAGTTAGTGGCAACACTCGAGCTTTGGATCGTAAAATTGCGTATTAATGGACTCGATACATGAATTGCATTTGCCAAGAGATTTAACTTTATCAATTAGACAACGCGCTAGAGATTCCGTTGAATTTTCTCTATTTCGCATCTATTTGATTGCACCAACTCATTCCACACCAAAATCGTGTGCAACACGAAACCCAGTGAACATGACTGAATTAATCTGTTTATTGCAATAAAATGCAATTAAAATTTATTGCCTCTTGAAGCACATACCAGAGTGTGGCATCGAGGCAACTTGGCATCGTTTGAACTCTCTACCTCTTTTCATCTCATCTAATCTCATTCTGTTCTTCACTCTCGATGGGCCGCATCACATCATGACATCGTGCTCTCGAGCCTGGACACGAACAGCACAAAGGTGGCAGCAACATGAACAGCATTATTGACACTTATTGAACAATGTGTTTAAATTCCTTGCGAAACAAATGGGTTGCTGATGCCATTATTTGTTCGTGGCCCCATTGATATGGGGGTTTGGGGGGATGGAATGGTGGCTATTGATTTGACACAAACACCGTACTCCGAGGATCGAGATGATAAATGTAAACGTCATGTAATTAATTTGTAACTTAATTCATTAGTTTCCCTTTGTGTACTTTGTGTATTGCTGTGTGTGCGTGTCTGTGTGTGTGCTCGTGCGTGTAAATGTGCGATTTGTTTTGTTGCTGGTAATGCCTAGGGGGTAATAACATTCATTTTATTCATAAATATGCACACATATTCACGGAATCTATCAAAAATCCCAAAAAAAACGTTCCAATTCACTCATATTCACAAAAAATCCTCATAATTGTCGATGTTGAATTCAGTGAATTCAGTGCATATCGGTGAATATTTGTGAATCTGACGAATTTTAGTGATTTCGTGTGAAGAGCTCCACTATAATAGCAGTTTTTCATAAGTGTGAAGAGTACCACTAGTGGTAACAGCTCCACTACTTACTTGAACGAGAATAAGCGAAGTATGTGCATTGCTACTGCACTGCGGCACTTGCGTTTGTATGTGTGAATTTTGACATTATGATACCAAAATTTCACCAGAATTCACCGGAATTCACAATTATGCACGCGTATTCATTCAAATCATATCAAATCCACATGTATTATTATTATTCTTCAAAATCCAATCGAAAATGTCTCGTTATTACCCCCTAGGGTAATGCACAGTGTGTACATGTCTATTCTTTTGAAAGCATCACGCTTTAAACAAAGCCCAATGTCATTATTAATCTTCTATGAAACAATAATCCACAAGGCGAAAAGTGCACAATTCGCGCAATTCCCATTCATTTTACAACAAAATGTCGAATGTTCGAACAACAAATCAGCTATACAGTCGACTCTCACAAATCTAAAGATTCAGAAATCTAAATCTTCCAGAAAACTAAAGATGATTTTGGTAAACATGCATCTTCCTGAAATCTAAAGATTTTCTTTAGATTTTCGAGAGGATTGTTTTCAAAATTATTCTGTTTGTTTCTATTGCAACTCAAACCAGCGTCGTAGTAACCATTGGAAATGATTTACGCACAAGTGAATATTTGTCGTTGGTTTTTTTTGCCTCTTCGTTCTAATTGGTGTCAAACGGTGTAAGCGGAGCAGAATCAGTTCGATTTTCGTTGCAACCATTCCATCCGCTATGCAATACTGCTTTTGAAATTGACTTCGGATGAATTGTCGCAGAGCGTACTGCAAAAATCATGGTCAAGACTTTGAATTGGAACAACGCAGGATTCGATAAAGATGACAATGTGCCTTTATCCGAACTGATGCTATCTGCTGAAATTGACAACGACACTATTCAAGAGACGCATACAGTGTTTGTATATTGTTATTTTTATCAATTTTGGCGATTTTTAAAAAGCATCCAGAAATCTAAAGTACCCGAAATACAAACTACTTTAGATGTTCGAGAGGCGACTGTATAAATGATTCAAAATTGACTTGGATTATGAAACTGTGCACTAAGAGCAAATGTCGCCCAGATAAAATACATGAAATGCATCGATTAACAGTGAATTATGCGATTTTGCCAAAGGTTGCATTAAAACTCATCTCATTCATACCTTTTATGCCATTGTGTGTGTGTGTGTGTGTGTGGAAAATTTGGTTTCGATGCTTGAAATTTGAATGCGCGCTCTCACTCACCGCTAAATTCTCAACAGCTTTTGCTCGGGTTGATCCATGTGTTTGTAACACAATCACCAGAGCAGAGTAAAAGTTTCAATTCGGCCAGTTTAAAACTCCCTGTATCAAAGCAATAGCTCTCGTTCACTCATTCGTTCACTCGTGCGCTCTAGTGAGTGTGAATGTGTATGTTCCAATGTGTCTGTATGGTGGCAATAATTACGCAAGTGAAAATTCTCGCATTTTCGGCAACGATGCTGAAACCAAAGTTGATTCATTACATAAGCTCCAGCATACAAACGAATTACCGTTGCTTGAAATGCATGGATACAGGTTACAGTTTTTCTGAATGACTGCATACAACGACAGCATCCAGCAGCTCTGTCGGTGCTGCACACAGTGCCAGTGTGCTTTGCGCTTCTGTGCGCCTTCCCACTTCTACAATTTTGCAGCCAGCATGAAAAGTGTGCCAAAGAAACGAGCACCTTTTACATAACTGTAACAATGTTTCGTGCATTTGGAATGACAATGCGAAAACAAAGTTAATTTACTGGAAGTTCAGTTGATCATGGTGTATGTTTTTGTGTATACAAACATAACATTGCAGACACCAACACACACAAATGGCAAAATGTTCAGCGATAAGACGGGATTTAATGTTTTATTGAAAAGAATTAGACAAAACCATTTCATTGCACATGAATGAGACGGAATTTTGAAAGGAAAACAACGAAATGTATTTAAATGAAGACTTTTTCCACTCAATTGAAGGGAAAATGTTGGATTTAATGAAAGGATGACACTGTCGCATTCGACGCAATCTAATGAGATTCACATTTAAAGGCGTTCGATTATAGAAATTAAATGGAAGGTTTCATTTGAACAAACACACACTCAGAGGGAGTGATAGAAAGAGGCACACTGAGCTGAGGTAGTTAAGTTAAGGTACGTCGTTAGGCTTCTGAATTCCAATGTGTATTAAACGAGTTTAACATCGATAAATTGCCAGAAACGATTCAATATTTTTGTCAAGCTTTCTGTGTCTCATCTGAAATATTGCGGAAGATGAAAGCTGCGATGCTATAGACAACATACGTTTTTTTCACATCTCACCTCTTCGCACCGTATACAATTGTCACATTTTGCTGAGCACTTCAATAGTTTAATTTTTGTTATTGGTGTCGTTTTTTTCAATATTTGTATTAAGAGTGTAGATATAACGGATTATTCGCTTGACCTCCGTTTCAGCGTTTTTCTTCGTGTCATCTGCAACAACGATAGCAGCTCATAAACGATGAATTGCTGAATGTATTTGCTGGTGTGCGAAGAAAAAAAAATATCATCTCTCTCTCTCTCTCTCATTCCCGTTCGCCTCTATCGCTCATTAAACTCATTCGATTTTCTAGCCTTAGGTAGCAAATTCAATCAAGATTATATAATTTAAAAAGATTCCGATGCGAACCGGTTCGGTGTTGTGATGTTAGCCAACGGAGATATTATTTAATACACGGGTTTATATTCTTAAATCCGGATATTCGCGCACCAAAGCATTTTCCGAACGGAAGCGATAGACTGAAGATGGGAAAAAAAGAGATCGACTGAAGTGAATTGCTCGCAATATGCTTCGTCATTATTTTAATTCATTTTTTATTCAATAACTGCACAATTTTTGACACAACCGAACCAACAGAACGGGCAATGCGAGTTTGTGGAATGGAAAACATGGCAAGCGACTCGAGTGGTTACGAACGGTGTTCTCTCTCCATCTCTCAACAGATTAAAAATAATTGATTGAAATCGTCGTTCGCCCGAATGAACGCTGTAAGAGGTCGACATATTGAATTTCCGTTGCCTTCATATTGCTTGAATATTGCTTGATGACCCGCTGGTTACGTGTACCTGTTAGCTCTCATTTTTGAACTGTTTACTTGTGCTACTTTATTTCAATGATTTGCTATGAGTACAATTAAAACACACATTACAATAGTTCAGTTCATAGAAAGCATTGGGCGAAAAAGACAAGGATTGCTCAGCT